>JAJTUC010000006.1:560988-1160988 GCA_036971365.1 Dactylellina leptospora
CCCCCCCTGGCGTTTCAACACCTAGATTCCTATATTGTGAACCTGGGCGGATTGCTACCATGGTTATTTCTTGAACCTACCATTGGATCTTTTCACGCTCGTCTTTCGCGGATCGTTGCTTTCCTCACGGTAGTTGAGAGCTTCAGCTAAATTGCGCCAAATCTCTAGATCTTTATACAATGACATCGATATTGAGTTGAAAACCACGTTTTCCAACATCCGGCTGCACGATCCCGTCGACGTCGTGCCACTCACATTCCTTCCTCCCGAAATCTTGGTTAGATAGTTCTCTTTGGGGCACATCCCCGTTAATACATCCAAAATGCAGAACTTTAGCCGGCGTTCCTTTGATCATAACAGAACTACTCTGGATTCTCTCGATGAAGACCCAATTTACGAAGACCAACCGACTCAAGCCCTTCGAGTTGTCAATGGAGGTATAGAACCAAGGCATATGCGCAAAGGGAGTTATATCGAAGATGACACTTATTCCGTACCTTTGGCCTCAACGGAAGAGTATGGCGCATTACCAACGTTTCCAGTATATGGCAAAAGTGGGCCGGCCGCTCCTGATGTTTCAAGAAAACGGGATGCCAGGGAGCAGCAGCAGCAGCAAGTCTCTGCACCTGAATCGCGGCGCATATCGGGCCGTGCTGGACGTTCTAATGCTCGACGGTCCCTTATTCTCGGACCTCAACCTCAGCCTCAGTTGTCTTCGCAAAGTAACACCCACGGCGGTGCGGCACCCAAGCCTCGGTTTCCCATTAACCCTTCCAGTGCCGTTGAATACTATAGACAGCAGCAGCAACAGCAGCAACAGTTCCAAAATTATTCTAGTTCCAGACAGAGTCGATTGAGTCAAGGTCTGACCAGTCCTAACCTTGGTCGATACAGTCCTCCATTAGAAGCGGACGAAGACGCCGAGGATGAAAGTATGAGGGCTCGATCTATAATGATTGGCTTCGAAGCGCCTTCGCCTGTAACGCACACCCAACCGACGTCTAATAACCTCTCTCTCGCGCCACAAAACTTAGCACCGTTCCCGAGCTCAGGTGGTGGCAGAAGAACGTCGTCCTCGAGCACCAATTCTGCTACTGCAGGAAAACGTGCTCATCCAGCATCATCACACTACTCCCAGGTATCATACGTATCGACCATCCCGGAAGAATCTTCAGATTACGGCCGTCACGGCTCGTTTGCTTCTTCCCACGTAATACCTTCGAGTTGGGGCTCCGGCATGGCAGGTCTCTGGATCCCTGGCTCGAATGAAGAACTGATGAGTGATGGAGCTTCATCGATATCGAAGAATAGCGGCAAAAGTCGAGGGAACGACTATGAAGAGTACGACGAAGGAACCACACTCGTTCGACAGGCGAGTATGGGCAGGAAGACAAAACCAAAGTTAACAGATGTGCGGGCACCATCGGAAAAATCTGATACAAGGTCAAAGTCTTCGAAAAGCGATACCACGAGGAGTTCACATAGTCAGGGGAGACGGGGTAGCGTAGCTTCGTTAAAGCTTGATTCGAAGCCAACATTCAAGTCGGAGAAATCGAATCTTCAACCTATCGGTAGTCCGATGGAGATCAGTGATGACTTTCAACCGCCTCCAAAAGTTGGATTTTGGCAGAGACTTTCGACAACAATGAGCGTGAGGAGTAACACACCAGAAGTCTCGACGAAGCCACTAAAATTACAGAGTGGTAAAAACTCACCGGATGAACCGACGATGCACGCACGGAAGGAGAGTCAAACACCGTCAATGGCGTCGGGATTTGGTTCTCTCCATGGAATGCCCATGCCTCCTCAACCGTCATTTGTCCGACCCCGCCCTCCGAGACTTAACATCGACGCCGTAAGAGAAGCCGAAGCGAGAGGTAGCTTGACCAGTTTACCCGAACTGATAAGAAGAGCTACAAAACTTGCCGCGGTCCTGGAAACCGGTGCACGACCTGACAGCAGATGGGAAGGTAGCAGGGCGCCGAGTATCATGAGTACCGATACATCCCATAACGGACGTTATCAGGAATCGTTATCTGATATCCTTGCTTCTTTCCCTCCGCCAATGGCATCTTCACGCCATCTCTCCAGTCGAGGAACAGGCTGGCCTCTTCAAGGAGACTTCGCATATCTACAAAGTGAAGATGCCTCCCAGATCCGACGAAAACGCAAGATATGCGGATTGCCTCTCTGGGCATTTATCCTTATTGTCCTGCTGGCGATAATCGTTGCAACAGCGGCAGTAATCCTCCCAGTCCAACTCATTTCTTTGAATAAGGATAAGAACAAAACCTCGTCCGGCGCAACAGTGGACTCGTGTGCAAAATCAAATCCATGTCTAAACGGCGGCCTACCGAATGTCGAAGATGGAAAATGTACCTGCGTATGCACCAACCAATTCACCGGTCCAACTTGCGCGGAATCAAACGATCCCGCTTGTACAACCTTTACCCTCCAAGATACCAGCACTGGCAAAAGCGTCAGCAGAAATGTTTCCATCGGTCTAGCGATTCCACGGTTACTCGGAATCGCACAGCCTCAGTATCAAGTCCCGATCGATGCTGCGACTCTCGCGAATACGTTCTCTCTGTCAAACACAACCTGCGCTTTACAAAATGCACTAGTAAATCTAAACGGTCGAACAAGTCCACTCCCATCTGACGGCAGCTCCTCGACATCATCGACTGGTTTCGCATTAGATGAAAGCGTGGTTGATTTCGGGAGGGTAGCGGTATTATATCTCGCCAGCACAATCGGGATGAAAGAAGCTGTCGATGCGAGGGAGAATCTCGGAACCTCGTTCGCTGCTGGAACTGATTACGGTGCTGTTGATGTCGATTCTTCGATTTCGATAGATCTGACAAAGTTACGGATCAGCACCGGGGGCGGACAAACGGTTGTAGGTGGACCAGCGAATAAGTCCAAGCCCAAGTTACATAAGAAATTTGAGGAGAAACCACAGTTAGGCCATTTAGTGCGACGGCATAATAAAATCCATGGTGGAATGTGGTGATATTTACCTGAGGTTTTCTTTCTCATCGTTTAATATATTTTGTCGAGTTTTTCCAGCGATTTCCAGCAACTCTTATATCTGAACTACAGATCTAAAAAGCGCGTCTGAATGCGTATTCACTTTCTTATGAGAGGAAGGTTCGCAATATTTAAAAGGCGTTTGCGTCTCATAGTTTGTAAACAAGAATACAAATCCCCTTCTCGTCTCTCCTTAAATAAACAATTTTGTTAAGCCCCAGCATTTTAATGATGTCTCCTTTTTTGTCTCCATTTTATATCGCTTTTGTATCTATTTTCCCAGTCGGAATTGGCGGATACTATCTTGTACAACATTATTTATTTTTCCCGGAAACCCTTTTTATACCTTGGTATACATCGGAGGACGGTTCGATACATTTTTTATCTTTTTGGTTTATTTTCTTTTGCTCTTGTACGATACAATATTCGCTCGGATACGCAACTATCCTCGCGGGGATGGAAAATAGGAAATATTTCTCGAACGGCCCATACGGCGTTTACTTCTATACAAGTCAATCATTTCATAATTAATCATCCCTGGTCCATCAAAGCGCGGCAAGCCGATATTACTTATCGGTGCGGCTCCCTAATCATCTTTAGGTTTCAATTCTAGCTTCGACTCAAGCTCATCGGCAAGGTCGGTCTCGGGCTCAGCTTTAGTCTTCTCCTCGGCTTCAGCTCCAGTCTCGGTCTCAGGCTTAGCTTCAGTCTCAGCATCTGGTTCTTCAATAACAATCCCCAGTTCCTTCCTCATACCCCTGACCTTCTCTCTAACCTCACGAATCACCTTTTCCTGTCGTTCAATTTCTCCCATAACACTGACGAGTTGCAGAAGAATAGGTAAATTGTTGATGAAAGCATATTGAGAAATTTTCAGTGATCCCGGAGTGAGTAAGCCGAACCATCTCAATGGATCTCTGTTTTGCTTGAAGCTGAAAGGATATCCCAGCTCCTTTTCTTCGGAATCCTCTTCTTGTTCTTCGTCTTCGTCCTTTTCCTTTTTGCTGCCTTCTTTATTATTGAGGGTTTCCGAGAGTTTGGCCTTTTCTGCTGCTGCGATGGCTTTAGCTTCTGCTTTTGCGGTTGCGATCATGCGTTTACGGACACCGATTAATTCCTGCTTTTTTTGATCGTGGATTTCCTCGGGCGTGTAGATGCTCTTCAATGTGAATGTTGTATCGTAAGTCTCCGTTGGAGTCGTGGAAACAACAGCAGTACCAGCGTCGTCATTCTTCACGATTATTTCACTTTAGATAGTCAATCAGCTTCCCGAATATATTGATGCGTAGATTATGGAGGTTCGAAGGCTAAAAGGGTTATGGAAACAAACGTACACTCCGCGCAGGGCAGTCATTCGGTTATCGTATAGATCCTGCCCATACCGTGATCTGTACGAATTCGAGAAGTTGGCTTTAGCGAGGTTGATGAAGCCCTGTCAATAGGGAAAGCGGATGCATTAGCACTCGATTACTCCGATATCAATACATAGATATAGTATCTTGTAATTAAAAGAGAACATCGATAGAAATACTTCGACAAAGAATTTTGATGATTCGGATCGTAGAGATTGATAGGTATCAAAGAGCGAAAGGTACGCAGTTATGAGACCGTCGAGGTAGTCCTGCAGCTCCAGGAGCTGTTCTTTAGTCGTCATTTCGACGGACTTGTTTGCGCCCACGCGCTGAAAGAAGAATGCGTCCTACAATCTGATCAGATTGCGAAGCAGATTCCTCAGCTGGGGAACGGTGATTAGGTAAAGCCAGATGGAAGTCGTGGAAGTGATGAAGAGGTGAAATCGATAACGTTGTTGAGGTTGAAGCTGGAGAGCGTTGCACGGGTTCGAGAGGAAGAGGAAGTGTTGCGTGGTAAGTGTGGCTGGTGAGCTCCAACCCAACTACGCCATCCATTTCAAAGCTGCCCGCGTCGTCCTCCACCTCACCTCACCATACAACCACCACTCAGCATATCCAGAGACCGATACCGCATCATATCCATCCTCGCTATCGCTCTCCTTCTATTAAGAAATATCTAAATTCACCGACGCTACCTCTCCCGAAACTGTCACCATGTCGGCCGAAGACGGTGTCTTGAAGCCTGAGAAGGACTGGACCGAGACTCTAGACCAGCAGCTCCCCGAGATAGAGTCGCTCGCAAAAGTAGCTCTTCCCCTATCCGCATCGCCTCTTCCAATATGTCAAAGTAACCGTTATGCTAATTATCTCGTGTCGATAGACCAATCTCCAAGTAGCCATCGAGAAACTCCTCGGCCTCGAAAAGCAGACCCGCCAGTCATCAGATCTAAAATCCACCTCACGAATCCTAGTCCTCATCGTCACGCTGTGCAAGGATGCTGGAGAATGGAAGTTGATGAATGAGAATGTTCAGCTACTCGCGAAGAAGCACAGCCAGCTCAAACAAGCTGTTACAAAGATGGTACAGAAGGTTATGGAATTCTTGGACGACACACCCGATTTGGATACCAAGTTGTCGGTTATTGAGGCTTTACGAAATGTAACGGAAGGAAAGGTATGTCTTATTTGTTATCTAGATGTGGATAGTCTGCGTATACTAAGCGTCATGGTAGATATTCGTCGAAGTCGAACGCGCACGGGTAACGCGCATCCTCTCATCCATCAAAAAGTCCCAGGGTGACCTGGCATCCGCCACGGAAATCCTCTGCGAACTCCAAGTCGAAACGTTCGGGTCTATGGAACGACGCGAAAAGACTGAATTCATCCTTGAACAAGTCGGTCTCTGTATCGAAAAGGGCGACTGGATGCAAGCGGCCATCCTCTCCCGCAAAATCTCCACCCGTTTCCTAAAAGATAAATCCGTGGCCGATCTCAAACTACGCTATTACGAACAACAGATCAATCTCGCGAAAAATGATGATAAATATCTGGACGCTTGTAAACACTATTGGGAGGTATACGACACCGATGAAGTCAAAGAAGATCCGGAGAAGTGGAAGGCTGTGTTGAAGCGACTGGTATATTACGTTCTTCTGGCGCCTTACGATAACGAGCAATCGGATCTATTACACCGAATCTCTCAGCTGCCAAAGATTCAGAGCGTACCGATGCAGAACGAACTCCTCAACCTCTTCACAAAACACGAATTGATGAGGTGGAAATGGATCGAGGAAACTTATTCGGGTGAACTTATCGACGGTGACATCTTTTCCGTCGAAAGTGGTAAGGATCCTAAGTCCGTTACCAGATGGGAGGATTTGAGAAAACGGGTGATTGAACATAATGTTCGAGTGATCGCGAAATATTACACGAGGATTTCGATGGAGCGATTACAGGTCTTGTTGGATTTGAGCGAAGATGAGAGTGAGAGCTATCTCAGCAAGCTTGTGACGCAGAAGACTGTTTACGCTAGGATCGATCGACCAGCGAGGATTGTGAGCTTTAAGGAACCGAGAGATAGTAATGATATTTTGAACGAATGGAGTGGGAACATGAAGGGTCTGTTGGGGTTGTTGGAGAGAATCGACCATTTGATCACAAGGGTAGGTCCACCAGCATCAAGATATGTTTTTATGTTGTGCATTTGCTAACTGGGTTTATAGGAGGAGATGATGGCGGGAATACAGCAGAAGACGAAGGGGAAGAGGTAGGTAGCGGTGTAATTATCATCATGCTTGCATGTTGGAGCGGGTTTTGATATATACATTTAAACCATTGAACCAAGAATTAAAACAAGGTTTTTCTCGCATTGAGCAACAGAAATCATCCGAAGTAATAGGTATTATGTACAATATTAGATGAATACAATTGTGCAGTATCTTTTTTGATATATATCGATATTTTGTTTTCTCATCATATAACTTACAAGCTCTCTATCGCCACATATCACAGGATTATCGTATCGATCCGGGGATACGGTGCGGTTTAATATAATTAACGTCGCTCGGCGGGTATGATTAATGGTCTATTACCGAACCCGTATCTTTCCTGTCGTCGGAGAGCTTGAGCGAAGGCGTACGTAGATCGTTGGTCGTATGGTTGTGTGCGAATGGCTGTTCCTATCGACATGAAGAAACCGAATGTGGCGGCTGAACCGGCCATGTATTGTCCTAGCGATCTGAAAACACCGTTTGGACCTGCGCCGTAGCGGAAAATGTTGAAGCCGCCGAATATGAAACCGATGATGAGGCCGACGGCTGTTAACGAGTGTTAGTTATATATTGAGATGGTATCGAAAGTAGATGATGGCGTCGGGTGGCTTACAAGTTCCCATCATGAAACCGAGCTTCACTAGATTACCATAAGAAATGTATTAGTATTCGCGAACGGATATCGATTAGTCGTGGATAGGTCCATGGTTGACGAACTCTTGTCAAATGTGGAGGGGCCGTGATGGCCGCCGCCGCCTGTGGGAACATTGACTGGAACCGGCATGTTGAGATTTTGAATCTAGTGAATGGGAGTATACCTCGGGTACTAGCTTCTTATACGCTGTCGAACAGGGAGATATCTCCGGGCCGATGGAAGAAGATGGTGATGCCGGATAGAGAGGTTTTGCTTGGACGTGGGGTTCCTGAGCCGAGTCGGTGATAAAAATCAGTGGAGGCGGAGATAAGAAACCAACCACACACAACACAGAATGGACATCATGAGAATCATGTAGCTTTAAGTGTATTTATCTTCATTGGATATGTAACATTCATGATAGAATGAAGGATGAACTTGATAATATGATTGAGATTAGGGTCTCTTCTTATGAGAACTAAGTAAAGAGGCTTTTACTGTATTTTAGTCGACTATTCCTTTCAATATGTCTATGGATATGCCCACAGCTCGTAAATATTTGTCGCTGAGTCAAAGAATAACCCTATCGTAAGACCTAGATTAAACGCTATGAAGACGCTATCAAAACAATAACAAGGGACTGCCTTTTGAGTATCGCCATGGCGAATACGCACGATAGCTTCATAAAAATAAACAGCGGCGCTTGTTTTCATTCAAATCCCACTTTGTGATAAATTTAAAACCTCAAACTCTCCCTCTTCTTCTTCAAATTCATCTAAACTCCCATCCTTCTTTTCTTCGGTATCGCAATCAGATCGCTTCTCCTGGTCTCACTGTTCTTGGTCATCATTGTCTTCTTAGTCTTCTCTTTGGGCTTCATTCTTCGAAACTGGTCCCCGATCGATAGTGATTGCAATTTCAGACACAATTCATCCATTTGTACGAGTGAATCCCTCCGCGTTCTATTGTATTGATATTAGATTTATCTATATAGTATAATAGATCAGTTAGCTAATTGAATAATAGTCCAAAATGTCGTTCTCTAGAAAACGTGAAAGAGAATCTGCCGGGCTATCCAGCGACGAACCCGACAGGTCCGAGTCGGAGCGTCGCGAATTTCATCATAGACGCATGACAGAGCGCCACCTTGAATATGAAGAGGTTGACGAAGTATCCGAAGATATTGACATGGACGAAGACGGATACGGATACGGGGACGATGAGATGGAATATGACGAGGTCTCTGAGAGAGAAGATTCCGAAATGGGGACTTCTCAGAACGCCAACTCCGAGTCTGAGGACGAAGAGGATGAGAATGAGGACCTCAATGCCGAATATGAATCTGAACTCGACGATGCCCTTGCAGGAAGCCTGAACTCAAGCCCAGCACCTGCAGAAAAATCTGATCACACACCAGCCGTGACTCCCGGAAAGAAAGCAACATCTGTTTTCCTTTCCGGAGATAGCAGCCCAGAATTAGATCTTCATCAGCCTGGATTTGGAACCCCCATTCGTAAGTTAGGTACAGATGCCGTCCCGTCCACCCCGAGCACCGCTAGTCTCAGCGCCTCTGGGGCGAAAAATCAAAAAGCGCAACCGGATCCAGATTCCGAATTGGAGAGTATCGTCTCCCAAAAGACAGACCCAGCATCTGCGGCGTCTGAATCTGCTGTCTTAATGTTGCCAGCTGCAGCTGCATCTGTTCGCACATCTGAGCATGACCGCGGGCGAGAACTGTACGAAGAAGGAGTGAAAGATCCGTACAAATTCTTCCACCGGTACACAGAGGTACCTATTGAAAGTCAGAGCGCTACTCTAAGCCAGCTCGCCATCGACACCTTGGCGATGTGTCGGTGGTTTGCCTCTGAGCTAAAGAGCAGAGACACTGTCGACTACCAGAAAAGCGCAATCGCTGAATTGATCCAAAGCGCATTCAAGGTATTGTACAGCACTTCGCTGAAGGTATGGTATACCAGATAGCTAACGCGATCTGATAACTCTAGTGGAACAATCTCTGCACTTACGGAAATGCCATCTTCGCTGTTTCAGGGAATTTCACGACTTCGGGATTGTTCGAAGAAACCCTTGGGATCACATTACCGGTTTCGTCTACCAGCCGCAAAGAGCATTACGAGTTCAAGATCGATCGAGACCGGTTTGTACGCCAAATCATCCAAAATGCCACAGATGCGTCGGCTTTGCAAGTTGTCGACAAGTATGCCATCCTCCCAGCCATGTCATTTTTATTTCCTTTTCCCGGCTTAGCCATACCTTCCCACGGCATCCACAGGTAGCGTAAATCGCATGAAAACAATGCTAATTATGCTGTATTTTTCTAGAGAGAACGTCATGGTGATCACAAGCCCGCAGGTCAAAATCACGTGGCACAGTTTCCGCTTTGAAAAGGGCGGCCATTTTGCGATCGAAGGGAAATACGGAGTATTTTCTGGCCGAGACGTTCAACAAAGGCTCAGCGTAGCTGCTCGTGATATGAGTATGATGAGAATTAAAGTCGGAGAAGAACGTCGCGCCGAGGAGACTAAGAAGAAAGACGGTGCTTAACCACTGTCGGTGTCACATTTTATGATGCGATTTTTTTTCGAAAAGAGTGGTTGGGGGTTGATCAGATTTCTTGCTGTTGTCGGTTTTTTTTCCCTGTCGATTTTGAGACTTGACTTCTTCGGGTCTTTCTGCGGAGCTGTTATTGCCGCATCTTGTTTTTCTTGCGCCTTCGTCTCAAAACCTGTCTAAATAGGATCCAATGTTGATTTTTTTTACATCTTGTAAAAAGCGGCAGCGTTTCGTGGTGTCGACGTGCAGATATCTTATCCTCGAAATAGAAGCCATGTTCTCCGATTGGTTCTCTTCTCTTCTCTTCTCTTTTTCTTTTCTTATCACGAAAAAATAACCGGTTGGGTAGCATTAAATGATATCCGAGTAGAAATGGATCGTTAGTTTTCCCCGAGATAACGCTGCAAGTTATATGCAGAGTGCTCGAACTAGGTGGTCGTTGTCGCATCGACATCCCGGATATGATCAGATATATAAAACTTGCCATCGCTTGACCACCGCCATCTCATCTCGTGTTGCCCCGCCATTTTCCAACACGGCCGTGCAATCAGCGCGGGAAGGCTAGTCGAGGGAAGGGTTTCAGCCATTCTAAATCCGGGTCGTTGATTTTTCAGCTTCAGGAATTCCTGATTTTGATGCCGCGTCGCACAGTTAAAAGGAATTTTAAAAACTGTCCTTTTTTGTATTATAGCTTCTGGACTGGCACGACGGTTACGATTACCGCTGAAACTGTGGTGGACTTCAGTTTCATCGCTCAACTCGGCTCGAGCTGGTTCAAAGTAACCTTTTTTTTTTCGTTTCGTCCGGTCTTGCGACGGATAGCTGCCTGCGCATATGTCAACGGGATACAGACCTTGTGCGCGGCGAAAACAGGTCACGTAGTAACCTTGCAAGCTTGCGAAAACCGCCCCTGTGCGAGGGCTGTTCACTCGTTCACATCATGAGTATCCGTATGTAGAGAGAGAGAAAACCAAGATCACGATATATCAACATGTCAACAACCCGTCGCGTCGTTTTGGATATCGTGATACTGGTAATAACATGTCGCCCCCCATATTTCACATGTTATCTTTGGTTTTAATTTTTGTATGGGCCAAAAGCTTGAATTTTTTTTATTATTGTTTGACGGAAGCTTTGCGATTTCTGGTGGCCACCCCTCGATTTTGGGGAGCTGGGGGGAAGGTTTGCTCTTGCGACCCCCTTTTACCCCCCGCTATCTGCGATCTCTCCCTTGTCATTTCTGGCGGTCTCACCCCTCATTATTTTCTGTTCGCTTCATGAGGCTGTTTGGCTCCCGTTCCCCAGAAATATAATCTCGAGAGAGTGTTGGGTTTCAAATATATGAATTCATATATATTCAAGATGTATTTTTCATCTTCGAAGCTTCAACAGTATGTTTGCGAAGTCAAAGTAAACGTGGGCGGCGAAAATATTCAGATATTCTAGAAGTAGAAGGGAAGCTGTCTCTTGGTAACCTATCAGACGCATTTGCGTGCACAATAGTGTTTTTTTCTCCGGGAAAAGACGACACTGTGTATACATCCTCATAGCTCGGAGGGTAATGTTTTTTTCTTATGTGTGTGCGTCCCCCCATGTCTGCCGTATGATCTGATATTGCATGCATATTCCCATTCTTTTCGTCGGTCCACCCCCCTTGCAAAATGGGAGTTTTGCAACATTGGGATAAGCTTGTTCGAATGGTCGAGAGGACTGGGAGGTTATCTTATTTTCCACCATCTCCAGATATGGTTAAATTCGGACGGGGTGCTGGGTTAGTATCGAAATGCTTACCCCTCGATCGACACATGCGCATACCATAGTATATACGTATTCAATATCGATGATGATGTGAGCTCGGTTGAACAATCCATCAATTGTGGGAGCAGAGAGGGTGTTGGAGCTTCAATATGTTATCATAATGCTCTTTTATTTATCCATTCATTTAATTTACGTGCGAGCATGTTGAATGCACGCTCGCGCAGGCAGGCTGTTATTCTCTTGCAGGAGTTCGAGAAAGAGATGTGCTGCAGGAGACATGCAGGACAGCTGAGAATCGAATGCATCATATCATACGGAAGTTCTGAATGTGGGTAGGTTCGACTAGCTACTGCGCTGCACACCCGGCCGGCTGGTCAGAGTTTAGTTTTTTTTATTTGCTGCATGGCAGATGGTTTCTTCCAATTATCAGGCGTAGATTCGTTCCCGAGAGGAAAGCTTATGGGAAATTTTGCATGCAAGATGATTTCAAGTGTCAAGGGAAGAAAAATTTTCTTGTTGAGAGTGGTGTATTTCGATGGTAGCTTCGGCTGTGGGGTATTATTTTATTATTAAATTTTTGATTTGGGTGGGCACACCTATCTGTTCTCCTATTTTTGGGATCATTCGTTATTATTACGAGTGTCTTTGTTTTCTCCCTGCGAGAAGCGGGTTTTCTACTTTCCCGCCGCAGGAGAGGGAAAATAGAGGGAGAGAGCAGGTGGAACGGGCGCAGGTCTACATCACCGAGCATATAGAATTTTTTTCTCATTCGTTCACCGGTTGCAGTGGTACTGTTGGTCGGGTTCCTGGTGGGATATGCGAGGGGCAAAAAAGCAAGACGCATCTACAGCCATCTGCTCCCATCTTTGACGTCTGTTGACATGTTCCTTTGTGTCTGAGGCTATCCTCGACGAGGGAGCTAGCTGAGAAGCAAGAAGCAAATACCGTAGACGGGTCGGTTGAGCCAAACCGACGCAAGGGAAATTTAACAGTGATAGTACCTACCGACAATATAAAAATAAAAATAAAAAAACAGAAGGAATGGGATACCGGTAATACTAGCGAGAGGAAGGACGGTTCCGGGTGTTTTGCTCCCCCTCCATAATCGAGGAAGCATTCCCCCTTCCTCGTTTTCAAACTTTACCGTCTATTCTTCTTCCCTCCCCGTCGTCGTGCATATTTTGTGGGGATAGCCGGGCAGCCCACCACCACAGTTATTTTTATTATTATCCTTTCGATCGATTCTCTGCCAGCGGACGGTGGTAATAATTGGCGCCGGGGCAAAGAGAGAAAAGAAGGAAAGAAAAAAGAGACAAAAGGAGAGGCCGCTCCGTTTTTCTCGTCTGCGTTGCGGCGAATCAAACATCCAAACCTCATTCATCTTTCATCATCATCATCTCACGACTGCGAGGAAGAGAAACGTATGACCCGACCGACATCGCTTGGATTCAGATAACGACTACTGCTGCCGCCAGCCCTTTTAATGTTTTAGAACGGAGTGTTAGATTTTTTTTTTTCGTTGCGTGCTATTATTCTGTTTGGCAAGTTGACCTTGTAAAGAGAACGAGAGAAAAGGGCGCGAGTAGGCGAAAGAACAACTAAGACGGTTTGGACGCCTTTTCCCTGGTCGGGTGCTCGAGAGGACAGTGAACCAAACCGCCGACCGACTGGCTTTATTTATTATTGGCGAGACGAGCTACGACGGGATCGAGATTTATCAGGATACGGGACTGACATCAGTTGTCTGGGTATTATCTTGTGAGAGCGAGGTCTTCGGGAGAGAATTCGAGCACCGACATCACCGACATCACCGGCTTCATCGTCTGGATCGTATATCGGGATAACTGCAGCTGTAGTGCAGCTGGCTTCCGGGCGGGTATCCGACAGACTTCTTTCTATATTCTTCACCGCGCTCGATCGATCCGAACGTGCTGGAACGAACCGGCGAGGCTGAACATTAATTACATCACCATCACCGTCATCTTCATCTTCATCGGAATAAAATGACCGCCGTTGCAGCGTCGCCGCCGTCGTTCCATCAGCCGGTGCCGCGGGCGACTTGGACCAACGGCGCGTCTTCGATGCACGCTCAAATGACCCCCGACGAGGTTTCCCGTCTGCTCATGCCCCCCCGCTCAAAGTCCCAGTCCGCCGTGCTCACCACTTCCTCTACATCATCGACATCATCAAAACCCCCGTCGGCGCTCTCCCATCAGCTACCTCCCCGACCTTCCTCCAGCGCCTCAAACTCATCCTCCATCTCATCCTCCTCATCTACCGGAACCATGCCAGGCTCCAACGCTACCTCCACACCTGCTTCATCCAACCCATCGCCAAACAACTCCGAGCCGAACACCCCCATCAACTCTGCTACCAATACCGTTAATGCCGGCCCATCCTGGGGCGCCGGCAAGAGGAAAGCTACCAGAAACGGCGTAGCCAATCGTGAGAACAATATGAAGAACAGCGGCAACGCTGCCAGCGCTCTCAACGCCGCCATCTCCAACACCGGCACGGGTAAGTGCATCGCACATATATATGCATATTTATATCTTCCATCCGCAACTGCCATCTAACATGTCGCAGGTTCCTTCTTGATGCTCCTCCCCCTCAACGGCACTTTCGAACGCAAAGTCATCCCTCTCCCCTTCTACCCGGAGGTCCTTCGCATCGGCCGCCAGACCAACGCCAAAACCGTCCCGACCCAATCCAACGGCTTCTTCGACTCCAAAGTCCTCTCCCGTCAGCACGCCGAAGTATGGGCCGAAAAGGGAACCGGAAGGGTCTTCATCCGCGACGTCAAGTCCTCCAACGGCACATTCGTCAACGGCACCAGATTATCTCCCGAAAATAGGGATAGTGAACCTCATGAAATTCGTGCCGAAGATATTCTGGAGCTGGGCATCGATATTGTCGGCGAGGACAACAAGACCATCGTTCACCACAAAGTCGCCGCCAGGGTTCAACATGCTGGGTTTCACCAGGTGGCTGGCGGTGGCGGAAATGCCGGGAACTTTGATTTGAATTTTGGGGACATCGATCCATCGGTTGGCGGAGGCTTGATGGCTCCACCCTTGAATCACGTTCAAACGATCTCGGGCGTCACGGGACGAGGTAGAAGTAACTCGCAGACGTCGAGAGGAGGTCCTATGGCCTTTTTGCCAAATGGGCTTGTCGGGTTACAGAGGCAAGGAAACCAAATGATGTCTGGCATGCCAATTACGATCGAAGCTATCGCTAAGCGCCTTAACGTGCGTACTTACACCTGTCGCTAATATTTAGGTTGTTTGAGCTAACGGCTTTTGTGTGTAGTACGAAATGCAGCAAGCCCGACAACAGCAGGCGGAGCTCAAGAGAGCACACGAATTCTTTGATATGGTCATGTTGCAACAAACAAAACAAGCCGAAGAGAAGAAGGAAACTGAGATCCCGCTCGTCAACGGTGAGACACACGCGGAACCGACCAAGGTTGTCATCGAACCCGACGTAGCTCACCAACCTCCCGTCGACGACTCAGAACTTCCCATGCCAATTGAACAGATCGAGAGCTTGACCAAGATCAAGTTCCCCAGCAAACCGCCATCGCAGATTCTCTCGCTCGTCGCTGTGCTCGCGGATACCAAGCGGGATCTGGAAGCCAAGTCGTTGAGAGTTAAGGAGCTCGAAGACTCTTTACTCAAAGAGCGATCTGCGCGAGAGCTTGCCGAAGGACGCATTGAAAAGCTGGAGCTGGCTACTCTTGCATTACAAACGAAGAATGAGGAAGGGTCACCGGATAAAGCTGAAGGTATTAAGGATGAGCTTAGGAGATTGATCCCTGATATCCCAGATGCTGGAGAAAGCTTTGAGAAGGCATTGACACCTGAGCCAACCATTGGTATATATTACTCTCCTACTCCGATTGGGTATTAGTGTGATGCTAACGAAATGCTAGTTGACAATGAAATGCAACTCAAGTTGGACAAGTTCATGGCCGACTTTGCCGCTGCTCAAGCTGAGATTGAAACCCTTCGACAGTCACTACAGAAATCGGAAACCGAAAAATCAACGGTTCAGAAGTCCCTGTCGCAGCTCGCTGATGATAAGAAGAAGGAGCAGGAAGCTAGAATCCGCGCCGAAAAAGCTCTGGAGAAGGCTAAAGAGAAGAAGGAGAAGGATTCGAAAGCGGTCGTTCCGAACGGTACCCACACTCCCGCTAAGACCGGTGAGAAGAAGTCGAAGGCCGCGAACGGATCGGCCGGCGCCACAACGTTGGTCACAAAAGATCGAGGAATGGAGCTCCGACGGGATTACGGTACACCGTTAGCGAGCTTCATCGGGGCGGTGGTCGTCGGGGTTGCGGTGATGGCGGTATTGAACAGCTGGACCAAGGGCGAAAAGCCGTAGGGTGATGCTTCAGACGAATTAGGATTTCTTCTTCTTTCGCCCATTGATTGTTTCCTCTGTCTTGTTTCTTTTTTCCTTACAATCCTGCTATGTCACCGTATATCTTTGCTAAACTACTGACTGAGCTGACTGTTACACCCTTCCTTGTTACTACCGTTTCGACGATGATTTTTACTTCTAACTCTTTTATTAATTCGAGAATATGTGGGGTTTCGGAGCATTCTTTTGTATCTATACTAGTCACTTCTTCTTTCTTTTGTTTTTAACGGACGGGGTTCTTCTTTGACGTTTCTATCTTTCCACCAGCTGTTTTCCACTACGTATCTATTCTCCTTTGTTTTATTCCGTTGACGGTTCATTCCTAAAATATTTGCTTGCGTCTTGCAGCTCGTTCTCGGTTTTCTTACAAAAATTACATCTTGAGCTTCCTTTCTACTATTGCAGCTACTTCTGCTATGTGTTACTTGGGTTCTTCTCTTTTCTCGGACACACGGTCGTTACCCTTTCTTTGCGTATACAAATATACCCATATACCCAGAAATTCACAAGCCGTTCGTTTCGAACATTACCTTCTCTACCCTCTCTATGATACTTGACCGGCCGACCCGGCAAATACACCGGTTCGAACTCTTGAGCTTTTGAATGTTTTGTTTGGTCTTTCTTTTTGCGGATACACTTCTACTTCTGAAACGCCATGGTATCCTCCCCGTTGTCGTCGGGTTTAAACGGAACTTTCTGCCTTTTCATTTTCTGGTGCTATCGTCCTCGGGATCCTTTCTGACCTTTTTAGGCCCTTTTTTGGTTGGGGGTTTTTGGTTGCGTCGAATCGTGGAGTTTTGTTTTTGTCGTTTTCGATAGCTAAGCTATCTTCTTATACGGTCTCATATAATATAAAAAAGAACGTGTGGGCGTCTTCTTGTCGAGGGGGGGTTTAATGGGCGTGCGCTTTTATATTTTGATTTTGAGAGCAAAGTTTTATTTGTGTGTACATACGTATAAAATACAGTCCGGTGACAGAAATAACATCTATCGACGACTGTGAGCCAGAGAGATTGTTCGTATAGAGATTCCGGAAGTGGGCGTGGCGTGACGGGCATCGTGACCGGTCGTTCTTTCACGTGGGAACAGTTGGTGTTGAGAGGCCGTCGCCGGCTTTTCTGCTTTTGACGTCACTTGTTGTTTTTGCTCGCGAAGGGAAAAAAATCTATAGCACACCGGACAGAAGCCTGTTCTTTCTCTCTCCGACAGCAACTTCTATCCTATCGCCAATCTATTCGTGATCGCTCGTCTTTCTGTCGAGCTTCGATCGTTGTTGGCCTTCGCTGTCGTGTCTGGAGCTATAGCTGGATAGCTGATAGCTTCCTTATCGCGAGCTCTTACCGCGGAAGGAAGCAGGAAGGTACGTACCTGGTACCTGGTAGGTGCTCCCATGCCCGGACAGCTGTATAGCGGGGAGACGGAAGAAGCTCCCCTTGCGAAAACCGCTGCTGATAATTCTCGTAGAGCTGCAGGTCGAAATTTCTTCTCTGTCGCACGACCCCGCCATACGCATCGCCAAAACATCTCCACCATCGCCGTGGCCGGTTGTCGAGGAAATTTTCTCGACAAACTTAAATCACTCACACGAGTCGACAGTATATTGAAAAACAAAAGAAAATTTTGATCAAAATGTATATCCGGCAATCAAAGCTTCAGCATCTCAAGGAGTATAAATACTCCGGAGTCGACCACTCCCTCGTCTCCAAATATGTCCTGAAACCGTTCTGGGGACAATTCATAAAATTGTTCCCCATGAACATGGCGCCGAATCTGATAACCCTGACCGGTTTCTCATTCGTCATCATCAATCTTGCGACGTTGCTATGGTTTAATCCTACCCTAGACCAAAACTGTCCTCCGTGGGTCTACGCTTCCTGGGCGATCGGGTTATTCCTATACCAATCCTTCGACGCTGTGGATGGAAGTCAAGCCCGTCGGACGAAACAATCAGGTCCGTTGGGAGAATTATTCGATCATGGCGTCGATGCGTGTAACACTACCCTCGAGGTAGTAATCTTCGCCGGCGCAGTGAATCTAGGATATTCTTGGCAGACCGTCCTAACCCTCTTCGCGAGTTTATGTTCGTTCTATCTGACGACTTGGGAGGAATATCATACTCATACGTTGTATTTGGGCCCTGTTTCGGGACCTGTGGAGGGGATTCTGGCGGTAGTGATGGTCTATGCTATCACTACTTTTACCGGTGGGTACTATTGGCACGGCAGCTGGATGAGAAGTCTCGGGGTGCCCAAGTTTGAATGGATGCCCGATTTCATTTACGAGATGAGTTTCATCACGACGTATTTGGCCTACGGGAGTGTGATTTTGGGATACAGCATCTATCAAAGGTAACGAATCTCCCCTTACACTCTAATAAATCCAATAATTACAGTATCGAAGACTTTATGCTAATATATTGGTGAAATTTGAATAGTTCCATGAACGTAGTTAAAGCTCGCCGCGCAGCCGGTCTACGCGTCCGCCCGGCCCTCCTCGGACTCGCACCATTCTTCACCCTCTGGATCCTAATTCCCACATGGCTCTACGTCCAACCCGACATCCTGCATAACCATCTCATCCCCTTCATGTTTTTCGTCGGCGCCTCATTCGCATACCAAGTCGGGTTAATCATCACCGCGCATTTGACCAAATCCCGGTTCCCGTATTTCAACGTATTAATTATTCCGATCTTCCTGGGAACGATGGATTCGTTGGGACCGTTTTTGATGAGGAATTATGGGTTCGGGTGGCCGAGTGCGCTGGGGGATGAGTATGAGATTCCGTTCGTGTTTTTGTGTTTGGGGTGTGCGTATGGGGTCTACGGGAGCTTTGTGTTTGATGTTGTGCTTAATATCTGCGATTATTTGGATATTTGGTGTTTGACGATTAAACACAAGAAGACCAATGATCCGAATGAGACTGTTGTGGTGAGTATTTCAACCTTTTTGCTCCGATTTTTTGGGTCTTGATAGGTGTGCGGTCGCTAACGTTGTCGGTGTGTAGGCGGAAGTCTTTTCGAAGGTTTTCGATAGGATTAACGAGTGGAACGGGATGACTAGTCAGGTGCAAGCGAACGGTAACGGAGCTTCCTCGAAGAAAGATTCTTGAAGATGAAAACGAATAGCGCGGTAGGATAAAGATATTTAAGAGCTGAGCGAAATCCCTTGGAGATGGCAGGAACTGGATTGCGAGACAACATGACAACATTCTTTTCGACATTGAGCTTTTTATTTTAACCTTCTTTGTTTTTTTCGGGTTTGGTTTGATACCACTACATCGTTGCCTTTTGTTTTTTCGATGAACTTTTTGTGCATGTTACAGACGTAAATTGCCGTTACCTGTTTCTTTTTTCTTGAGTTCGATATGGAGGATAGCTGTTTAATATTGATGTGCTCAGATGATGGATATGACTTTTCTTCTTAAAAAATATATTGCGATTTTGTATTTTCTGATGATTTGATGATTGGTTGGCTGTTTAATATAGTTGGAATTCTTATCGTGATATCGAAGTTGGGATTGAATGGCCAACACATGAAATGCAACAATTCTACGTTTAGCAGGAGGGCATTATTCCACTAGAAGAAAGTTCCTGAGATAGCCCGATGGTAGACGTGGCATGGGTCTACAAACTTGAATTCGTGGAAGATATGAAGCGAAAATGATTCAAACAATTCTATGAAAAGAGCAATCAGTTTGCTATGTTTGAAAGCTTTAATTAAAAATCTTGTGAAACGTAGCTGTGATATAGCTAGCGCCATTTGTCTTTGTATACAAATGTATTAGCAATTTGGTTTGATTGGATGGGATGAAATCCTCTATGAGGCGAGATATTAAGTTTCCTTACTTGTTAGTAGTGCTGCCTAAGCTAATCTGCAGACTTTGATCTATATATTCTTGGGCTAGTGCACCCTCCCAAGAATACCCCCCAAGTTATTTGATGATATATTAAGTATACTCTCATTCGACCTCGCCAGGTAATTCTACTGACTATATTAGTTCCTTGTTAATTAACGGTAAAGGTAAAGACCTTTTTTACTGTGGTAAGTGCTATAGGAGGAGGAGAGGGTAGGATGTGTACATGTCAGGGTCAACCGCAAGGACAACCGACACAGGAACAGAGGGGTGGTGGGGTAAGTGATGATTAACATACTATGTTTACTCTGTTTGTCTTTTAGCGATGTGTGAATGGAAATTATTGTTGACAGGAAATTTGATATATTATTTAGGGAGCCCCTCAGGGTCCTCAGGGCTTCCAAGGTCCTCAAGGTTTTCAAGGTCCTCAAGGTCCTCAGGGACCTCCGCGCGGGCGAGATAGGAGACCGCGAAGCCCTGAGCAGGAGGGCGAAGGTGGGGAGGAGGAGAAGGAGGAAGAATTTCTGGGCGGCTCTTCGGATGCTGAAGAGGAAGAGCCTCCGCAAGGGCATCGGCAAGGGTATTGGCAAGGACCTCAGGGTCCTCAGCAACCTCCTCAGCAAGGCCCTCATCAACAAAGCTCTTATCCGCAAGGCCCTTATCCGCAAGGGCCCTATATACGAAATCCTTACCTGCAAGGTCCTCATCAACAAGGACCGCCTCAACAAGGACCGCCTCAGCAAGGACCGCCTCAGCAAGGACCGCCTCAGCAAGGACAGCCTCAGCAAGGACAGCCGCAGCAAGGACCATATCAACGAGGACCCTATCAACCAGGACCCTATCAGCAAGGCCCCTATCAGCAAGATCCCTATCAGCAGGGCCCTTACCCACAAGGTCCTTACACACATGGTCCTCACCCACAAGGTCCTTACCAACAAGGACTTTATCAACAATGGCCTTACCAACAAGGATCTCCTCAGCAGGGACCTCCTCGGCAAGGACCTCAGCCAGGTCTTCATCAGCAAGGTCTTTATCAGCAAGGATTTTATCAGCAAGGGCTTCACCAGCAAGGGCTTCACCAGCAAGGTCCCCAACAGCCAGTACTTCCTCAGCAAAGTCCACAACAGCAAAGACCACAACAGCAAGGAACTCCTCAGCAAGGCCCTTCGCAGCAGAACCATCAGAAGCAAAAGCCTGATAAGAAAAAGAATCCGAAGCAAAAGCCTTCTCAGAAAGATCCTCCTCAGGGAAAACTCTATCAACAAGGTCCTTCTCAGCAGAGACCTTATCAACAAGGTCCTTATCAACAAGGTCCTCATCAACAAGGTCCCCCTCAGCAAGGTCCCCCTCAGCAAGGCCCTCCTCAGCAAGGCCCTCCTCAGCCAACGCCTTACCAACAAGGGCATCCTCAACAAGGGCCGCGCCAACAAGGTCAAGGACCACAGCAGCAACTTCCTCAACCAGGATATTGGCAAGGTCCTCAAAATGGACCTGGGCCCCAATATCAAGGCCTTCAGCAAGGCTCTACACAGACTATCCAACGAAACCCTCCACAAAGCTCCCAGCAAGGTCCTCAGCAGGGCCCGCCTCAGTCCGGTCCCATGATCGTGCAGCCGAAAAAAGAACGAGAAGATCAACCACAGGACGAAGAAAGGCGACAAAAGGGAGAAAAGGAGCCGCAAGCCGAAGAAGAAGAATCAAGTAGCGGAGAAAAAGGGCCACAGAGCGAAGAAGAAGAATCAGACGACGGTTCTGAAGATCTCACGGAATTTCTCCGACAGGTAACAAGCTCAATATACATAATATTTGTTCCTCAAACCATAAGAAAATGATAATCTAATAACGTCACATCTCCCGCTTTAGCTCATCGACCATGAAGATTCAGACGAAGGCCTCGAGTGCATGTTTAGGGCCACACTTCAAAGTGAGGGAAAACTACAATATCGGAACGCAAGTCTTCAAGAAGAATTAGACAATGCTGATGAATATATTAAAGGACTACAATCAAGATATGAAAATGAAATTCGCGGGTTAAAACAAGCGGCTAGAGTTCTCGAGAGTCAGGCGGCCGGGATCAGTGGTAAGAAGGATCCTCTGGACGGAGACGACGGTGAAGATGGCACGAATCAAGAGAGGCAAAAGGTGGGTTTCGTGCCGTTTCAGCAGCAAGCGCCGACAGGGCTTGCTAAGGAGCGTGTTGTGATATATGTAGACGACGAGAAATGACTTTGATATCACGTGTTTTTGTCGAACGCGTAGGTATTTTTTAAAAATATTTTTTATTTAAAGGCGGCCGGGTTGGTGCTGGGATATTTGGTGTGCATGGTCATTTGGAGACTTCATTGATAACTATAAGGGTATCGGGTTGGGTTATAGTGCTGGGTTATGTTGACAAGTTTCATGGTCGTGGGGGCTTAGAAGCCGGGTTTAGTGCACTATATTGTGGCGTTTCTTGTCTTATAAGGCTCCCTTATTCTACTGTAGAGTCGGGTTCTATCTAGAGATAATTGTGAAATATGGTTGAAATTTCGCGGCCCTTACCAACCAGACTGGCTCGCTTGTTCTCCTCTGGTCTAACGACACATATAGAACCGGCAATGTCGAGGTTACGTCGGGTTAACTTTGCGAGTAGAATCGCATTTCTCGATTTTGGAAGAGTACGGAACATGTTGTGCACCGCGCTCGCTATCTATCTCTCAGAAGCCTATCTTGGGTTTCTGTAACGAATTATATGTGCATGCATTTACATGAAAGATGTTGCGCAACCTTGCTGAGTGGTCAAGGCTCCGTCTCATGATTAAGTCAACGGTAACAAGATCGATCATGCTAATACCCAACAAGATGTTCAAAGAGCTCTTGCTCAATTGGATGACTGTGTATCCACGGAAACTCTAGACATTCGGATACAAGTATCATGATATATATCGATCTATCAAATTGCCTCTGCCTCTTGTTGCGTTCCCAACACAACAATTATTGTTTGGTTATGGGGCTGGTAAAACGTATTCATTGAGTAAGTACTCAGAACTTTGCCATGAGAATTATGAAGATGAGGCTGATTGCAGAGGAAATTGCTTACATAAAGCCTACACAAGAACGTGGTTTATTTACGACCATGCCAGGTTGAAAGTCATGAGACGTGGCTACAAGCTATCACTCGAGGCCAGTTAGTAGGTAATAAGCATTTAAATGACCCAAATGCATTTGGGTCACCTTTCACATAAACATACGGAAAACTTGAGCAAACTTTTAGAGTGAAAGCACATCTTAAGTCGGTATTCTTTTACTACTAATATCTTTACAATTTTACATGTCTTTAACGAATAATGTGCCCTATAGAATCGATGAGTCAACTACTTTTCACCGTGATCTTCCTTGTAGACGCCATCTCGACTTCACCCTTGATTGATTATCCTACTCCAGTCTCCCTATGGAAGCGCATCTCCAAGAGCATCACTGTAGAAGGCTCTCTCCCAACTTCGAATGCGACAGAATACCCCCAAAACTCAACAGAAATCTCCCACATGTGGGTCTGCACAACCTACAAAATTCGAATAGAGAATTTACCCACATCCGGAGGGGACTGCCCCACGACTTTTTCTACGATAGACCACTAAGTATTATATGCCCCCCACCAAGCGAAATCTACGGGCCTCCGGGACTTAGTGCCGAGTTTAAAGCTCCATATGCCAATTTATACCCACGAGAAGACATTGACTGGCGAGCAAAGTTCCCGGACCCAGGCACGGGGCATTGGAAGATTTTGTCGAGACAAAGAAATTGCGTAAGCGCATGTCGTTGCCATGAGAATGGAGCGATGATAAGTCGGCCCGGCAAGAACGCTTGCTTAACGCAGCGGGCGGCGGATCGTTGTGTTTTTATATTCGGTAAGCTTTCGTTTCGTAAATAGGAGGGGGAGGGGGTTCCCTTGATCTAAATACCTGCTATACCTTCTTGCAAGCAGATGCTTTTGGATGGAATATCGAGTTAACTAGAGATGATTTTCAATTCTGGCGCGTAGGCTGCAGCTGCTTCGCCCAGCTGACTCAACCCGAACCAACTGCCATCGGTATTCCAATCTCGGACTACCAAGATGCTCTCGATAAAATTCCGGGAAGTGTTAAAGGTGCCGTCAAAAATCGAAAATATATCTATTCCCCAGACCCTGAAAAACACCCTGATTTCCCACCGATGACATTTTCGGAAAGAAGGAAGCTGGTACCTGGGACTAAGGAACCGTATTACGTCGAAAGTCCCAGTCGAGGAGAAACCTGGGAGTGGCTGAGATTCTTTGGCTCGGGACTTAATTCGAAAGCCTCAGGGTTTGAAAAGAGAAATACGAATGTTGTAGAAGATATTCCGTTTGCACCCACTGCTACTTTAAAGAACCCCGCGGACGGTACACTACTCGAGGAACCGGAAGCTGAATGAAACAAAAGTTGTAGATATTACACCGTAATTTGCGATAGGTTTCTATCAAAAGTTTTATGAATTCATCGATTAGGATGTTTTTATCATACAGAAACCGCCCTCCATCTAGGTCCGCAACTATATCCCTCTGTTAAAACCCCCCATTATCGCCAACGATATCCCTTCGTGTTCCTCAGGGCTCCATGGTCCAGCAAGTCTCGTCCCAAATAGCTCTCGAAGCAAAAAGTGTTGGAACACCGATAAGGAAATACCACATGTCAACATATGTTGTTGGAACGCCGGGGGGAAAAAGAAAAAAAGAAGCGACATAGTATAAAGAAAGGGTAGGCTGACGTGAGAATGCAAAGGTAAAGAACAGACACTACGACAAGGCCACAGACCTGTCTGTAATAACATGATGATGATGATGATGATGATGATGATGATGATGATGATGACCGTCAAGATGCATCTAACCCTCCTCAAATATTTTTCTATAATCATTAGCGGCGTTCCGAGATCGTAAATAGTCATTTTTTTGATAAACGAAAAGAAAAAGGATGTTACATTTTCAGCCCCAAACATGTTTGCAATTTCATTTCAGTCGTGAATAATAAAAAGAACCTCGGTTCGTAAGAGAAGTAGACGAGTGAATACGAGATAAGAACGGGAACGGGGGGTATAATAAAGGTAGGACGAAAGAAATAAATAAGTATGATACATTATGAATCGAAAGCCCAACTATTGAAAACCTTCAAGGCTCGATGAAAGAGGTTTAACCCACAGAGTGAGCACAGAAGAAGAAAGTAAAAAAGAAGTAAGGGTATTGGTCTATATGTTTCAACGCCGAAAAGGGCACAACTACCGTGGTATATTTCGTAACGTCATGAGAGCAACCGGGGCGCTAGGCCCTTGAAAAGACAAATGGGGCAAAAAAATAATAAAGGAAAAGATATGATACAGAGATACAGAGATAGGGAAGTATAACCGTCAAGGTTGGTGGGTGCCCGGCAACTGCGGCCAGAACAGTTGGAGATAGATAGCTCGCTGTTCAAGATGAAACGTTGAAACGGGTCTGTGCCGTTGGAAGGGATAGAACAAATGTGTTGTTGTGTTGTGAGGATAGATGTTTGTCGAGGAAACCGACCAATCAGAAGGCTGAATGCATCCAAAAGGGGAAGTTTCGACAACCGGCAACACCAACTTTTGTTTTTGGCGCTGGGTGAGGCACAGGCGCATGAACAGAGAGAGAAAGACTGAAACAGTCAAAGTTTTGAAACCGTCAGATAAGGGCGGTTTCCAGAAACGCGACAAGGAGGAGAGAAATAGAAGAGAAAGCGAGTATCTTGGGTATCATAAAGAGCGTGTGAGCCGAGGGCAAGAAAAGAGTGCATCCTGGCTAGGTCGTTTAAAGAGTGGCAGCGACAACGGCGACGAGGCCGGCGACTGAGGCGAGGATCCAAGATGTGGAGACCGAGGAGGCAGCGCCTGGGAATGGAGTTGGTGGAGGAAGTGGAGGTCCAGTGGTGCTGTTGGCTGGAGCGGTGTAAGAAGGGACGGTGTAGGTTGTGAATGTGGCGGTGGTAGACTGTGCAACAGAAGTGTAAGTAGGAATGGCCTTGGTTGTAACTGTGATCCAGGAAGAGGTCGTCGTTGGAACATAAACGCTGCTGGAAGAGACCTCGCTGGAAGAAACAACGCTGGAAGAAACAATGCTGGAGCAGCTAGTAGATGTGGTTGTCTAGCCAGGATAAAGAAGGGCGCTTGTTAATATTCACCATTCAGGTAATCCAATAGTTTACAAGATAAGAAAAAGTAGGCTTTACCACTGTAGGCGGGTAGTATACAGGAGGAGCTGAGGTCGTCTCGCCAGCAGACGTCGATGTCGTGGTTGGGGGACACGACGACGAAGAAGAAGAAGAGGAAGATGATGATGATGACGAAGAAGAGGAAGACGACGAGGTCTATGCCTTCGTTAATAGGAGGGGGAGGGGGATCACTCTTGGATGACTTACAGGAACAGGGACATAGGAAGTCGAGCTCTCGCTGATTGGAAGAGTGGTTAGGCTGGTCGAGTAGGCTTCCGGTGTGGCATAGGCGTCCGGAGCGACACCGGTGGATGTGACTGTGCTGACACAGCTGGTTGTCGTCCTTGTTTGATAGATGGTGATAGTGGTGTAGGAAGTAGATGTCGATGTAGTGGTCGAATCGTACTCCTGCGCCGAGGCAAGGGCTGCAGCGGCAGCGACAATGAGAGTTGAAGTCTTCATTTTGAATGATTGCTCGTGAAAAAAAGAGAACAGGCTCAGAAATGAGAGTAATGTAGAGAGAATGATACCGAGGGTCTAGCTCAGGTAGCGAGAGTGTGAATTTGCACGTGTGTATGAACGATGCTATCTACTATCAAGCGAGAGAGAGATCGGAGGGAGGGGGGGTCCTGGGGGGTTCTTATGCTTTTCCGCATCGTGGGCGCAAGCCGCTGGTGCTAAAGAGGCGAGAGGGCATGAGAGACACATGGAGGGGAAGGGAGCAACGGGAAGGAAGCACCGAATTGGCCTCCAATGTGCGATTCGTGTCACACCTTGTCCCCTCTGTTAGGGCAGCCGTCGGAGATTCAGCGTGGGAAAATGGCGCCAGAGGACTGGATTTGAGATCTGGAAACAAAACTGGCAAAGCTCGTGCCTGACCTGGTGTGTCTGAGTAAGCTCGAAGAACCCCGGCGGAGAGGTTTATGCGGATGGCAGGGAGAGGGGAAAAAGCAAGGAAAGGGGCAGCTAAGCAAAAACATCCCTCACCTCCCTGACCTCCTCCTCCTCCTCCTCCTGCAGGGTCAAGCTCTGCCAGAAGCTCTCCTCTCTATTTCTCTCAGCGAGCGACGGGGCCTTCTTTGTTGGGACTGAAAACCTGGTGGTGGGGGTGTTGTCTCTGCTTCTCTGCTGTTTCTGCTGTCTCTGCGACTCGGTCAACAGACAATTCTGGTGCTTTGCGTCGCTGCAATTACCTTGAGACAAAGTACTCGCAAGTTGCGCGGGAAACCGCGATGACAAAGAGCATCGACTGCAATCGCAGGCAGAATCGAAAGGGAAAAAAAAAACAAAAAAGAAAACCTCCAACAAATGCAGGAACACATGCGCAGCCAATCCGGGCTGCGGATAGATCAGTAATAGGCATCTTTCCTTCGCATGAATGATGCGATCCGTATGCCGGTGCTGCGCTGGCACCAGAAGAAAACGAAGACCGGGCTCCCACACCTTCAGTAGAGTTTTCTTTCCCTCTTTCCTTTTTTTTTTTTTTTTTTTTGGCTTGCGATATTATTTCCGTCTGTGCTGCGACACATCTCGGTAGACAAACCGCGGAGCCTCCTTCTCGTCCACCTTCATTCTCGTCGCATTTGTCAATTGTCCCCGAACAAAGCACGAAAATCACATATTCGTGCAATCCTGACTTGTGCGATCCTAACGATACCGACTTTTCCTGCATTACACTGGAACGAAGCCATCGCTTTCGGATATTTATTCAGGCGCACAAGCTGCTGAAACTGGATCGGTGCGCCAGTTCGAAGAGAAAAGTCATCGACTTGCCCAAACCATCCACACCTGTGTGCGGGACCTGTGTCCCCTGTTTTTCGTACCTTGCGTTGGCGAGAAGCACCGTCGTTCTTTTTCGCAACGGCGCCCCGAAAGGGTGGTGGGGCCAATATGTTAAAGTTTCCTGGAATCCTTTCTGTTCAACCATCCAATCGCGGTTCGTGTATTCTTTCTTCTTTCTTCTCTCTCAAAAGGACCGAAAAGTCCACATTTGCTGCATGCACGCCGTCGCTCAAATCTTCCATCGAAAGCAATTGCCCTTTCAACCGGGTCCCCGGTTGGCCAACTGCAGACCGACGACATTGATGATGTGTTCGGGCATTGTGATCTCGACCGAAAGAACAAAAAAGACCTTTGCGAATAATTCGGTGCGGGAGTTTCCAAAATTCTCATTCG
Organism: Dactylellina leptospora; assembly: GCA_036971365.1. Taxonomy (NCBI): domain Eukaryota; kingdom Fungi; phylum Ascomycota; class Orbiliomycetes; order Orbiliales; family Orbiliaceae; genus Dactylellina; species Dactylellina leptospora. The sequence goes on from JAJTUC010000006.1 coordinate 589,274, forward strand.
TCTGCTCCGTTCAGGGCCTTGGCTTGTCTTCCCGGTCCAAAGTTCGCAAGCCCTGGCTACGGGCGGAATCCCGTAGAAACGTCAAGTAGTTCAGCCTTTGAAGGCCTTTTCCTCGCCAACGGCAAAATCACCTCAGCGACTTACCGCCTTTGTTCTAGCATCGGTGTGAGGTTTTTTCCATTCCGGATTCCCCTTTCCAGGATTGGGTAAATCCGTGGAAGGTCCAGAAGGTTTCGAAAGAAAAAAAAACTTTGCGCAAAACGGGAGCTCCTATGAGTATAGGACTCTTCGATATCGCTGCTGTTGGAGCCTTCACTTCTGCCGTGTTGTGCAATCGTGTCGCCAGTTGTCTGCGTTTTCGTGTCCAGTCGACGTGCGCCTTAAGAATCTCGTGACTTTGGAGTTAAGCTGTAAGCTGCAAGCTGTTGCATAAACGTCACAATTTTCGGCTCCGCGAAATTGCAAGCCTCGAGCTATTGGAAGCACGAAGGCATCACTCAAAGCCGTTTTCGAAGCTATGCTTTCAGCTTTTTCTTCGGCAAATCACGAGAAGTCGGTGGTACAATCGCACAAAACGGTACCCCATCGATGCCACCGCTGACGAATAGATCGAAACCCGAATGCAAGTTAAATTACCATGCAAGGGCAGCCGTTTCTACCTTGCAGCCCGCCTCATAGCTTTGAGATGACGGTTACAAATCACTCTCTTGTCTATGAGTAAATATTCTAGCTCACAATTTGACACGAAGTTCCAACCCGTTGTCGAGTCGCAATTTTTCTTTTTTTTTTTCCAACCAAGAGCTCATTAGGAAATTTCATACCTCAAGTTGGGAAAAATTGTCTCAATGGTTTTTTCTTTGAGAAGAATAAAAGTCACAAAGAGAATATGCCGTGGCTAACCCGTGAAACACTAGCCACAGTTAACTCTATGTGGCTCGAGCGTTCCTGAGAAACGTGAACTCTGATGGCAGTTAAACTTTGTGCCTACTCAACTGCCGGATCACTCTGCTTTTTAGAATCAAAAATGAGGGGTAGAAGCAACAGATATCTCATTGTCGTAATACATATCAAGTCTCACACAGAAGAATATCAAAAATATTAGAATCGGAATCGGAACTTCTGAAATTTTTCAAAGGTCCTAACCATGAATTCTCTCGTAACCCAATTCTCGCCCCGCCACCTACCCGCCCTCTTCATCGGCACAACATTCACCTTCGGCGGCGCGATCCCCTTCTTCAACCCCGCCTACGCAATGACCGAATTCGGCCTCCCACCCAACCTCGTAACCTCACAGCACGCGCAAAACACATTCATAATCTCCGGTATCCGAACCGTTGCGCTCGGATTATCGCTGTACACTCTATATTTCCACCGGATGTATCGAGCTGTCGATATCGTGCTCGGGTGCATCGGGACCACCGCTATCCTCGACGGGTGGGTGTGCTGGAAAGTCGGTGTTCCTGCGCGCGGGGTGTTCCGGGCTGGATGTGCGGTGGTGCTGGCTGCTTGGGGGTGGGCTGGTATGACTTCTTCAGCGTGATATCGATACGAGGTTTCTTTTTTTTAATCGATTTGATTCATTGATTGTCAATTCGGGTGTCTTCACGGAGTTCTCCATATCGCAATTCACCCTTCGGTAATTTTTCTTTTCCTGAATCATCGTTATAATTAGTATAGTGATCCTGAAATGTCGCGTGGAGTCAAGTCTATCAGTGACGATAATTCGATGCTATGTAATTTTTTTTTTCGTGGTCGTACAGCGTGAGCTTACACCACAGCTCAAGCGGAGAGCTGTTTTCAGGGAACGGATACCAGCATTTCCCATGTTTTTTTGTTCATCCTCGTACGGATATCCGGATACTTGAAGTATCGACACGGATACCCGTGTGCATATGCAGATAGCCCTGTTGTCTTAACGCTGTTTGCGGTTTTGATATCGGTAGCTCTATAGCTATAGCATCAGTATCTTTTTGAGAAGTTGAGCTAGGGTAGCTCAATTCTCAGAGCTTCAATAATCCTGAGCTATCTGTGAGATGCTATCGAAATTTCAAACCTTGTTTTTTAAGTCTAAGATTTTCGGTTCCCGATTACGCGCCTACGGCCTACGTAGCTACGGGAATAAACTTTTCCTTTTTTTGTTTCGCAAATGCGAGATTTACTCCCATGTGGGAAATTCACCCCCCTCGTCTATAAAAACCTACTCTCAACAAAAGTTTTGTCAAATGTCTCGGATATCCAAGGCGCTAGTAACAACTACCCTCTCCAAAAAAGACCAGCGTGAATCGCGCACCTTATAAGGCTCTTTGTCACGATAACGAAGTCTGGAACCGAAGGCTCGTTTTTTTCGTGTATCTGGATCAATCGTGCGGTAATAAGTATCAACCCGATCCTTTTTTTTTTGACTTTATTCTCTATCATGGGAAGGTAACTCAGATAATGAGCAGATAATCGATATTTGAACTTGTCATGTATACCTGCGAATATTTACAAAATCTTGGCTTCCTTACCGAGAAGATTAGTCTGCAGGATCTGTTAAAGATTTTTCTTTTTTTTTTTTTTTTCCTAATGCACAGCCGTTTTTGCTTCCTGGTTCAGGACGAGGGGGTTGCAACGCCGAAATAGCGGCAAGCCGGCTAGATACTCGGTCCTTACTGAAGAAACAAACCCAGTCCGCAGGCCTCTGCTGTTAGCGGATTGACAAGTGACATTTTACTATTAATTACAAGCCGAGCCGTTGCCTTCGTGGTTCCTGAAGATCTAGCGTGTGAGTGCGGGATTATCCATGTTGGATTTTCGTCAGCGCTAGGTAGCGAATAGAAAGACGGGAAATTTTCTGTGTTGGGGGCTGGTCCTATTTGGAGCTCGCCGAAAGATTTTTTTTTTTTTTTTAAAAAAAAATTATTCCTTGAAAACCAAAGCTCATTCAATCGAGTAAAGGATCGAGTAAGCGGTTCACATGCTCTACCGATGAATGTGAATTGACTCATGAACCTTCGCGTGGGGTTAATTTTCGAGCTTGAGCTCAGGCTGATCAGCCGGTGTATACGGAAACTTGTTAATATTAAAATAGAGCAGAACGGTCTGAATATTGCGCAATGCGAGCCTCCGAGCTTGAGCTGTTGGTATACGTGTACCGAGCGCCACGGGGGAGCTCAATGAGCAAGCTGAAGTAATGATGATGGTTGTCTCAATCTCCCAGCCCTTCTTGTGTTTTTGCAATGATAGCCATTAATAGCTATTGAAATGGAGCTCAATGGACAAGCTAAAGCAATGATTAAGGTTGTCTTATAACCTCCTAGCCCTTCTTTGTTTTCGCAATAGCTATCGAAACGGAGCTATCATGTATCACTATAGCTCCGTTTTGTGCATGTGAGTGGCACACTCTCAACTCGAGAGTCTGTGGCTGGAGAATAACCAGGAACGCCACTACATTAATGTCACTAGCCTCATAACGCAGCATGTTACCTTTCTATGAGGTTTCTGAATCTTGTGTCTCCTTGGATATTTTGCCAGCCATTATATCCACTGGCTTGGGGTCCAGATTGTACGATCGTTTGATTAGCCGAAGCGGCAGCGGGTAAATGGTCACCAAGTCTGTGAACACTCATATTGTTCGGGGAGCGCTTCCGACTTGGTAACACCAAAATTCATGATGAATGTGTGGTATTGCGGAGCTGACTTGGTGTTAATATTGCTAAAGTGGGAGTCTACCACCTTTGGTAGTATCCAATCGTTAGACTGGTGCCCGACAACCTGCTAACTATCTCTTGTTTTCTGTGGTTTTTGTATATTATCTAACCCACAAGTGATCTCTTCCATGACCACTGAGCATGCTATCTAGACCAGTGACATGCTATTAGGGAAGATATTTACATGCTGAGACATAGTGTAGTATAATGTTATTATCGGGACGCGCAATAGGATATCAACACTTCTGCGCCGGCAGCCGTATATAACGTTAAGGCTTAATCCTACGAGGCATTTAATATTCATCTTATAGAAGATGTAAGTAAAAGCCATTTCCTTTTCGAATAGCCATCATGTTTGAGAAGTTCAGTTGTAAGGAATTCACGGGTGGTTGGAGATCAGATTTCTCGGGCTAAATATACAGTTCGGCATTGCCTGCGACTCAATATGCGATTCATAGCTGGCGCGGTTATAGCTGCTATTATTGGTCAAGCGATTGCGCAATGGCCGTTCTCTAACTCACTCGTAAGACCCTTTTGAATATATTAGTTGGTAAAGTCTAATTTCAATAGTGCGGCGGGATCCGTTATCAAATTCCCACGACATGTCTTCCCGGATCTACGTGCAAGACGATAAATGCACATATATCATACTGCACGGCGACAGCACCTCCTGAGCCACGAGGTCTCCATACTTCTAAAAAGACGTCTTCGGGAACTACTACAACAGTCTCAACAACAACGACAACGGTGATAAAGTCGACGACTGTTACGTCACCTGCGACGACAGAATGGACTCGAACAACGACTAGCCAACCACTTGTATCACAACGTCGACTTGCACTACGTATTTGATCTGCCCGCGTGGGTATGGAACGACTTGCAGTCCGTATTGCTTTGGTTTCCCACCGCCAACGTTGACGCCGGGTGTCGTTCCTTGCTCCTTTGGGAGTAACCCGATTACAACGTCGACCGCTCGGTCGACCTTTACCACGACTACGATTGCAGCAGCAAGCGTTGACGGAACTCATTGGGACTAGTAGTTTGACAGGCTGCCCGTCTTGTAGAACGAGCATTATAAAACTAAGAATTCAAAAATTGCTAGTACTTCAACGATCAATGTGTATGGTGTTGAAAATGTGGTTTCGATGGACTACCTGATCAGGGAATTGTCCCTTGCCGGCAAATGTAACGTGCAGCGATACCGCCCGTCCGTCGCCGGAACCTAACCCTTGGTTCGCCGCTAGTTCCAAAAGCCACCAACAACCCACCGAAAAAAATACTCCTTTCCACGTTGAAGCATTGTAAAACCGATATTTAAAAACAAAAAAAAGAGAACCTGGATATTTCAGGCTGGTTAATGCTCTCATACGGAGTTGAACCGTAGACCTCGACATCGGCTATTTCAGGTATGGAATCCGTACTAGTGTCGCGCTCTACCAACTGAGCTATAAGAGCGGGGATGTGATGAAACATGTTTTGGAAAAATGGTATAAGAACTGAACGTAAAAGGCTCAGGATTTCCGTCAGTTATGAGTGACTCGGTATCTGTCAGCTTATCATTTTTTTAGAGCGAGTGAATGCCAATTGCGGGCGTCGTGGGCGAATCAATGTAACGTCGACGTGACGTGTCCACTTGTCGCGATAGCAGAATCAGTGTTTCTCCGTCGCGTTGCCCGTTTGTCGCTGTTGTACTACCATGTTAGGTTAAAGCCTGTCAAACCTGCGCAAACTCCAACGACACCCCAACACATTTCGAGATTTCCAATCCAACCTTCCGCTTGATGATGCACCTGCGCGCCATGAGCGACGCCGACGGGCATCCCGTGAATTAACCCGCGATGCCATCGACTCTCCGCCATCTCCGCCTCCCGCGGGTCTCCTACGGCGCAGCCTCCTATCTCCAATCCATCCTCTTCAACCTCCACCTACTATACAAATCCCAAGCATCATCAACTTCGATTCCTATAACATCCACACCCAAAATTCTTAAAAAGCCGCCACCGTTTATAATCACCGCTCAATTTCAACCAGTTTATACCTACGGTCGACGGGAAAAACAAACAGAGCCCCCCAGCGAGCTTCTCGAGCTGTGTAAAGAAAATGGTGCGCAGCTGGCGTATACCCCGCGAGGCGGCAAAGTAACCTTCCACGGTCCCGGTCAAATGGTCATATACCCGATAATAGATCTGAAGGCCCACGATCTCTCACCGAAATGCTATATCCGATTTTTGGAATCCTCCATCATAAAAACATTAAAACTCCACAGTATCGAGGCGTTCACGACTGATGAGCCGGGAGTGTGGACTCGAGCGGATAGAAAAATCGCTAGTATTGGCGTAAACCTACGGCGGTGGATAAGTAGCCACGGAGTCGGACTTAATATCACAACGGACATGAAATACTTCAAGAATATCGTGGCGTGCGGCTTGGAGGGGGTGGAGATGTGGTCTATGGAGCGTGAGTTCTCAGAGAGAATGCCAAGTTTGGCTCTTACCGTCAAAGAGTCTCTGAAGGATGACCGGTATTTATACGAGGATGACGTTGTCAAAACTATGGCTACTGGGTTGGGGTGTGAGGAGGTGAAAGAGTTGACAATAGGCGAGGTTCTGAGGCTAGGAGAAGAATACAATATACAAGGAAAGGATGAGGTGAAAATAATTGATCCTGTACTCCGCGGGGTTGATGAAAATTGGATCCAGGCGAGCCAGGCTGATTTCCTGCAGCTCGAGCTGTCTGCGCTTGTAGAAGATGAAGAATGGAAGAAACATCAGATGTTGCAGTGGAACCAGAACGATGAAGAGAACGATGAAGAGAACGATGAAGAGGGCGAAGAGAGCGACGAGGACAGCGACGAGGACAGCGAAGAGGATAGCGACGAAAGTAGTGACGAAGATAATGATGAAGGTAGTGGAAGTGATAGCGATGATGATGAACCACACCCACCGAAAAAGGGACGGGGAAGACCACAAAAATCCCCAGATGAGTCGCTGGTCTCAGCACCGAAAAGAGGGCGTGGGCGACCTAGAAAATCTGATTGAAATAGTGAGGGGGAGTTCAAGTTGTAGATGTCTATTTAATTAACGGTAGTCTCCTCCTTTTCAGCCCATAAATACATCCGATATCGTTTTATCTAACGTGAAGGATTCGGTTCGCAAGGAATACCAAATTTTTCAGCCTTTGAGGCATATGACGGTATAAATTACATACTTTTAGTTAAAAAAACATCGAAAATAAACAAACAAGTGAATCCAACATCCAAGCTCCTCTTCTAACGGCATACTCTACATAAATCTGAATTGAGGATGAGGATGAGGCACTCGGTGGCCCTTTTCATAGCCTGCTTAAGCAACCTTGTTCTCTGCTACTCGGAAGCGCCAGAGAATCGCGTTGTCAGCCGCGCCTCTGACACTCCTAACAGTAACACACTCTCCAGAGCCAATATTTTCAGCACTTTTATAGCTTTGCAGCTTGCCTTGCTCACGCAGCCCCGCGGTTCCCTCGTGTTCATCGCCAGATCCACTTGGTTCTGGCGTATCAACCCGGTATCATGTGTCTACGAAACTATCTTGATCCTATGCTATCTCCTTGGGAGAAATCCCCGCTCCGGGTTCTCGAAGGGACGGTTCAGACAAAAAGCGCTAGCACTTCTTTATGTCCGCGGCCTTCCACTGGAGGTCGATTGCGAAACAGCGAAAGATGATAGATTCCCTCCGGTAGAGTTCTCAGGATTCGGCGTTACGTATACCCGATCTCAGAGAACAAAATATATCATCGAACACCTCACATGGTCTCGATTTCCAGATACGAAACCTACAAGCGGGTCATGGCCTGGTCTACCAGACCTTGTACCGACCCGAATCGTCGGCTCCACCGATCTAAAAATCCAAATTTTTGGAGGCATTACAATGATCTTAGCTACTATTAAAGCGTTAGCAGTTCAAGGCGCTCCACTGTTTAGTGTCTTTTGCTTGATGTACGTGACCAACTGGTTCGCGGTGCTCGTCCTCCTCCTCATCAGGTTCAAATCCCAGCCTCCAGAATTCATCCAGCAACTCTCCGAACGCCAGCAGGATGAGTATGACAAAGTTTCCAAATACACCAGACAAATCATGTCCGATTGCAGAGATCACCGGCGACTCCTAGGCTTAGATTTCCTTGCGAGCTACCTTTGGGCTTATTGGGTATTCCAGTACGTCCGAGAGCTGTTACCAGATCCGCCCAGTACCGACGACGAGAGCGATCTGTGGGACTATATCGTGGATATCGTATATTTCTGTCTTTGTTCACCCGTAGCCGGGTACTTCTACCAACTATTCACAACGACTCGATGTCATGAAACCATCATGTCAAAAGTCCCAAACGCCTTCAGGTTTTATACAGCGGCTTGGTTGGTACTATTGAATGTAGCACGTGTTACCGCCAATATTCTCAACGCACCTGCGGCGTTTTATGGGCTTGTCAGCAAAACTCCCAGGAGTTTAATCGTTTACCTTCTTGCGGGGCTTCTTTTCGTACCCTGGATTGTGATCATGTTCGGTGTTTGGATACTCGCATTCGGACTCGGGGGGATTGTGGTGATCGCTCTTCCTTGGCATTTGGAGGTCGTGAATATAGTGATGGTTGGAGTTCCCGTCGGATTATACCTGTGGAAATGGGATGGATCCGAGACGTTGAAGCCTTCGTGGGTGGACTGGTTAGGCTGAACTATCGCCTCATAGACTCGGGGGAAAGTTACGCATTTCTGTTCGCTGGAGTCGCTCTGTGCGGTATCAAGTCTTTTTTCTGCCTCATGTAACATTCTTTCGTATAATCGAGGAATCCTTCCTTTTGTGGCGCTGGGTAGTACAGGCCGTTAAATTGTCGTAGAAAGTACATTTTCCTATCCTGAACATATGATTCCACAGCGAGGAAGATTATATATCACATGGGCAACTGATCCTATATATCTCTCCACTGACTACGCCATGGTGATTTCTCTTATAATTCACCGAGCGCCGGGTTCAAAACACCTGATGTTTTAAGATCTCTGATGGAGGGAAATTTCCCTTACGGAAAAAAGTCGAATTATGCGTGGTAGCTCATCGTGAGGCACAGTAACACAAATACCAAAGTATACCTACCCACAACTCCACGCCCCCTTCCACCCCGGCGATGTAACAAGATATTCTCCCGGATCGATGAAACATATGCGCAGCGCGGGCGCTAAACCATATTCTTTGTCAACCGGGAAGTTAACCTTACCTACCATCCTTCATTTGTCGCGTTTAGTCGACTAGTCTATCGGACAGCAAGTATTGCCGCCTTTTAACATATTATGTTTCTTATTCCTATTTTATTCGGCATCCCCGCACAGCATGGATCATGCGTCGCAGGAAGGTTTACTTGAGGATTTCATTCAGATCGATCAGGTGTGGTGATCCGCCACGATGGGATTCGTAAGACAGGAAAGATTAAGCACAGGCGAGAAAAGAAAAGAAAAGAAAAGCTGGAAGCGTAGTTGAGGTCTAGCAGGCGCTAAGTAAGTTGATTCTTGACTCATTTTATTTCATCTGCCTAGCTTTATGGTACAGAAATATACTTAATTTAGAAGATAAGAAGATAAGTGGATCGACCATATATAAAGAGGCCCGGGGAGCCGCACAGTCTGTACAGATGGACCACCTACGAGTGACCTCAAACCCCCAAGCAATAAGAATAATACAAAATCTAAGATCGACATTATATCAATCAAAGGCCTAACCTTCCAATATATCAATCTCTTTCCTCGACGCCTTTTTTGACCTACAAAATCTTTTCGAAAAGAGAAGCTTCGTAATCATGTTCTTTTACACAACCATTCGGGATATCTGGTAAGCATCCTAAAATCTCCAACACCCATGCATTACAACAATACATTTCCCGAAGAAATGGAATGAATAACTAATTCGTGGGAATTCTACAGGACCCGCACCGAACGCGAACGCGAATACTACACTCCGTCCATTGGCGGCTACGGCGGAAGAAGCAGCAGGCTCTTTCTCCGCGATTACGATTACTCGGACCCATACAGATACAGATCATCTTACTACGATGACGATTATCACAGGTACGGAGGTAGTGGGAGGAGGTATTCTCTCGGATCTTACAGACGACGGTCGAGTCCGCTTTTTGGGTATAGTCGGTACCGGTACTACTGATTAGCTTGAAGAAGACGGAAAGATTTTCTGAGTAACGATTGGTATCATTATTGAAGGAAAATGAACGGAGGGGGTTTTGGTGGAGGTTCTAGGATTCGGCGCTAAGATTAGCCTATCTGCTGTGACCGAAGAAGATACGACATGGAAGCAACCAGATAGACAGTCAACCGCGCGACCATTGGTTACCGGAGCTTGACAGGGGATATGAGATGGTTGAGAGCTTAGGAGGATGTATCTTGGAGGGATAATTTTTTTGCATCTTGAGAAATGCTTAAACGGCGCTCGTGCATTCTGGGTTTTACATGTTTCCTATCTTTTAGAATCATTTTCACTTGTTTTTTTACTATCATTTCAGCTTTTTCGTCGTTTTTTCCTTTAAATTTCAATGTTGATACTCATAATATCATGATGGTTTTGATTTTTTGATTTTATTAATGTTGTGTTAAACCTTCCCCTCATGATTGGACCTTGGACGGAGAAAGTAGCTTACAGCTAGGAGGTATCGCACCAAAATATGGGTAGACGGTCTCATATCGAAACAAAAAAAGAGGTAATGTATAGAGTGTATAAATAAGTACCAAAATCGACGAAAATACCAAAATAAAATAATACAAACCCGCCAATGAGAAAAAGAACCAGGACACAAAAATAATTGTCCGGGAGTGGATATGGGTAACAATGAATATAATACGAAAAAATGATATCAAAAGATATGCATATGAAGATAGGTTACAGCGAAACGATAAAAAGACAACAACGACAAGGAGTATTTGCAAGTGTGTCAATCCGCGATATTTGCTTTATACAATTCCTCCGCTGCCAACATCCTCAAGGCCGTTTCCTCCTGAGACTCCTATTTCACAGGCGACCAGGGCAGAGGAAGCAGGATCTTTGATTGCATCTTGGCGATTAACGGGATGGTTTTATGGACGGTATCAGCCCATCCTCTGTTTAATTCAGACGTGTTAGCAAATTGTCACCCAAAAAATAAAAACGTTAAGATTAGTATTAAGGTATGACGTACTCAGCCTGCCAACTCTTCTCTCTCAACACCTGTCTGCCCCTCAAATCCCCAAACTGCCAAAGATAATGCACTTCATTCAACCCACCGATCTGAGTGAACCATGCGCCGACGCCTTCCATCCCCTGACTCTGTCTCGCGACCAGTCCCCTCCTCCAATGAGTCTCCCATTCGAGTAGGTTTCCGGGGTGTAAAGTGTAAGAACGCAATTCGAACACACCACCCAAGGTTCTCGGCGGCGTGGTCGGCCAGAACGAGAATTCCTGAGCGAGAGAGTTCGAGCGGGATTGTAGATATTTACGCACTTCCTTCTTGTAGTTCGTGGTTTGTTGTTGGTTGTCGAGGTAGCGGAGGGTATCGTGGTATCCTGCGTAGCCATTATATTCCCAAATGTGAACTTGCTTCCGTTAGCACCATAAAACCTGAATAGTCTATTATATCATGTACACGAGGAGACACACCGAATACATCGCCTTCTCCGATTTCGGTGTACCAGCTACCGACGAGCTTGACACCGGCTTTCTTATCGCCGGCTATCCGTGGGTACTCGTTTCCGATCAATTCGATGTATTCATCGATTTTATCCGGCCGGATTCTGTGAAAGACCAACTCGTGGACATATTTCCCCCTCGCGAGTACCTTTGAAAAGGATTCCTGGATCTGAAAGGTGTCCTGCTGCGCTTCGCTCGATCCGTGGAGGAGTTTGGAGAACACGCCTCCGGTTTTAATTTCGGGGCCTTCAGAAACAGCGGCGGGGTCACCGGACGAGGCGGCGGCACGGGCGGCGGCAGCTGCTTCGGCAGCTTCTTTGAGCGCGGCTTCTCGCTGGGAAGCTTGCTTTTCGCGGAAGACTTTGAGGTTGGTGTCGAATTTGGATTGGGAGTCCTTGGGGAGCTGGCCGATTGAGGGGGCGGCGTTTTTGGAGAGGAGCGGGGTGGAAGTGGAGAGGGAGGCGCGGAGGAGGGTGGATGATAGAGGACGAGAGAGGAGGGAGGTAACGGTAGGGCGATACATGATTGCTGTAGCTGCGGTATAAGAGGGGATAGAAGAGGGGGGTAGGAAGAGGATGGAATCTGGGGAAGCTGTGGGGAAGTCCAGCCGGCGCTAGTTATATGGCGTATGACGTCGCGCCCTGTCCACCAGAATAACCAATTGGACGAGACTAGCGATAATGCGATTAGACGAGGTCCCTCGAGACTAGAGCAAGTGTGTGATAGTGATAATAGTAGAATGGTAATGGAATAGGAGAGTGGATGCGAGAGAAGAGGGCGGGTGGGTGCGCCTGACAGCACGCTTGGCGTCGTTATCAAAGCTGTTTCTCAGCAACGTCGCCGCTCTCCTCTCCATCATCACCTCTTCAATTCACCACCTCTCTCAACTTCACCGGACGACATTGGACGAATACTCATCTCGTGGTATCATATAGGATAATACCACCAGCAGACACAGACAGGATGGCCTCGGCGGACTCGCAGAAACGCGTCTACAATGGCGAACTTCCTCAAGAGGTCGTGACCTGCCTCCACAACGCCCGCTTCGTATGTCCCATCCCTCATATATCCTATCCCATATCCCTATACACTCAGATGTCATATCCACTTCTATTCACGAGGTGCTTCGTGTGATATCTGATTTATTCGATACAATGCTAATACCATCATACGGCAGCTTCACCTGGCGACCTGCAATTCCTCCCTCCGCCCCAACGTCGCCCTGATGAACTACACCTACGTCCCCCCCACCAAAACCTTCCACTCCACCACCCTCCCAACAGTCCTGACCTCCTCCGGGCCCGGCGTAATAATCATGCTCATATCTCCCACCACCAAAAAACTCCGCAACATAACCGCGAACCCACAGATCTCCCTCCTCGTCCACGATTGGATCTCCCAGCGCCCGCCCACCGCCACAGCCTCGAACAACCCTTCCAGCCCCGTCACATCCGCCGCTACAGCTGCGTTAAGCCCGCTCGCGCATTTCCTGCAGAATTTGAATTCCAGCGAGTTGAAGAGTTATAGCCATACTATCCGCGGGTATGCTAGGATTTTGGAGGTGGGCGGGGAGGAGGAGAGGTATTATAGGGAGTTTCATAAAGATGCGAATTCGTTTGAGGATGAGAAGTGTTATGTTGAAGGTGAAGAAGGGAGTACCGTTGTCGTGGTTGAGGTCGAAGGCGGGAAGATTGCCGATTGGAAGGGTAGCGTGTCCAATTGGGGTCTTCCCGAGGATGATGATTGAATTCACTTGACTTGGGTCTTTTTCTTCTAGTTAAATTATCATTATAAATCACGGATTGCATTTGGGGGGTGGGATTAGGTGCATCATTAGACTGGACTGTTCATCAACATTATCAAATTGAAACTCCACCGCTGATATAACAAAAATACCGCCGCTCCATGATATAAAAACACACCGCGCCCACCAAACGTATAAACCATCTATACCAAAAACTCCAAAAACTACATCAAACCACCTACTTCCTCTTCCGCCTGCATCCGCCCCATCATCCATTCCTCCGCACACTCCCAACTACACCCTTCCCTCAATAAAGGAATAGCACTCCTCCCCCCTTCCTCATTCAATCCCATGAAAATCTTCAAAAAAGAAACCGCCTTCCCCTCCTTCTCAAACCACCCCGCAATCTCCTCGACTTTCCCTTTAACCCCATCATCCCTAAATATTTCCTTCCCAGCTCTAACCCTCTCCAAATACCCATCCACAACCCTCGGTTTGATATACGGTTCATCACTCCTGATATTCCCAAAATGCCAGAATTCAACCCACTCCGCACATCTCCCCAAATATGTCCCCCCACAGACACAGCACGTCAAAACTTCATCCTTCCTCTCGAAAACCCGCCTGACCTTCCGAATTAAATGCTCCGGGAGGGTGGAATATATATCCTCCCTCTGCGCTTCGTTTAAACAAGTATACATATCATCCACCGCCATCTTCCTCAAACACAACTCCGACAAACTGGGAAATCTATCCCTCACCTTCCCTTTTGGAACTCGTTGGAAATCCGTGAGTAACGGAATGCTTAACCCGGTGGAACGATTGCTCCCACTGATCCAACTGGACGGATGATTAATCTCGTCGGTTAACGGCGGGGTGATCAGTTCACCGGATTCATCGAATACAGAGATCGCGGTGGATGAGATGAAAGTGTATAGCGCGGCTGCGGGAGGATACCTCACAACCGGCTTGAAACCTCCCGGATAACAAATCTTCTCCGGGAAGAAGTTCGGGTTGGAGAGATTACAATTCTTCGTTAAAATGTACGGTTCGATGTGGGAATTCCGCAGAGAGAATGTAAAATACGGATTCGGGGACACTAGTAATCCGGACCCGGGTGTGAGTTTGGTCAACGAGAGGATGGAGTATGGGAGGTAAGCTAGCCGGTTTCTTGCTACGTCTAGGTCTTTCAGTTGGGCCAGGGAGGATATGTGGGATGGGAGGCTGCGAAGGCGGTTCTTGCGGAGGGTGAGTTCTACAGTGTCGGATAAGTTTGTGAGGGATCGTGGAATATGGGTTAGGGAGTTATCGGCGAGGTAGATGTGGAGTTTGGGGACTAGTGAGGTGTAGTGCGGGACTGCGGGGAAGGACGAGTTTGTCTTGGGTGTAAGGAGAGAGAGGGAGGATATCTCCGATGGTATTCGCACGAGTTCGAGATCACTATCAGATGCCCAATTAGTCGCTGTCTAAGGGTGTGGATTGAAGGTGTGGTACTTTAGCTGGATGGCCTCACAGCCGTCTTCGATAGCCTTTTGAATTATCCGATTCGCTTCGACGTCCGCGGGGTCATCGATTGAAGCTGTACTGTACAAGATATCCAGCCCGTCGAGTGCGTCGTCACTCCGGGGCGGGACAATGGTGCTCAGACTAGTATTTGCTTCATCATCCGCATCGCTGGACAACGTCTCCTGCGTCGCCTTTGACTTCCCACTCGAACTAGGAAGGCCAGCTTCGAATTGATCAGATGAAATAGCTTGCTCGACACGATGTTTCAAGATTGATCGAATTGTACCGCTGCGCTGTCTTTTGGTAGCCGGTATTCGAGCGGCGCGATCGTAGGCATGGTAGGGATTGGCGAAGACCTCTTTCGGCGGGAGGTCATCGCTGGAGAAGACGGGGATGTCATCGGACGATGGATCGATGTCAGGGAACCGCAGACGTTTCTGGCCGGCGAGTGGGCGGGTGTTATTCGGGAGGAGCGGCGGGGATGAGGGGATGACGATGGGGTAGTCGGACATGTTGGAGGAGGGGGGAGGGGGAGGAGGAGAGGTGTTGGAGACGGTGGAGATGGGGACGGTTTTCTCGCAACCGACCAACCAACGTTAGCGCATGCGCCCGCCGGCGCCGCCATGATTGATAGCAGATAGATAGCCTCCGATTTACACGGTTGGTAATTTATATCGGACGCGGTGATGTATTTTGCGGTGGATGGCGAGGGTGAGGGCACCTGGCGCACCCAATGGCCGCGCATGGCGAGTACATGTACGAGACGGGCTCGCGTGGGCGAACACTGCATGATATCATCGGGCCGTGTCACCTCCCGTGTAAAACATCTACATCGCACTGGTAGATATATACCTATAGTATGTTTAATACGGTACGGTAAGAGCATTGATTGAATTGCCGGCTGGGAGGGTTTATTATGGACGGTCTCAACGGGGAATATATGCGGGCTAGTCTGCAATGGGCCGATGCGCGACGGGCTGGACCCCTTTCGCCTCGCCGGCAACTGACGTCTGCTCCCAGATGCCAGGTGCAGTCAGTGTTAATATGAGGCATGAAAGGCTATCTGGCTTTATCCTCTGCTCCGTGGGCCTGTCGGGGCAACCCTCAGTATCCATTTCTGTGTACACAGTTAGTAGGTACTATATGTATATACAAGGGACATACATAGATATGTCGCATATGATAGAATACTTCGTAGAGTGGCCAGGTGTATGTCTGATAATTGAGGCTGATGGTAATAACAGACGCCCGGCCCCTCCTCCGGGAACTGAACAATAGCCCTGTGGGAATTGAATCGGAGCCCTGTGGTAATTGACTGGCGGTGTTATCGGTTACGTTGCTGCAACCACAATTAAAGACACGATACACTTTACGCCCGTCCAAACATAAGGACCCTTTTCCCACCTCCCTTTCTTCCCTCTTCTTCACATTCCCCTCCCCATTTATTCACCATCCTTATTGATCCCTCTTAATTGTATTTCTTAATTGCACGGTGATATCTCCATCACCCGTCATTAGGGACATACAATGACGACGAAGAAGAAGTCCCACACCCTCGCCGCTGGCGACAACTCTGACCGCGGCAGGTCTCGCTCGCGCTCCCCAACTCCACACTCCCCCTCGACTCCCACTACCGCGAAGAGAAAGGGCGGGAAGGGCACTGCCTCGACTGCTAATTACTGGTCCAGCTGGATCGGTGTCAAGGATTATGATATCTTCAATCTCCCCAGTGCGGACTGGTCAGTCCTTATCGGCTTGACCGTGCTCGCCGTCTTTGTTCGCTTGTTCAGAATACACCAGCCCACCAGCGTGGTTTTCGATGAAGTCCAGTACGTAGATGCCGTATCAAACTGTCACTGATAGAGTAATTGCGCGTTTTATTGAAAGTTGCTAATAAATCGTAGCTTTGGCGGATTCGCTACCAAGTACATCAAGGGCAAGTTCTTTATGGACGTGCACCCCCCGCTGGCCAAGCTACTTATCACCCTCGCTGGTTTCCTCGCCGGTTTCGATGGCTCCTTCGACTTCAAGGAAATCGGAAAGGACTACCTTGAACCAGGCGTTCCCTACGTCGCCATGAGACTGCTGCCTGCCGTTCTCGGTATCTTTGTCGTTCCCACCGCATTCCTCACTCTCAAAGCTTCGGGATGCTCTACTATCGCCGCTGCTTTGGGAGCTGGATTCATTACCTTTGGTGAGATCTTTATCAATTCGATATGAGTTTATAAAAAACTAATTGGTGGTAGAAAACGGCCTCGTTACCCAATCTCGATTGATCCTCTTGGACTCCCCACTCGTCTGCTTCACCGCGCTCACCGCCCTATCGTGGACTTCTTTCATGAACCAGCACGCTCTCGGTCCCGGTGCTTGGTTTGGACCGAACTGGTGGTTCTGGTTGGCCGCCTCCGGTCTCGGTCTCGGTGCCACGCTCAGCGTCAAATGGGTCGGTCTCTTCACCATCGCCTGGGTCGGTAGCATCACAGTTCTCCAACTTTGGCTCCTCCTCGGTGACACGAAGCACGTGTCCGTTCAGCTTTGGGCCAAGCATGTTGCCGCTCGCGCGCTTTGCTTGATCGCTATCCCAATGGCGTTTTACATGTTCATGTTCTGGATTCACTTCCTCTGCCTCACCAACCCCGGTGATGGTGATGGTTTCATGTCCGCGCAGTTCCAATCTACTTTGAACACCAAGCAGATGGGGGCTGTTCCCGCAGACGTTGCATACGGTTCCAAGATCACCCTCCGTCACTGGAATACCCAGGGTGGATATCTCCACTCCCACAACCACATGTACCCCAGCGGTTCCAAGCAGCAGCAGATCACCCTCTACCCGCACAAGGACGACAATAACTTTTTCACAGTTGAGAACGTTACCAAGCCTGAAGGTGGTATCGGTATCAGTGGATTCGATGCTATTTCCCCACCAGTTCTCCTCAAGGATGGTGATACCATCAAGCTTTACCATAATCCCACCCATCGTAGAGTCCACTCCCATGACGTCAGACCACCTGTCACCGACGCCGATTGGCAAAACGAGGTCTCCGCTTACGGCTACGAAGGGTTCGAGGGTGATGCTAACGACTACTTCCGTGTTGAAATTATTAAGAGTATGTCCAAGGGCTCTATCGCCAAGGAGCGCGTCAGGACCATTGAAACGCGTTTCAAGCTCGTTCACGTCATGACTGGCTGTCTCTTGTTCTCTCATAAGGTCAAGCTCCCCAGCTGGGGTTATGAACAGCAAGAAGTCACCTGCGCCAAGGGTGGTACTCTTCCAAACGCTGTCTGGTTCGTCGAGCAAAATGTCCACCCGCAACTCAACGGTCCTGATGTCGAGATGATCAACTACAAGAACCCTGGTTTCCTCGGAAAATTCTGGGAATTGCAAAAGGTCATGTGGAGGACTAACGCCGGCTTGGTTGACAGCCACGCCTGGGACTCCAGACCTGATTCCTGGCCGACCCTCAAGCGCGGTATTAACTTTTGGGGCCGCGACCATCGTCAAATCTATCTCATCGGCAACCCTCTCATCTGGTACAGCTCCACTGCTGCCGTTGTCGTCTACGTTCTCTTCAAGGCCCTCGCTACCCTCAGATGGCAACGTGGTTTCAAGGACTACGATTCCGAGAACTTCCGCCGTTTCGATTTCGAAATCGGTGCCAGCATTCTCGGATGGGCGTTCCATTATTTCCCATTCTTCCTGATGAAGCGTCAATTGTTCTTGCATCATTATTTCCCGGCTTTGTTTTTCGGTATCATTGCCGTCTGCCAGATCTGGGACTTTGTGTTCACCAGATTACAGGTTCTCGGGTTGAAATCTAAGCCAAGCATCGGAATGTTGGCGACCGTCATATATCTTTCGTTGAGCGTTGTCGTGTTCTGGCTTTATAGCCCTATCGCGTACGGTAACCAGTGGACTAAGGCTGAGTGCAAGCGCGTCAAGCTTTTCACCAAGTGGGATTGGGATTGCAATGGTTTCTTCGATACCTATGACCAGTATCTCAAGTATACCCCGTCAAAGGCTGGTGGAACTGGTGCTGCGGCTTCCGGTACTGCTCCTCAGGCCGGTGAACAGGAGGCTATCCATCAACAGATCGCTGCTTCTGGTGACGAGGCACAGGGTGAAGCCCCACCACAACATTCTCAGGAAGCCAAACTTGAGGATGCGGCCAAGATCGTTGGATCCATCGTCAGTCAAGAAGAAAAGGTCGAGTACAGGGATCAAGACGGCAATCTCCTTCCGGAGGAAGAAGTTAAACGACTTCTTTCTGAGGGTGTCTCCTTCGAAACTAAATATGCCACCAAGACTAGAGTTATTGACCAGTACGGTAACGAGGTCGGTGTTGACGGAGAAGATGTTCAGGTCGTTGAAAAGGAGACCGTCGCTGCTGATCCTGAAGCTGTTGAACCGTCGACGAAGGAGGAGGAACCGGCCGCGTCCGCACCGGCCGAACCAGTTGAGGCTGAGGTCGATCAGAATACCAAGAGTCGAAACATGGAGGCTGATGTTCCTGTGCCGCCTTCTGAGGGAGAGGCTATTCCTGGAGAAAAACCATCGCTTTCTGTTGGTCCGGATGGAAAGGCTACCGCTATTGAGTGGGTTGAGGAGAATGTAAGTTGATGTCGTATCTGTTTAGTATCTTGGATGAAGGGATTCTAATCTATTTCGTAGGCTGAGCCTGTTGTTGAGACTGTTGTTGTTCCTAACCCGGAGACCTCGACTGTAAGTTGATTCACTCTACTTTATGATTTCTAGTACAAAGACTAGATGGCTAATATATTGGCGTAGGTTGTCGTCAACGATGCAAAGAAGGATGAATTGTGATTGCTTTCTGGGAAATGGGGGACTCGGTTTTAGAAAAAAAAAGTGTAGCTTTCATTTTTAGTCATCATTTCTCTGGATATATACTATAACTCCCTTTTTTTTTGTATCGGGCTCTCTCTTTCTTTCGTCGTATTACCAACTAGGGATAATTATGTTTATACTAGGGTTCATGATGAGATGGGGCTTTTATCCCTTTCGCTCCCTATGCGTATGTTGTTTCTCATTGCTTTATCATTTATAAGCTTCCTGTCTATAATTTAACGGGGTCTCATTTCTCAAAAGTTCGTGTAGTATGGTCGTAGATGTCGGGCTGACCAATAGGCGAGCGCGCAATTGTGAGACTTTGGGACGACTACAACACCAAATTTATTTCTCCGCGAAAAAACGAGACTAACGAGCAGGGCAACCGCATCTCCCCCGCCTCCACCCCTACATTCTCCATTCTCCAGGATTATTTGTACATATCCCGCGCTCAATTGAGAGCTCCGAATTGAAAAAAAGTCATGTCGACTGCGAGGCGACTCACGCCGCAATCGATATGTCTATTCTGTCGTCTTTCCTCACGTCTCGCGAAACCTGATGCCGTATCGTCGATAGTTCCGGGACGAGTATCCGGATACCGATATTTCCAACGACATGTTTCGAGGATATCTGATGGTGGGAGGATGCAGGGCGGGTATTCTGTTCATCATCGACGGTTTTCTACCACTGCTACCTTGACGGATTCGGAGTCTACTTCTACGTCTACTGCGCAGGATCCGAGAATTTCGAATATTTTGGACGCATCGTCGGTTACCGTTGACGCTGCGAGGGTTAAATGGCAGGATACTTTACCAGTCGATTATTTATCACCCGCGGATCAGAGGTTATGGGATACGTTATACGGACCGCCGAAGCGACGGTGGACGGTGGAGGAAACAGCGAGGATTGAGGAGATGATGAACGTGGAGGGGTTATTACTCGAAGAAGCGATTATGGTTATCGATGGGGTTAATTCTGCGGGAGAGGAAGTGGAGCCCGGGTACGTTGTTGAGAACGGGGTGGTTAGTTATCGGGGACCAGTGGATGAAGAAGGGAGACCGTTGTTGAAACGACAAGTTGAGGAGGTGGTGGAGGAGGGAGATGAAGAGGAGGTTATTGTCGAAGAAGAAGGGCCGGATGATGAGGGGGTTGAGGAGGGTGAGGAGTTGACTGCTGAACAACAGGCCGCGATAGATGCGGAACCCGTCGAGTTATCGGAAGAAGGGGGTGAATATATCGAATCCACGATACCGCAAGATCACGAATCATCGATATCGGAAAAGATATTACAAAGAGAACATCTCGCGAAGATGCTGGAGGATTCAATGGCGCCGCAGGAAGATACCACCGAAGAAGAATACATCCGAACCCATCCCATGACCCTCCGCGGTCGGTTCGCGACAATTCCCAAAACAGCGTATTATCCACAAAACCTCCAGGATATAACCGCAGAATTACTCCAAGGTACCAAATTCGCACATTTGAAAGATAGGGCTAGGATGTATGATCCTCCACCGCTGTTTCCCGCGGGTGCGAGAAAGGGGAAGAAAGGGTATCATCCGAATCTATTACCCGAATCGCATAAAGGTGATAAATTGGATGCGGCGGTATGGTTGGGCGTTGTGCTTCCCGAGATGTATTCGGTCAATTTAGGCGTCGCGACAGAAATACGGAGACGGCTGGGAGGGGAATGGGCTACGAATGTTAAAAAGGTTTTGGACGTCGGTGGGGGTGGGGTGGGGATTATTGCATGGGGAGAGGTAGTCAAGGCTGAGAACATGGCGAGAGAGGAGGAGAGGTTGAAGGAAGGGTATAGAGGGGATTCTAACGTTGCTGAAACGGAAAAGGATGGGACATGGGATTGGGGACATGGGATTGAAGGGGTTAAAGCTGGTGCTGTCGGGGTGGATGAGGATTATAACTTCGAGGCGACGGTTGTGACGGGGAGTCCGCATGTTAGGAACCTTGCGTCGAAGATTTTGCAGAATACGACTTTTTTACCAAGGGCGCCTTATTTTTCGGCGCCGCCGGGGAGTGTTAGGTGGGAGAAGGAGGATGGGAAGGAAGATATCAACGATATCGAGAATGTGGAAACGATGGAAGAAGTGGACGTTGAGGATACGACTAGTAAAGACGATAAGAAGCAGCCGCCTATTACACCGAAGAGGAGTTATGATTTGATATTTGCAAATTATACACTGGAACACATCAAACGAGAAATCGTATTCCAACATCACATCGACAATCTCTGGCAGTTACTCAACCCCGGCGGCGTCCTCTGTTTCGTCGAATTAGGTAATGCTATCGGATTCACCGCCGTCGCGAGCGCGAGACAAAGGTTGCTCAAAAAATGGATCAAATCACCGTTATCCGACAAGAAACCCAAGGGAGAAGAACTCAACAGTACCGCGGAACCATACGACGTCACGGATTTCGTCGAAGAAGACGTCCTCGGCCTCAACGATCTCCCTAAACCGGTCAAAGAAAGTAAACTCGAAGAAGGAATGATCGTGGCTCCGTGCACAAACCATAAAGAGTGTCCCATGTACTCCAACAAAACCACCATATTCCAAACAACCGACGTCTGCAAAGTTTACCAACGATACCAACGAAGCCCCGTCCTCCGCAAGATCCTGGAAGGAAGGAGCGACCACACCGATTCGTTCTACAGCTACCTCGCCGTCCGACGAGGTGTAGCCAAAGACGAAACTCTAGCTATGCCCCAACAGATCAAACGAAACCGAACCGGTGAGGACGGGAGGAAACCGAGGTTCAAACCGGTCGATTTGGATAAAGTCGACAAAGAATACACCGACGAACAAAAACGTATGTTTATGCATCTGCAGCCTCGAATGATCTTATCACCTATCAAATCCGACAATCACGTCACGATAGACGTGTGTACCTCCGAAGGAGATCTCGAACGCTGGGTCGTCGCTAGTTCGTTCAGTAAAGCCGCATACCGGGATGCCAGGAAGTCCGGATGGGGTGATTTATGGATGCATGGCGCGAAAACTAAGGTTTTGAGGGTTCCCAAGAAGGAAGTTAAGGAGAGGGAGAAGTATAGTCGGACTGAGCAGTCGTTAAGTAAACGGGAGACGAGGCATACGAAGGAGAAGGTTAAAGCTTTGAGGGAGGCAGGGAAGGATGGCAAGGGGAAGGGGAAGGGGAAGGGCAAAGGGAAGGGCAAACATTTGACGTATAGGAAGCTTATGAGGGCTGGTGGAGAGGATGGGCGGAGTTTTAAGGGTGGGAGGACGGAGGAGAATCATTATGATGATTGAGGAATCGGGTTCATCTCAAGTTAGGCATTTTCGAAAAGTTGGAGTACGCATATTTGGACATATGTAATTAGGCTGTACTTTTAGAATCACGTTTACTGTATATATATAGATGTATTATATCCACAATTCCACCATTGCAAACCTGTGAATTTTGGTGAAAGAATGGAGAAAAAATTGGATATTTTAGATGGTTCGAGTTGACACCTGTTGGATCTCGGTATAAACTATCACGTGACTATTATTCGAAGACTTCTATTAGAGGTTTGTTTAGTGCAGGAATATGAAAATCATGTTTTTATCATCACTAGTAGTGAACCTCTTTCGTAACTAGGATTTTTAGATGTCAAAGCTGAGTATAACCGCTGCAGGGGAACGGACCGTAAATCCGGGTTCTTTCCCCACAACTGTCACACATAAACTCTATCAAAGCCACTAACCGAGAAACTCCTCGCTCGTCATTCAACATACGATGAACGACGTCTCCTGAAATGCACACACTCGAACTCCTTTTGATAGGATCGGAGACGACAAGCGTCTTGGCCCTATTCCTCTCTCGAGTGGTTGTCTCCGAACTTTCAGACCTGATCCATGGTACGTAAATTGATTTACCGGCGAACCCCAGCTCGCAGATGCTAATTTTCCGCGAATAACAAGTTATACCAGATTCTTATAGTTGGCTGGGCAAGGCTTTCTTCGGATCGAGTCGCTCCCTCATGGCTTTTAGCGACTTCTAATGAATTTAACCGTAGGCATGGCTTGGCGGTGAGATATTCTTCCCGCGATGGACATATGTACGTAGGCTGGACTACGAAATGCCATCCGCAGTGATGGGGATATGGCGAGATCGAAGGGTCTTGGTATAGCTAGGAGCTAGGACTTCACGGGACGACGACGCAGGATATAATAAGAGTATAACTGGTGTCGCAGCTGGTCCCATGGGAGAACGTTGGGTATAAAATAAAGAGTTAAGAAGAGTGAGATCTCTTCAGTTGCTCTCCCACTTACTTACTAGACGTGGGATTATCGAGGACAGGATGTTTGGGATACGATCAATCTGTACCGCGGCCGCCTGGCTCGCAGCGGGGCTTTCCCTCGTGGACGCCCGTAACTTCCAAAATCCTCTGAAGAACCCCAACGGTTCCGACCCTTTCATCGTTTACACGGGAGGGTACTTCCATCTCCTGATGACAACATGGACGAATATCCAGATAACCCGCGCGACAACCCTCGCAGGATTGAAAACCGCGTCTCCGACGACCGTCTGGACGGACAGCACGGCATCCCGAGCCGGTAACTTTTGGGCCCCGGAAGTCCACTGGCTTGATAATAAGTGGTGGTTGTATTATACCGCTGGAACGACCACGTGCTGTGGCGGGCAGCGAATGCACGTCCTCGAAGGCGGTGTGAACGTTCTCGATAAATATGTTTACAAACGTGCTCTCGAATCCGGGGTATGGGGAATCGATGGATCGATCTTACGTTTCCCGAGCGCGTATTACCTCGTCTGGTCCCGTTTCTCGCCGTCAGGAAAGCAATCTCTATATATCGCACAGATGAGTAACCCGTATACGATCGGAACACCGTATTTGCTATCTGAGCCGACCAATTCGTGGGAGACGGTGGGATCACCGGTCAATGAGGGTCCTGCTGCTTTGTACGGTGGTGGAAAGACAATGGTTGTCTTTTCCGCTTCGTATTGTTGGACTTCGAGCTATCAATTGGGCATGTTGACGTATAAGGGATCTGGTGATCCGTTGAGCAGTGGTAGTTGGACCAAGAAAGGGCCGGTGTTTAAGGGTGCTAACGGTAACTACGGTGCTGGACACAATGGGTATGTTCTTACGAAATCCGTCTCACTTGGTTTTTGATACTATTTCATATGACATGTCGAGAAGCTAACCGCTCGAACAGTTTCTTCTCTTCCCCCGACGGCACCGAAGTGTGGAACGTCTATCATGCCATATCGAACTCCGCTGGTGCTTGCGATGGCAACAGATATACGATGGCCCAAAAGGTCAATTGGAACTCCGACGGGACTCCGAACTTTGGATCGCCGCCGGCTCTTTCCGCGACTTTGGCTGGTCCTTCTGGTGAGCCGGCATAAGTTTGATACTGAGGCAAATGGTGTATCTCCATACAATTTCACGGAATACAATTTCAGATTTTCCATGCATTCATTTTGGTACTTTCCGGAATCCTGGCATCTTATCTTACGGATAACATCGCTCGGATGCCAACAACGGGGCTCGAGCCGAGAACCGCTTTGGTTATGTGAGGTGATATGTAACATGTTGCATGCACTAGTTGCTTCGTATTTTTTCTTTGCTGTATATAACTGTTGAGGCTGTGTATATACTCTTTTCTTGTCGAGTTCGGTTCTATATAATTTTTTGAGTTCGCGGTATGGATTTTGTTAGTTGACGTCGTTAGCTTGTGAGCGATATCGTGATTGAATCCATGTAAGTACTTGCAGATAAGTATGTGAAACTTCCGTGCAAAGGGCGCCACAACCCGTTTGAAGGCAAAACGGAAGTGGATCGATCATAGGCAGACGCAGCGTCACGTAACAGGCCTCGCACATAGGAAAGTGTGTTAAATACTAGCTTTCGCAGCCCGCTAGCTCGCTCCACGAGATCGAGAATCAGTCTCGATGGAAACTGTGTTGCAGTGTGGTGCAATCTTCGAAGCACAATTGGCTGAAAGGGCGGCTCGCGGGAAAGGTGCCCAGAAGCACTTCGCATTGGCCGCCTCGATGCGAGCAATCATCAAAGTTCCATTTTGACAAGCTTGCTTCTAAGGTTGCACGATGCATAATCCTGCATGCAATGACAGGGAGTGAGCGACGGTACTCTTGTCCTCTCTCTAACCGTTTCATTTGTTGGATGTCGAGGTTCGGGTCCCGTCACCCTTTGTCCAACTGCAATATCACGACTGAATAGACTAATTGGTCTTTACACCTTAAAAGTCACGGTTCCACTGTGCTCTCCAGAAAATCGATATCCGAGAGCACAATACCAGAGCTGTGAAGACAGGATTTTTCTTGTTGGATGGGCTTTTCACTTCTTTTATGCACGGAGCAAGGAAGAACCTCGAAAATCGTAGGATTTTCCATTTTGGAGTCGTGAGAAAGGGTTTAGCTTGCACCAGCCCCTCCGTCACTAAGCTAGGTCTTTCCTTACGATAAGGCTGCCGTTTGCAGTCTGAGAAAAGAGCAAGAGGAAATTGTTAGCTTCCAACTAGCAAATTGCAAAAGCCCTCCTTGATACTACATCGAGAATGCTTCCGAGTGGTGGCATTGATAGAGGGGCGGTCGTGAGAGCTCTGAGTTTCAAGGCTCGCGGGCCCCCACTTTCAGCTCCGTTTGCGAAGAAACTAAAGAAAAAAAAAAAAACGAGAAACCACGCATCGACTTCCCAAACGGCGGATGTAAGGACCTCATATACGCGTATACAATCACGATAACGATCAATGGGCAATTGAAGCCATTGATAGAAGAATCCTACCCTAAACCGAACTAGAACTGTCTTCCTGCGCCGCCCGCTGTGCGAATCGAAACGACTTCGTGGCGCTAATTTCTGCCAACTTTTGCGAAAGGAAAGAAAAAACGAACGAACCGATACCAAGCGAAGGCGAGCCCTGCTGCACTGAAAATCATTCCCGTTAGCCACTGCGAAGCACTGCAACGGCATGAAGGAAGACAAGGGTGCTGTGCGTCTTGATGTAAGGTGTGGCTCGCTGTTTCAAATTGACTACATCAAAGAAGGGCGGCCGCTGAGAATGATACGACTCTTGATTTCTAAGACTGGCAGACGGAAGAAAACGATAATGTTAATCTTCGATATTTTCGGTTCTCTTCCATTCTCTGTAATTATTGCAATCCCTGAGATCAATCGAATACTATCATACCCCCACGTTCAAATGTTTAGGTATGCTCCGTTTTCTGGTTCTCGGAAAGCCTCAATCTTGTTGTTTTGCAAACAGAACTCAGGAATGAAGGCCTTGTCAAAGCTTGAGCCAAATACCAATTTTTTGTTATAAAATTTGTCCAGGTTACATTGCCAAAGCGCTCACCAATTCGAAATGAGCAAGGAGAGTTTGACAATTGGTCGAGAGAGTCGACGCCGATGTCTAGTGTGGCTAAAAAATATTGTACTGAAGGTACGAAGTAGAAGCCGCTATAATCACCCACCCGATCCCTTGCTTCTAATTCGTTGGTGGTGGCTTGCGTTTGGAGGGGCAACTTTTTCACCCACTTTTTCTCTTGAACGCCTCCAAGGGCTTGGTATCTTCTCGAAATCGAGAATAAGAAAAGTAACGCGGAGAGAGAAATCAGCAGCATTTCCCTGTGTTTGATGTTTTGACGGGTTCATCTACCTTACATACCAATCGACCTTCTACCAGGACGGAAGATACCACATTCCTGCTCTTTACAGTTAACGACTTTATTGCATATGCATTGCATAGCGACAGACAGGCAAGCAGGTAAAGATCAATAAAGAGGCTCGCTCCTGCGTACTGGTACTCCTACACTTGCATATGATATCAATTGGTACCATCTACCCACCTCATGTGCTTATATATAGTGAGGACCCAAGTACCTAGCCCTGGCAAAATCTGACCGTCCTTGCATACGCCTGCATTCGCTATATGCACTTTTTCTTAACGTCCTAGTACTTTACCAGAGGGTCAATCGCGAAATCGACCGTTTTTTTCTTTTCTTCTCAGCACACCTATCCACTTCTTAAAACCTGGGCGATAATAAGGGCTCGACTTTCCGTTCGAAAGCGCCCGTTCATCCTTGGAGTTAGATCGGGAAAACCATTTTCTTATCATATACCACATTACAAAAAAAGAGTCATTCGAAGTCAATTGCCACACTCTTTTTCCGTTGAACAAACATTTCAACCTCGTAAATATTCGAGGCCCGGTCCCGTCTGGTGAAATCTTTGACATTTTTCTGCAGTTGATACGATATCAATTCACGGGAAGGGGAGTTCCTTCGATGCTGCCAGAGTAAAGCACGGACTTTTCTGCCAAACAATTGACCCAGTCCCTGCGACAGCGCTAGCTTTGCCTTTTGTTCTTCAAACAACGACCCTCGGCCTGCACCGCATCCCACTATCCTGGAAGCGAAACGTCCAAAAAAAGGTTCTTTTCTAACGGCTTGCGTACTTTTTTCTTTCAATATTTTCAAAGGTTGCAGCTTGCGTGGTTTTCGCTGCTAGCCTTTCCCAAGTTCGACAAGGGAAGACCCAAAACCCTCGTTGCATGAAGCGAACGGATGGGCGGAAGATTCTCGGTTTTCGGCCATTAGCTTCGATCGATATCGTCTTTTTTACCTAATCTCCTTTGCCATCCATTGCTAGTCTCTTTCCCAGCTAACACCAACATTTGCAACTGAGCGTCGATACTTGCTTTCCGGCACTTGTGCATTTTCGCTAGATAGAAAAAGTTGCAAGTGAGCGTTTCGGGAAAGAACGGCCTGTCCACACCACGTTAACCGGCCCAGGCGAAACCGACGATTATTTCCTGCGCTTTGATCCGTTAGCTTAGGGGATGATATAATTGCTCCCTGGGATCACCATTAGTAAAAGTCAAGGCTTTTCTTCCTGCCAACCTCCTTCAAACTCGCACCTGCCATTGGGAAAAAACCGTAAATCTGTGG
This sequence comes from Dactylellina leptospora, assembly GCA_036971365.1. Classification (NCBI taxonomy): domain Eukaryota; kingdom Fungi; phylum Ascomycota; class Orbiliomycetes; order Orbiliales; family Orbiliaceae; genus Dactylellina; species Dactylellina leptospora. The sequence continues at coordinate 617,693 of JAJTUC010000006.1, forward strand.
CTGCTGTCGCATCTTTCCCATCTATCCCGATATCAATTTGGACGAGTTCAGAAAGATCTTGAGGCCAAAGACTCGCGTTCATCGAAAGTTTCGTCGCCTGTGGAACCTTAACTTTAACGGCAGTTGACCGCATCGTCGCAACGACAACGTCAACACAATTCCCATATCTCTCCCCGACATTTATCACCTCTCCCAAACGGAGGCTTCAATTGAACGTCGAAGCAATTGAATCACCTTTCCTCGTTCTTGTTATTTGTAGCATATCACGGTATCAGACACGATGGCGGTCTCATTGTTCTCACAGTCTTGCACCGTAGCTTCGAATCTATACACATCCGCTATATCCTCCCTCAACACCATCCCTACCTTCATCCCTTCCCCTCCTACAAAACTAAGTCCCATGTTAGCCGTATACACGAACCAAATCCTCAATTCCCAATTACCATTTTCTTTCGATCTCGTAACTTCCATCAAACTATCTGCTGTAGCCATCCCAGCACCCGTTCAAAACCTCACATTCTGGCAAATTGCCAATATTGTATTTTTCGTATTCACTGTCGGTATTCTATCCTGGATGCTTGATTCACATCACACCGATGACCTCGAAATCACGATATCGACAACTCAAACGATCATAACGTCGAATAATGTCACAAAAGCCGTAGAGGTTCCGACTATAACTATTCCCGTCCGTCCGCGACGTCAGACATTGGAAACAATCGCGACACTAGTCAACCTCGAAGACATTCAAAAGGCTTCTCGTCGTAGAAACGCCCGCTCTCCGCTACCATGCTCACTCTTCTCATCTTCGATATCACCGTCTAGTGATAATGGGCTGATAAATTCGGCTCCTCCATCACCCACATCCATTACCGACGTCCGGGGTCACCTGATATCAACACCATCCGGGAAATCGACCAGTCTGTTAAGGAAAGCTTCTGAGATGTCTTCCTTAAGACCTAAGAGGAGAAGTAAGAGTTTTCATGAAGCTTCAATCAGGAAGCAATTGGCTGAGGTGGCCGAGTATGATGCTAGTATTGTTGTTAGCACTGAAGAGGCTGAATGGAGACGCCGGGGGAGTTGGAAGACTGGATTGTTATTGGGATTGAGGGTTCCCATAGGTTGGACGATGAAGTAACAGGGTAAATTTTCTTTTGTATCTTGGTGTTTTCGTTTGGCGTGTTTCTCTTGATACTTGGTGTCACGGTGGTGGATCTTGGATGTTCGGCAAATAATCTCGGTCGGTTTGGTCGGGCGGTACAATGGGTATCGGCCGCGTTTCTTAATATTCATTTCTTTGGCGGAGTTCTCGTGCAGCGGATGGCGTTATCTTGGTAATTTCCCTTTTCCCTTTGCGAACCTATTTATCTAAACTTGAGCGGCTTTGAAAAGTTAAGCCTGTACGACTACTTTTCCTATTTTACACATCTTTCGATTCCTACATTTGCTCAATTCCTGAGTACATTTCCTATCAATCGAGGCAGATGGCTCACTTGGAAAAAAAAGAAAGAAAGAAAGAAAAAAGAAGAAAAAAGTTGAACCTTTTAAAAAAATTTCCTTCCTTACATGGAGCGACAAAAGAATTCGAACTCTTGTATTTGTAACGAGAATAACGAATATATAACTTTTTTTTTGAAACAGCTTCTATGATTCCCTACCATCTATCGATGCATCTACATATCCGACTAACTGATAAAGACATGATTTTATCGCAACCGCAAAGCAGGGCTATATATAAGCAACAAAGTCTTTGTCGCCTCATCATCACTTTTCATTCCACGAAGGCATGCATTTATGTAGACAAGACGCCACCAACCTTTCTACTGTATCCCCTTTTTGGTTGACAAGAAAGCAACTCCACGTGCATCTCAGAGAGATATCGAAAACAAAGGAAAAACGTAGAAGCAAAAATCTATCTAGGAAAACCATAGCGGGGTGGAATAAAGCTCTTAAGATCCATCCTTCACCCGAACCGCTAGTGAAAAATTTACTGCGCCAGACCAGGCACTGTACCTCTGACACCGCCTTGACCACCTACGACTCTCGCGGCAAGCGTTAAGGTGAAATCACCTGCGACGTTCAACATGATTTCGATTCTCGCTCCCTTCTTCACATCCTTTAGCAATGCCTCGGCGACGACGGTTTCCACTTCTGTGATCCTCTTGATGACTTTGATGTCTTCGACTTCTTCATCATCATCGTCATCATCATCATCATCTTCGTCGTCGTCCTCAGTGCCGTTGACCTTCTCTTTCTCTTCCTTAGGAGGGGTAACATCGACGCTCGCCTTCTTCGCCTCAACAATTCTGATTAAAACATCGCCTCCAGTTCTCGTTCCGACGAACGTCGCGGTTCGTCGCGCCGGAACCGCAGTTTCAGCGTCAAGGAAAACGTAGACTTTGTCATCTTTATCTCCAACCTCACCCTTAGGAGGGGAGATCACAACGCCTAGAGGTCTTGTCAGATGTGGGGTCACAGTCACGGCCGGGTGAGTCGATTGCTCGATATCCTCGGCTTCAAATTCTGCAATCAGGGAGGCTTGGATGGCTGCACCGCGGGCGCAAAGTTCAGCGGGGTTAAGTGCGGTGGCCAAGGTAGCCGGCGCCTGCACGACCGTGGTGGCAGGGAAGAGCTGCTGGACCCTGGTGGCGATCTTGGGGGTGTGAGAGGTACCACCAGCGAGGATGACCTACAATTGATCAGTATCGGGAGACAGCTGGATAAAATAGTTTATTTAGAGACTTACTTCATTGATATCCATTAAATCCATCTCAGCCTTCTTTACCACTGATTCGACCAATCCAATGATCTGATCGACAAGCTTCTTGGACAAAAGATCGTATCGCAATCTGTTGACGGTGGAATGGAAATCGAAGCCGTCCGCCAGACTCTCGATGCTAATCTGCGAGGAGGTGGACAAGCTCAATGTCTTCTTGGTATTCTCGCATTCGAGCCTTAGCTTGGCCAACGAACGCTCATTACCCCGTGGATCTGTCTTGTGCTTCTTGATAAACTCTTTGCTGAAATGATCGACTAGAACATCATCGAATTGACGTCCACCGAGTTCATAATCGTGCTGAGTAGCTAGGAGAGTGAACATGCCACCTCGAGAGGCAATGACGGAGGCATCTGTGCGGGTACCACCAATATCAACGACGAGAACGGTCTTATCAACCGGATGGGAGGTTTCTTCTCGGGCAGCGTAAGCTAGTACCGCCGCTACCGGCTCATTAATAATTTGGAGAACTTCGAGACCGGATGCTTTCGAAGCTTCGGAGAGCAATTTTCTTTGCGACTCTGAGAAGTCAGTGGGGACGGTGATCACGCAGCCGTCGACGGATCTACCCAAAAAGTCTCCAGCGGATTCTTGAAGACGCTTGATGTGGCGGGTGGTGATTTCGGAGACTGTGAGGGTAGATGGCTCGGATTCGGCCTTTTCTTCAACGGAGAATGCGACGCCGGTCTCATGTTGGATTGGATGGGCTGAAGCGTGGGCATTCGTGGGGTCGATGTCCGCGAAACTAGCAGCATCAAGCGCAATTAGTTTCATGCATTTTTCTCTCCAATATTTGATAACTCGGCACGTACGATTTCCCTAGGTAGTCTCGGAAATATGCGATGGTGTTCCTTGGATTCCTGACGAGGTGTGACTTGGCCTGGGCCCCGTGGTATTCTTCATCGCCGACATATGACAAAACCGAAGGGATCTGACGATCTAAAAGTGAAAATTGCACAATTAGCATTCTATAATCGCCTTATAACCCAGAGAGTTCGATGCGTACCTCCTTCTTCGTTGGCAATGACTTCGGCTTTTCCATCCTGTAGCGGCATACAATTCAGTAAATGGCGTCTAACAGACGATCACAGCCAACGTACAGGTCCAGTAAACGCTATAGAGCTGTTGGAATTGCCAAAGGCTATACCAATCACCGTCTTTTGCTGCGGTTCCTCCGTGTCCGACATTGTGGTAGAGGGTAGGAATGATATGGATTGCGGTTCGGATTGTTGAGAAGAAGGATGTAGCTTGTGAAAAGATCACAAGGCAGGTGGCAGGTGCGGCCTATTTGAGTCTCCTAACCGCTTTGACGTGAAGAGTATAGGTAGGTAGGTATACGGTGGCGGACGTGGGATTCCGAGAGCCTTGAGGTTTGAGGTTTCGAGGACGTTATCAAAGAGCCTTTCACATAAAATTCTCGAACTTTTTTTCTGGCCAGGCTAACGAGTCCTGGTCAGGTAAGTGCACCGCCACCAACATGGAGGGGCAGCACCAGCCACAAACACACCAGCCACGGTGTCACAGCGACGCTTTCGACTTTTGCACATTCGAAGAGGAAATCTGCCGTCTGTATGGTACATTATCGCTCTTATACAGATTTTCTGAGATCACAATCTATAATCATAAGTTATCCGGCAGGGTCGAAATATTGGCCTTCTCTCTCATATATGAAAGTAGCCATTCGAGAACTGCGATGCGACCTGTTCCCTGCAAAACAGGGTATTCAGGGAGGCCGGGAATAAGCTCAAAACTGCCGGCGAGAATGACGACGATGATTTCTCTAACCTAGACTTATGCTGTCCGGAGCCTTAAACTTAGCTCGAAGCCGAGCCGTTCGTTTGGACTTTTCACAGTCCTATATCTCATGATTACGACCGGCGCGATATTTAAATTCGGGTCGCCCACAAGCATAAGCTTATGTTTTGATATGCTACGATAAGCCTTAAATATTATGCTTATTTTCCTCTATCGCACAAATCATCATAGAAATTCAACATGACCGATCGTGTCGCCGTTTTGGGCCTCGGCGCCACTGGTATTTCAAGTCTCAAAAACTTGCGACAAGAAGGCTTCGACGCCGTCGGTTTCGACCGTAGAGATAGCGTCGGCGGCCTTTGGCAGTTCAACCCAGATGAAAATCTGACCTCCGTAGTCAAAACCACCAGAACAAATATATCAAGACTTAGATTCACATTTTCAGATTTCGACTATCCGCCCGAGTTGACAGATTCGTATCCGTTAGCTGATGATATCGCAAAGTATATTCAAGCTTACGCGGCGCATTTTGACCTGCTGAAACATTGCAGACTAGGAACCGCAGTTAAAAAGGTTGACCGCGCAAAGGATGGAGAATGTTGGGATCTGACGATAGAGGACAGCGCTGGGAACGTTGTTACTGAGCAGTACAGTCGGGTACTTGTCTGTACCGGTCCGCAGGATCGAGCGATTCTTCCCGCACACGAGGGTATGAGTCAATTCAAAGGGAGAATTCTACATTCTCAAGCTTTCAAAGATGCGGCACCCTTCGCGAATCAACGAGTCGTCGTTGTGGGTATTAGCAATACCGCAGGCGATATCCTCGCAGATCTCACAAATGCAACGAATGAGTTATACGTTTCCCATAGATCTGGCGCTAGGATAATCACCAGAGTGCCGGAAGGCCAAAAGCCGACAGACATTAAAGCTACATTCAGAATCACAAAGATAGTGGGCGCACTCAGCCGTCGGCTTCCACGTTTTATGGGCAGGTTAGGCGAAATCTTACTTGAATTCGGAATGAAACGACAATTCAAAGGCAAGCTGAAGAAAGAATGGAGATTGCTACCAGCACCACCGGTACCGAACGTTGCGCCAGTCATGAACGATTACTTGATAGATAATCTCCACGCTGGAAAGATCACTTCACTACATGGAATCAAGCGATACCTAGATGACGGAACTTCTGTAGAGTTCGAGAACGGGGAAATTCTAAAGAATGTCGATGCGATAGTCTACTGTACAGGCTATGACTGGGACTATTCTTACTTGGGTCAAGGCGCTGACCCAACTGCATACCCGACGCCGGAATGGGACGTTATCGAGCATGCGAAATTCATGCCGTATCCCCGGCTTTATTGGGGCATCTTCTCAGTTGATTACCCGGAATCACTAGCATTCATCGGAACATATAGAGGTCAATCGTTCTCCGCATTTGCGAATAGCGATTTGGCTTCTTCCGCGATCACACAAATCTGGAAAGGGAACTACCCGGTCCCTACGAAAGAAGAGATGAATACCTGGTGTGACACGCACTATAAATCCACGGTAAAACAACTCGCGCGCTGGAGGATGCAAAAGATGGGATGCGATAGTGGGAAATTGCAAAGATGGCTGAATGAGGCGGCGGGAAACGGGATTAATGAGATGCTTGGATGGGGGTGGCAAGGGTGGAGGTTTTGGTGGAGGGAGAGGAAGCTTTATTATTTGATTCAGGATGGGGTTGATACAGCATTCCTTCAGAGGTTGTTCGATGGGAGGGGGGATAAGGGGAGGAAGAAGTGGGATGGGGCGAGAGAAGCTATCTTCAGATCTAATGCGAAAGTTGCATAAGCCGCCCACTTGCTGGAATAGTAGAAGATACGTTGATTTTGGGTTAATTTGTTTATGAGATCGTAGAGCTGGCGTCTCGATCGGGTCATGTTTCATCGTTTTAAGCGCGGGAGGGTGTTCTTATATTTACACAGAGTCGTTTGCTTGATCAGGTCTATTGGAATATCATTATAGTCGGTAAGGGATTGTTTAGCAAATATTCAAGTAGATAAATACCATAATTATGGTATTTTTTCTCAAGGTCTCCGACTCTAACGTCAATATAATTATATACATGTTGCGATAACGAATAAGTTCTTAAATTAAGTAAGAACTGCTTAGCTAACACCTCCGTCGATTAAAGTGCAATAGTCACATTTTATTCTTGGATATCAATCTAAGAATCATTCGGTTACCTGACAGTGGTTTGGGGCAGTACGCGGCACCTGACCAGCATCCTCAAGACGCTGGCATGTCGACACCGCCAGGCCAAATATAACACCTGACAACACAAACTGACCAGCACGCAAGTGACTCGTCCTGTCACCTAAACTTGACGGTTAAAATTGTATACCGGTGATTATTCGCAAGTACTACCAGAGACTGCAAGTTCAAAGTAGGTAGTCTTCTTGCGATACGCCGCCCTTTCGCTTGTGCGAACTTATAAAGCCGTCGCGGCCACAGGTGAGAAAATCTGCTGATTGGGATCCGACTGAGGGTTTCAGAAATGACTGTTGACTACCACCGACACGCTCTCAAAACCTATAAAGAGAAAATTTCCCCAGAAAGATCCTTCGATATCTATAAGTCTCCATATTAATGTTCCCGAACCCTCCCTCCGAGCCCGTGAAAGAAAAATGGCGGCAGCTTGGATGAAAGATCCACACTGGAACCTCGATCTCATAACCCCCTCGAAAGAAACCGCGGCTGCGGCTGCTCAAGCGATAAATACAGATACAGCACAGACAACCCGCGAGATTCCGTTGTCCACTATCGTTTATCGAACTGTTGAGATGGCGTCAAAGTCTTCGGCATCCAAGAGCGTGGACTTCAATCCAATGATCCTAAAGATTCAAAGTGGATTTCAAAATCTTGTGGCGAAGACACCAAAAATCAATATAAACCTTAGCATGGTTACTGCTCCGGTCACCAAGTTTGTTTGGGTTACTTCGGTGCTCATCACAGCTTACCTCGCTGTAGAATTCTCCCTGGCGGTTTATAAAAGGTCAGTATCGTCGTCTATATCTTCAACCGAGATTACGTCTGACTAACAATCTGTCATACCAGTTATTCCGCAAGTCGAGCTTTGGATAATCCTAGAGGTCCAGTAATCCCGATAGAACCGACGGAACCAATCGGAGTCCCACATCCCCCGATGCCCGCGGATCCTCCAATCAAAAACCCTCCGCCATCGAATACCCCTTCCCGACGAGATGTCCGTGTTAAACTATTCTCTGAAATCCTCACCGGCTATCTCACCGTTATCCTATCCATTTCGGTTCTTCTGGGTGATAGCATCATCCTCAAGTTCCTTTTAAGCGGACTCACAGGATTCGTAGCCATGGTCTCACTTATCCTCCCCGACGAAGCGGAATGGTGCGCCGAGTTGTATAATTACAAAGAAGGCGGGTTTGAAATGCAGGATGTCGCTGTCGATAGAGGATTTGATGAGAGGGTTAAAGAACCAGGTATGAAAGAGAAAGCGGAGACGAAGATTAAAGAGATGAGAGAAAGAGTTACAGAAAGAATCCACGAAGCGAGCGTGACAACGAAGAAGGTCAAAGAACAGGTGAAGGAACAAGCGAAGGAGTTGCTTAGCCCCCGAAAGAAGGACGAAGATGTGATTATGCGTGAGGTGGAGGATATAGGGGCATTAAGCGGAGGAGAAGAATCGGGGGTCCCGAACGAAGATCTCAAGGCGCAACTTAGTAAGGTTATGGCACCTGTGAAGAACGTTTTGGATACCGATAAAACTATCGAGAGAGCGTCGAAGAAAGTTGAGGAATGGTTGATGAAAGCGGGTGATTCTTTTGGGGCTGATGGAGATGAACAGGTAGAGGATGAGTCTAGTACCCGAGCCGTTGATGCTCCTCCTCAAGGTCCTAGTCTACGTAGGAAGAGTATTCAATTCATAGATGAGACTTTGAAGTTGCGGTAAAGCATGAGGGAACATTCATATCACCTTGGCGTTTGTATCTGCTTGTTTTTCGGCGTTTTTTACACATTTGGATTATAAGTCATACAATCGAGAATTCCCCCTTTCCTTCAAAAGACTAGGACCTAAAAAATACGGTGTTCATGAGATGAAGCGATTGATTAGAATGGGTACTCGAGAGGCGAGCTTAAATATTATACAAGATAGTAGAATGTGTATCTTCTCCAATAATCCAACCCCTCTTATAGTGTTTCCCCCGTAGATACTAGATCCGTTCCGATTACTGGTTATTCTCTACCACACCCCTCGTGGTCATCTTCGTTATAGCTATTATGCCTCCCCCCACCAATCAATGGTTTCGCAAACTGCAAAAATAACTCCAATCCCATCAAATCGAACGCATCATCCTTCCTCGCAGCACTCATACAATTCCAATCCACGACTCCGGCCTCCCCACCAGGCAACTTGTCCACAACATGAGCTAATTCTATATTTCCTCCATCATTATCCGAATTCCGACCCCCCATTTCTTCCACATTCGGATCTCCGTATACCCATTCTCCAACTTTCTCTAACATGATTTTGTACGTTATGATTCCCCCTTCCACTTCCGCCGCTGTGATTTTTAATTGTGGAAGGCCGTCGGGTAAACAACACGGACAGGATATCTCACAATTATCGCTATATCGAACTTCATCGACAGCTTTGATGATGACGTGCGGGCAAGGTGGATTTGTGAGTGATATAGCATACTCTGGTCTTTCCGCTACTTCTCGTAACTTAGCTGTATAATATTTTCGTAAAGCGAGGGTTGATGTTCCGACTTCCGGGGCGGTTGAAGCGTTTGTTATCTCGGTTAGAACCGTGACTAATTGTTTGAAATGGTCGGCGGTGACGTAGTAATCTATATCTTCTTCCTCATCGCTGGGTTCTTCTTCATTATCGTCATCGTCTTCGATTTCTTCTTCGGAGACGTCGGTGTTTGTTGTAGTCGGGGTTTCGATGTCTGAGGTGTTATCTAACGATGCAGGATTTGGAGGAGTTGGGGTAGGTGTTCGGGAGAGCGCTATGGAGCGGTCCTCGCTAGCCATCGTTGATGATAAATAGAGGTACTTTAAAAGAGGTGGAAATGATTTCTTTATCCAATACGTATTCGGGAATCGAGGGAGAGGAGGGAGGTTTATATGTCGAGAGAGCGACGGAGGAGGATTTATGTGTTGAACGTTGTATTTTAACGCAGAGGTTCGCAAAGTGCGAGTCAGAAATTGGACTTGTCGGGCTGAACAACGTATCGTGACTATTTGCGAGGACATGAAGCTGTTCTTATAGGCCCAAAATGATGATCAATGCCCTTTGGTGAAAAATCTCTTCTTATGTGGGAGAGAGGTGGTTGTGAATCACAAGGTTTGTGAGCCGGTGTGACGGTAAGCGTGGGCCTGCAAGTCTAAGGCACGCCTTCGAACGGCACCCACTAGTGGGTGCCGTTATAGTTTAAAGTTACTAGGATCTAGGCATCATCTAGGTTCCACTCAATTCATACCTCCAGCTACTAATCGCAACTTTTATCCACAGGATTTACCATAAAAGATGTGGCACGGATAGTGAAGGATAAGTGGAATTTTTAATAGCGCAATGGTATTTACATTGTAATTTCAACAGCAAAAGCACTTGGCTCTTTCATCAATCGATTCAACTAGTGCCTATTTCTATATAGAACGATCCCAAACTATCGATTTAAAGAAGGTCTTTAGACCTATCTCGAATGCAGTTCTACAACAATGATCCTTGATTCTTCTAAGGTCTCAATCTCTGAGGGTCACGGGGGAACGCGCTGCTTCGTCTGATATTTCCGAGTCCCAACCACAAGAAGACAACTCTCTCCAAGCCGATACCACCTCCAGCGTGTGGTGGGGCACCGTACTTGAAGGCATCGACGTAGTCGACGAGTCCCGGGCTCGTTGGGTCCACGCCTAGACCCTTCATCCGTTCCGCGAGTAATTCAGAGTCATGGACACGCTGGGCGCCAGAGAGGATCTCCTGTCCACGCATGAAGAAGTCTTCAATGATGATTAGTAAAGGTAGTAGAAGAGCCGGGAAGCAATAGAGTGAAGCCTACCATAAGAATTGGAGTAATTTGGATCAGTGGGGTCAGGCATAGTATAGAATGGCCGAACGCTGAGAGGGAATTTATCAAGAATGTAAAAGTCGGTATCGTACTTCTCAAGGACGAGTTGACCGAGGAATTTCTCGTTTTCGGTGCTAGAAACTGGTTAACCATTGGAGTTTAAGTCGTCGCTGACTGCTCGGGTTACCTCAAATCTTCAAGCGGCTCCACCTCACGACCAGCCTCTTGCAACATCTTGATTCCCTCGGCGAAAGTTAAGACTAAGGGCTTGCCGTCTTTGGGAATTTTGAACTCTTCCACTGGATACTGCTTTCGGACTGTGGCGATCTCAGATGCATATCTTTCTTTCAACTGATTGAAGATGAAAATAAACATTTCTCCAATCAATTCCATAACTTCGTGATAGTGTTCCTCGAACGCCATCTCCAAATCGAGACCGGTGAACTGCACCCTATTGTTAGCGAACACATCAAATTGTAAACAGGGCAGATCATACCTCGGTCATATGGCGGGGTGTGTTGCTGTCCTCCGCTCTGAAAACCGGTGCAATCTCAAATACTTTCTCAAAATCTCCGGCAATAAGCATCTGCTTGTACAACTGTGGACTCTGGGCGAGGTAGGCCTTGGTCTTGAAATATGTAACCTCAAACACATTGGCACCACCTTCACTAGGAGCACCAATGAGCTTTGGGGTGTGAACTTCCACGAATCCACGGTTTGACAAGAACTCCTTGAAAAGGCCGCACACGCCACTGGATACCCTAAAAATAGCCTGATTTGTGACGGTCCGGAAGTCGATGACTCTGTTATCAAGTCTGGTGACGAGCGAGGTGATCGGAAGACCTAATCGCTGGGCTTCTTCTTCAGATCTCGAAGCATCTTCGATTTGGATTGGTAGAGGTCCAGCTTCGGAGATGATGAACAGCTTTGAGATGTGTATTTCAACATCTTGAACGGTGGTGGACTTAATGGCCTCGTCAGGTTGAGCAATAACTCCATGAACGAGCACGATTGATTCAAGATTGATCGAAGAAGCCCATTTTACCATCTGCTTCGAAATACTCCCGTCGTTTTGGACCATCATGAGAGCCTGAACGGTGTGTTGTTGCTGCCTCAGTTCCAAGAACGTCATCTTATTACCTTGGGCACGAGCATTGTGCACCCTAGCTCGCAGTAACACCTGCTTCCCAGCGTCTTCTTTGCTCAGTGTGCTAATCGCGATTCTCGCGGCGCCGGTACGTTCGGTGGACTGGTTGAGGGGGAGTTTGCCGTAGTTCTCGGTGGCTGTATCGACATTGGCAGCTTCACGTGCGGCTTTAGCGGCGGCTTCTTGTTCTGCTCGTTTCGCCGCCTTTTCCGCCTTTTCCTTATCCTTTGCTAGTTTCTTCAAGGCGTTCTTCGAGAGCGGCTTGCCGTCTTCACTGTTATAGAGCGCATAATGAGGTCAGTTTGGAGATTTTATACGCTGGTGGTGGGGTAGTGGGGCATACCCAAGCGGGACATCCTCTTTGACGGCCATGTTTGCGACACCGGCTTCCAGAGTCTGCTCCGGAGCCTTGGACGAGGAAGATTCGGCTTCCATTATGGTAAGTTATTTCAGCGCTGGTCAATTGGTAGCGGAGTGATGTGGTGGAATCGACGTTGGCGATGCAGAAAACGATATCGAGGTGGCGTGTGTTGGGAGAGCAGTGCTTTCATGAGTCAAAATTTGTATGACTGCGAACATCTTGAAATCGCGCTTGGCGGCTAGCATCGCTTCTACGTCACCGGAAGATTTTGATATGGGCTCTCTCTGGATGTAATGTCTCGTTATACGGACGGATAAATTTGCTAATCAATAGAGTCTATGGTACAATATTTACAGTAACTGGTAAAGCTTTTGTCTTGAAGTTGGAGCTGGACTGAAGCTTGAAGGAGTTTGGGGGCCACGTGACGGTTTATATCAGTTTTTGGGTCCGCCCCCTAATGTGCGATATTCGAGGCGGGTTGCCTGCATGGAATGATACAGATGGGGGTCTCCCAGAGCAAAGTATTGACTTTCTGTATTTCAAATATCGAGAGGAGATTAATGATGTTTGAGGTTTTGTTTAGGCAAGCGGTGTCAAGAGCCTAGGACCTCGGAGCATAGTTAGCTACCGTCCGTCGAATGTCAATAGCCAAGCTGTAGCAGCTATAATATATCAGCGCACCTTATGATAGAGGGTTTCGGCTCGCTATGGGTGTATCCGATATAGAGGATGAGAGGGAGGTAGCCACTACGAATAACGAAACAACAACTTGTCAGCGGGGTGATTCCCGAGGCAATGGGTGAATGGCTTTTATTTTGGCTGTTATCATTCTTTTTTTTCTTTTCGCAGCGGCGGAAATCCAGCTCCGCGGGTGCAGAAAGTTAATAGCAGGCACCTACTAATGGACAACGACCCTCGAAATGTCGACAATGCGAGTTATTCGCTCCTGGATCAGGCCACAAATATGCAATTAGCCCAAGACCCTCGTGAGTGGTAATGAATGGGGGGGAGAAGTGCGTCAAGGGCAATGCTGGTCGAGGCAGGGCGAGGCTGGAGATAATATAAGAGATGCGAACCTTAGTTTCCTCTGAAATCTGCATGCTGGGCAACAGGTATCTGATTCGCTGGGGGGTGCAGCTGCAGCAGACTCGGATGTATTTCTTTTGGCGATCGAAAGGCGAGTTTCCGAGTTCGCGGGTGTGATTCGTAGGCAGGTTCGAGACCGTCGACGTCTCAGGCTCAGCTGTGATGGGAGGGGGAGGAAAGATGGTTGTCGAACGAATTGAATTTTCCACTCGCTTATCGGTGATAAGATCAAAGTACCGCGAAGGACTTTTGTGCGCCTCACACCGAACCTCTTAACAAGCCACAGCTATAGCCTCCTTAATCTTATTGACGAACCAGAGGCCTTTCCGTACAGTCGGGGTTCATTACAGGAGAGCCTAATATACCCCGGTTGCCGTCGTCCTCGCTCCACTGTCGCTAAGAGATTCTGCTTCTGGCCTGCGTATAACTCCCCCCTCCCCCTTCCGTCCTAGTCTGCCCGCCGTATAACTCGTCGCTGCTGTTTCAGGCCGTTTTCGCTCCCTGTGATAGAGTGTGGCGCTCACCCAGTCCCGAGGCCAAGGGTCGCGGACGGCAGGGACATTCATCATAATACGGATCACGACGCTTAATCTCTTCACGGCCGATAGTGGTCGCTGTTACCCCTCCTTCGAATAATTCAGTAAGGAGGTATTGGACGGGTTTCGCATCTCGCTCGCCCCTGCTCTGTACCCACCCACAGGAAGCTGGCATCCGGTCCCTGTCTGCATCCAATGACATCTCTCCGATCGCGACGAACAGGTGCCATGGGTCTCTCCATCGGAGACACCAAATTGCATGCTTGCCTGCAATGCTGCTTATGATGTTCACGAAAACGTGATATGGCAAACCGTTTTCACTCTCGACTCGTTCGATGTCAGGGTCCAAATGAGGCTGAAACGGGGCGAGAGAAGCAGCAAAGAACAGGTTCCTGATTCAACAGCTTTTCTAAATTCTTGTGAAGCAGCGGGTCAAGCTTTCTTGCTGAGAAACCGTGCGAGACCGTTAATCACAAAGTATTGCATCCTAGGGCCCGCCACCGTCATCATCGGGGTTCAGGGCTCGTGCTGTCACAATCGATAAACTTTTGGTCAACGGATGTGGTTTGCCATCCATGAGACTTCACGGTTTCGTTTCAAAGTGGGGCCCATTCCCCCGGTGGGCTACCTTGCGATCCAATCTCCCTTCAGTGAATCTACAGATTTGGAAACATTCCGCGAAGTTAATCGATTGGTCACTCGCTTGGGGCTCCGCAAAATAACGTTAATTAACGGATAAAGCACTCTATGTCATTTCAACCAGAGTTTAAGCCCTAAAACAATACCATTTCGAGGAAGAACTTCACTTCCACCCCGGCGCGGCACCGGATGATCGCTGGGATAATAGGCAATCAACCGGTCCGGTTGACTGGAAGCTTGGTACGGAGTCCGCCTTCCACATTAACAGAGCATGTCATCAGGGCGACGCAAGGAATTTTCTTCGAACCGGTGATATTCGGCTTCGAAGATCCATTCAACGTGGGGTTGCCTTGATATCCACACCCATCGAGCATCCGTTGGGAAAGGGTCCTCTGCATCGAAGTGCTTAGTTCAATCTCCTCGATCGGTATGAACACGCTATCGCTCCATTTGTTAGGGATCTTCGATCTAAAGATACGTTTCAGCTTGCTTTGAGGAGAATTTTGACATGCTAAAAGCCGTCTTCCCTCTGGGAAGAGCCTTCCGTCACGAGGCGAGACTGCTAAACAGTCTTCTTCCCGCATCATTGGCCACCGATGCGAGCAAAGGGGAGAACTTAAACAAGCTTGATTGCGAGACACGCGGATCAACTTGGGCAGCCATCGAGTCAAGGGGGCAGTTAACGGCCTGGTGCCCCAGGGAAGTCCACCCGGAAGTTGCCCGTATAGATCAGCCCCTCAGCCCATCAGCCACACGACTGCTGTCTATGTTGAATGGAATGCGAGGCGTCTATGTCTGCATTGAACTTACCGTTGGTGAAGCACGGGGCTGCCGGTGGCTTAAGTGGCAAACCGTTTTCGATACGGCCGAATGCTTCCAGCTATTTTATCGATGCCTTTGGCATTCCTTCATTGTGATGAACTGCAGCCGCATTGAAATCCTCTTTCGTCCATATCGACCTGCACGGTTCCTATTTTGTCCAGCGCTGGTTCCAAAACGGGATGTCCTGATTCTTCTGGGAGAAACGAAACATGGGTGATACAGGGTGTTCGATTGGTAGCTTTCAGCGACCGAACTTGTCCGCAGTAATCGCCCCGATCTCCCTCTCTTGAAATTGCTATTTTGTGGCCCCTTCCCTTAACCCTGCCGCAGGTAAAATTATCATGCTGGTGCCCTGATGCACAGCAACCGTAACTGTAAAGAGGTTCACCCTTCTCAACAGCACTTGGCGTGGTTGAGAGAAACGGGAAGGGATATTCGATCTGAACTTGGTTCCCCAGATCTTGCTTCCTGCGAGAACTTGCCAAAAGGAGGATAGTGCTAGCTTAGTGTGAGCTTCCAGCGAATGATATTTCACCACAGACCACCCTCATTTTCAAGAATTACACCCTTAAATCCGCAGGAAACGGTCCAACTTTCGTCCACGGTCAGGAAACCGTTGCTAACATACTCCCACACCGCCCTTGAATGGCTTGGAATCTCTGTTCAACGCCCGCTGGTTAGATGATCCGTCGAACGAAATAATACGGCGATCTAAACCGCCTGATCCACTGGGATAGTGCACCCTTCAAGAATCCGGCACTTGGCCCTAATTACCTGTGATGCGGATGAAGCGAAGAACCCGCAGGACAAGGATTTAAGGATCGTGATGCTGCCAATTACCAAAAGAGAACGGGCGCATTGCCAAGCTCCCTCTGGAATATCCCGGGAGGCATTCCCCACCCCTTTCGCCTAAGAAGTCTTGATAAAAAAAATAAAAAATAAAAAAAAAAAAAAAGGTTCAGATCAATACCCGCCAGATCAAGGTGACCAGTCGGGAGAAAGAGGAGACTTACACTGCATCGTGCAAAAGCAAAGACGCACACAAACCGTTTTGCGCCCACCTGCTTGCTCGTTGGCTTTCTTAGACCTCGTAATCAAAGTAAAGCAAGTCACAAAACGGTCAGGATGTTGGAGCGGTTTGCAACCGAAAAGTTTACGCAGGCGCAAGTGTGCAATTGGGCGACTGCTCAAGAGTGGAGAAAATCAAACAAAGCTTGTGGCTTGTGGGCGGTTTTGCGCTGCATTTTCGTGAACTTGAGCTAACCTTGCGACTGCATTCTTTCCCTATTACAATCGACAAAAAACTATAGAATATAACGCGATTTTGGTGCCATATCGATAGGTACCAAGGGTGGCAGGCGATCTTACAAAACTCGCCTCAAGGAAGGCGTCACGTCTACATTCCAGAAGAACGGTTCAGTTTGGCAGACATCATACCACACACCACCCGGACTGAAGAATTCGCCTACAACAGGGAGCCAACATTGTCAAAACGTGGTTCGGGCTTTTGTCTAACATTCAAGTTGACGATCATTCCTCCTGCGTCCCTACCGCCTCGGGTACAAGAGATATAGAGGCGGAGAGAGAGGAGACGGGCATTTCCAAACACTGCGAATAGTCAACCCACAATCGATAGGAACCATGCAAGACTAGCAGACGCAGGTCAAAAACCAAGAAATTAATTGGTTTCTGTTTGGTCTCTGAACAGAGACATCTCTTGCACCGCATTCCTGGTTATTGTGATTGTAATTGGCAAGAAAGATAGCAGCCAACCTCTTGTTACTTTTAAACATCGATTCAAACAAACAGCGAAGGCGTCTTCAGACCCTAGTTCCTGGTACCCAAAGAGATTAACTCACCGTCGTTCACAACTGGCGACATCCCTTGAGCTCTCATACGCCGCCAATTTGGTTCAGTCGTATACCCAGACAACTAGCAAGCGCAGACATCTATATCAAAAGACTCTTATATGGACAGTGCATCAAACTCAACTTTAATTCCTTGCCTTCCCTTGTTTTTCTTTTTCGCAACCCCTCCTGGGTGTGGCTTCAACCCCCCAAGCGATTTTGCCCCAGGACCGCACCGGCAAGGGCATTGGCACTGGCAGCTTGGTTCAAAGTTGTGCTTTGGATCGACAAAACCGCCCTTTCCTCCAGGAAGCGGACCCCGAACCTTTCCTTGTGCCCTCAATATCCTCTGATCAACTCACTCAACCATAAACGGGGCGCCTTCTATTACTCCCGTCTGTTCATCCTGACATAAACTTGTCACTATCGAGGCTTCGATTTCTTCTTCTTATCCTTTCAAAAAATTTCTTATTCGCCTCGTAGATTTTGTTTTTCTGCTGACTACTCTCGGAGATCTTTGATTTTGGCCCTCAACTTATCACGCATCGCTTCACCTAGGCACACCTAACCAGCCCACCGGATAGGTCACCCACACACCTTTCGCGAGCCATAAAACGATCCCCAGACACACAACATTTTATTTTATTTTTTTCTCTTAATGAACTGCTAAATAAGGGACCTTTCTCACCTTCATTCTCGACAGTGCAGCTCGTTTGGAATTTACTTTTCTTTACCCAGACCACTGGATTTTTATATCTTGCAGCACAAGACACCCTATCAGAAAGTCAGATCCGCATTTCTCAGTACATACCGACATTTACGTCTGCATAGCCAAACGCCACACGTTCACCAGAGACAACTTTGCCCCGAGATTTTACGTATACAGCATACCAAACAAAAATCAACCTCATCTTCTATTATTTCATTGCGATCCGACATCATTGTTTCCGCGCTGTCATATCCTTCCCCTCCGTTTTTTTGCGTATCGAAATTTAAGCTGCCTCAACACACAATTTCATCGGAACAAGTATAAACAACAGCAAAGAACAGAACATATCCTTACGAATCATCCCGAGGTCGGTTTCGGGTTGACTCGCTGAGAGAATCTCTCTCAGCAGCACGAGTCGAAAATGTCAACCACGGCATATGGCAATCACATTTTAGCTCATCGCAGTACGGTGAACCTGACTAACAGTGTCAGCGTAACTGAAAACACAACGATTTTGGTTAGGTTGGCGCCGGATACAGTAACATTGGATATACCGTTCAACAGAGTTACAACATGGAATGTGAGTACTCATGTTCCTATCCTCTACCCTATATATAACACCCTCCCAATTCAGTGCTCGTACTATGTCTTAACTACTCAATTGTCAAGTGTGCACTGGTCTGCCCGCTTGCTTCTTTATGGTTGTGGAACACTTCTGACAGACGTATCACTCCAACTAGCGATTAATACAAACACTTTACGAAATCTACATGCGGAATAATCCAAGAGCGTGTCATCTTACATTAGACGACGCTTTGGACTGCATTCAAATCAAGAACGATCAGACGGGGGGGATTATTATTCCAGAACTGTGGTCTGATTTTATCAAACCGCAGGTCAGGATAGCAGCAATCTTCAACGAACCTTTCCTCAACCCACCATGGATCCCGGAGCACAACGAGGAATTTAAACGAGAAGAAGAGGATACTGATATGATGGAAGGTGTTGTATCTTACGCCATTGAACCGAAACTGGGAGGATATATCGAAGCTGCGGACTGGAGGAAAGCAACCCGATTAATAGGCCCTTGCCCAACTAAGTTGGACGAAACAGAACGATTTCGTTTACTACCAGCACCGCTCATGCCTACCTCTTCATTCCAATTTTCACCTTACAGCGCCGCCTGGATACCCATGGAGGGTGAGAAGCCCCGTCTCCGAAGTAACAACCTTAACGGATCGACATTTATGTCTGAGGTTATTGCGGAATCTTTATCGGTACCTCGAGGGGTGCCGCAGGAAACTCGTTCAGAAACCATGCGGGACAACAGCTTGACGCCGCCTCCTGTGACTTTTCGAAACCCATTTCCTCAGTCTAATTATTCGGGAAGCTCGCCAAACGCAGGTGTATCCGCAAACTTTCCTCAAAGATTTACGCCGCTTCGACACGTTCCAGCTATGGATTCACGCTCCAGAACGCCATCTCAGAGTCCGGAATGCACTCATCAGTCGAAAGATTTAAACACAAGACCATCGAAACGGAAACGTAGTGACGAAGATAAGACGGTATCGCCATCTGAAGTTTCTAGGAAATCAAAATCACCTTTACCTTCTGAATCAAATGGAACCATGTCACGAGCACATTCTGCAGATGTTGATACTCCACAGGGCAGACGGATGGCGAATCCGGTTACAAGAAGGAAAACGAGTGATGCCTTACCTTTGAAGACGGTCGTTTTGCATCAAAAAGTCTTGCTTCTCGATTCTATCGGCGCTGGAGAAACAATAAAGATAATCAGGACCAAGGATGGGGACTTGATTGCTATACGAGCTGACGAAGAGCCGGAAGAGGTCATGGAACGTCGACAATCGAATGCGAGCGTTATGTCTGTCCCTAAGAAAGACAAGGAACCGGAACCCACAAAAACTGCTAAGAAACGAGCGATAGATGAAGCTCAAACCGAGGAGTTGCTTCGAATTTGGTCAGGTTGTGGTCCTGAACCTCCAACCAAGGTGAGCATGCATATAATTTCCAGCGATTCATTAGAGCTCAAGATTCCTAACTACGCTATGCGAATACAGAGATCCAAAGCCAGCCAGTATGACAAGCTTACGGTTGAGCACAAATTCAATATCACAAAGTTTGTGCACGAACAACATATTATTCGTATCGACCATTTTACGAACCCTGTCATCCAAGAATGGAAAACGAGGACCATTCCTGATGCCGACCTCAAACAAACCGAAGTATGTCCCGCCACCATACACCCAGCCCTTTTGCATCGCTGCGTTTTTCGCAACATGTTTTACTTCGGTGGCACGTGCTAACAAGTATCCAACAGGCATATATTGAAGAAATTGCCGCGACTAAATTTAACGACAATGCAAAACGGAAAGAAGCTTACCGTCTATTCATGGAACATCACAATCACAGTCACAAAAGTTCACCAGTGTTATCCGCGAAACAAAAATCATGATCACTCCATTGACATAAATACTATTCAGCACCTTACAGCCCAACGCGACAGGATCCTGCACTCCAATTTTTTTTGATTTACTTGCATATCTGTATTAGCGACATATCCGATGTTTATATTTTCTTTGTTTTGTACATATTATCCTTTTTTTGGTCTTACAGGATATCGATGATACCCCTTGGCGATGTCTTATCGGCTTTTTTTCACCTTTTTTTCCCTCTTCCAACTTTTCATGTACCTTTTTTTGGCGGCCAAAATCCAGTGAGGCATAGCGATTGCTTCCCCAACCCCACAGCGGTTCAACAGGAGACGTGTGGTTTTGAAACCAAAATATTTTTTTCTACTTTCACAAGAGCGTGTACATGTACAGTACAAAAGCCGGCCGCCGTTTCATGTCTTCCTTCGTCACTTACATTGTAGCTTTACAGCATGGAGTTTTTGTTTTTGGAGGGTGGCGTTTTCAATTATCCTTACAGACAACATGTCAATCTACTTGATTTCTTTTCTCTTTTGCGCAATTCCGAAGAATTTGGGGAGGCAAAGGCGTTAGGGCTTTTTTTTTAGTTGCATGTTTTGTCATTTCCCCCTACATTGAATCTCCATAGGTTTACGGACATTTCGAAGCAATGAGAACATCCGGTCGCTAATTTTTGTCAACTTTTTTTTTTATCAAAGTATATCGATGGCGGGTCTTCCGTGAATAGATTGCAACCTATCTCCACGTGAATTTCTCTGCTGATGATCTTCTTCCTTGTTCTTCTTCACAATTCTAGGGCTGATTTCGGGACCGCATGCGTCCAGGAATCGGGCTTAGACGCTAGTTTGAAACGACGACGTAGCTACCAAACTTACCAAACATTCTTCCCCTCATCACGTCTACCAAAGCAGGTTTCCTTTGGGTCTACTTTTTTTTTGGGATTTTTCTTTTGTGAATATAGCCCTCCATGATAATAAACCGATCGGGATTTGGATCTTGCATGATCTCGCGATCGTGCATATTTCGATTTGACCGCTCTTTCCCCCCTTCCTTTCCTTTCCCTTTCTTCCGGTTTTGAGCTCCCTCGCGTCGTTTTGTGCGGGGCTAGTGAATACTTATTTTTTTTTCTTGATGTGATGATGTACGATGGCATCAGTATTTTTATTTTATTTTTTCCCTTTCGACATGAGTAGCGTGAAACCGCGGTCTGCAGATTTCCATCCGACTGGTCATCGCATGACTCCATAGTATGCATTAGTAACATGTGTAGTCAACCCTCTTCGATCTTTGTTATCAAGTCGTTCATCGATATTGTTTTTGTTTCTTAGCTAAGTTTTGCGTAAGGGCAGGAGTTGCTTGCATACACTTCTCACACAATAGCTCACCAGTTACAAAATAATTTACAAAATGTGATAAAATCACAGCTTTGTACAGAACAGAAAAGAAAACAAAAACCTTGGAAGGGACGGAAGGGCCACAGGAATTCTTTTGGAAAACTTCCTTGTGTACGATCGATACACAAAAAATTGGCTACCCGCTTTCAAGGCGAACGGGGAGCTTGTGTAAGTCATGCGGGTTTATTATTGTGAGCTCTTTGGCTCCCGCCTTGAAGAACAGAAGGAGAAGGGTCTGATAAGGGTGTACACTCCGTACGCCGTCTCTACGGGTGTATACTTGGTAGGGCTAGGATTTCGAAAGGGTGGCTGGTTACACAGGAGGCGGATATCGGACGATGGCTTGATCATTGGGGTATGGAGATACTCGGTTTTCGGGTTCGCGAAGTTTGTTATTCTTCCAAATCAGTATATTTTTTTTTTTGGGTGTGCAGGCTTTCCTTCGGGCATTCATCGAATATCAGGGCACATCACAGAAGTAAAATCTCCTCTTTCGTTCGCTTGTGGTAAGGAAAGGTAGATGTATAACTAATTTACTAAGCGCTACGATTATTACGAAGCACTTGCCACGGCGTAAATTTCGCCCTGGTTAGCGGGGTTAATACCATGGAATCCGAGTATTATGGAGAGTCGTATGCTCTCTATTCTCCATGTAGAAGTGATCTGGTGATGGTATGTTCAATAAGGAGTCGGCGAAGTTCAATGAAGGTCCCAATAAGATACCTGAGATAGCGGGGAAGCCTTGTGGAAGGACGGGTTACACAATCTCAACCAATTAAAGCGAAGCTTGACTTTTGATTTTCATCCCTCGTTACCGGCGAAGCTCGGTGCGTGGCTTTTCGCTAGGATTATGATCGTCTCATCGTGAGCTTCTGACGCATGAGTTAGTGACACTGTTCGCTGCAGGATGCATGCGATGACCGTGAAATCATTCAGATCTTGCAAGATCCTGGGGAAGGTGTGAGCTATGGTATAAGGCTAAAAGTGGTGCCGAGATACGCTAGGCCCGCAACTCAATCTCTCAGAGAATCGAATGATCCGTGCGCCATCACCAGACTGCTGGGTTAGTTTCTCTTCTCAGATCTATTGTGCCGCGTATCGCAGATCGGGCAGAGAAAACTTTGGGGTTTCAAGATCTAAAAACCGAGGCGGGGGATAAGAGTTCATTGGATATCGCTGACCCAGTGGCGATACCCGGATGACAAAACAGGTCTCGGGGTCAAGCAAGGGGAGAAGCGCACGAAAGAGGGAACATGCCGAATTTGTTAGGTTTTCCGAACCCTGTTGACCACCCATCGCTTCTGAATGGACGTTCGTTTTCGAAGGCATCATGCAACAAATATTATGGAGAGGCGGCTCGGAGGTCTTACACTTTAGGACGTCGGTCACCCGGCGCGGTATAATGGGTCTTGCGCAGTTAATGAATGCGTACACTATGACGGATTTCCTGTGTATCGGATTTTTGGGAGCATATTGTCACTGTCATTCACGCGGCCGCGTTCCGTCGCCGTTATCCGTTAGTCCATGACGACCCATGGGATCACACGTCTCTCAACATGTCTTAACTACCCAAATTGTCAACCTAGATTCTTATAGAATTTGAGTGACCCTGCAAGTTGGAAGCAGTTGGACTTCCGTTGTCAAAAGTCGATGATGTGATTAAGCTGGGATTTTACGCTAAGTCTAGCGAACATTGCCGTTGCCGTGCGCCTCTAGTATTTCTTACGCGATGTTAACGAGTAGAGGAATAGCTCGTCTTATGTGTTGACGGATTCTATGATATAAAGAGTAAAGCGAGGCACAAGGGGTCGCGGCGAAGCTTGCGCAAGGCACCAGGGGAAAGGGGAAAAAAACATAGGGAATAGTCGACTCAGTGTACACACTTTTCCAAATCGGAAGTTAAGTCTCCGGATCGGGATGAAACCCAAGATCATGGTAAGGGAGAATGTAGAAGACCGGATATGGAGTAGTAATGGTGCCTGTTGGATCTTGAAAAAACTCAGGTGATGGTTGTGTTGGTTGGGGGTGGTCTTCCAAGGGGCTTAATGTTAGCTGATTGAGAGGTTATTGATTCATGCTGCATGCGGTACAATGTCCTTGAAGGAATTTTAAAGAAGAAAAATTTAGGTCCAGCGATCGGTCCGTGAGTCGAAAGTTCGTAAGGATTAGGCATAGTAAGAGGAATAACACTAAGGATACTTAATGATCACTCACCAGGGTTAGTACTGCGAATGTGAGGCTCAGTGATATCACTCGAGTAGTAGAAACGTCATTTTAGATGCAGGACTTATCTCAAATATCATTCCACGAAGTTCCATCTAGGCTAGATCACATGCTTTGTTGTCTCATGACAGAAACATATTTGACATATCTCCACACAGATGTGGCGTAGAATAAATAAAGCCAAACGACTTCGATAGAAAGCTAGCCAAATTTATTTTAATAGAGCCTGCTTAAGATGTGAAAGAAGAAAACAAAAAAGGAAAAAGAAATCCCACTGTCCCAGAAAAAAAAAACAAATGAAAATTAAAACTGAACGAAATAGCGAAAACGACGAGCGCCTCGTGAATCTGATTTTCAAGTATATAGAGATTCGAAGGCGAAAATTGAACAAAAGAAGGGATATGAAGCGGAAGATGCCATATCATCGAACTCTGGGCACTCAATCATCTTGATGACTCGAATCCCCATCTACTAAAGAAAATCAGAAAGCGTCATGCGTAGGTCGACGAGGCCCAGTCCGCAAACGCCGGTAATGGGTTCCTGGGGGAAGAGACTCATCAGGGGAGGACTGAGTTATGGATTCTTTTTGCGAGGATGCCGAAACACGTGTAGGGCGGTTTGGGAAGGAGGGGCTGCTTCGGTGCGGGGTTAATGGGGTATTCTGCGGGGTAGATGGTGAGCGATTCTGTCCCGCAAACATCTCTGGGATGCGGACTTTACCCACCATTCCCGGTCTATTTGGTGACGAATTGAACGGAGAGTTGGCTTTGGTCATAAGGCGGTCATATGTTTGTTTGAGGGGTGACTGCCCGGGGACAGGAGAAGGAATTGTATTCATTGTGGCGGTTTGCTTTGGAGAGGCCTTTGGAAGGAAGGTTGGAGGAATCATAGAGTCAGATACCTCTGTAGGAATATCCTCAGCCACATCTTCACAACCACCAAACTTGGGACGACCGGATTGATGATAGTGTGAACGTCTCGATATTGGGGGACTGGGAATGTAAGAAGGGTGAAGCTTGTTCGAAACTCTGCTCGTAGCCTTAACTGCAGGTTTTTCTTTGAGTGTAGACATTGTGGTCGCTTCGTCCATGGAAGGTAATGGGATCCTTGAGGTTCCCGGATATTTATCTTTCCGAGTTGATGTCGAGCTTATTGCGGAATAATAAGATGAAGTTGAAGATGATGGAGATGGAGGAAGGGCGTTTGATAGCTCCTGTTTGTAGGAGTTCCCGGTCTGAAGCGCCAGGTTCTGGTTTTCCATAAAGTCTTTAGATTTTGCGCTTTTTTCGGCCAAGTGCTTTGCGCGCTGCTTCACCATTTTCTTACGGAAAGCATCGATTGTAAGACTTGGATGAGGCAGAGGATGGGTTTTCTCTCTATCCTCTTGATGTTTGTCACCATATATGCTCTGCTCTTTATTGATTTTCACCTTTGCCTCTCGCATCTCAATTTCATCGTCCTTAGTCTCTTTTTTCTCTGTATCGTCGTTGTTTATCTCTTCTTTTTCAGTTTCGTCGTCCTTCGTCTTTGTTCTCTCGGGTTCGTCATCCTTCGCTTCTTCTTTATCAACCTTCATACTCCCCATCTCATCTTTGTTCTTGAAATCAGTCGTATCTAATTTTTGTTCGGTTGCAGTCTCATCCTCCTCGTCCGACCAACTACTGACGGCTCCACTGATACCTGGAGTTTCACTCTCATCGGCAGGCCAATGGCAGTCAATGGACTGTTCAACATCTAACTCCTTGGTTGGCGGCATAATAGCAGATGTCTCGGAACCTTGTTTCGCAGGAGCTTCTCCCTCAAGTGGCATGAACGTTGACAGATCAATTAAATCTTCTGTTGGTGAAACTTTGATTATGGTTGCGGATTTTTCGGGGGTGTAAAACCTGATGATATCATCCGTGCTCTCTTCGGTGATCTTTGCGTCCAGTAAGGGCTCACAAATAGAAAGAATTGCAAGACCCTGGGAATTTTGCACTGGTTTAGTTGTGTCTTCGAGTGGAGCTTGAACCGAAAGGACGGCGGCACCCTGAGCACCTTGTTTGGTGTCTATTGTTATAGCAAGTGGCTCATCAATTGTAATATCGATAAGGATCCCGGTAGCTGGTCCCTCGATAGTATCAGAGGGGATAGCGCGGATCTTGGGCACGGGTCTGGAAAGTGCCCATGGTTTTCTCTCCGTCGCCTTCATCGAGGAATCAGATTGGCTGTTAGGTTTCGATGCTCTCCTGGCCTTCAACTTCGCCATAAAATCATTATCCACCATGGCTTTAGACCTCTTGCTTGCAACGCGCTTCTTTTCTTCATCACTACTACTTTCTGACTCCGCTGTGAAAATTAACATAGGTTAGCTGGAAGATCTAATCCAGTAGATTATAGAAGATAGCTTACGATAATCGTCACGGTGTTTAAAGGGGGGTGGCTTAGGGGGTGAAAGCTTTCGTAAAATAAACGCTGGAACCCAAAGAGCAGGCACGGTCGTTCTTCCATGCTGTTGGGCTTCTTCAAGCATCCGTCGGGAGAACAATTCATCCTTTCCCACGTATTGATCTTCATCATAATCACATGATTCCCAACATTCGAGTGCCTTTTGGATATCAATTTCCCTGTTCATTTGCTTTTGATGAACTTTTTCGTCCCAGGGATATTCGCGTCTGCCGACCACACGAACTTTTGTATCTCTTTCTTCAGCTTCCTCCGCCGATTTGACACACTCTTCTCGGTATCGACGGACAAGGTCTTTTGTATCTTGGACGTCAGGATATTGATACAAGGATTCAGTGTGTATGGAGGAGATTGGGATGAACCCGCCATTGGGAACGATGGCCTGATTCATGAACTTTAGGATCTTACGGTCGAAACCGTTGAGCGGACGCTGCTGGGTGAGGGCCTCAGGTTCCGTTTTCTCTTCCACACGGGTATACTCGGTGGGATCTGTGCAGATCTTGCGACCAGCCAAGGTAATTTGGCTCGACTCTTGGATGGTGATTTCTGCGAGAGGCTCATACTTCGGCATTGGTTTTGGAATATGGTGAACCTCGTCCATTTTAGGAATTTTGATCTTCTCAGTTAATGTGATGGTCGGGGGTTTTTCGAAGATTGCATCAAGCCACCTTGTGATTGAGGCTGTTTTCTCCTTCTTTGAATCGACTTTTGGAGTAGGATCGGGATTTTGATCATCTTTAGCAGCCGAAATTTTGGTCTTGCTAGATGTGACTTTGTCAGAAGTGTGCTCCTTTGTCAAAGTAAGCACGGTTACAACAGAGTCACTATCAGAGTCGTAACCCTCGTTGCTCTTATTGTACCCGACAACGGTTTCGCTGCCGTCATCATCGGATCCGTCTTCACGAATATGAATGTTGATGTAATGGCCTTTTGTAGGGGACGCTTTCTTTGTCAATGCCATTTCCACGGTATATTGCCCATGGCATCGCATTTTACTCTCAAAGAGCTGCATTAAACGAAACGGGTTTTCGAAAGGGCGTGTTTCTGGTGTCATACTAGTTGATTGTTAGTGATTTTCATCCGAGTCGATTGAATGAGACTTACCCATATTGGTGGCCACCGAAGCTAGGCTTCTTGAACAAGCACTTCCAAATGTTCCAGAAATTACGCTCATTGACCGTAACATCGGATTGGACGGTGGATATAGATTCGTGGGGTACAATCATGGGTCGGGAGAAGTCAACAAATCCAGAGAAATATGCCTTCTTTCGGGCGTCACTAAGGAACCCGGAGGATTCGAGGGCGATACTGGCTACACCTTGATCGCCGTCAACGATTCCTATAGAGACAGGGTCTCTGATGTTCGTTGAGGTTGGAAATAGATAAAAGATGATTGAGGTAGCATCTTTGTCACTGGCACTCCAGAAAATCGCAGGTGAAACCTTAGCGTCATCAAGCTTACCAACTTGGCGAGGGATCCAATCATATGGACGCTTGAGATCAGACCCAGGGAGGTATTTCAACGCTGTGACAGTAACAATATCGAGAAACTTAAAAGGAGGTTTTGGGATAACCATAAAACGCGTGTTACCGACGGGATGAAATTTCTTGAAGGGAATAAGATCGGTGGCCTCAGGGATACGACGTGCTGGAGCTCTCCCTTCTGCCTCAGCCTGTTCTCTAAGGAACTTTTTCTCCAATCGAGCGCCGACTTTGACCCCGAGTTTCCACGCATCTCTAGTTTGCTCTTCTTGAAGCCACTTCTGATACGCCGCTGAAATTTCGCTCATTGCCATTAACTTCCGTGGCTGTGGAGGAATCGTTGAAGCCAATGGGTCGATAATGATAGGGTTTCGGAGATCGATACGAGCAATACGAGTTTCTCCCAGTTCGACATGATTCTGTTGCCAGAATCCAATATCCCTTCTGGGAGAATCACGGGAATTCTCCGCTCGCATCTCCTTCATCTGTGCTTCGTCGACAACTCGTGGAAGACCTTTTGGTCGTCTTTTGGACTGGGTGGCTTCTCTGCCCTTGACGGTGGTTAAATCGCGTGACTCGCTCCACATCTTCCCTTTAAGCTTCTCCAATTGAGTCTGTTGAAGGCCACGAGGGAGGAGCTTGAAGTCTTCGAAGAACTCATTGGCTTTGTTTTTGTAACCCTGTATTTTTGGGCTCTTGACTTGCGACTTCCGGGTAGCTAAACCAAGAATTAGAAATTAATTTCGATTGATTGAAACTAAGGAGAGCTTTGTTCGGAAACTTTTCTAACTTACATTGCGTCGAGACAGTGACATCGCTATCACTGTCCGAACCTGAGCTTGACCTTCGGCTGGAAGCGACAGATTTAGCGGATTGTCTTTTGCCGGCATCGCCGGAATTTAGCATTTCTAACGCAAGAGAGTCCATTGTCTACTAGCAGGTTAGCTAAGTCCTTCAACTGAGATCCCAAAAGAGAAATATCGCGGTAGTTGGGGAATGGCTTACGCACGATGGGTGTGATCAATTGAATAAAGGCTGTGCGGTGGAGGGAAGGGAGAGATGGTGGGCGAGTGATCAGATAGCGGAGACTGGTGAAGATTGAGCGGTTGATGGAAAAAGAGATGGCTAAGGAGGATGGTGATGCTCTGGTGGAGGAGTTGATGGGAAGAGATGGGAGCAATAGCAGTTTGATTTATTGACAGACGGGTCGTGCTGACGGGGAGCAAGTGGCAGTCTAGTTGCAGCGCGGATGTGTTGTAGCTGTTGTATTTTGTTCAAGCCTGTTGACACTCAATTGAGTAGCTGTCGATTTTCTCAGAACTTTGTGAAAGCCCATTCCCAAATATATCATTTGACCTAGAATCCACTTGTTGAGGCTTCTATGGTATTATATGCTGGTGTAGGTTATGTATATTAGGGAAATTTACTTGATGCTATACCCTAGGATTTGGAGGCATACATGGTATCCTGGTCTTCTCGAGACAGCCCCGGGGCTGGTATATACACCGATGACTTGAAATCCTCTTGCATACTGGTGCATTTGCTGTATTTACACTTATAAACTTGTTCCCTGCCCAAACATGTACTCCTTGTATACAAGACATGTAGTGACGTCGAGAAGAGAACAAAAGTGAAGGGTAATTTGCAGCACCGGCTAACAATCCTTATGTCACAACGGTTAACTACTACGGCCTTTTACAGAAATAATCAAAACTTATTTGAGGTGCTTGAGATCGTTTCCATAGTCCAGATACGGATTCTCATGGACGACGTTCTTCCCGATCCGGATGTTACACAGGATGAACCAGGGCCAGGTGTTGACTTTTCTGTCTTCCAACACATGAGAGGTTATCCGCGCATTCCCTGTGGACGACGAGTGACCGCGAACATACTTTCAAACATGTTAACTTCTGCGCAAGTCGTTTTATCACTTATAATTTTACGGGCTTTGTGGCTCGTTCGCCTCTTCTTCCACAGGTTTTGTGAACATGTGGGATTATCTCAATTATATCAGTGTTCTGATAGACTTGAAGTTGAGCAATTTTTGCCCTGATGCCAACGTAACTCTATTGCATGCCACTCTACAATATACGTCATGCGAGCCATATATCGATAATTCTGTACATATCCATATTAATCATTGGCTTGAATTTAGCGCATGCTCTTATTAACATGGTGACACCTTTCATTTGCAACCACGCGACTCTTGAATATCAAATCAACATGACTATTGGGCTACGGCATACTGTGGCGGTTTAGTCAGGGAGAGTTTTTAGACTTCGCGACTTGTAAAGCTTGCCGCAATAACTTGCATCTTCAACTTTCTAGGATATTGTTATGGCGGGCTCTCTTCCATCACCCGAAGACTCTATATCGGAGAACTTTGGACCTAGTTCGTTGATCGAGCTCCACGACCAAAGCGTACAACAGCATGCCTTGGGAAATCCGTTCGCCGGATTAAAAACTACTCTTAGTCCTCGATCTCAGTTGGTTAGCCCTATTTCCGATCAAATATATGCCTTGGAAGGCCATTGGAGCCCAGAGAACAAATATTTACACAATGGGTTTGAAGGTGCAGTGTTCATAGTCTCCATCCTGAAAGGATACAGTTTTGTCTATAGCTATCTGTTTTGAATATTTGCTGTGCTTATGTCGTAAGACTATCAAAGTGTAGTTCTTATAAATAGAGCTCTGGTCATAGGCTCAGCATTTCCACGACATCTTGAAAATAATTTTCAAACTACCTTTGAGACCAAAAGCTGACGAGAATTCCAAATCCAGACCAAGATCTTTCACAGTTGGACCCTGTTACATCTCGACTACAGTCGGATTTCTCTTCGTCTCAATCAAAATTTGCATCTCCTATTAGCAAACAGGTACGAGCATCACTCTGTAGCACCCCTTCGAAGGCCTATAGGGCTTTCCGTACCGTTAAATCTAATCTCTACGCTGGTATTCCACGGCATTATTCATATTAGATATTAAGTCTACCAAATTGTCACCTTACCCTTGACCGCCCACAGGAAACCTCATTCTCATTCATGGAGCAGCTATCCTCGGAGGAAGCAGAAGCTCTAGCTCCAATGTGGGATTTTGAGAACTTTTCGAAGACTCCAGCCTCATATCCTACACAAGTGACTCCAGAATCGAGAGCACATCAAGAAGAGTTACCAGAGCCTCCCTCTCCAGATTTACCAACCTCATTTCTTGACCTGTTGCAAGAGGAGGTAATCGAAGAGACAAGACTCGTCAGCCCTGTTCCTCTAATTCAAGCTCTCGAATCTGGTGACCCAATTGTTGATACTGGGAGCTCGATTATTGAGCCACAAACAGTTCAATATGATGAGACGGAACAATCAGAGCTACCAATCACGTCCCCCACTCTGGAATGGCTGGATTTGGAGATGTCCGGGGATGGTATTTTCCTATTTAGGTCCCCTGATCAAATCCTTATGACACTCGATGAGCTAAAGGCCATGAGGTTTGAGCAAAATCTATCATACACATCCCAGCCAATCGAAAGCAAACTTGAAGGTACCCCACATGCAGCCTTACCAAAAGGGGAGGCGAAGAGATCCTTAACGGCAGAGTACCGATCGAGTTGGGGAAGTTCTGAGCCGAAGCGGAGGAAGCATAAAGGCCCAGCTGATGAGGCGCGAAATATGCTGTCCTTAGAGAGGGCTACAAATAGTCGAGGAGCCGGAGCCGGAGATTGGAATTCGGAGGAGCATGAAGCTTTGCAAAAGCAGCACCCTGTACGACTACCAGGAATCCAGGAACCTCTTTCTAATGAAGCAAAGAGCCAAGTGAAGAATAGGATTGCAGGTTGGTCGACGCCGCAATCTCGCAAGAGTCTTGCAGATCAGTTGGCGCAGCTGCGGGATATGTACCCGTTAGTGGGTGGAGGGCAACGTCTCCCGAGCGGCTCGTCTCAGTCCCCAGTGTAGCTAAACAACAAGATATTCAAGAGCGTGCCTCCTGCTTCGTGCGTCGTTTCTGGTTTAAGTCTCTCATGCAATTGTTCGGTGCCTGTGTTAATTATCACCAGAACTATAAGTGACTAGCAAGGTTTTATTTCATTGGAGTAAATATGTAAGACTTTACCGTGTCCCTGGTGAAATGTTTCATCACTCCTACCTGGGTAACAACCGGTTGTATTTTTATGTACAGTTGAAATGTTGTTGGACGTTTATGCAGCCGGATCAGTACAGCCAGAGCTTCCAATTGAAACTGGAAGTGTCAAATTTACTGGAAAATTAATTTGAGGCGCCACAAATTAAACCCTCAATAAATTTATAACAGGAATGCCTCCTTAGTTGCTTAAGTGACGCTGCCGCAAACTAGGGAAATATATTTCTAGAAAAGAGTTTCTAGGTAGGTTCATGAGTTGGATAGGTGACCCTAGGGTCACCTATCCAACCCTGAGGCATCAAGACCCATGCCACCATAACGCTGTTGGTGGTCACTAGTGAGTTGAAACAACTAACCTTTTGGCATAATGCAATGATGTTGAATTCCAATGCCATATACTCAGGTTTCTGTGGCACGTCAAAATTCTCGATTGTTCGAAACATTCGTATGCTTATAAAACCCAAAAAAAAGCGCGTTTGACTTAAAATATATTTCGGCCCACGTCCATCTTACCATTAAGAAGACGAGCTTACGCATCTATCATAATATCTCCTATCAAATTTCCTCACAATTATTCTTGAAAGCTTAGGAGCTCACGATATCCTTGTTATTTTAGGGGTAAGATATATTTTCGTAACCAGTTTACAAACCGAACGCTCTGTGCGCCGTGAGGTCCCCACGATCTAGGAGATTAATCTTCGATAGAGTCGTCAGCTTCAGAAAAATTTATTCGAAGTGTGATTACAGCTGCATCATGACAGTTCATGCTAGCGTGATTCGATCCGCAACTATCCTTCTCACCATCCTGTTCGGTACCGTTTCTGCATTTCCAAGATTAGATCTCAAGTCGCGGACATTATTGGTATGAATTTTAACCTCCATGTACAGCATTCTTGCATCAAAAGTTAAGGTTAACACAAAATCTACATTAGATCGGTGATCAAAAGCAACGATGCGATGAATTCCTAGGACAAACCGCCGATGTCCCAAGCAGTGCCTATCAATCACAATGTTTCTACAATCCCAAGGACACTCCATATGGCGGTGTTAACGCCGGTGAACTTGCCCTATTTCTAACACTTGATTGGGACCCGCTTCGACATAAAACGAGATACAGCCTTAAACTTGGCGATGAGCAGGAAGCCTGCCAGCAAGTTTACTGTATCAGTGAACAAGCAAGCCTTAATATCTGCGACCTCAGATTTAATCAAACAAATCGGGAAACTTCTTGGACGGGGGCAGAGTTGTACGAGGGAGCGCAGAGGCTTCAATCTGCTTTCTGGCCTGAGAAACGATGGGACGTTGTTAGAAATGATTACGTTTCACGTGCTGTGCACTGGGTATCGGAGGACATAAATACGTATACTTGCTGTGGGAGTCAATTTGGAGAAGGGTTGCAGCCTAAGTCTTCGGATAGGATGTGGGGGTTTACTCGAAAAAATAATGAGACACGACTTATGGTTGTTATTAAGCCTACGGTTCCGGAGCAGGGAGATGTAAGTAACGGCTCGACGAAGGCTATATGCGATCTGACCAAGAATCTAATTGGCGAGCCTATCAAGTAGAGGATACCGAAAGGGAGATATAATGGTAGATCTAGAATGCTTTTATATTTCGGTTCTCTTGGGATGTCTTCCTGTGATATTTTTTCGATTGATGAGGCCGCTGTATGTACATGAGTATAGTCTAGAATTGCTAGTAGAGTGTGTTTATTGAAGAAGTCCTAGATCTGTTGTAAGCTGTTCGTCATCAAGGGTACCCTCAAATACGGTGATGTTTGTTCGACCTCACGTCAATGTTTACTCGGTTGCAACTACGAATATCTCCTCTTGTGCTTGATCTAGAATGTAGCGGAATCCAGTTAAATAGCCTTCACACCGAATATTGCACTTGACCTTCTCTTCTTCATCACTTCTTCTATCCACACAAATTATCAACTTCAGCGCTTGGCCAGCCACGCTCATCAAGTCTTAAAAGTTTGTCTTCCATCCTCAATAACAGCCTTGCCATATTAAATACTGATGGATATCCATAGTCTAATCTCTAAATCCTCCTTCGGTACGAGTCATTTAGATAACTCGAGTTCTCAGGTAAATTCCATTACCACCTAGTATTTTCCATCAACATGTATCAATAAGTGAAAATTGAACTAGATTATTCGAGCCATACAGAAATTGTCGACTGAAAAAATATCACGAAATGGAATCTAATCAACCATCCTCACCCCCCAACAGCAGCTCTGATCCAAACGTCGCCAAGCCGAGGGTCATAGAGGGTCTGTTCTCTCCAGACTATGTTTTCACCACCACCACCACCACCACCGAAATCCAAGCGATAGTCGAGACTACTTCGTCTCCAGCTCATGCAAAGAACAATGGAGCGCAGGCCCCGCTTGCCGATACTGAGAATGTCGACCTCGACGACGACTACCAAGAGTACTCCTTCGTGAGCATCAGCTCCGATTCCTCTTCCGACGAAACTGTCGTCAAGCACCTTTCAGCCGAAGAGCTCGAAGAATTCCTCGCTTCCGGAAAAGCTCAGAAGATCGTCTGCGTCGGAAAGAAAACGCCACCAAACTCGCCTTTGAAGCCGGTTTTAAAGGCAGAAATCGGCACCGGGATCGAGAATATCAAATCGCAGACGCCAACCGCGACAAAATACGTGGCTGGGCTTCCGGTCATCTAGCAGAAGACTGGCGATCCGAAGCATGATTTGCAATTATTCGATCGAGTTTATCTGACTGGTCAGGATCCTAATCAGTCCACTCGTTGAAGCTTTTGCCCTTCGTGTTGACCTTGTTGGATTTTCTCCCTGTTCATACGATTATCGACGTTATGCCCTTTTAAAAGGGTTTTCATTGGAATTTTACAGATGATTACGGGAAATGTGCATTGCATCATGGCTAGAAGAAACACCTTAAGAAGATTTTGATGATTTTTTGTTAATAACCAGTCTACACTTGAAGAATCAGACTATTCAAATGTTCTAAAGAAGTTTCCCTGACATATTCTGTCAAGTAGTCTTATGAATTCGAATACTATTCTCAGGGTGGACTTCATCTTGTTTTATCACTCCTTTTGAGTTCCCTTTAATCTCCTTGAACGGCCTTGTACTAAATGTCATTAAGTTTTTTTTTAAGTAATACTGGAAGGCTGTTCCTCGAAGCTTCGATGCTCTGCGGTCTTCATCGTATGTCGCCAAAGAGAGGCAATGAGGTTTGGATCAATAACACGGTGGTCGTGCTGTACTGATAGCAGCCGAGGGTTTCGAGATTGCACACATATGACAATGCATACGGATTATTCCCTCGCCCACATCACCATCGAATTGGCGTCTATATAATAGTCTGCCCCCCGCCGATTTGCTATGTTGCTCTGCGTAGCTATCTGCACGACCCATCCCCGTACAGCAGTTTCATCCCTCACACCTTATATCCCGAAATTCACACGTCTAAACACTTATATACATATATCTAGTCCTCAAGATGGATCTCTCCTCCGCATTAGCCAATCTTTCCATCTCCGGAAAAAAGTAGCCACTGGATCACTATTTTTTTCTTTTTATCATTCCCTTTGCTAATGTTTATCTAAGAACCGTATCAAAGAAAAATATAGAAAATCAAGGCCCTAAAATTATTCGGAACAAATACAAATTCGAAGTTCCCCCGGATTCTGCTGAGCCTGCACGCTTAACAGTCAAATCACGAGGTGTAAGGTCTCTCGCAAGGCTTTACAGACTCAAGAGAATTCAGCTAGCGAGATTGGCCAACGCCGAAACATCAGATGACAATTCAAAACCACAGAAATATTCCCGTGTCACCGAGTTGGGCGCCGAAGCCAAGCTGCCTCCTGTCTCGAAAAGGCGGCTCTTGATCCAAGAAAGATTCACCACTCCTAGCCCCAAACCCCGAAGCATTCCACATCTCCCACAAGCATCACAAGCATCACAAACTCCACAGACTACACCGACCCCCTCCCCCATACGATCGAACAAGCTCCAAGACGAGCAAGATCAAACCATCAACTACCCCCTGGAACCCACTCAACGTTCTTCTCCAACGTGCAACTGGCCAATACCATCCGAAAAGCCACAAACAACTGTGGTATTACGTCAGGCGAGACCGTTGGACTCCCCGCGTTACCGATTACAAGAAGGGTAATTGGTGGTATACGGACCCCGCCCACGGCCCGGTTGTTCGGGATCAAATCTGCCCGGATCAGAGCATTCCATTCGACGATATAGAAGCTGCTTTGGCGGCTGAAACGGAGGCGGAGGAGCTCGCTGCGCGGTATGATCTTAACAGGGATGATAGGTATATCGATGAACCGTACCGGCCGTAAATCTCTGTTTGAGATGATGCTAGCTCGAGCTATACTTGAGATTTAATCCTTCTCTGGGATTTGGAAAATGTTCATACGCCGATTAAGCCTTCCTGTTACTTGTGAATCTTATTTCATTTCAGAGGCTTTTAATACCTCAATTCTTGACGGATATCTCGGAATTCGAAGCTTTTAACTCTTCTCTGAAGTTGGATTCTGAATGTTAAGCAAATATAAATATAGAATGTATTAGATCCCACCGACCCCACCTTTTGTAACTCCTTAATAGAAAATAATTTTAAAGACATAATTCGTAAACATGATTGGTTTGAACGCGATATTCCGCTAGAGCACCTCGCATAAAAATTGCCTTGTAGAAACGCCATATAAACGCCCGGCGAGCCAGATGAAATTCAAGATAGCAAGGGTATCATGAAATCAAATGCGAAGCGCATCGAAAGACATGAAAAGAGAAAAATCAATTCTTAAAATCCTTCTCCCAAGCACCTTCCACCTTTTTAGCTAAAAAGCAGAGCGATTTCCCACCGTCCCTCCATTCCCACCGTCCGCACATACCAACATACCCCCTCCTCCACCACCTATTCGTCTCCAACAAGAACTTCCAAGATCTCCAGCTCTTGTAGTCGCCGATGACTCTATCTTCGTTCACCTGTCGGTAAAACTTATCCATAGCCGCCAAGGCGTCGCGGATGCGAATGAACCTATCGCAGCAACGGGTTGAAAAGACGTGGATTTTCTCGTCAACGGCGGCTTCGAGACCATCATCTCTGAGGTCCGAGACGCGGATGAGGAGGTGCGTGGCAGGAGGATAGCAAAGCGGCTGGTCAAGCACGGCTTCTCCTTCTCGGGTGTAAAGACCCTCCGCTGCCGTGACCGAAGTGCCCAACTCGCACTGAATTTCTTCGAGAAGCGGGTTGATGACGTAGGGACCGAGGACGGTGTTTCCGGAGAGCGATCTGAAGTTTTGGGGGATGATCCAGTCGATGATGACGGATCGCCAGGTGTGGCAGACTGATGCCAGGCGGACTTGTTCTTTCCAGGTGAGGTTTTGGAGTATTTGGATTTGAATCTCGAGGGGTAGCCATGGGGTTTTACCGCCAAGCGAGCTCTCAGTAGAAGGAACGGCACCCATTTTTCCCTTTTCGTTCGTTGCCGACAAGACGCTATCAGTGGACTTTGTTCGTTTGACCAGTATTCTCAATTTCTCGGTGATTGATGAAGTTGAGAGAGGAGGTGACGGTGATCGGGGAGGAGCGCTGGGTTGCGACTTCCATTCCGAAAAATATTTAAATAATCGTCGAAGATTGCTCTGATATTTTTGGAACCCTTTCTCGACATTTGTACTGGCGGTCTGACCATCGTGCGGCGGTTCTGCCCCTGCCAATGTCGTTTGAGGCCCGCGAGGTTCGTATCCGAGCCGCTCTCGCTCCATCTCGGTCGCCAGTCTGTCCAGTAGCAAGACTCTCGCCGCTGCCATGTTTGTCTAGAAAAGAATGAAACCCACAAAGAGAAGAATCGCAGAGTTTTCACATGAGTCGATGGACTGAAGAGAAAATATAGTTCTCTTTGTTTCTCTCGGCTTTGAAGAGCGTTTCTGTTACCCGTTGACTTCTTTTATTTGTCCGACAGTGTTCGGTCCGCCTCGGAACTCTATGCTGGAAATGAAAACAAATTGGCACAGAGAAACGGAGCAGCCAGGTTATATAAGCTTAAGCGGTCGCAGATATAAGACACGATCTAGCGAAAGGACCCTTCTTCCCATATTCTCTTTTTTTTCTCCTCAGCCGATCCATCTTTTGGACCCTTGGGATCAATAACCCCGGATTATTTGCCGGGTCCTCTCATGAGAACAGTTTCTGTGTTGCGTGTGTCGTTGGCAGGTGTTCTGTGTGCGATCCACATGACGTAGGCAGCCCTTCGGCCGGGGATAAGCCACTGTGCTGTGGCCACCTGACTCCGGTTACGGCGACGAATTCTTCTGTCGTCTTGACGAGATCATGATGCGCTTGTTACGAAGGTGGAACTATTTTAGCTTCAACTTGGCTTGCCACTATGGAGTTCGTCGTGTTGTAGATGTTGTATTCTGGGTTACTGTAACTGGCGTACGTCTCGTGG
This sequence comes from Dactylellina leptospora, assembly GCA_036971365.1. Lineage (NCBI taxonomy): Eukaryota > Fungi > Ascomycota > Orbiliomycetes > Orbiliales > Orbiliaceae > Dactylellina > Dactylellina leptospora. The sequence continues at coordinate 656,046 of JAJTUC010000006.1, forward strand.
GATCTTTAGTAGCACTCAATTTCACATGAATTCATGATTGCGCTATAGGAATTAAACCAGATAGGAAAGGCTTAAAATTAGTTACGAAAAGACTATATAGCGACGGAACTACCTCGAAAGAATATCTTATTATTGGGCAACATATTGACGAGAAGCATACTATGCAATCCTCACAAATGAAAAATACCAGGTTCACAGTACCGCGGTGCATTTTCTGACGGCAATAGCAACCTGCTGAGTTCGAGCTAAGATTAGAAGCAAAAATACACCCAGAATTTCCTCCTCGCACCGCATCCATGCGGCGTCGCATGCCTCGAATTATAGGAACCGAAATATCACACAATCAACGCAACGACGGCGTTATGGCAACGCCCTTTGTCTCCAATGAACTCACAAAGTAACCAGCACTGGACGAATTAACAGCGGCAGGAAGGTATTAAAATTTTTGTAATTTTCCTATATAATACAAGGTATTGGTAGATAGCATGGCTAGGTAGCCAGCGACCATTAACAATTATGATACAGCCAACAAACACAACCCGTCCCATCGACTAACTCTTCACTTATGGTTAAGAGCGCTAACATGTCTGGCGTGCTTGTTAATAATTTCGCCAGCCTCGGTATCGTTCAAGTAGATTGTGAAACCGTCGTTGTGGTTAGGTCCGTAACTCCAGCCGTACCAGCCGTATTGCCAGTATTGATCACCAGCAACGAGTTCAGCGATCGAAGTTTCCTGCCACGACTTGATGACTTCGAGGCGGGTATAGTTAGAAACTTGGCCGAGGTATTCGAGACGCTTGTCGGGTGTGAGCCAGCCGTATTCTTCGAAAACGACTGGCTTGTTGAGGGCGCGGCCGGCGGCAGCGTGATCTTTGATCCACTGGACGCCCCATTGTGGTGTCTTGCTCCACCAATCTGGGTACAGATGGAAGGTACCGTAGTCAACGGTCGAGATGGCGGTTTCGGCTTCGAAATCGACACCGTCGGCACCGTTGTATGCCCAATCTGGGTCACCGGCATGGTTGAAGGCACCCTCGGAACCGATGCTGACCATGTGGTCGGGGTCGAGAGATTTGATGAATGCGGAAATATCCTCGATCCAAGAGTGGAGAGTCGCGACGGAGCAGGTTGGAGATCGTGGGAGGTTTCGTGTTCCGTCAGCTCCGCAGCGGGGCTCGTTACCTAGCTGCCACGAGAAGATGGCGGTGGAAGATTTGTATCTTTGGACGATGACTTTGACGTACTCCTTAAACTTCGCCCTGATGATTGGTTGACTGTAGAACTGCGAAGGAAATCAGCATCTCGGCTCAATGGTCTATAATTTTATGAAGATTGCACTAACGTCATCGTGGTATTTGAATCCCGAGTTGATTGTGTAGACATCCATGCCACCATAATCAGCCCAGTTATTTGTCAGGGTCATGACCAACTTGACATCAGCATCCTCGGCAGCCTTGACAACGGCGTCGAGCTTCTGGAGACCGGTGGCACCATAGTTGATGGTATAATCACCATCCTTCCACTCGGTAAACCAAGTGCCTGTCCAGTCGGGATAGTACACCGGCAGACCAGCCGGGTCATAGGTAGCGTTTCGATCGTTGAAGCACCATGTCCTCATGACCTTCAGGCCGACCTTTCGGGCAGCCTTCAATCCGTTCAAGTTGTCCGTGTAGTCCTAAAAATAATGTATAAGTTTTCCAGTCTAGTAATGTGAAGAATTACTCGTGATCGGAATGTATGCCTACATTGCTGAATGGAAGATAGTAGGCGTTCGATCCAGCGAAGTAGAAGTCCAGACCGTTCAAGCCAAACTTGTTTCCATTGGCATATGGGATGTCCCTCTTCTTTCCAGGAGGAACGTGGGCCGGTGTCGGGCTCGCGGCAACCAAAGAAGCCGCGGCCACCAATAGGGCAGCCTGCTTGACATACATGATTTATGACGAAGAAGAGAAGGTATCAAGGTCTTCCAGAAGGTCAATCCTTAAGAGTTGAAAGGAATTGCTCGCGGGAGGGAATCGCGGTATAAATACCAAACCTATCAGCTTAGGCAAAAAAAAAAATCTGGATCGTCGCGGTAAGGAATACCTTTTGACTGGATCACCATGGGAGAGAGGGCCTAGCATCGCATCATGCATCCTGGCAGAATAGAATGCGTCGCCTGTCGGCCTGCTCGGTATTTCCAACCTTGACCATGCTTTCTTGGCTACATTAGTGTTCACCAGCAATTAGAAACAACATCAAGGCTTTGATTCTAAGCGCAGGTATCTTTCAGAAGCTCGATCACACGCTTTTCTGTTTAAAAAGGATACTTGGACCGGAGGTATTGTGGGTCGATTAACCCGAAAGGTGGAGGACGGGGTCTGTGGACGGATGCAGTCAGTCCGGCTAGATTCCCATCCAGCCCAGCGAATGAGATGCCCAAGGCGTTCCTGCAGAACAGGGGGTTAAGGGCAATTCCCTCCCACGGTTCCTGGCAGCGTAAGTAAATGACGAACAACCTTAATATCGCTGCGAGGGAAGAGAACTGTTTCGACTTACGGGGCCACCCCGCCGCCATACTCAGCCGATTTTTCCTCAAATCTGGGGAAGTTCGTCTCTATCGCTATCGAGTATCGGCTGAAATCCTGCGCAGCAGATTAACCATCTGTGTTGTTATTTTTTGCGTGCTTCTCGAAATCTGGCGCATATAACGGGGTGGATTAATCCGAACACGCATGAAGGAACCTTGCTAGCATCTCTTACCCTCGATTCTACCTTTTGCACCTTGCCATCTGCTGTGCCCCCCTCTGGAGAAGAATCGACTGCTCTGACCTGCTTTTCTGGATTTCCATGCATTGGCTAGTTACACAATCTTGTCCACCGCTTCGTGCGGTGCTCAGGCCTCGACAAAGAGCCGATCCGACCACAAGAAAGATGCTATTAGATGCTTGAGCGCACTCAATGTGACTAGTTATTGTCATCATTCCGCGCTCAGTCCTTTAAGTTACAGCTTCGGTTGGGCCATAGAATAACAAGATCACTTAAAACTGCACAATTCTAAGAAAAACAAGCTCGCTGAAGCGTGGTACTTCCTCCTATTGACCAAGCTCTCACTAGCCAGTTACCCAGTCTTGATACAGAGCAAACCGCACCGAACCGAACTGGGAGGGGGGCCCTTAGCGCGCCCACTGAGGGTTTTCCCGCCCTCAACCTGCATTTTTCCGGACGACAGGCATCCAGGAACCTAAAAAGAACCAGGACGCACGCATTTCCACTGTGTACTATATTGAAATTATTAAGGGATTCGCGCTGTTCCCTGTCAAATCATGGCAGACCTGAAATTCACGATTTCTAAAGCATCCGGTAAGACGGGAGCAATCGCCCGGCTTGCCAATGGGATTCGCTGCACCTCACAAATTCTTTCTTTTCCCATTCTTCCCTAGCATAGGAACCGAGTCTTCTGGAAGCTTTGCGAAATATCCTGGATCTCGGCACTGGAAGTGCAGGCAGGGCTTTTTTGGGAATCGTAATCCCCGATGAATTGGGTAACAGTAATACAGGATACAAGGCTACGAAATACACCCAAGAGTTTCGCACTTCGATCGCAGTCATTGCCTCCGAAGCCACCGCCGTAGATGGCCGATTCTAGATGTAGTGTGTAATAAACCCTTCCAGCTAAAAATTAAATCTCACGATCTCGATCTTCGCGACTCGAAAGACATCCTGGACGAAATACTTTTAATCTCTTACACCAGCAACATGTATTCTGTGCGCTAGAATATTACTATGATTGGAACCGTGAAGATGTTTTCTAACCTTGTAATATTGAAAACGAAATATATGACCTGTTCATGAGGCTGATACATTGTTCTAAGGCGAGTGTCGAGATTAAGCTGCAATACGCAACACGCAAGAGACCTGACTGCCATTACTGAACGGCATATTACACTGTATGCAATTTTATAATATCTCTCATGACTTGTAGTCGCACACCTAGCTTGAAAATTTAGAAGGTGACATGGCATATCACCACTCGACTTCCTTTCTCATAGATCACATATACATACACGCATTCACAACGAAAGACTGGAAAAGTAAACAAAAAGGGCTCTCAAGATTACATACACCCCCCCTCAAGCTAGTTACAATGAAAAGAGATATACTTCAATTAAAAAAAAGACTTTTTTTCGCTTTGAAAGTTTCCCCCTATTATGCAACAGCACTGACGACCAATTGTCCGACACCGGGTTCTTCACTTCTAACCGTAATCTTCACTGTAACACCGCTCTTCGACGAGTAAACCATCTTGACCATGGAGATAACTTTCCCGCCAGAAATAGTCTTGCCGAATAGTTTGAGAACGTGGGTGGTGGTAGACAATGGCACATCGGTTCCTTCCATCGGTTGAAGAGATAGTGTCGACGCGAGGAGATTGCATGCATCTAGTTTGAGATTCAAAAGTATTAGTAAAAAAGGTGTCTCCAACGAGATTTAATATTGTAAATAGAAACATACCTTCAAGTGTCTTGACGGTCTCTTGTGGCAGACCATAAGTTTCCGTGATTTCTTCTCCAGCAGCTCCGACTTGCTCCCAGACGGTCTGGAAGTTACCGCAGAATGCAGGAACAACGTAATCACCACCCGTCAACTCCAAGTCTTCAACTTCGTATTCATCTTCATATCCACCATCCTCAGCCTCGCCGGTGGAAGGATCGATCTCCTTGGACGTAAATTTGAGCACGTTGTTGAATGTTGCAATCGTATATGCTGGGCCTTCTTCACTCTCGGGTCTCTTGAAGGCAACGTAGATTGTTCCCGGGTTGTCAACAGTGATCTTTGGTGCAGGAACGTAGAACTCCTCTTCAAGAGCCCCTTCGTCCTCCTCTCCTTCGACGGGAGTGCACTGAACGGTCACATTTTCAAGTACAGAGTCGGGAAGGGTATTCTTGACATTGAATTGGAGGACAATATGATCCTTGAAGATATGCTTGACAGTGGTGACGACGTATTCCATTTCGGCTTCGGTAAGTTCGACGACCCTGCTGGACTTCTGGAGTTGACCGAGTGCCTTGATTTCTGGAATAGCAGAGAGTGTGGCAGCGTATTGCTGTGAAGCAGCCGCCGCGCTGACGGCAGCATCGGAGATTGGAGCAGTAGACGAACGAGTACCAGAGGCGGATATTGTTGGTGCCTTGAGGGTAGGAAGGTCTGAAGCAGGACGCATCTTTTTCGACTTGTCCTCAGCGTCTGCCTCGGCGCGGGTGACAACAGGGATGTTGGCAATATCGAAAGGCTTCGAGAATGTAGATTGGTCTCCGGTAACATACATAACAAGTTGGTGCTCGAAGATAGGTAGCGAGAAGACGGAGTCTGCGCATTGTTGGGTAAGCTTATAATCTTGAAAAGAGGATACGGAAACGACATACCGTTTTGGATAAATTTGACGCCATATTCACTAGCTCCGGTGACCAACTTGAGGTTCAAAGCAGCTCTATCTCTGACTTCATCGTCTGGATCGTCAAGACATCTCGTGAGTAACACAACTACGCTCTTCTTGACATCTTCATCCTTTTGCCCAACACCAAACTTGGCAAGGGCAGTGACAGCAGCAGCCCGGACAACAGCGTTCTCGAGGACGACACGGTTGTAAATATATCTTATATATTTGGTGGGCTGCGAGGTCTTCGGACCCTCTTGTCCGAGAAGATGAAGAACACGAACAGCCAACTTGGTAAATTCGCAATCCTCGATGAATTCACAGAGATGTGCCAGAGCTATTATCACGTTAGAGCGAATCAGCACACTTTAGAGACGCAGGGTAGAATACCTTCTTCTTTGCTCTCTGGGACAAACTTAATGAGATCGAACATGCTCTCAACCACACTTCTCTTGAACTCATAGCCACCCTCGTCTCTTAGAATACCGCTCAGGAATGTAAGCATGCCAGCTTGTTTGCTTGGGAACTTCAGACACAAAGTGCGAATTGCTTCAACGATAGTAATTTTGAACTCGTCGGTGATATCCGCCATGAATCCGGAGATCTGCTTCATAAGTCTATCGACGCCAGCCTCGTTTCCGGTCTTCAGGAGTGTGGTAATGGCAAAAGTGGCAATGGATCTATTGGAATTAGAGATCAGGGTCTCGATGTCCATGTTGCAATGTTGTAGAGTATTTGGCTTGAAGGAAGCGATATGATGCAGTATTCTGATAGCAGCAAACTTGGTGACTGCTCGTGGGGAGGTCAAGAAGAGTTGGAGAACGTGGACGGCCGGCGCGATTTCCGCGTCTGTTAGATCTGGGAGCTCGCAGAGAACCTTGGCAGCTTCAAAGTTGACCATTTCACTCTTATGTCTTAACCAGCCTTCTAGAAGCTGTGCCATTGGTTTTCTGAGGTTCGGATCTTCAACAGCGATCTTTCCAGCCAATCGAACTAACATCATTGTGGCAGCAGGGCTCTTGATTGCGCCAGCATTCTGTGATCCGAATTGCTGGACCATCTTGACAAGCGACATCCTATCATGCATACGCATTTGATAGAGGAGACCGATAGCATGGTACTGTGTCATATAACCGGTTGGAGGCCCGATTGACGATGAAGAGGAACCGAGTCCTAAGAATCCACCACCAGACTTGTTGGAAAGAACAGCTTCCTGAGTTTCGTTGGCCCATCTTTTGACGACATCCCTAGCGATTGGTAAGAGATGGTAGGAAGAGACGAGCGCTGCCGACGAGACGGACGGTGTCTTGTCGACAATCGCGGTTTTGATGAGCCGTTCAATAGCTTGAACATTCGTAGCCTAGTTGAAGAGACCGGTAAGCGCGCTTCTGCAGCATTTTTTTAAATGAAACATGCCCGTGCTTACATCGATAATTCTGCAAAGCGCTCTAATGGCGTTCGCTCTGTAGACAACATCACTTCCTACAGCAGTGTCCTTCATGATGGAGCTGGTGACCATGATAACATCTTCAGCCGTGCTAGCCAGCTCCTTGATGACAAGGTATACCATCTGTCGTAACGACGGATCGCGATGTTGGAACAATTTGGTGATCCCGAAAAACAATGTAGTAGCTTCAGCTGTCGGGAATCGTTCCCCAGTGTGGAGAAGATACGTGATTTTGGTCAACTGAATACGGCATTTTCGAGGCGATATGGGCGAAGTATTGAATATACGAGCTATTAGAAAGCGAAACCATCAGCGATAAAGCGGCTCATAGACACTGTGCTATCAAAAGCTGTCTCAAGGGAGGGGGATGTGGATATGCCCGATAACGTACCCTCCTGAAACACCGTCGTTCGGTCCACCTTGAAGATGGTCTGGTCGCCATCCTCATCCTTCTTCGAGTAGCTCATCGTTCGGTATGGCGCGACTAGCTTGACTGGCCAGTCTCAGGATATATTCCGGGTTCAATTGCGTGTTATCAATCTGCCAAAACGTTGTGCCCTCGAGGTGTTAGTGCCAGCTCAACAAGCTCCTTTTCGCGGAAGCCCACAAGCTCCTACACACCTAGCTACTGCACGACTTCGCGGACCTCGAAAAAGCGCTATGGGAGTGCTCGACCAAGCGACGGGATCAATTGGATTCGGAGGAAGACGCGGCAAGGGGGGTAATATGCGGAGTCGTGGCGGGAGGGAGTGGTGAAGATATGGCTGGTCGTTCGTCTCGGGCTCAGCAGGAGCTTTGGGGCATGTTGAAATGTGTTCCTTAACCACGCCCGCACCAGCCACTGCACCAGCCTACGCGTGGCTAGTGGATTATGTAATCACGTCCCATACAAAATCTTCAACGCCAACCTTCTCGCTCTGAAGATTCTTCAACCTCAACTTCACAACAGACACACATCTACGAATGCTGCTGGTCGGCAATTGGTAAGCTACCCCCTCTCGCATCTCATAGTTCTCTTCTCTATCCTGTACGCATATTGTAATGATGAAACTTCAAGCTGGCACCAGTCTTAGCAGGACTTGTACTCCCAAATCTGCTGACTTAGCTTTTACACGGCCTCACTACGCGGTGATGGTCTGAATCTGATTACTCTCTCTATCCGTGCGACGAAGGCATCTTCCTATCGAAGAAGTATTCGTCGCATTTGATATTCTTTTCTTGATTCTCGCAGTGTTGTTTCGCTATTCGTGGAGAACATCACTAACAGTGCCAATCCAGATATAAAACATCCATCTCCACGAATAATGACATTATAGCCCAACGAGAACCCTCAACGACGAGGATACCTTTTAAAGACACTTTTACTCTACTCTCTATAGAGTCTTCTATCACATCTCTTCGCGATGTCGTCGGAAGGAGACATAGAGGTCGTCCTTCCAGGCGATCCGCTCCCACAATTGAATCCCCTTTTAAACCCAGAACCCACAGAAGAAAACACAAAACCGCGGACCCTCCGTTTAGGAGCCGGTCTTGCCCTTTCTCCCTCCACTCCTACGACTCCGATTCTCCCATATCGCTTCGGCAGTCTCCATGTCGCAACTTCTGTAAAGAAGCCCTCGGCATCGATAGTCTCCACTCCCCGTCACTATCATCCAACTCCCAACGACCCAGTCCTCGTCACCCTTCTGCGCTCCACGGCTGAACAATTCTTCGTCCAGCTTACACCCTATACTCCCCCAGCGATCATACCATTTGAAAATTACATCATCAATAACGCGGGAACCACAGCTGCAGCCCGTAAATCCCGTCCAAACCTCCCCCACGGCGCAACAATATACGCCCGTGTATCTGTCGTCCACAAACATCTCGAAGCCGTAGAACTTATCGTTCCAGGCCCCGACTACGGCGAAGTAGTCTCCCAAAAAAACACAAACACAAAATCCACTTCATCGTCGTCTCAAAAGGAACCCAACCCTCTATCCACGACCACATCGGGTAACGCGGCAATAGCGAACCGAAACGAAGTAACCCCTTACATTCTCACAATATCTCAACCCATGACAAAAATACTCATCGCAGAAGATACGTTGGGTAAACCCCTTCTGTCAGCCGTTGCTTCCAAAGTTCCTTTCGAAATGATCGTGGGCAAGAATGGACGCGTTTGGATCGATGGATCCACGCAATCAGATGTGATTAAAGTCACGAGATGCTTTAAAGAATTCGATGAGAAGGAGATGTGGAATGATGAAGACGGTGGTGTGTCACGGATACGCCAACTAGTCGCAAAGGTTTGCGGGAGATAACAAGCGGTTTTAAATGCTTCTTTCCTTTTTTTTTTTTTTTTTTAACCCCTTACATGTAGCATACCATTGGCGTTGAATTTCTGGTGGCGTTTCTTTTTATATATGTCACGGAATGTGAAGGATATTAATAAATCTTGACGAGCTTAAATGACGAATCTTCATCACGATAAGATCTTCCACGGATCTTAAAAATAAAGTTATAAGATATTAAAAACCCGGTTACGATTGTGACAGGACGTGCACGATAGTGAAGTTTATAAAGCCATCGATTCCATTATTAACCCTAGAAAAAGCATATTCACATGCCCACTCGCTGCATCAGATCTGTCCTCCCCGATCCTCCTCCCATTCGTCCGAATCCCTTTGTCTTGTTGAACCGGTGAAAGTAGCAGCCAAAAATCCCAATCGTGAACCAGGGATTCCCACTCCATCCTTCGAGCACCAACAATTGCAAATAACCGAGATCCAAATTGTCCATCGAGAGAAAGAGAGAAACAAAACCTATCAGCAGCGCGGATCCCGTGACAAAAAAGACTACCGAAAAAAAAAAAGAAAGCCATTTCGATTTCCAAAAACCCCTCCCCGGTCTCAGAAGCCACAACGGCGCCGGGTTCAAAAAATCGGAGTTAATATCCACCGGAAAGCAAAACATAGAAAGAAGAAATCTCGCCACAAGACGTTTAGAAAAAAGATAAGAAAAAATTAGAGAAGCGTAAAAAGAAAATTGGTGTCGAGAATCCATCCGTCGTGCAACTAACTTCACCTCGCCTCTCTCCCCTGTTGATGGATATTCAAGACGCTTTGTTTCCGAAGAAACCCTCCCCAGAAGCCGCCCTAGTGAATATCCCCTCATTCTCCCAATATCCTAATACAAGCAAAACAGCATAAAAACAAGCAGAGAAAAAAAAGGAAAGAAAAAAAGGACAATGTATCAATCTGGCACCCCCTGGTTTTCATCCGCTAAAAGTATGGTTTCCTGAACGAGATAGTTAGAAAAAGTGTATGAAAGACCCAAGGGAAACAAGAACCTCCCGAAGGAGATCTCGCCCCTAGGATGCTTCCACCACCCATTCCAACCCTCTCTATATCAGTAGACCAAGCAAACGAGACAAGACGATCTAAAAAGCGACAATTACCCGCAAAACTCGCAGTAAGATAATATCAAGGAAAGCATTGAAAATGGTACAGGCGGGGAAGTAGTGATTCCAGGGAAAGGCTACTACAGGATGCTTTCCCAGCATTATACAGGAAATATTACATCAAGGAATATCAAGAAACGCGACAAAACAATAACAAGGAAATACCTAAAAGCAAGTCGTCCCTCTCCGAGGATTGGAAAACGACAGTGATTTGTAGTAAAGATGTTTGAGATCTCCTTAGAATGGATTCCCCAACTCTATCCCCATCGGAATCTGATCTCTAGCTATCTTAAGATTCTTCAGGTCTTCTCCCCTCTCGAGTAACAAGAGAAAAGAGAAAGGTTTACTTGACCGTTACTACATTAAAGTAGAATCCAAAGAATATGGTTTTTTTGTTTGTATCAGATTTGTTCCAAAAAAGAAAGAGCCTGCTAGAATGCCAGCCCAGTTGTTTCGAGAGCTGATTCAGAGAAAGGAGGTCGGAGTAGAGCTGATTAGGTATAGTATCGCCAGCCATCCCGAGTTTGTCCCAGCTAGAGAGAGAAAGTTATCTTGATGATGCTAGCTGCGAGTGGAAAAGATAAGAAATCCGTTGGACAAATCGGATAATAGCAGAGATAAAAATGTGTAATCCTGTAGCTCAGTCTCCAGGCTGAATCGATGAAACCGATAATAGCGTCGGCGGCTGGATGAAGCGAGAGCTGGGAAAGGATAGCAAGGAAATAAGATATGCAGGAATAACGAACAGGCAATAACAACGGCATGCAGAGCGATAATTGTAAAAGAGGAAAAAGGAGGAAAAAAAGAAAAATCAGTGTGATTCCCAGAGGCGCCAAGATGGTGGATATAATACACCTCAAGAAACGCAACCCTTCTCAGGTTAGGAAAGGAGGAAGAAATAGAATAGATGTAAAAACAAAAGAGGCTCCAGCAATGATGAACAACCTATTTATGGGTAGGATGTGCGTCGTTGTATGGATTTCGTCTAGTCGTCCGCATCGTATCCAGTCCAGTAAGTTTGTTGCAAGGAAAGTCGTTCGGTCATCGCAGAGAAATGCTGTCCTGTTTCCCGGTCTATTTCGTTCAAAAAAGAAAAGAGTCGATTCCTAACCACTGCCCAAAAGAAAAGAAAATTGTTATATCAAAAAAGTTGCCGAAATCACTTAGTAACCCCATCGACCACCAACGACGTCGTCTTGTTTGCTCACTCGATAAGTCGGTTGCCCGCTGGCGGATCCGTATTGTTGTCCAGTCGACGTTGGCTGCGCGGTTTTGCTAGCGGATCGTAGCCTACAATCTTTCGCGTGAGCGTCTGTGTGTCGGTTTCAAGGATGTCGGGCACTCCGTTACCACCTCGCTCGCTTCAATGTTCGAACAGGGAAGAGCACAAGGCGATCCGACGAAGGCAGGTCGTGTGTGTTACTCACATTCGGTCACTTCCGGTCATACCTCTATCCATAGCAGGATCAACATTTCCGCGCTCAACAACCTTTCGTCTAGTACCACTTACGGCGCCAGGCTTGCTAGAACTACCCATGGTAGGTCCCGTTCCGGGAGTAGGTTGACCCATGGTAGCAGCATTGGTATTCATACGAGGACGCTTCTCCTCATCTTCTCCAGCAGCTTGCATCTGCTGATTCGCAGCGAGTTGCTGTGCGTTCTTTTGCTATAGAAATTGTCAGCTATATTGACCGTAACCTCGAATCGATGGATTGGAATCATACGTATTTATAGACGGTCCAGTCGAACACGTAATCGTACTGGAATCCTTCTCGGACGAACAAGTCGCGGAAGATCTTTCGGAGATAGCTGTAGTCTGGTTTGTCGTCGAATCGGAGGCTTCGGGTGTAGTTGAGATAAATGGCGAATTCATTCGGGAAGCCACGGCAGAGGACCTCGGTGGGGGTGGTCATCTTCTTCTCCATAATCCTGTCATACTTTTGCTTCTTAGTAGCAGCCTTGAGACCTTGCCATGGGAGGGAGCCACGGCAGAAGTATAGCATGACGTAGCCGAGAGATTCCATATCGTCACGACGAGATTGTTCTAAGAGTAGGTTAGAGGGGCCGCGATATCATACGGTTAGTGACCACATACCAACTCCCAAGTGGGTATTGATGGAGGCATAACGAGCGGTTCCGGTCAAGTTCTTATTCTCCCTATATGGAATGTGAAAGTGGGTCTTGGGATCACGATACTTCTTTGCCAAGCCAAAATCAATAACATTGACCTGGTTTCCGCGCTTTCCGATACCCATCAAGAAGTTGTCTGGTTTGATATCACGGTGGATGAACGACTTGGCGTGAATGTATTCAATACGGGAGATCTAGAGATGAGTTTAGCTTTCAAGTCTTAGCAAAGCGATGAATGGTATAATCCGTACCAACTGATCGGCTAGAAGGAGGACGGTCTTCAAGCTAAATTTTCGGTTGCAGAAGTTGAAAAGATCTTCCAGGGAGGGACCGAGAAGGTCCAAGACCATGGCATTGTAGTCACATTCTGTACCAAACCAACGGACGAATGGAATACCGACACCTCCGGCTAGGGATCTAGGGGCGCAATCGTCAGTAGATGTAAATCTCGATCTAGGTTATCCAAGGGTGCATACTTGTAGACACGGGCCTCGTACTCGAGTTGAGGGTGCTTGGCCTTGGTGCTTTCTAGTTTGACTGCGATTTCTTCGCCGCTGATAATATTGGTGCCTGAGCAAGATTTCCAATCAGCCTTTCCGTTTGTGACAATATCGGTGAGTACCGCGGAATCAGGGAAACGGATGCCGTGTCGTACCGAGATAGATGTCTCCGAAACTACCGCTACCAATCTTTCGACCAATTCTGTATTTATTTCCAACCCTCAGGTCCTAGGGGAAACAATGTTAGCGAGCCGAGCAGGGTGATACTGGTGCATAGATCCAGATCATCGGGCAGACGGAGTAGAGCGAAAGCACCAAGATGACAATTCCGTCACGTCCCCTGAAGGAAAGTGACGGTGGAGAGTGGCGAACCGATGGGATGACTTACTGGATGGGGCGTTGGGGCAACACCTGTGCCGGACATTTGAAGGATCCTTTCGAGAGAGAATCGAAAGGAATGATTTGTCTAGATGGGGGGAGGAGGAGAGGAGGATTCGTGATATCGAAGAAGTATGACCTGTATCCACCCACAGGGGGACTCTGTTTAGTTTGCGAAGAGGAACGGTCGAGTGAGATAAAACGCGTTGAATGGGGTTCGATGGGGGGAGGGGGAGGGTTTTCGGATCTGTCCTTTCTATAAGAAAAAAAACGAGGCTGATCAGGCACGGTTTTTCTTTCAGAAAACGAGAGACCGCACGAAAAAGGCCACGAGAGTTGCCTAGGAGGGAAAACGGGTGATAGCGAGGAGATGCGAGCGTGGACGCTTTCGACCACCTGGTGGTGAAGGAGGGTATGGGAAACCAACCTAGAGTCCTGTTGGCGAAGGTACCGCAGAGGTGTCGGTGTTAGCCACGGACGACTAGGTATAACTCTATATTTGGACGGGGCCTAGGCTGGGAGTCACTCCAGAGGGAGATTCCGATCGGAAGAAGGGAGGAAACGGGGGCAGAAGGGAAAGGGGAGAAAGAGAATGGCAAGCCACAGTGGTGGTAGCACTGCAGAGATCAAATGGGGGGCTCACCTTGTCCGAAGAGGCTTCGAAGCTGAAGTCGATGTCGATGGATGGGGGGAGGGAAGAGGTGAGGTCGAGACGAGGAGGAGGTTGTGGAAGGGAGGAGAGGAGAGCGAGTGTTGGTTTGTTTTGTGGGCAGCCAGCCAGCCAACGCCAAATATCACAGTCCGCGAGTGCTAACACCAACTGCTGCTGGAATCAGCCAAATGACAAGCAGGAAAAAAGGAGGGGAAAGCAAAGCCGCAGAAAACGAGGTGCAAATAAGGTTGGTTGGTCGGTCTGCTGTTTGTTTGCTGGCAGGCAATAATATTAATATCATGCAGAGACAGGACGCCGGCGAGGGATTGGTTCAAAAGAGCAGGCGCTGGCTGGCCCCGTCCGAGGATGAGGCTGGGATCAATCATCACGCTGTTCTAAGAATACATCCTTCCTTCTAGTCCGTCTACGCACATAATACGCTCAGATCACTCTCCCGTACATGTAATGTACGTACGGCCGGGCTCTCCTGACGCTGCTGCGGGATGCCACCATTGGGTCACGTTCCCGCCAAACATGAACATGGCCAGCGATCCAGATCACAGACTCTCTCTCAAGCGAAGCATCATGCTTTGAATCATTCTCCTTCGGTAGCGTTCTTTCGCAATTATCCAAATCTGCGGGAGGGATTCATTCACCAAGTTTCAGGTATTCTAAACCGTCCAGCGAAGGAGGATTATCGACATATCGAAATTATATTTTTTTGGTGGGACCCAGCCAGCCAGGTTCCAGGGCCTCCTCTTCCTCCTCTCCTTTGCTTCTTCGACCGAGCTCGACTTAGTGCGCGCCAGGGGAGGGGGACCTCCACCGGATTCCAAGAAAACATAGCAGCCTTTCGAATTGGTGGCTGAACCACTGAACTGGGTAGCTGATGTCTAGGTCTGGACAACTGATCCCAGGCAGAAGTCCATTGCAGCAGCTGCTATCAAAGCAGGAAAACCTCGCGTTATATCATGACTCGCAAGGCCTCAGAAAGCGGAGTAACGTCGGTTTTCTCCTTTGCAATTTGCGTCCCTCAACGGAACGACAATACCATTCGCAAAATTCAAGAGCCAGAACGACATTGACATTTCCCGTTTATATTTGATGTTATTGAAAAAATCCAATCGGAAGCCGTCAAATCTCATCTCGAATTGTCAGTTGCTTCCTCAATCACAAATGCCTCTCGTCAGATCAAAATCCTGTCACGGCTTTCCTACTTGAGTTTAATCTCATTTCCGGCAGGTTTTCTGACTTGCTCTAATTCCTCCCTCATCGTCCGCGACCTCCACAGCATCTGCATATTTCCCTCTCTTAGCTCTTCCATTTTGACCCTTAGCCGACGACCGAAACAAAAGAAATAAAACAAGCACTGAAGAATTCCCACTTCTGCATTTTAGCCATGAGATGAGTAGCGGAAACCAGCTGATCACAAGGTTGAGGGCTTGTGCTGGCTGCAGACGTATTCCCCATCATCAATCGTCTACTGACGGTTCCGGCTTACGCCGTGATATTAATATCTTGTGATCAATGACCGTATCCATCAGATGCCTATATATCTAAACCCGGACATGTTCTGCCGCACACCGACCGTCCTAGATCGAGGTGACATGATCGATCTTGAAATCCCGAGTGTCACAACGCGAAGGCCTTCGCGGACATTAAAACATCAAACCTTCATGCATGAGTCTCAAAAACGCAAGCAACAGAATGGTGAGGAGGTGAACCAAAAAAAAAAAAACTTGAAACGGACTTCGCGGTTACCGGAAAATGTGAGCCCAAGCTGACGAGAACCACGCCCTAGCAAAATGTTCCCTAACTATATCCAGCTGTCAGGCCCTAATTGGGCAGCCTTTTCCTCAAAAGTTGCAGTTGTAAGGGTTCGACATCTGAAGCTTCTCTAGAACTGGGGAAAAAACAAAAAAAGAAACCGAAGTGAGGGGCATACATTACAGTTAGGTTTTACGGAATTATTCCGCCTATACATATCCACTGATCGACGAACGTTGCATGGACACGTATTGGCGTAGACGCTTCCAGATTTTCTTTTTAAATATCTCCTTTCGAAGCCTTTTCCTTAACTCTCCCGCTTTTCCTGTGCCACGATTGCTAACGTCAAAAAATCACCTTCTGTGGCCAATTGCGAAGCTTTGTTTGAGAAACCCCCAATTCCTGAGACCTTGTAACACTGCGAAAGACGGAAAGTATAAAGCAGAGGCAAACGATGCCTTTTTTGCCCGAGGGAACCGAGACATCCGTGACAAACGCTTGGAAGCCTGGCAGCCCTTTCACTTCTGAGATAAAAAGGCGAAGGCGGCGAGACATCGGCCTCCGATCTGGGTCGGCCGCTCGTTCCCACGAGATATGCCATGTGGGGCAGCAACTATAATCCCTAGCTCTCTCAATTCCCTGATCCCCTCGATAGCAGAGCTGTAACTCAAGGCTTCTACCGAGGCCAATTATTACTATTAATATTTCCAACGGACAAAAGATCCGTCGACAACGCAGCTGTAAACAATCTCGCAGCTGAACCAGATCCGTACGAGTGCTACATTGCGCCTCGCAGAAGCTACCGCCATAAAACGCGCTTCTGCAAGTGTACGGCCGGCTACGTTATCCTAATTTTCTATTCCCGAATTTTGACGTATAGCATGATTCCATATAACGAGCAAGGCTCGGATCATAAACTAGATCCTTTCCACGTCAAATGTGTCACTCGCATGCAATTACTCGTGGGGTCGAAGAATCTCTCCTCGCATTTTTCTCCATCGACTAACAATGGCGTGCTAACCGATAAACCGAATAGCCCGAAATTGCGACTGAGTTGAGATAGCTAGCCGATGTGGCTTCCATTTTTTATTTTACAATTGATCACGAGCGGAGGTCCCTTTTTCTCCTCTTAGGTCATGGCGCCAATATGTGACAGCATTGCATCGTCAACGAAGTGACGAGCTAGCCAAGTCAATTGCAAGTCGACTTGGATTTGAGAGAGACGTCTTTGAGACTTTCCTTCCTTATCTACGAGAAAGCCAAGTTCAAGAAATGACCCTGGTCTGTGGGGCTTCACGGGTAACCCGTGTGATATGGTTACTCCGCAATCCAAAGGGTAGCTAAATTTCAATCCTCAACTAAACTCATCCCTATACACTCAATGATACCTCTAACGAGAGCCTTCTCAATCTCAAATATAATTAACTCCTCACCCCTTATTCCATTGAGCCCAATCTAAGAGTCTGATCAGAAAAAAGCTGCCTGCGTTGTGCCACATTTCGATTTTATGGGCCTTCTCACCCAGTGCGCTGGCTGGCTCGAGCTCGCTTCTAGGTAGTCTGACAACCTCAAGGAGGATCTCCGTCATTCGTGCATTGAGAGCTCTCGCGCCCGCGATTTCCTAAAATATTCCTCGTTGAAGAGAGGGGTCAAAGTCTCGTGTATTCCTAGAGCTCTAGCTCGGTTAGGATGGCGTTCTCTTACTCGTAAAAAAGGTTCGATGAAAGCGTATATACACTATGGTCATATTAGTAATTAGTTTTATGCAAACTTGAAACACTGGAAGGAATATGTGACCTGATTAGTTGACTCTCTCTTTTCCGGCGGGTATATCGCGGACACTATGGGTTTGCTCAATCGACGCCTCAACTGTGGCTGGTCAATTAGTTGAGAAAGTTGGAAGCCACTTTGGACCCTTGATAGAGATCAAATCTCATTGGCGTCAATGCACCAAGCTACTCCACCGCGGTGGCTTGCTAGTAGGATACATCGAGCAAGTGTACGAAGGAGAAACGAAATCTTCTTGAAAATCCTTAAGGAGTTTCGGGACCAAAGGCCTTTGGATAAACTTGAGTATTATAATGCTAATCACTCGACCTCCGAGCCAATACTCATATCGTCCTGGTGTGATGTTTGCAAAAGAGGGACCATGGCCGTCGCGGGAACCATGATTTAACCTTTCAAATGGATATTGCTACCGAGCACCTGGTCCCTACCAACAAGTGCTAGTTATAAGACCAGTCCATGTAGATTAATCGGTGGGCTTTAAGTTTGTAGTTCTTAGAACCATAGTATCCCAAGATTATTTGAATCTTTTGCTCCCAAGTTTATCGCGGACAAGACCTCCCAACGAGCCATGCTTGAATTACCCACAGCGAAGACTTAGATTTCTAGGCCGAGATTGTGAACGCTGGCCATGAAGGCAGGATACTCGAACCGCGAACGCAAAATTCCACGCCCGCGATTTGGACCATTGCAGAGATACCGCCGGAAAGGAAACGACCACGAGACCCTTCGACTCCAAAGGAGAGAAAACCAGAGAATCCCACCAAGTTTCTCCGAACACTCCTCACCTCCACCAAAGAATCCAAACTCTGGACGCTCTGACCACCATCTTCCAACCAATTAGGGACTAGTTTTCCGGTTAATCCCAACCCACCCCCATGCACCACCAGGGTCTATAGAACATTCTACGGACCTTCTAGCCATTAATCGATCAAACGGTTAATATCGAAGAAGTTTCGTATTCAAATGCAGTAAAGAAAAAGATCCACACATAAGGTCATGCTTTCTGGCCACAGTAGAGGTTTAGCTCGTATCGATAAACACAATAACAATGGAGAGAAGAAAAAAAAAATATTACATGGGTGAACGAGGGATCTGTGGGCAAGGGAACCTATCAGGATTTTGGTTAAATAATCGTGGGCCGGCTGTTTTTGTCGCTGTTGCATAGTCGGAGGTTCTTTCTTTCTTCGCGGCGAATACGATCGGTCTCATTCAGTTTCTTCTCGTCGCCTTGTTCTGTTTCTTTCTACGCGTAGCTCTGAGCTCGCAAAAAATCTCGCGAAAATGTCGTTATCGAGCATATCAATGCTGTTCCCTTCAACGGGGCTGTGGGAACATTTTGAGGGCACCCATCTTGTTATGAACAGAATAGCAAGGGGGATCGAAGGTCAGCAGAAACGCGAAGCATGCGTCTATCATGGTAACATTCACTAATATAGTCTCTGGAACTACAGCTTTTGTCCAGACGCTGAAGGACTACCAAACTACCAACCCGGACACCGTCGCCGTTACCACTTCCCCACACTTTATCGCCGCCGTCATAGGCATCGTATCATGCTTAATCCTTGGCCCCGTTCCCGAGGCCAGCACAATCGAAGTATTATTCGGCTGGGCGATCCTCAACTTCGTGTATCTGGGTACACTCGTGATGACGCAGGTGGATTACTCCATCATTCTCGAATATTGGGCACTTCCAAATGTGACATACGTCGCGACTTGCGTCGTGGTGACGATTATCCGCCGTTTGGTCCTCAGCTCCACATCTAGCTTTCCTGGACCTAAAAAGGCTGCGATCTCGAATTATTGGATGGCGAAGGAACTCGGTAATGGGACTTTCTCCAAAACTGTGAAGGAGTTGCACAAACAGTACAATGCGCCTGTTATTCGTACCGGTCCCAATGAGCTTTCTGTCAATGATGCCGAGGCAATCGTCAAAATATATGGTGGAAAGTATCAGAGGGGCCCATTCTACGAAGGTGGCATAATGAGGGGCGCGGTCAGCGTGAAGGACACGAGGAATAACTATCTCCACGGTATTTGGAGGAGAATTTGGTAAGTCTTCAAAGCTTGAGATATAAACCACATTCAGAATGAGATTTGAAGTTACTAACTTTAATTTTAGGGACAAAGCATTTACTCCAAGCGAATTAAGGCACTATGCAGTTGAGACAGACACCGCGATCTTCAGGCTCTTGAAGCTGCTAAAGAAGAGGAATGGAGAGGAAGTCAATTGTACTGAAATGATTGATGACTTTGCACTGGATTTGTAAGCTGTCGAGTTCCTGCCTTTTGTGGGAAATAATTGCTGATAGTTCGATTCTAGAACCGCGGATTTGACCTTTGGTGAAGACGCTGGACTTCGAGATGGAACCGGAGACCAAGACTATGCGAAATCTATCAAGAACTATCTATCATGGTTGGGCGTAAGTACTCACGAATCCACATTGCTAGTTTCACATCTAATCTAAGGTTGATAGTACCACGGATCCCTCCGCAACCTCGTTCAGATCCTGGGCTACCTCCGCGAACGCGGACCAGTTCATGAATTCTGCCGAAAGGGTGAAAAACTCCTCATCGATCGCCAAAAAAGCGGCCGCTCATCCCGCGATATAACCTCCCATCTCCTCGCTGAAGACGAAGAAACCGAACGTAAACTCTCAGCTCCACGTCAAGTCGCCGCGAACACCCAGTTGGCTATGCTTATGGGTGCCGCTACCGGAACCACAATCACTCAAACCCTAAGAACTCTCGCGAAACAGAAGAACGTTCAGGCAAAGCTCCAGTCCGAGATTGACGCCCACCTGAAATCCGGCGGTGACTTATCCATCGAAAGTATCAAGAATCTGCCATACCTAAACGGTGTTATAAACGAGGCATTGAGACTGCATAATCCTCTTCCAACTGGTGCGCATGCTACAGTCGGTCCCAACGGCTGTGATATGGGTAGTTACAAGCTCCCGGCACACGCTTCAGTATACATCCCAATCCTAACTTTGATGACCAACGAAAAATACTTCCCACGAGGGGAGGAATTTATCCCAGAGAGATGGACGGATGAGAAGCCGGAATTGGTGGCTGATAAGAGAGCGTTCATTCCTTGGGGGTATGGTGTTCACGCTTGTGCTGGTAAGCAATTGGCGTTGAATGAGATGCGAGCAACGCTGGCAAGATTAGTCAGGGAATTTGACATTGAAGTTGGGAAGGGTAATGATGATAAGACTTGGAATAGCGCATGGAAGGATTATTCCATGGTAACTCTTGGAGAATGTATGTTGAGATTTAAGAGCAGAAAAGTATAGTACTCTAATTTTTTTATGGATCGGTGTTATACTATTGACTGTTTAAACGTTGCTGTAAATATTTAATTAATGAAACTTCTTCATGATAATGGCCCGGTTGCTTGATTACGAATAATGATTTAACATATGTTTCAATTACAAGTTATAGTTCTTAAATTGTGTGAGCAAGATATTATCATTCCACTCATCTGGAATATTAATCGTTCAATTGACTATTATATCGTAAACTACCATACATGCATGAATATTACTTCATTAACGCCAAAGAGTTAAATATCACCCCAATATTTTCATAAACTCGTGATTACACCACTGACATCAATCTAGTGGTTACCATACTTGGGACCGCTTCCGATTGTTCGGCTACCGTCCAAGTCGCTGTCGACTCTGGGGTCAAGCTTGTTGGCCATGTCAGAGTTATGCGGACCTGCCGTCGTCTTGTTGTGATGAGTGGTTCCACCCATACCGGTGCTGTGAGTTCCAGCAGCGGTTCCGTAGGTGTTTCCAGTACCCATGGTAGATGAACCATCTCGGTCACTGTCAACTCGTGGGTCGACCTTGTTGGCCATGCTGGAATTGTGAGGCCCAGCGTTTGTGGAGTGGGTGAAGCCGGAACCAGTGGTTCCCATTCCAGTGTAACCGGTGCCGGTGCCGTGGGTGCCATGGTGGGTACCATGAGTGCTAGTGTTCATGGTGCCAGTTGTGGAATCCACTCGAGGATCCACGCGGTTGGCTAGGCCGGAATCATGAGGGCCGTGGCCGCCAGTGGTACCGGTCATGCCAGTGCCGGTGGAACCGTATGTGCCGGTGGAACCGTATGTGCCGGTGGAACCGTATGCGCCGGTGTTTCCGGTGCCCGCAGCATAGGATCCGTCGCGATCACTATCTACTCTTGGGTCCATCTTGTTGGCGACATTGGAGTTGTGTGGGCCGGCATTGGTACTTTCGGAGTAGTAATTTGGTTTATTACTAGTGGTTGTGGTACCGGTGGTATTGTCATGATGGTCTTTGTTGCCGGTAAGGGCATCTTTGACTTTGTTGACGATATTCGACATGTTGAAGATTTGAAGGTTTTCTATTGGTATAGAAGATTTTATGATATGTAGATTGGATTGTATTGTGTAAAGGCTTGGTTGTTTGATATTGTTGATAATGATAAATTTGAAATAATGGAGAGAGATCTCTCTCTTATATAGACGACCTGAATATCCAAATCCATCCCAAATAATTTCCCGTGTCGATTACGGGCCGTAAACGTAATGGCGACTCGTATAACAACATTGACATCTTGTTGATGTCATTCCCCGCGATCAGAATGACAAGAAAGGTTATATAAAGCCCGCGCTTGCAGGCATACGAAGCCGAAAGTAGCTAAAAAAGAAAAGTAGCGTGGGTGTAAAAATGCCACCGCGCTACATCCTGCCAATTACGGATGGTGAAGCTTCCGTCGTTGAAATTTCAGCGAGAGTCTAGAAACCATTTGGTCAAAATCCAACTTTTGTCGGTAATGCTGACGCAAGATGTCACACGACGACTGAAATCTCTGTAACGGCGTGAAGCCTTGAAGTTCTGGGGATTTCCGGCCAATGGCCACTTAGTGGCCACTCCCAAGACCCAATGGGGTTGTTCCGAAGTTCGCTAAGCGGGAAGCGGTCTGGTGGGTGGTGATCATGAAGGGGCAACGTTGCCATTCACGTCATACCAACCTTTTGAGGCGCGCACGCGGTCGGATCAGAGTTCCGCCACAGTCTGGTTCTGTGGGCTGGTGGAAAATGTCATAGCTTCTCGTTAGAGCTTAGCTATTGCAAAAGCCAAGTTTTCTTTGCAATTCCAGGTGCTATTATCGATAATTATCTTGCTCTGAGAAGTACTGTGTTCAGGGAATGGAATGGAACCAGTGGCTGCATTCAGATTGGTCCGGACTTGGTCCGGTCAACGTTAATTAGCCTGTGGAACGCTATCAACACATTTCTGGAGCAAAATACCACGCGCTGCTTGAGCCTTCTCCGAGGCGTGACTGTGTTTTCAATGATAATGATGCTGTTCAAGACCGATGAAGTTGGTAACTGCATAGAAGTATTATTTTACAGCTTATTCTATACTGAAATGGCATGCGCCGATATTATGGATAATTATTGAACTCTTTGGTCACCTAATTATCATTGCTTTATCAACTTCATTACAACCTTCAAAGTCCTTCCGATCCCTGCCATCCAATCCATGTTTCGCCACATGCTGCCACCATGAGCCAACATCAAGTTTCCCCGATAGACAAGAAAAAAGCCGTCATCCACTGGGATCACTTCTGGTGGGCGTATACTAATCCCCTTGAGCCATTCGCTGGTGACCCCTGGCAGCCGCCGCCAAATGATCGCCAATGGATCTACGACGCCGATGAAGTGGAACCCGTTCTCGCAATGCCTACGATCTATTCGATGCTGAGATATCCGCTCTACGCGCTTCTCTGCTTACACGTCTATGAATTTTCCAAATATCAACTCGGCATCTCTGGAAAAGCCCTGGTATTTAGAAAAGAACAAATTGAAGACGCGGTAATTTTTCTTGCGTATTCAGTTCTTATGGAAGACCCTAACGCGACTATGTCTTTGAAAAGTATAGGAAAGCTGGTGATCTATGGATCGAACTCACTTATAGGGAGAGATTGATATCCGAAGACTTGGATGTTTGCGAGCACTCTGGCCACTCCACGGATGAGTTATATCCAAAAAACGCCCTGCGTACGTTCATTGAGCGATCCATAGACTGCTGTGCAGTCTATATTCAAGCATTCAGAGAAATCATCGAGTTATTCGACTACGGCGAACAAGAAATACCGCTCTCTAGGTGGAAGACGGCAAGAAACTTCGAGTGCGGGATTGTCAACTTTGCTCTCCAGGACCTGTCTCACCCTATTCTTCAATACCTCCAAGGATTGGATATAGAGCACGTTAGATTCACGACAGGGCCGAATGGACAGCGAATGGAGCAAATTATCCCGAAGGAAACAGATAATGTCATGGATGACCTTGCGGATGTGCTTGAGGGAAACACTTTGAACCCTGAAGGATGAAACAAGTTATGATATCTGTATCTTGGTGTGCAACATTCTTTGATCAAACCTACTATCCTATCATTAGCTATTGCTTTGGCGTTGGAGAAATATGTTTCGTCATAAACTACATAGAGTTTGTTTTGCATGTGTCTCTTTCCGAGATTCCGTTTCAAAGAAGCAGACGATTACTTAACAACTACTTAATTTCTAATGGAATATCCTTACTCTCTAATCCATCTCGATAATTTTTTATCCTAGGATAAAAAGAACCATCTTAAGAGTTGTAATCCAAAAGCAGCTACCCCCTACGAGATCAAAATGGATTTCATCTGGGGTAATACCAAACCTTACATTTCGCCTCCGACAAAATTTCGCCCGCGGGGACCAAAAGCTCCCAATTTTGACCCTTTGGACTGGCCCGAGTTCCTTCATGCCTACGACAATAATCTTCAGCCTTACAAAGGGCCAGGTCCGGATGTATATGGGAAGTCGTGGATCTACAATCTCCCCGAAGTAGATGTCTCAGCAAAATCATCGACGAGGTCTAATGCATATACCCTCTTGAAGTATCCGCTCCACGCATATCTTCAACTGTACGTGTTCAACTATCTACCCCTCGTTGCGCCGATGGAAGAAGACAGAGCGAGGAATATCACTCCGGAGTTCAAGGTTACGATGGTATGTTAATTAATCTAACCCTTGATTCCATGCTTCGAGGCAATAACGGCGATATTAGATCTATCAGACAAAGTGCATACAAGAGGCTATATACACTCACTGCAAACTCATCAAAGCGGATTCCGTAAACCCGACCAGTATCGGAGGCCCCCAGGTTCTCGATAGCAAACAACGAATCATTGATTATCTCGAGGTTCTTCTCGTACAATTGGAAGAGATGAGAAAGATATTTCTTGCAATGAACACGGGGCCCATAGGTGAGAGAAATCTAGGAAGCATAGGAAGAGATGGTAAAGCCGCTTTCGTGATGGTGAGGAAGTGGATGCTGGATAGCAGCCCGTTCTTTCAGTTGCAGAGATTGCAGTTGAGATACGAGTTCAGTTATCACGATGGAATCCTTTCCAGACAAGAAATGTTGGATTATGACGAAGGTTTGACTGCTCAGAAACTAAAGATCGTTATCATGCCATAGATTCACAGAAGTCCGAATGGATTCAAGTTGCATAACACCCTATAAATTTTGGATGTACTGAAATATGAACTTGGAATATACGCACAAGGAGATGCCTGATAGGCTGTCTTGCTACTTGAATGACTTTTGCCAACATATGATACTCCCATTACCCCCCACTTCCTTCCTTCTCCACGGGGAAATATCTAGATTTCGTAAGGGAATTGCCCTGAAGCGGTTGGCCTACCTTTGAGGTCGTGTTATACTTTTGACACGATTTTACGCAATTAAGATTAGGAGAATTCAACCCTCAAGGCGCAGAGTCGACCAATTGAAACAAATTTCTCTTCATGATGTTGCAACATTATATCCTGCGTCTAATCTCCGTCACGACGATTGAAACTTGCCATACATTATATACCCCGAATAAACTCCCGTAGATACCCGTCTGTGCCTGAAGGCTATATCAAAATGGACAATCTAATTGCCCAGTTTTGCACCCTCAAAGTGCAAAGCGTAACAGAAGCAGACGAAATCCTCAGCAAGCTGGGAAAACTTGGGATCAACGATGACTTCTTAGACAAACCCGACAGTAGAAATACAGAAGACATATCATCGTGGGTGTATACGGTCAAAGACGATACTCCGATACCACGCAGTAGAAGTCCTCTAACTTTGATGGGGTATCCGGTGTTGGCGTGGAAAAAATTCAGCGAAGTTACACCGGATGAGTTTTATAAAGCAGTGGAAGAACGACACCGTCCTGGTGGACAGAATATTCCGAAAGAACTCTTGGAGAGGGTGGTAAGTCGCATCTTTTATGATCGACTGATTCGAGTGCTGATATTGAATCTGGTTATTTTTCGCGATATAGGGAAAGCTTGGCCGAGAAATCATTGCGGTTATTGAACGCCAGTGCGGGCGGTTACGAGAGCAACTTGAAAGCGACAGATTACCCCCTGAAAAGGAAGAGGACATGCAAGAGTGTTTGAATAGTGGCGGTATTGTTTGGCGAAGGCTTTCTTTAGTACTCGAGCTCATCGATTTGATTGCAGACCAGAGATAGTTCCATAACTCGGAACGTTCCGAGTTAAGTTACTTAACGTAACTTAAATCCAAACGTTTAACTCAATACCAGATGTGATATATCACTATATCAATATAGTCGTTCGTAATATTCGTTCAGTTATTCAAGCGTAGAATAGCTCATGTTTAAGTGTAGTTAGAGCTGTAATAATGCGTACAATATGCTCCTTTTGATTATATCACAACCAGTTCGTTGCAGCATGTAATACTCAACATCGCAATATTGTTAATGCTTCGCACGCTCGCACGTGCGCGCTGCTGCTTCATTGCACGGTTGACAAAGGTTAAAACCCTCATTGTCTACGCGCTCGAGCAAACCGAAGGGTTTCCCTCCCTCTGAAATATGGTGCTTTCGTATAAATAGATTATACCCTCTAGTATATTCCGCAATTCAAATCATTTGCTCACCTATCGTTGCTGCTACTAGTCAACTAGCTTTTGCCATTTTATCTTCCAAAGACCACTATTGCTACCTCTACAAACACTCCGAGGTGAAGCGAAAGCTTCTCTTGATTCTAAGAGCTCGTGAACTATACACTTAAAAGTATGTCATTCCATAAATCGTTTAATGGTCTGTTGCTTCCTTACAACTTCAAACGCATTTGTGCATTTGCTGACAAGGAGACGCCAGAACCATTCTAGAGGATTGTTTTAAACTCTCCTCAGACTCATCTCTTTCCCAAATAGAACGCATTTAAAGATCTCTAAGTAAGGCGTGCTTGGTCAATTGGATTCTAGACTATTTGATGCTGACAACCGAATGGAGAATTTCAAATTAGATAGTTCAAGAATGTCCAACTCCGACTTCGACGCCCTTTGCGGCATGCTCTCGGGCTTCAAAGGTGGAACCCACCGAGTCGAAGGACTCGTGAAGCAATTCGAAGAACAATTGCGAGTCGCCGACCAACCCCAAGCTTCTACCCCAGGACCCGTTAAATACGGTCGTGGAGCGAAGGGCACCGACATCTTCCGTTTCGCAGCCCCAGCTCTGCTCGGTACTCAACCAGCGGACGACGGGCCATCCGCAAGACCACATAGAATGTTTGTCTTCGGAGCCCAGGAAAATCAAGTTCAAGCCTCGGGCCAATTGGCATCTCAATTGGCATCAAGTGTAGAATTTGAGACTGCTCCCGCCAATCTCATTAATCGCGAAGATCAACGGGAACGGAGGGCCTGCGGCCGAGCTTTCAAGAAACTTGAAATGGAGATGGAGACAGTGTCTCGCGAGACTAATTTGAGACGACTTGAAACTTTGGTAAGCGTTGTGAGACTTCAATTATTGGAAATCCTTTTGTAAAATGAGCAATTCCGCTGATTTCCATGTCTAAACTTTATAGTACAATGACTGTGGGGAATTGTCGAACAGAGCTCAAATCACAGCTCAAAAGTTGGTCCAAGGGGGTACGAATCAGTGCATAATAGTTGCTGAGACAAACCACCTTCAACATATCGACGCTATG
Organism: Dactylellina leptospora; assembly: GCA_036971365.1. Lineage (NCBI taxonomy): Eukaryota > Fungi > Ascomycota > Orbiliomycetes > Orbiliales > Orbiliaceae > Dactylellina > Dactylellina leptospora. The sequence continues at coordinate 683,589 of JAJTUC010000006.1, forward strand.
TGCGGACAATATAAAAGGGTTATTGAAGAGAGAGCCCAATTACTCCAAGCGAATGCCGCCAACCAAAATACTTAGTTACACTTACCTTTTGACTTCTTTGACATTTCAAATTTTCGGCGTATCTCACGACTATTTCTTTTGGTGTTTTCATTTTACTTCACTATCCTGCATTTTTCACCTTGATTTCCGTCAATTATTCTCTTATATAGAGAAAAGAGATGCCCTTAATGCTCTCTTATCTTCCTTCCTTTGCCCCTTTCTCTCTCGCTGCTCCGGGTTTCTTTCTCTATTTATTCTGTTTCTTTTGTTATATTTTGGGCTTATATTTACTGGGAAATTGAATAATTGATATATATTGAATCCATTACTAGTAACAATGCGTAAACTCTAAGCAAGCCGGATGCTTTGGCGTGTAGTCATAAAATTCTAGCTCCCCCAATGTTTCATCGAAGCTGTAATGCTCAGTTTCGTAAATAGGTTAAACATAAGTGACCAACTTCTCGCTATGTATATTCCACCGAAGGCTGTCCTCTCTTCATAACTTTCAAACCCTCGTTGCTGGATTGAAAGATCACAACTTCTCCTCCCCATCCTCATCAAATTTGAACCTCAAACGATATCTCCTAATCAACCTCATCTAGTCCTCATCCCTCAGAATGGCAACTCGCAAGGATATCATCTTGAATTCCCTCCGTCCAGTCATGGGTTCGGCTCCAGCTCAGCTCCTACGCAGTAAGCATATGAACATTCTCAAAGAAAATGTCCCAATGTCTATGGTGATATCTCCCGAGTCAAACTCTCCACGTGGTCCCCAATTACGTCGCCGCGATCCTCAATACTATGACGACGAAATGGAAGTCACCATGTCACCGCCACCGATCCATCTCCAAGATCCCGCTGAGTTCACGAAGGCTGTCAAGGCATACGGTGGTAAAAAATCCCATCGAGACGACCCCCTCAAGCGTCCTGGATCTCCAAAGGCCCCTGTCATCTTGCCTTTCGATATGCGATGCGCTCAGATCAAAGGTCTCGCGGATAGAGCTCTCAGTCGAGGATACCGTCAACCACTCAATTTCCATTACGATCAGTTTGAACTTATGCCGGACACTTGGAATTTGGATAAAGAACTCGCTCGCTATCAGTTTCCTGGCGTCGTCGGTCCGGTCGATATGGACGATCCGGTTCAGGTTATCACCTTGAACGGAGGGATGGCGCAATATGAGATGTGGTACCGCGTTTGGGTTGGGATGAAGGACGGATATGTCCTCGAATCATTCTTGCCTGATATTCGCTCTGTTCTCTTGCACGTAAGTATCATATCTTTTCTAGAATTGGGAAAGGGGGAAGTTGGGATTGTTAACGAATCTAAACAGAAGGAAATGGCGTACGCTATCATCCCGGTTCTTCGTTCAGAGCTACATCGTCTCAAGCAGGAGAGAGGTCGTAAGAGGGTCTATACGACTCCACAGATCGAGAAGATCCGCCGTGGGATCAAAGAACGTAAGGTCTGGATTGAGGATTTGGAAAATGCTATTAGGTATATGCATACTTTTCAAAGGCTTCTGACCGACTTGCCGGATGACACGATGATGCCCAAGAAGCATTTCAAGAATTTCAAGCCTGATCATAGAGATGGAGTTGATCTTGGAATGGATGATGAAGAGTAGGGAATGTTTCGAATACTGAGATTGAAGAAGGAAGCTTGATACAACAAAGAAAGTGCTTCATGGTGTATGTTTGGGGTACTTAACATAGGTATCAAACAGCAAGGTATCTTATCTCATGAATGATTATCCTTACGCTTGTATCTAGAGACGTTATACATTGATCATCTTTGTGTCCTGCGAGGCAAATTTACAGATTCAATCTTGAGTCCCTCTGTGTATGTACTGATAATTCGAATGTGGAAAGGCAGTCATCCGCTGGGACCTCACGACGTGCTATGATGTCTGCCCTAACAGCTGATTCGTGAATATAAAAAGGTTCCAACCCCATCACCCTTTTGCTCTCTCTCACCATCAACCTCGCCCCGGCCTACAGGACACCCTTTTCATCAGAACATTCAACCACTCTTCCTCTCGATTACAATGTCTGGAAAAACCCATAAACCACGTCTCTCCATCAGCGGACTCATCCCTCCCCAGCAGCCAACTACTCCATCCGGATCAGAATTCTGTACCTCTCCCGCCATTGAAAAATCAAACAACATGGGCAAACCAAACAAGACCACAAAAGATTTCAACAATGAGAAGTTTAGCAACGGTGGGCCGACTACTAAGGCCGCTGATGCGACGACTCCTGCCAACGACGAGGAAATGCTTATCCAACGCCTCCACGATCTCCGGGTTACCGTCGGCAAGATTGACAAGTTTAAACCAATCGAGCACGAACCTGACAGCACCTACCACCAAGCCGCTGGCCTCGCTACCAGCTTCACAAACGATGTCACCAGAGTTCACAACCTCATCGGAAAGGCTGTCATGGAGTCTTCTCGATATGTTGATGCCATGGGTGTCCTCCCAAAAGAGCGCATGGAAGAATTCGTAAGTACTCGGCTCTGTACCCTTAACCCAAATAAAAAGGTTATTTTGATACTCGATGTTGACTTTCAAGAAAAGGTCACAAGCTACAATTCCCTCCTTTCAATCCTTCTGGAAGTACCCTCCCACATCAAATTCGGCTTAAAGACTACCTTGTTCGCCTACGTCTCAGTCAACGAAGCTAACGCCTTCCGCAAAGACTTGGAGTGGAAGCTCAAGAAGAGCGAGGACCTACGCAACACCATTGAGCAGAAGATTGGGTTTCTTGAGGAGTGCATCGAGCGTGATCGTATGATGGCGTCCGACGACTTGAAGGTTCCACACAGGCCTCGAAAGAACTTGGAGCCTAACGAATATGACACGCGTCCGAGGCGCTTCAATACTGCATTGTATTGAGTCTTTTCATGATCATTCACTCTTTGCCACTGTTCTTTCTTTTGATGCTTGGGGAGGTTCTACAATTTTCGAATTAAATTTATGTATTTCGCTTTCTTACCGCTGGTAGCTAGTCTATAGATTGAGCGGAAAGGCCACAACAAAATAAATAATAAATTTAATTTCGGAACACACACTAGAGGATTTCACCTTCTTATTATAACGCCCTAATCTTGTGTCTACAGTCCGTAAACATAATCTAGTTGCGGGCATACCTATGCTATTCAGTGATGTTTATATCTTTCTAAAGTGCGTTGCTGTTGTATCAGCAATCGAGATGTTTGTCTGTCGCAGTTACCCAATTTGGACGTCGCCTATAGTCAACTTAACCCAACCTCGAGCAACGAACCTCCACGAATTTCACACCTTCTCTTGCGGCCGCCATCACCACCGCCCCTAGCTTCAGCTCGCTTTATAAGAGTACTCTGGGATACTTTAGAGACTGAAGAATATCTCATACGACATAATATCCTGACATTCTCTCCTCTCCGCCCGAAGCAATGCCGCGACGGCGAACTGACCATCCAACCTCCCCGCCTCAGCACACGAGGAATCACAACAATCATAGCCACCGCCGACAGCAATCCCAACCGCACAGCGCTGTCCCTTCTCTCCAGCAGCTTCACGCCGTTCACGATGCGCCGGCATCACTAGAACAAATCGACGCCCTCAATTTCCCCGTTCTGCAACGCTTCGTCCCCGCCATCCACCGCATAGTCCTCAGCACATCCTACTGCACCGCCTACAAGATCGCGGACGGCAATTGGGAAAAACTCGATATCGAAGGCCCTCTGTTCATTCTAGAACTCAGCCCTTATCACCCGCAATTCTTCATACCCGGCATGGATCCCAAAATTGTACCCGGCATGGGACGTTTCCACGCCTTCGTTATGAACCGCAAGGGAGTCAACAATCTCCTCATCCCGCTTCCGAAAAAGTCCGAAAACGTAGATACCACAAACAGCGTGCTTATCAGCATGTTGATGGCCTGGGAAGACTGTTACGGACTCTCGATATTCGACCAAGAGGGCACCTCTACCGCTAGTGAAAGTGAGCGTGTCGGCGCTTCGGTTTTGGAATGTGTTAAAGAGATGGAACAGGATGAGGAAAGATTGGTGCAGATGCAGCAGATGCAGCAGGTGAATCCGCAAGGTTTCGCGGGGTATCCTTTACAATCCCCGTCTGTTGGTATGCCTATGCCTATGCACATGCCGCTTCAAACACCACAAGGGTTTACGGGGTCTCCGAGGTATATGACACCTGTAGCGGAAACCTCGGGAGTAGATTTGATGGCGGCTTTGGGTCCGAAATTGGGAATCGTGGGTGGAGCAAATGCGAGTGGATATACTAGCGGGGATGGAGGCTACACCAGTGGTGCTAGTGGATCTGTTGCGAAGGGTAGAAAGATCAGTCTGAATGAGCTGTTCGGGAAGCCTCTCGGCTCATAGCTTGGACCTCTGAGTGCAACCGGAAGCTCTTTGACAATTGCAGGGAAGAGAATGTGAACAGTATGAGACAATTATTCATTTGCATGGTATGGCGTTCTAGGAAAATAGTGGTAGTCACTTGTCAATTATACGAATCATGTTAGATACCAGGAATGAAGCTATTGTTATGAGAAAGATATTTGTATGGCCCACGCAATTATCATGAAAACGTTTTTGCAAGAAATTATAACTAATAAAAGCTTCGTATGCCACATTTCCTTTTCTTCTGGTGGCCCACGATGTTGATTTTTACCTACCTGAGGTATCTTCCTCACACAGCACAAAGTAAATCCAGCGCCTACCTAGGCTTCAGAAAATCTCCTAGTATAAGAATCGTATATCCTGTTGTTTGGCCGCCAGGCAAATGACGTCATAACGACATGCTGCGGCGACAGGCGGCGCAATCCAACGACGTACGACTACCAAACCACAATCAGCTTACGATCACTTCGTATAACTTCTCTAGCAAAACTAGCATCGTATAACTACTCCAGTAGCTTTAAATCTCATAGGAACAAAAACTCGAAACTAGTTTACCGTCAAATAACTTGAGAAAAAACACTCTATGTGTTCTCAAGGTGCACTATTCGCATCATCGGCCGATACAGACTTAATCCCGGGATTAACTCACTAAAATGGGAACGATGGATGCCGAGAAACCACCAAAATATGAAGAATCACCTCCCGTCGGTCATTCCTCAGCTTCCGCAAGCACCTCTTCGCAAAGACCGTCTGGCATTGAAAATATGCTGGAGTCAACCGGTATAGCCGACGCAGCCCGAAGGGTCGAAGTGAGCACTCACTCCATCCGCAGGTTTAATATCTACGATTTAAAAACCTATAATAGATCCACTAACTCACAAACAATCGATCTCTAGGGCGCCGGTGATTATCTCCGCCATGCGTTCCTTTCCCAGGTCGAACGTCTAGCCGGCGACCAAACCGCCGCCGAAGAAAAGAACCGTCTGGCGAATATCGGATACGAGCAAATGACTACAGGAAAAAGATCGCCAGCTACTTTGTCATCGAACTCTAGTAACCCTCCTCCGGTAACCGAATATTACGCGCCGGAGGCACCGGTTCACCCGAATATCCAAGGGAGTGGGTTTCCGATGCCTGGTGCGACGGTGCCCGGCGAAACAGGGATTCCCCAGGACGTCAAAGCCCCCTTTGAAGATAAGAAGTAACGATCAAGGCTGTTATCATTAGGAAGGCGTTTGAGTTGTACTTTACTATTCTGGTATTAAATTGATACTTTGGTGAAAATAAATAAATACAGAGAACATAAGGAACGTGAGTAGAAGCCGGTTCATCTCGTTGTGAAAAATTCCTCCACGTCAGCTTCCTTTATGTAGCTGATGAACTCATCCCAAGAGTGTTTTTTCACCCAATGGGTCTCAAGCGCCGTGGTTCCCTCGGCTATCCAGTTGTGCCGATATTTCATCCCGATCTCGAATTCGCAAAAAGAGAGGTCGTTCCAATCGCCCGTGATTTTGAGGCTGATATAATATTTCCTCTGATCCAGCAGCCGCCGCTCGTAGAATCCAACCAGAATGTCGGCTTCAAAATATTCCAATTGTGTGCCGTTTCTAACGGTATCCAAAACCTCCAAGATTTGGTCTTTCTCCATCTTGGTTTCGTCAAATGTTTCTTCTCCGCAAATCACTTCTTTCAGCGACTTGCGATTAGTCTGTATAAATTCGACCAATCCGTTGACCTTAACCCCAGCCCTTCCGATCTCTACCCGCCGCAAATTGCGCATTTTGGTATCAGGTGGAATGACGAACGAGGTACTTCGCTCCCTTCGAACCTCGCTCTCCATCCTCCAAACGACCATTTCCTTCACTTCTTTTATCGTCTCCAGAAACAACGGTGACGCCTCAAAGTAATTCCCATGATACGACTCCCTCTCCTTCTCATCCAAGCACAACTCCATCCTCTCCAACCCGCCAAAAGTATACCTGTAACCCTCCAAATGCCGTTCAATCCACGCATTCAATTCCGCTTCGGTAGCCTGTCCACCCGTACTATCGCTAATTCTCGCATGATACGGCTCGAAAAACGAAATCATAGCTCCAGCCCTCGGATACTCCACCGATAACTTCCCGATCCTAACCTCTCTAATCTTTCGTTTCGCTTGCGCCGCGCAAAATAATATCGAAGGGTAAGCTTCCCATAAATGTGAATGTAAAGCTTCTCTCGAAAACCAGTCCGTCCAAGGTAAATCCCCATCTTCTATCTCCGGATTACTGTTCAACAACCACGCTAGCTCCGGATTATACTGTCGCCAAATAGACAGCATCACCGACGGATCTTCTTTTGTTATATCCGTTCTTATGAACTCTAACACCTGGAGGTTGGGTAATGATCGAAATGCGGATGTGATTCGCTCCAATATATCGGCTTTACTCTGCCATTGCAAGTACAAACTGGTAAGGTGTACTTCGAAAAGAGTAAAAATCTCATGAAACGCATCCTCGTATTTCGTTTCCTGTTCAAACATATCGTTTCCCTTATTCTTCCTTCTTTCCTCAGGATATGGAATTCCGTATCTGGAAAGAAACTTCTTGAGAATCTTTCGTAGAAGGTCAAGTCGCACGCTACGGTCTTTGACTTTACCGGCGCGGGATTGCATCGTACCTAATCGTCGGCGCATGTGGTTATGGTACCACCTTTGCATTTTGAACCTCGTTTCTTGAGGATAGCGCATCGCGGTGCTGATGCACCAGTAGCGCTTTAGAAGTCTTACGTACGGACTTTCTAGATCGAATGTGATATGTGTGACTCGTTTCGCTAGTGATGGGATGCGCGCTATCCGTTCCAGTTTTTTGATTCCATCTTGACAGAGAAAATATGTCTTGTGCGAGTGGATTGCGTTTATTCTGTGAGGTGGCAGTTTTTGGCGAACCGTCGAAGAGACAAGCTGGAGGGTTAATAGGTCGGAATTAGAGAGGTAGTCGCATATAGTGTAAATTACATCTGCGGGGAGGTCGGGCAGAGCTGTTAACTTCAAATCGTTGTGCGTACTCGAAGCTCTAGTCGTCGGCCTTGGTACGACGGAGCCACTGCTGTCGTGGTGGTGGTAATATGGCAGCACAGACACCGGCGCTTGAACGCACGTCTCAACCATGGCGGTTACCAACGATCTTCTCGCTCAACCTTGCGGGGAGCATTTATTTCGTCGGACGAGATGTAACCTGGTGAAAGAAGGATGCTCTTTTTTTCCATCGGTGGGGGAAAGCCGGCATTAAAGTATTTCTTTTAATGCAGAGAGACCCCGAAACATCTGAACCAGCTATAGCGCCAGCTTTCTATTTCCCGCTGCGCGCCGAGTGAACAGGCCAGCAGGGGAAAAAGTCGCAACCGCATGCATTAATTCCCAGAAGGAAAGCAAAAACCTGATTCCTGCGAATTAAAATTTATTGTTTTAGTGTGCCGAAAATTAGGGACCACGCCATGCGGTGCGTAGCATGCCAGTTGCACTAGTGTCCCGACTAAGTTTTGGGGGCGGCTTCGATACGGATTTGTGTCTTCCGTCGTCGGTCGGGTCTCCTCCTGCCGACGTTATACTTTGTCCTCGCAGATTTCCTAAAAACAAAGACCCATAAGAAATGATGACTACCGTGTACACTCATAGGTGAATACGAATTTCGAATCCCAAGTCCTATTCTCACGAGATAGGATGTTCGAAGCTGTGGACTATAGAGTTGTTATCATGTATCATGCGGGCCACAAGCTGCAGCAAACGGCTTAAGTGATACGAACGAACGAACATGTGCGCGGGTCACCCATGCCACGCCTCTGCGGGCACGGAATTAATACTTTTCGATCGCGAGACACTCCTCCTGACTTGCATATAAATGAATTAACCCTGACATGACATCTTCCCCTCTCCTTCTCTCGCCTACTTTCGCCGGCCAACTCTCCAATCTTAGGTTGCGGGGGGGGTCCACTCCAAACCAGCTGGTAAAATCAGGCATCGCATGAGGCTGTGAACATGTCCGATATAAAACATCACTATGCCCGACTTTTGCGGATGTGTCTTATCGCCTCGTTCGAATGATATATACGGAAGTTTCTGTGTAGAACGCCAGTCCGCTAACAGGAATATCAACGATATGATTAAAAATCCAGAGGGACCCCTTTTCTCCCCTCTTTTGTCGCATCTCTTGACGCCGACAATGTAGCTAGACTCGAAGGAATCTAGCTCTCCATTGACAGGTTCGACCAAGGGAGCCGAAAATTGCGGGTCCCACGCAACACGCACTAAAAGGCCGACCCCTTCCGAGATGTTACGGCTTTTAACGATCGTTCCATATCCTTAAACGGTCGTTACTTGGAATTATTATCTTACTAACACGGAATATAGACTGTGCCGTTGCTTTCTCGAACTTTTATTTTTGTATTTTTAAAAAAGATATATCTGGATCAATGCTTCCGTGTTATAGCTCTCGGATCTCCTGTGGGTGTCGGCTCGAGATTCTATTCGCATGAAAGGGCCTATGTGGTGCTATGGTACCGAGTATCTCTAGTCTACAGCCCGTTAGATTTGATTTTGTGAATACAAACCTCTTCAATGTCTTTATAAAAGCTGATTGTAGTCTTGCAAGCTATAATTGAGTGTATCCACATTTCCATTGATCTGTGATATCTAGCAGCTGGTTCAAATATCCATCATCATACTACTTTTCGTACCAAGTCCTTCGCATGATAACGATGTTGGTGGATTTCAGGAACTAAGGTATAAAGATAAAAAAAAATGCGAGCAATACAGCTAAATAATCATATAATATTATATGATCATATAGCTGTATTACTCGAACTTTAATCGATAACTATATGCCCACTTCAGTCCGAGGACTTATCAGCGATGCGAAGCCACATGCATAGTAGAAAAGATAAGTGTACTCATTTCATTGATTTAAAACCTGTTTCCAATGTAATTAGGCGACCAAGCATAGAGATTCTGTTTTAGTAGTCCCGCATATATTTATTGTTCACTTTCAGTGAATAAAGTTATAAAAGTAGGTGTGGCGTTTCCACCGGTTAGCTTGTGTCCTTAACAACGGAGCCTTTTCTGACACTTTATACTAAGTACTTACTTGTACTCGAGACTAAATTTCTGATGTAATCAGTTCGGAATTTATTAATAGCCGGTTAAGAATACCTCTTGAAGTATATCTTTATAAAAACCCAAGCTCTTGTGTTTATGTCTTGCTTATACAGCTTCGAATACCTTATCATATCGATAAATGCATGACAGTTAAATATTTTGTCAAAAAATTATTGAAAGGAACACCTATTAATGTGTTCTGAGATCTTGCAGACTATGACTTACCTATCAAGTCGATGAGAAGTTGTAACCGTGTCTGGACCCCTTTTGGAACATGATTCTGCAAGTTATTTCTCGTATTTTACTAGAGTGAGTTGAAATTGGTCAGAACTTTGTTATTCGAGATTTGTATTATTCAATCCAAACAGATAACATCATCTGTTCGATACATATATTTACAGATAGCCGCTTCGATTGCTATAACCCATAGCTCAAAGTGGATAAACCTCCTCGTTCAACCCCTCTCAAAAGCCACCGCGCATACACCAACCAATACGTACCCCCATCTAGAAATGCACCTCCTCTCCGAACGGATAATTAAACTTCAAAAGTCCATTCAACCCGCTCACCCACTCATCCTCATGTTCACTCCCTTCCCTCCAAATACACGGCACCCCACCTTCCCCGACCCCACAATAATTCATCTCCCCCGTAACTCTAACTTCCACACCGGTCCCAACCCCACCCCACCTCTTCCCATCAATCGATACCTCCACTTCATTCCCCCTCGTCTTTCCGGATAATTTCAACGTAACTTCCGCTTCAGCGGGCAACACCAACGGTCTAAACGATAGCGATCTCGGACATATCGGCGTGAGTAAAATAGCAGGGACTTTCGGATGCACGATCGAACCAAAGCTCGATAACGAGTACGCCGTAGATCCAGTCGGTGTGCTGAGAATGATACCGTCCGCCACAGCTTCGGTCAAAAATCTTCCATCGACGTAGACTTCCACTACGGCCATGTGTGGGTTCTGTCCTCGATGGATGTTGACTTCGTTCATAGCCCATACTCCGTTTCCTTCGCCGATCCCGCCCCCACCGTCGACGCGGTCGTTAGGCGGCCATAAATCCCCGATTAACTGCTTGTCACCGTCGAAGACTTGCATTTTGATCCGGCTGCGGCGCATTACGCGGGCTTTGTTGTTCCATACCGCTTCCACGGCAGATTTATAGTCCGTGAACTTCCAGGGACCAAGAAAACCTAGCGTTCCCAAAGAGAAAGAGAGTAGCGGTGGAACAATCGGTGATGTAGAGAAGATGCTGGCGGCGTGGAGTATCGTCCCATCACCGCCGAATGTAACCGTTAACGACGTCTTTAGATGATACGGGTTCCGGTTCGGAAATGGTGGAAGGGTGGTATACGGTGTCGCATAGACAGGAAACGGTAACGTAGAGTGGAGTTCGGTAGCAACAGCAGGCTCGAGGATTATATTCGTCGAAGGATGTATGGAAGTCAGGTATCTACATTCCGATATTAGTATCCACTCAAACAATCCACAAACTCTGATCCAGATCTAGAAACACAGAAAGAGAAAAACCTACTTCGCAAATTCAACCATCGCCTCCGTTACCGATGGCACGCCTTCCTTCTGTACCAGAAGAACATTCTTCGGCGGCTTGGTTTCCGGGAATCGGATAATCTCTAGGCTTTTATTCGTACATTCTATTCATCCTAGACGTGTGAGTTAGTCTACGAGCAAAAGAAACCGGGCTGTCATTTTATAATTACCGCGGTATACTGGATCGACCCGGTTTTCGAGGTCCCATATTGACCGAAGCTCGAATGCTGGTCTGGATGTGGAGAAGCATCGATGGTTTGTAGTATTGCCTCTCAGCCTTTGCAGGCTCCGTAAATACTGCCGCATGATACTAGAATAAGATCTATGGCGACGCAGCCAGCTGCGGCGATGAATGCTGAATGTTGCGCGGTAGCTTGATATTTTTTTCTCTTGACGTTGCTTAGTCAGAAAAAAACGACGTGTGGTATTTTGTCAACCCAACACAAATGTGGCGGGCATGAAAATGCTGTGGAGACTTATTTACACAGATACGCCAATCGAAAAGCACAAAAACGCCGCAGAATCCATAAAATGCACAATCCATACAGAGTTTACTCCTCTTATGCTCATGGATAAGTCGCATCGGTATCAATCAACAAATGCTGTAAGAAAGGACAGCCTCCTCTCTTGCTCCCGTCTTTCTAGGGTTTCGCTTCGCCATCCATCCATCACTGGCGGCCGTCGCACGATCGCCTCTGCGAATATCTTCATCAGATTCTTCTTCACTAGCTCTGTTGTGGTAAGCCTACTACTAGCACTAAGCCTCTTGACTAGAGCCGCGGGTGATATTGGTGGTGCCGTAAAGTTCTTGGCAACCGCGGCATCATGTTTTGGAGAGAGTAGGGATATGATTTCCGAAATGAAGCCCGTCAAGTATACGAATACGTTGGCATGGACCGGTGGTGCTGCAGTGGGTAGCATGTCCAATATCTTCAACAATGTTAGCGTCAAGCCTACTCAGGTTAACATAAAAGGCTCAGCCTAGCTTACTTTATCGGCGCCTGCTTTCCCTCCAACCCCTTTCACCACTTCCCCGTACAGTGAAGCGGGAAGCACGCCGTCTTTCAAGTAAAATAGCCAATCTAGCAAACATTCCGCCATAACTTCACACTTATCTTCTTCCGAATAGCCTTTTTTGTCGACCTCGTCCCACTGCCAGTCTCTGTCGCAGTCAAGAGCGTCTCTTATCCATCTTTTCAGTGCTGACCTAGCAAATATCGATTTTGGCGTGAGTTCTTCGCCCGCGTCGTCATCAGCCCCATTACCGTCCGCGAGACCTGCCGAATGGTTAGACCCTCTGATCAAAGGAGCATGTGTGGACAAGATTAGGACATACCCCATGTTTCTCTCGCGAACGGCCAACCGGGTAGCATTGTCCATCGGACTCCTTCGCCACCTTCACTCAAAACTATACTCCTAAGAGTCAACAAAAGATATTCCGTCATTCTAAACAGCTCTCTGGGTGCACTCCAATGAGCTTTCCCGTCACATTTTGGATTATTTCTAACCCCTCCCGCGGAATCAGGAACTCTCAGGAGTTCCGTAAGACCGTAGCCTAAAAATGTAGGTTTGAATTCCGCCTTGACTGGGATAAATTTGTCCTGGCCATGAGAAATTCGCATAACCAAGACATCCGAAAGATCATCCTTGCCAGTATTCAGGTTGCGTAATAGCGACGCGAAGGTTGCCGAAGGTTCAACGCCGTTTTTGCGGGGCGGCAAAGCAAGTCGTATTGTAACCGCTTCCGCGTCCCCGGGTTGAATAGTATGAGGACCGTCTTTGCTCGCTGTGTTGAACGTCGCCGATAGCCAAGATTTCGAGACTTCTTCCTGAACCCCGCTGCTTCCACTGCTATCGTCGCCGAAGGCTAGGGGGTCATTCGCATCATCGCCAGATATTTTTGTGAACCCGGACTCGTCGTCGTCGTCCATGACACCCGGAAGCACTGGTCGTCTCACGAACTCGCATACTGCGGGAGATCTCCCTGTATTTGCGACTGTAATTGTCCGATGAACTACCTGATCCCACGTAACATCCCCAAAATCAACGTACTCGCTATTTGTATCCCCATCTACAATTACGGTGACCACCGGCCGGGTTTCGTTCTCGTGGCGATCTAGGTCTTTGACAACCTCCACCTGAACTACTGATCGTTTGTCCTGATCTACGGACATATATTGTAGCGAAAACTCCGCGATAACCGGTTTATGATCTGAAGATGTGATAGATTGATTTGACACGTATGATACGAGTTTCAAGGGCGTTTCCACGTCTGAAATATCGATCTCATTGATAGAAGTGATTTCGTGATCCTTAGGCTTCGGAATCATCAACTGATTGGGCGTGAATTTTTGTTCGGGTTCCTCCCCATCTTCTTCTTCCTGACCAAAGTCAAAAAGGATATCTGTATTTTCAGTTCCAGCAAGATGGTTTTCTCGTTTCTTATCACGGGCATCGGAGAGCTTCCTAGCTTCTATTCGCTCGAGTTCTTCAGTTTCGACCTTCCAGTCTTTCCACAATACACGATCGCAATAACTAGGCACCCTAGCCTTGTCACTGGTATCGAATGTGGAGACCGTGCCAATGTCGTACTTGTAGGTAGGTACAAAAGTAATTTTTCCTTCATGATAATACTGGAACGCTTTGCCTTGCGATTGCTGTTTCCGTAATTGATCGGTTTCGAGAATGTGTTCTATTGTTTCTTCAAAATTACGGTGTGATTCTTTCCAATTCACCTCGTCTGCATCTTCTTGGGCTTGCTCCTCCACATTGAGCTTCAGCACCGAGTCGCTCCCATCTATCTCTGGAGGCAGAAATTTGTGTAAAGACCTCCTGACTTGGTTCCCGAGCGTATCAAGTCGGTAGTTTAAATCGCCAGCCCATATTACTATGTTGCATTCGTTGAACCCATAACCGTTGGGATGCGATGCCGCTACCGCATCCGGTACCGATCCGCCACCGGAAATAGGCAGTGGTTTGGGATGGAAGAACGCTCTCCGCTGTATCTCTGCGTAGTCCCAAGCTCGTCTATCCACGTTATTCGTAAAGGCTGCCAAATGAGAATTGACAAAAACAATTGTAGCTCCCCTATCTTCTCCAGATTCCCTATCTTCTAGGTTCTTATCGGCGTAGGAGGGCGGCGATACTCCTGCAGCCGGAAGCCCGCCAATTACAATGCGGCCCAGGACGCCGCCTTTATTCCCCATGTAACCCATTAACCCAGTCCCAACAGTGGTTGCGCTCGGAGTAGTTATTTGAGATGCGATATCGGGCGAAGCATATACAAACATCAAAAGGCCGACCATCTGTTGAACGATAAGGCACCGGTACTCTGGAAGAGCGGCCTATGAGGTCAGCAGACCCGCGTTATGATTTAGCTGGGAGTTCCCAGGGGTTTCATGTTTTTCAATATATCGGGAATTTGCTTACCTGAATCTCATCCTGCCATTTTTTCTGAATGGTTTCATCCACAGATCTGATAAAATTCTCAGGCGCTGTAACATCCACCACTTCCTGAAGGCAGATGACATGGATGCAATTCGGGAATTGGGCTGTCGATTTGTTTATTGCAAGTTTGCCCGAAGTTATTTCATGCTCTCCTGGGCTTCCTGCTCTCTTTTCGACTTCTTTCTCTTTGCTTTTGCTTCGCTCTGTTGCGCGTGTCTCCTTGCCTTCGCCTGCAGGTGCCCAATTTCCCTCTGCAGCTTGATTTCCATTCCCGTCGGGGAGATAATATTGCCCCCGCGCAGCTGCTGTTTTTGTACCGCGGCTTTTACATTCGCTTTGACTATGTCCAACATTCGACGCCGTCGTTTCTTGAGGTCCGGCGCTATTTTTTCCGTTTTCGACAAGGCAATGAATATCGGACTGCCCGTGGGAATGGATTTCTTCTTCCGGATTTTCCGCAGTTTCGGATTTTTTCCCTTCTTTTTGGTTAGAAGTGAGAAAGAGGGACTCCGACTCGGTTTGAGAGTCGGCCCGGATGAAAGTAGAGTCTGTGACACCGTTCCGACCCCGCGCTGGCAGATCCGAACCGTGAAGGATGGTACCAATGTCTTTGTGCGTAGCATCCATGGCAGCGACGTTCCAAGTCGTAATCTTGATGGTGCAGGTATCACGGCGAAGGTACTCCCTGCGCCTCTCGAAGAGAGCTGCCGCAACTGGACCGCCGACGAGGTTCTCCAGCCGGGGCGTCCCACGACCATCCGGGCCGGAAGAGTGTTGAACCGCCATAGAACTGTCATGAGAAGAAAACGTAGGATCGGATGATTAGGAATTGAAGTAACGGTGCTGCTGGGAACGAGGTCGTAGGGAGATTGCTACTCATGCGCTGGTATCGAGGTCCGAGGCTTTTGGCGGGGTGGAGAAGGTTGATATTTGATAGGAAAATCTGGCATGAAGGTTTCGTTTGGACGACTATACACACCAACCACCATTTCAACACAGAAACACCAAAATTATTCGGGAGCAACCAAAATAGCATTCAGATCCATTATCACCCTTCCGGTTTTATCATTATCTTCATTGTTAATTGGGCGTCATGATATTACTAATATATTTTTATTTTTGGGAATATCTCAAAATTCATATAATTGGATGTACTCTTTACAGAACTCTGCCGTATTATCTGAGAAGAATCTCAGGATTTAAAGACTTAGTTAATATCCCGTCAGAAGCCGGTTGACAGCAAGACTAATCGACAAGCCGGTAAAGAGTTCAGAAGCCTTGCCAAGCGTGGTCGAGCAGACAAGTGAGTCAGCTGCGACGAAGATACCCCCCATGTCTGTACCTACATAGAGCTATGTCTGTGGGCTTCCTCGCACTAACCGCGGTATTGGATGCTGTAACAACCATCTCGGCTGATGAATAGAATAGGGTTAGGTGACTTATTGGCAGGTCACAAGCGCGACTATTGTGGCAATAACTACAATGTGGGCATAATGCCCATCCGATTCTCTCACAAACTTAGAGTGCCTTTGTCGAGTCAGGCTTGCTCGATCAAAGCGTCTGACTATTACTTCCCAACCATATCGCCTTCCCAACCCGGGCCTAGGCTCCCAATACCGCGAAGCTCTATTCTTAGCTAAGTATAAAGTTGCTAGGAGCTGCTTTCAACTATTTCTAGGGGCAAGTCACACCCCACTAGTTCCCGGTGGGCCCCAAGACGTGATCATTGACAAGCGCCTTGAAGCGCTCGAACCAAGCCTCGAAATTTCCAAAACACATATCAATCAACTGTATGAAACCCGACTACGATACTTTGAAATTTCCAAGTTCTCGAAATACACACATTGTCTCAAGGGTACAGACACCAGTGATCATCATTTCAAAGCATTCCAATTTAGGGCCAAATATGAGGAGAACTCAAGAAAGAGCGCCGTGTGTAACCGCCGCGAGATCTCAAACACTCCAGACTAGGATACCTATCCAACATTTCGTACATTGTGACGCCTTTCCATGCACTTAGCTTATGATCCTCCCCATAACAAGCCAAAAAGTGAAAAGGAGTGTACGCATCATTCCAATGGCTACCAAGTGACAGAACTCGCAAAGCGGGAGTTTGTCCTTTGGGTAAACCCGGAAACTCAAGATCGGGAACTGTCGCAAGAAATTCTTGACGCCATCGTTCTGTCCAAGCCTGGCTGCCACGTTCCAACTTGTTAGGAGTATTGTATTTTATATGGAATGCCGCGTCGGAGTTTGCTTCGGCATCGCTCGTATTTGTGTTATACTCCCAAGTTGAACCCTGCATCAGGTGCAAACACTTGAGTGTCGGGGGAAGCTTCAGCGCCTATATTCGCAACAAAGTTAAACTTTAGTAAGAGACTAAGCGATTTTGCTATCATAGGACGTAAAAGATTCCTACAGTTGTTGTCCTGGTGCCTTCCTGCCATGGTCTAAGGGCAGGATAGCCTGCGGGTCTCGGTATCGCCTTTTCCTTTGTTTTAAGCGCCAGGATTTCGAGTTTTGGCCATTGCCATATTTTATATTCTTCGTTCAAATCTTCTATGGACATTCGTTCGAGGCTAGACATAACAAAACTTCGCAACGTATCTTTGTGGCGCTCCAATCCTCGCGGATCAGGATGAACAAGCGTGGTTTCAGGCTTCACACGCAACATCGTCAAAGGCCTCGTCTCTAGCAGGATGCTATTTAAGGCTGATTCTTCGATATTAACGACCTCCAGGGATTTAAGATTGTAAAGTCTTGAGGTGACGTCCGCTATTAGACGTCCGGCGCTGTTATCCCGCATCATATCGCGGCTCCTAGAGCTACCCGATATTCCGAGATGCGTAATGTTGCCAAAGGAGCAAATGTTGTCAAGGTATGGTAAATAATCATGCAATGAGGCCAAACTTCCTAAAACGATCCCTGTAAGGTTTGGGAACAGCGGTTTCGGTAGCATTCTCGTTTCGGCGCCGCGTCTTGCCCTTATGAACAAGTTGGACCATTCTTTGTCCTTGGAAACTCGGCGCTTGCGTGGTCGAAAGTTTCCGAGACACAGAGTCTGAAGAGTCGCTGAACTAGCTAACAGCCAGTCTATGCAGATGTTGTAGTCGTCTTCGTCAAGCATTCCACCCATTATTGCCAACTTTTTCAAACTTTTGAGTGGTTCAAACCAGAGAAACCAAGCAGAATTTGCCGGGGTGATCAGTAGGTCAGATATGTTCGGCTGGGTTTCAAGCAGGAGTGCCATGGTAGTTACTGTGGTCGGGATCTCAGCGATGCTTCTGTGAAACCTGTATGTAATCTAGCGATCAATACATCAAAGATTCGTAGTATTGTGATCTGCGAGATGTTGCTTACCACAGAGTACACAATTGTCCCGGCGCTAATCTTTGAACCACCAGCTTGAATTTATCTTCATAGTCCTCATTGATGAAGACATCTGAGTCAATATCAGAGTCCCGAAAGGGGCGAGGCACAAAATAGAGGTGTCTGATGTGCTGTGGTCCGAGATTACTCGACGACGTGAACGCTCTGAGAGATTCTCGAGAGATCAAGTGCTTGCCACACGGAAGAAAAAAGCGGTTATAAAGTACTGGGAGAGCGATATCTTGAAACAGCCTGCATGATCTGCAAACCGCCACTAGTGATGCTTTATAGTCATCCTCGAGCTGAACGAAGAGGTATTATGCCGAAAGATTGAAGTCATTAGTGCATTGCCAGAGCCTCCAGATATTAGGGGAAGGAAGACCAACGATCTGGAATATTTCGTAGAATATTTCAGCGGGAAATATGGATTTTGGGTGAGCTATGAAGCTGCTGCGCGGGCTAGTACCATCCATCTTGACTTCCGATTCTAACGCAGCCGAATTCATTCAGAACGTAAGTCGCCCTATATAAAATTAGATTCGGTGATTAGCCGAGAAGGCGTCATTATTCTGATTCTATGCTCTCGAGGAAGAATGGCTAGCTCTACCCTACAGAGTGCATATAAGTGTACGTGTGATTAGAATCTAAACTGTCAGCCTTTCGGGGTTGGTAGCCGCGTTCTGTTTGAGTGCGCCCTCGCGTGGCCACGCAGATTCATCACAACGTACCCATTTAGTCAGCTTATATTATTCCAATTCGAAGCGACGAATAGATGGCCTAGAGCGCTTAAGCACCTTGCGGCAATTCGTCTTTGATATTACCAGCGGAGTAGAAGCAAGGAGCGGGGCCAAGGGCAATTCAGGTTAACCTGCGATCAAGGTGTTGCTTTCACAAACTCGCAGGATCCAGCACATATCAAAATAACACAACCATTCGCATTCAACCCGTCTACAAGCTTCCTTAAGCATATTCGAGATCTATCGATTGGAATCGAGCTTCGTATATCACGCATTAGTACATAATCGTTTAAAGCGGACAACATGGCCAATATACCGACCCTTCCGCCTGAAATCCTTATGCAAATAGTTTCCGCAGTAAGGCTAAATCTCAAAATGAAAAGGCCATAAAAGTGTGACATCCGAGTTAACTAAAAATCTGCTTTTAACTTAGGTTGGTGACGATTTCAATACTTTGAAGAGTCTTCGACTCGCACATCCTGTCTTCAAGGAATACGCGACACGTTCCCTCTTCAGGGAACTTGTTATTCAAACGCACCCTGGTATGATGGAAAAGGTAGAAATGTATTTCCAGGTTTATCTAGGTGCTCGCTTCACAAAATATAGTAATCGGGTAGCTAACTCTTCTCTTTGATAAATTATTAGAGTAGCCGGACTCTTGCCTCCTTCTCATTGAATGGCGAAACCCCATGGTTCTCTGCCAACGTTGAAAGCCTTTTCTTCGACTATGATGAGATGACCGAGCCTCCGCCTCCGCCGGATGCCTGGTATCCACTTGGAACCGACTCGGATTGGCCCACATATGAAGCTAGCGGCATTCGTCTGTTGCAAGATTTAATCTGTAGTTTCAAAAGGCTACGGAGTTTAAAGTATGTGCAATTGATCATTTATTCCCTTAATCAAGGAAATGATTTTTGTCTACTCATTGGAATGGGACGTGGTTAACTAGGTTTCAATAACCATAGTTGTAATTTCCATATCTGCAATCTCAGTGCAAGCATGGATCTATCGCCAGTGGCTTCTCAAATTACCTATCTTAGGGTCTCACTATACGCTAACGGGTACCTGGCGAAAATAATACGGCGAGAGGACTTTGCGTGCTTCAAGGGAATGGTCAATCTTATTACCCTGAAGCTGGAGATCCCTTGCCGGTACCAGAATACTTTAACATTCTTCAATTGTTTACCTCGCCTCAGGCACTTAGGACTTAGCAGTGTCCCAGGCCCCAATACTCCTGATAGCGGGTTTGATGAGATGCTTGATACGTTTCTACGCGCTCAGACTGCACCTTTAGATCTGACTTCATTGGTCGTCCCAGGTCATCATATAAATGCGGTGCTCCCAATCACGTTTACTTCTAAATTTCTTCAGAAGCTCACAAAGCTAGATGTATCCGGATACTCCCACTTTACCGACGCGAATACAGTCGCCTCATCGACAGGAGACTTTCCTGCAACTATTTGGGATGGGTTAAGGTTATCTTCCATAAAACTCAACCATCTTAGAGTAAACGGGACAACTCCCCGCTTACTGAAATATCTTCTATCGTATCAGGCTCATCTCGTGACGATCGAGATCGTGATCTGGGCGTATACATGTCCAGGTCACACCCATCTTCCAACCCGCGAGAGTTGCGGTGCAGACCACCAAGCTATCAAGGATTTTATCGACCCCTTTTGGGCTGAAGTCATACCCGCTCACAGCTCTACTTTACGATCTATTACCGTAGTTCCCGGAAGCGATCATTGCGTGTTCGGAAGACAGCAGAACTCGGCACCCCGGCAAGACTTTGCCAAAGAGTTCAACGATGACCAACCTTGGCGATTCAATGACCAGGTCGAAAAAGCACTCAAAATGTGCCAATACCTAAGATATCTGGAAATAGGTAGTAAACCCATGGAGGACTTGAAACGAGCTATCGATACTGCCTTTTCCATACCGCGGTTAGAACGTTTGGTATATCAAGCTGGAGGTGCTCGTATTGAAAACTGGAGGTCGGTGCGATCTTCGATGGGTCCGTTTCAACCGGATTTACCTAGTCTACGGAAGAAAGTTATGAAATTGCAATGGCAAGGTGACGGGGTTATCGAGAAGCGTATGCAGGAACTCAAGTTGAGAGTTCTGCCATTGGATGAGGTGTGGTTCGAAGAAGATAGGAGGGAGCAATTCAAGGGTTACTGGAAATTGACGGACCAGCTTCAAGGATTGAGGGAAGTAAGAATGCTGATGGGGTTCTAGAGTATTAAGTAACGATTGTACTTGCAATCGACCTTCCGATGGCCTACATTTTAGTCGTCGCGCTGATTATCGAGGTTATAGCTAACAACGCTGTACAACTATGACCTAGTCGACGAGACTAAAAAACGTACACACAAGAAATGGTAGTAAAAAACATAGACTTATATTAGATCAAGAAAGCTGTGGGCAGCTTACTTGATCTAATATAGGTAGACTTGCGGTTGTCGAAGCTTACAAGATTGCATATAAGCAACTAGGCTATCTAACATAATACATACTTCACCTCCTAGAACCGTTCTACTTCTCGAGATAGGCCTTCCATCCGATCTCCTGCAACCTCCTCGCCTTCCCCTCAACATCCACCCCCATCTTCTCAATAAACTCTCCCATAGCCTTCCTATACCCCTCATCCGCCGTCCCCAAAATCCTCACTGCCAAAATTCCTGCATTGGTAGAATTATTCACTCCAACAGTAGCAACCGGACAACCCCTCGGCATCTGCACAATACTCAACAAACTATCCATCCCATCCAAATGCGTCGCTTTAACCGGAACCCCGATAACAGGGACCGTGGTTTCCGAAGCCAGCATTCCCGGTAACGCCGCGGCGCCGCCTGCTGCTGCTATCAACACTTTAATGCCGCGAGACGCCGCCGTTTTCGCGAGTTCACTCATCAGTTGCGGGGTGCGGTGGGCGGACGTTATGGTGAAATCGTAAGGTACTTTGAACTGTTCGAGGATTTCGAAGGCTCCTTTCAGGACTGGTAAGTCCGAGTCGGAACCCATTGTTATTACTACCAGAGGGTTTTTAGTATCTCGGGATGATGTGGATTGTTGGGGTGGGGGGATGGCTGAAACTTGTGCGGGTCGCATTTGAGCAGAGTTTGCGGTGATACGCTCTTCTCGGATTTTATCTGCTTCTTTGATGAATGGGGATGCTAGAGTTTCGATGTTTGCGTCGGGGGAGTAGGTTGTGATTGTGATGTGTCCGATCTTACGACTAGGTTTCGATGACTTTCCGTATAAATGCAAAAATATGTCCATGTTGTCATCATATGTTGAGTGTGTGAGGTCGATTAGATTGTGATGAGATGATTCGTTTAGCCCACCGAGAATGTTCACCATTACTGCACCGGATACTCTAGGTTTCAGTTTCAAAGATGGCGGGATGATATCCAGGATCGCGCAGAGTTGAGCGCGGTACTGCGACATGGCTGGAACCGCCTCGATTGTGTAGTGGCCGGAATTGTGACTATCAGGGCGTCAGTTAACCAGGTTGGATTGTTACTTTGGCAAGTCAAAGAAATACGTACGGTCTTGGGGCAACCTCATTCACAACCAGCGTATCTATTATCATATTAGTGACCGAATTTTGATAAATATTTCGAATCATGAGCGCTTACCAAACTGAGTAACAAACATCTCTACAGCAAATACGCCTCTTCCTTTGAGCGTTCGTACCACATCCGAAGCCAACAACCTAGCTGTTTCGCATACAGTTGATGATACTTGCCGAGGAGGATAATATACTTTGGTACAAATGCTATCCTCGTGGATTGTTTCGACGGCGGGGTAAGCGTAGATTGCCTTTAGCTTGCCCTCACTCTCAGTTCTGACGACCATGACCGCCAATTCCTTTTTAAAGCGCTCGAACTTTTCGGCGTAGAGAGAAAGCTTTCCCATTGACTCGATAGCGGCGTCCAAATTCTCCGGACCATCGATTTGGAAATTTCCCCGACCGTCGTATGACTCCTTTCGAGACTTGAGCATAAGCGGATATCCAAATTTGCTAGCAGCATCCTCCAGAGATGCCCTCATATTACTACCATAGTCGATTGTCCGCTGCGGCGCAACCGGTATCCCCTCTTTGAAAAAATGCTCCTTCTGCAAATATTTATCCTGGATCAACCTCAACGTCTCCCACGAAGGATGAACCTCCACTTTCTTCATCTTCCCACCTCCAACATCAACTCCGACGGTAGCAATCTCCTCTAAAACCTCGGTATTGATGTGCTCGATTTCGACGGTGAGAACATCGCAGCGCCGAGCTAGCTCACGGATCTTTTCCGGGTCGCGGAAGGAGCCCGTGACGTGCTTGGGGTTGTGGTTTATTTGGCGGACGGGGCAGCTTTCTTCGTCGAGGGTTACGAGTTCGACGCCGAGGAGGGCGGCCTGTTCTTGGAGCATTCGGCCCAGCTGGCCGCCGCCCAGGATTCCGATTGTAGTACTCCTGTTCATTTTCGAACGTCGTATACGAGATATGATGAAATTGTAATGCAGTATACACCTTTTTTAAACGGAAGCCAAAGTATATGTCTCTGTTGGAAAAAAATTTGCCAGTGGATTCAAGCAACGCGAGAAAAACACAAAACACCACACAGCCGCGTCGACGTCGGTGGAGGGTGCGGCGTAGAACCCATGGTAATGAAGTCCTCAGTATCGATAAAAGAAACTATCTCAATGCTTGATACCGATGTAATGCAGGGACAAGCTCTCTACATGTAGCCTTCCCTGTCCATCCGAATCCGGTGGGTCTCCAGAATGCTTCAATTCGGACATCGTTTGGTGAGGCTTCCATCACATGATTTTGACATCGGCTGGGCAGCACTTGGCGGAGTCCAATAACTTCCGACATGCTCTACTACACGTTTAGTTAGACGGAGATTGAGACTCCTTCGTAAGACTCCTGGCTGCATCTCTGTCAGGCCATCTCGATGATATTGTTTGCGGCTTCGGGAATTAAATAAACTCCTGATATCTCCGTCCACTGAACCCCGGTCGTTTGTCAGCCAGACGCTTTCTCTTGGTGCTGTCAGCAAGCGACATGTGCATATTCCACACAACGCGGACGTCGCGGTTCCACAGGGCGGAATTGCGACGACGAATGAGTTAAAGTCAGAAGATAGCGCTGGAAACAGACAGTTCGGTGATTTTATTGCGCCGCTGAACAGAATATAAGAACGTCAGGGGCCGCAATAAGTTTCCAACATATCTATTGACATTGTTAGTCAGTTAGTAGTGTCGCGTGCTTCTACTTCCATTCATTCCAGCAACTATCGCGATATTGCGATTCAATCACGAATATTCACCAACTCCGAGAAATTATATTAAATAAAGTCCCCATTGAAAAGTCAAATCGATGGCACATATCATCCTCACAGGTGCCACCGGCCTCGCCGGCTCCGCAATCCTCCAACAAGCCCTCTCCAACCCCTCAATATCGAAAATCTCAATCCTCTCCCGCCGTCCGGTAACCTTAGCGGAAGGTAACCCCAAAGCCAACGTCATAATCCACAAAGACTTCACATCCTACCCTCCCGACCTCATCTCCAAGCTCTCCGGCGCAACAGCATGCATCTGGGCCCAAGGTATCTCCAGTATCGGGATGACGGAAGCAGATTATTCCGTCATCACAAAAACATACCCCTTAGCCGCCGCCGAAGCATTCAAAGAACTCCCCGTTGATGGGAAGTTCAAATTCGTGCATGTTTCCGGACGCGGCGCTGATCAGAATGGGAAGGCTAGTCAGATGTTTGGGCGGGTGAAAGGTGAAGCTGAGAAGTTGTTGTTGGGTATTGCTGCGGAGAAGAGCTCGTTCGCTGTTTATAATTTACGTCCTGGGGGTATTGACCCTGGTAAGAAATGGACGGCGGAGAGAAAGCAAACCGGTATCGAAAAGACGTTCTTTGCTATAGCGCCCATTTTGAAACCGTTCATTGGAGGCTTGTTTATCCCTGTGGAGAAGTTGGCGGAAGTTTCTGTGAATCTAGCGCTTGGGGATGGCGGGAAGGTTACAGGAGAAGGGGTGCTTGCCGATGGCTTCACGATAGAGAATTCGGCGATAAGACGGCTTGCTGGACTATAATAATGCCTAACAAACATAAACTTATGTATTTCTTTTTATCTCCTTCTGGTGCTTGTTAAGTTTTGGGGCTAGACTAATTCGCAGCGGGATCTTGTATTATACAATTAATTCTTGGGGACCAATCTCCAAACATTCACAATGACGGAAATAATAAAAATAAATTCTCTCATCTCCAGATTGTGTCCACCAGTTGATACTTCAAACCTCATTATTCATCGTATCTCGCTTTTTCAAGACGATTCCCCCGCCATGGGCTCCCAGATCTGTGGACATTTATCGCACCAATGCCACGGTCTCTCAGCACAGGTATACTCTTGAAATGGACCGGTCTAATCTTCCTCGTCGGAGATAAACCCACTTCGCCCAATGTGTATCTGTACGATCTCGATACCAACAAACGCTACACCCCAGTCAGTCCTGCCGCGGAATCGACGTTGTGTTGATATCACAAATGAAGAATATAGTAAACTGACCTGCTCTCTCGTTCATATTTCGATTCCTGATCTTTCTCCAAAGCCCGTCGATTCCCTTGATCACCGCAACCGACATCTCAGATACTTGATACCCTAGACGGATGAACAACCGCGGAAAATCCAAAGTGAGGAGCTTCGCGACATCGTATCCCATTGCAACCGCCGTTGTATCACCAAGGAAATCCAACCTGAGGTGCTCCAACTGCGGCGGCAAGTTTGCGTGGAAGTGACCTTTCTCATCAACCTTGAATAACTCAAAATCCCTAGCTGTTTCGAGGGTAACATAACAATGAAACTTTCTGAGCGCCGTGTGGTCTTTAAGGCTCATTAATGGCGCTAGCTCCCTTAACGGCATTAATCTTATTATAATTGTTTCGAGTACCTTTTTAATTGAATCTCTTCCGAGGATTTCATTTATCCAAAATTGGGTATGATGAAGAGACTGGCTGCTCCCGAGATTGTATAATGATTCCGGCGCTGATATCGGAAACAATTTCAAATCTATATGCCTAAGCCCTGTGATCTGTTTCAATAGATGTACCATCGGAGCCATTGTCGAAGGACGTTCATCCGACCATATTCGCAAATCCTCAACCACAAAGGATTTTAAACTTGGTTCAAGAGCTCGTTCTTTGTGAGGCGGTTCGTAATCTATCTTCGTATCACGCGATAAAGCGTGCCAATCGAGAGGCTGGTACCCGTTATACGCGCGGTCCACGGTCGTCATAGCATCAGGAACCGCACCTTCAATAGCTCGAAACTCTTGAAAATCTTGAAAATCTTCTATAAAGGCTCGTTCGAATTCTTCCTTATCCGAATTCTCATCAGAATCCTCTTCGTAGAAATATTCCTCGCCGTAATCCTCGTTGCACAAGTCTTCCTCATCGGAATAGTCGCTATAGAAGCCTTCGTAAGGCGGGTCTGGGTCATAGTCCTTCGATTCAGGGAATAGCTTTCGCCAGCTGCTAGTGCTTCCAAACCTCATATCAATACCGAGTTGTTTGGTACCGAGATGTAGAAACCTCTCTAGCAAGAAATAATTGACCGGCTCAAAATCGACTAATCGAAGCATGCTCAGCCGCTCAAGCGTAAACGGTGGGTTGAAATAATGCATCGTGGAAACGAGAAATCTCGAGCTAGTGGCCGCGATAGAGCTAGCGATCTCAATGTCTCTGACATGTCCGAGTTGATATAGCATTAGTGTGGCCAAAGTCGCAAACCCATATTCGCGAATATGCCCTGCTACGAAATTGAAAACTCCTTCTCCATCGCCATACCTCTCTTCGAGAATACCCTGAATAATCGACATCTTCTCGTCGATATCCTCTTTGTATTCATCGGTCCAATAAAAAGAATCATGATATCGGAGTCGAAACTTCGCAACTTTGACGTATTCGATTAGAGGATCGGTCAAAGCATATATGACCATATCTAGAAGAACATTCGGATCCTGGGTGTTTTCGTCAAACATGAGATGGCGATGAACCAGCGGGTAGGCGATACTGCGAAGTCTATAGCATGTTTGCGAGAAAGATAGCAGATCTCCATATTGGTCTTCTCCAATTTCATTGACGAGATATTTCGTGATATTGAGAATGATTTCGAGAGGCAGATCGATGATGTTGATGATGTTGAAAGATATACCTCTTGGTTTCCTACTACTCCGCCATGAAGGTAGGTGCAGCACCGCTCTCATTGTCGTTTCCATCGCGGGGTGTCGGCGGCCCTCGCGAAGGCCGAGGCCCTGGTGGCTCTCCAATTCTATCAACCGAGTCTGCTCCTATGCGATGGGTTTGTTGGATCTGGTGTCTAGGAAGCAAGAAAGAAAGGCGAAGTTCACGAAAGATTGAACGTTGAAAAAGATAGAAAATGTGGACCTGTGATTGTCTCGTGAACCAGACGCGGCGCACGAAGTGACCTGTGACGATTGGAGAAGAGAAGGTCGATGTTTTTATACGTGGGCTGCAACGCATTGAAGATACGACACAGGGAGGACAGCACGCTCATTTTATCTCCTTTCACGGTAAGCTTAGCTAGGCTTAAAGCCGAGAAGCAAGAAAATTCACAAGATCGAGAACCCCAAATTGATACACTTGGAAGGTTTATCTGTCTGTGTTATTAGACCGTAAGGTCTTCTTAGGTTGACGTTCATTTCTAGTTGCTTTTATCAAGGCTAGCTACTTAACTAAGGTAGTTATGCGAAGTGATAAATTAGGATTGCAATGGCCATGGCTATACCAACTTATTCCATGCATGGGAAAGGATAAAGGGCTGGAAAGACAACGCTCAAATTTCGATTCTAGATCTCCCCAAATAGCATACTACTCTAAGCATAAGCAGCTTTAGCTTCCCCCGTCCCAATGTTCAGCATTCGCAGGAGGTAGCCTCAAACAGTCGACTGTTTGAGTCGCAGCCCATATCTTGATCAAGAACCACAGTATTACGCAGAGCAAGATTCTGACTTGTGTGAATTTTTCACCCAGCTTTAGGATTTGCTAACTGGCTTTAATGTCGTTCTATCATTTGTTTTGGTATCGGGCGGCGAAGCGCAAGAGGTCCCGCAGAACCATGACACGCTGAGGATCTTGCATACCATGTAGACTACATCATGTTTTTGGAGCTTGTTAGCTTTTGAGTTTCTCCCATGACCAGAAGAGATTCAAAGCCAGGGCTTACCTTGTTTCCATGTTCGGAAAATGTTCTTTCGCTTTTTCGATCAACATGTTGACTACCGCCGTGCAGAACCAAGGAAGCTCCTGGAAAACTTGCGTATACTTCCCTGGCCATTCTTCATCTGTCATAGCTCGAGCGCAAACGGACTGTAGGATATGATCTTTTTCTTCATCAGGTGACGAGCCCCAATCCATGGCCTCTAAGTATTTACAGAAGAGGCTCGAATCAAAATTCATTGGGTCTAGGCAGTTAGAGAGATTTAAGAATTTCTTATGGTCAAAATAGCAATCGTGACAATCGTAAAATTCCATCTCAAGAATTGCCTTTATACCCAGCTTCCTAGCGGCTGCTTTAATTTTCGTGGCCAAGAGATGTTGGTCTTCAGTCAGTATCGAGAATATACAGTCCTTTTTCTGATACGCCTGTTCAAGATCACGCCACTGGCATTCCATATTGATTGAAGGGCGTAGTTTTGATAAACCAAAGTTTTTCGGCTTAAGAGGGCCGATTGGAGGGTACGGGATCTCTCCCGTGTACGCAAAGATTACGATACTAAGAACCACACTCGGATCAATATCATTCAAGATGACCACACGAGAGTCCGAAGAGCAACTTGATCCCTGGTGTTCTTGAGCTTCAAGGGCAGATGCAAAATACTCTATACGAGCGACGATGCATCGGTGAGCCCGAATAATATACTTGTCATCACTATCTGGAGAATTGACGTGGATTTCGCAGTCGGTCATTTTTTGTGTCATGAAGTAATTGTAAGTACTACAGGCGGGTGGTTTGGAACTCCTATAAGTAGATTCTTCCAAAGTGTTTAGCTCGATATCATAAGGTACTTACGTTACCGATAAATTTGTCTTGTCAAGCACCCAAGTTGATGGCGTCTCGACGGACGCGGTATGATATCCCCTGACATACATTCGAGGATCGACGAGGTAAGTAGCTCCCATGATGAGATCGGCTACCGTGGGGGCCATTTGAGTGTGAGATAGAGGAGGCAGTAAGTCTCCAAGCAATAAGGGCATCTTTAAGGATTCTACACAAAGTTGAGGTTGAATTCAATAGATAAGGATGCATAGTCCCGTATATGTAGTTGCATGCCAGCAACGAAGATTTTGCTTCCTAACGCTAGAAGCTTGTGAGACCCCGTAGTCGATAAAATATATCTTGACTATTGAGCTACTACTTCCTGTTCCTAGAAAAATCTCGAAACACCCAATCACAACCAAAACTATTCCTGAGTAGGAAATCAGTGTTCATAGTACGTTCTGGGGGCAGTAAGCTCCTGTGGGTGGTCATATTAGGCATTATAATGAAACCGTAATAGGCAGTAAGTACGAGACCTTTGAGAACACACGGAAAGAGAGGTATAAGAGAGTCGAGTGAAACTCATGTCTATGATAGAAGATTTATCTATATACATTAATGTTTCAACATCCCAACCCTCTAGTTCTTTCTATCCTTACTTCTATCTCGACTTATGTCCTTACTTCTATCTCTACTTTTATCCTTGCTTTTGTCTCTACTCTTATCCCTGCTCTTACTTCCAGATCGAGAACGTTCCGGCGTCCCAAGTGTGTCATTTGGAAACAAGCTTAAGAGCCGTCCTCTCCGCTTTTTCCTCTCTTCATGTATAAGCTCGGCCTCATCGTTATCGTACCGAGAATCAAATATCGTTCCTTCGCTAATGAGCGAGAATTTTCGATCATCTCGATCATCCCAGGCAAGCATCATCTTGTATCCTTCATTATCCTCAAACCCGGCTCCACCAATCATACTGATATGCCCAGAGCGCTCGAAATCCTCGAAGCTCTGTGTTGAATCGTGTATCTTCGCGTTCTTCCCTTTCTCTCGTATAACTATTCCACTTTCAGGACGCATGTTTGGCCCGGTATCGCGAAACCAAATTTCTTCCATATCGCCATGATCATTCTGGCCCTTGCTCTTCTCGGGCTCCGAGGGTCCGTCTTCGATTTTCTCGAGCTTTTTCTTCTCGTGCTCCTTCATAACCCATTTGAGACCTTTTCCTATCCATGTTCGAAATGCCGGTAGGCAAGTTATTATGATCGCCCACGCCGGCTCCAGTGGCCAACATAAAGCTTTCAGGGGATTTCCTGGTTTCCTCTCATCGTCGTCTCTGTGGTGATATCCATTTATAAGACTACTTGAGACGATTGCATTATAGATCATGAGTCC
This sequence comes from Dactylellina leptospora, assembly GCA_036971365.1. Classification (NCBI taxonomy): domain Eukaryota; kingdom Fungi; phylum Ascomycota; class Orbiliomycetes; order Orbiliales; family Orbiliaceae; genus Dactylellina; species Dactylellina leptospora. Next base: position 713,733 of record JAJTUC010000006.1, read on the forward strand.
TAGGCACCCAAGCCCAAGCACAAAGATGGCTATAACCGAGAGTTTCTCTTGCCGATCGATGCCTTTGAGTCGAAATATGATAAAGAACGGTAACGCATAGACTATCCAAGATTGTTAGCCTAGTTTATTACCGAAAAACGGCCATTTAGTCAGCCGATGTGATGCCCTTGACTACCTAAAAGCTCACTGATCGCGTGAAATGGCAACACGATCGAGTATGCTCGTCCAGACAGGAAAGGATTACAGCTAGAAGCCAGTTGATACGAAGGAGTATTCAGATCGTCCGGTATCCTACAGTTATTGTAAGCTTTGCCACGTAAACGAGTTACTCATAGTAACGGAATTTCATTTTAAAGGTAAACAAACCATGCACTCTGTAATGGCCAACAAGTAAATATGATCACAATCGTGGTTATTAGATATCCGAAAATTGAGAACGCCAAGGTGAAATGTAACAACATGCGCGTCTTATGTTGAGACGCTGGTATTATCGAGTAATATAGCCGTATCCAGACACCTTTGATGCAGTAAAGGGGGGTATAGTAGAGAACTTTCATCGACCAAATCATCTGCGACCAATCATGATAGCAATCAGTTTTTTGGATCTCACAAGGAGAATCGAGGAGGTCGGTACCTTTTTTGCCATAATCGAAACCTTATGGGATGCCTCAACATCAGTTTCGACGTACATATTCTTTACTGGGTCGAAGACCGAGTGGTCAATCAGCCAGTGTCGCCTGTAGAGGTATGCTCCTGTTTCCAGAGACATGGCTGTGGCAAAAACCACCCATGCTATGCCTAATAGAACTTCTTCTTCGTTTGCGATTTTGCGTTTGACCCGTAAACTTATGCGTATGACCACAAATATCAATGTGATAGCTACTAGAGACATTTCGCATTTCTAATTAAAAGAAATGTTAGACTGTAGTCATATTTTCCACAAATAAGCGTAGATGTCAATGTTAATATTGCGATTACTTCAATCCTTTGGGAGGTGGAAGGAGCCGATTGTCACCTAACAAAGCCAAGTTTTCGTTGCAATTGACGGGCCCTCATAGAAATCTATAACTTACTGCTATTAATACCGGTGACATCAAAGTATAGGCATCGTAATGCTGAAAAGGCATCAAATTTCGGTCTTGCGATTCATCTTTTAAGCCGCTCACATCTGCTAGTTGTATCTCTGGGTGGTATGTTTGATTCGATGCGTCGCCCAAATAACGTCGATACGACATGTCGGTTTGAAAATAATTTAAAAGAAAGACTTTTCCGTTACAATGCCAATTTTTTTGAACAGGAATAAATGAGAGAATGTCGACGCCGCCATACAGAGATCAAAATCACTGATAAAATGAGGGGAGAAGGATATATATTGAACCCGCCGACCCCGTAGACCCTTGCATTTTTCTTCTTTTCGCTAAGGCGCGATATGTAGGAGGCTTGACATGTGTGAGATATATTCGGGAGGTTGAACCGCCTTGTCACTAAACCAGACAACGCAAGCGCAACCGACGGTCTGGAGGCCGGTCATCAGGTGGGACGCGCATCATTGCTGTGATGCAACTAGCAAAAGCGCGACCTACACCAAGTACGTTGTTTTGCTATGCAAAGTTAAAAAACGCATTCAATGTGCTATGCAAGTTTGTGGCCCTATATGTCCGGTTGTAGCTAAACGAAGCGAGACGTTCGAAATCTTGATTTAACAGACATGTGCTATGAAAGCAAAAATAAAGTGGCAGCTCACCCTAAAGGTAACGGTAAGTGTGTGGAGGAACTCATTAGTTCTAATGAGCGAGATATTATTGATAAATTTTCGCCCTCGAATTCGGAGACGATCGAAATCGAACTTCTCTCCGTACGTTCGAAAATATATCTGTTTCCTGCTACATGGTGGGCGGGACGCCATACATAAGCCGCCCGGGATGACGTGAAGTACCCGTATTCTATATAAGAGCACTTGCTCGAGCTTAGCTCACTTTCGTCTACATCAAACGTTTTTTCTTTTGCTTTTTGATTCCTTTTTGTCTTCCGAAGACCTTCCGTCGTGCACCCAAAAATCGACTACCAAAATAACACACTACTTTGCGTTGCTCTAACAGCTGCAAGTTATCTTCGTTCAGATGGCGACGTCATGTCATAGATATCATTTAGTTTCATAAATCATGGAAATAAAGGGCTTATGCTTGCCTTTTACCATAAGGCCAGGACGATTAACATCATAATTAAAAGCCAGGCCCTATATACGCAGTTATAGCTGCGTATATAAAATGTGAACTAAGTCTTATTGAACACAACAAAAAATTGGAGTAGTCTTCCAAACGTAGGTGGAATTTGTAGCAAGCGCGCTGGACATAGGCAGACCCCGCACTTCGTGCGCCGCGTCTGGTTCACGAGACAAGGCAGAAGCCTTTCTAGAAGACGCATTTCAAGTATCTAAGTGTTAGGTTCACATCTGGATCAATGTGTACCCTTATCACTCCTATGCGTGAGACATAAAGCAAGTCCTAACTTATCAATAACTGGATTAGACCTAGCTAACACAACGTGAAGCACTTCGCAATGGCCATATTTTGGCTTGGTGTACTTTGGTAACATTTTTCAGGTGTTATCAAATATCACTTCGTTTTTTGAATACGCCTTAAAAAACGTATGTATATATCCTTACGTAAAACCAACCTCGAATCGTCATATTTTTAGCTGTGCAACTGCCAGGGTAGCCAAGTCGTTTGGATATGGAATTCCGAGGAGTTGCATTGTACAGGGCTGCTAGTCACAACACATGCTTGAGGCTTCAGGAAGTTCGAAGCTGTGCGTAGCTTAGCTTAATAATTGTCAGATAAGATACCACGAGACAATTCGAGTAAAGGTAAGCGTTCGCAGATGGGATGTCAAGAAATGCATCGGTGTGATAGATTTGAAAGGCTCCGAAAGACATGACACCCAGCGCTTTATGTAACGCCAATCCGTTTAGGAGGCAGTGAAGCCAAGACCCTGCGCAAGGTTGCAACCTGAGAGAATGTAAGCCGGGCTCGAACGAAATGAATTTCCACTTGGATCTTCAAAGGACTCACGTTAGACAGTTAGTGAGTGGTTGGTTACCCGCTATTAATACTTTTGAGAGGGACTTTGTGGCAGTGCCTGACAAAGTGTTTTAAATACGGATTAATGTCTGACATTACTGACGTCGGCTCCGGGTTTCGTCGAGGCCTTCGCCTCACCCAGACAAATTGGCAGGCCCCTATCGGGCAAGAGCTGCAACGATACAATCAAATCCCACCTTCCATAAGGCTGGCGGATCCGACCCATGCTTCAAATTCGCGTTTCGAATAAGGCGAATCTCTTCTATGAGAAAGTTATAAGAGTACCAGTATTTCCTCCGATTACTGTTTGCAAATGTAGGATATTTTACTCCTTGCTGCTTCAAATCCCCTCGATTTCTCGACTTTTCGCTACGACGACATTCGTTTCTATCTTCAATCGAATTTGGCACTTCCAGACGAGTTGAAACATTCAAAACACACATCGCCAAAATGAAGTTCACCAATGTTATTGCTGTCGCTACCGCATTGACTGCCTCTACAGTTTCTGCTCAATTCAGTCTGCCCCCAAGCTGTGCTGTAAGTAAAACCAGTTGCATTCCCAAAAATGTCGTTATGGCAGCTAGACCGTCAAGGAGATCAAACTAACACCAGATTTCCAGATCACATGTATTACCCAGCTAGCTCCCTCCTCAGGATGCACAGTTGATATCTCCAACATCAGCTGTTTCTGCAAATCATCGAACTTTGCCTCAGCTTTCAGTACATGCGCTACAAACGGTTGCAGCGCTTCGGATTTCCAGACGACAAAGACCACTATTGAATCACTCTGCGCAGGTGCTGGTGCACCTGTGAGCATTTCTGGCTCGACGGCTTCGCAATCAGTGTCGCCTACTAGCGGTTCTAGTACCACTTCCACACGAGCTCCAACTTCGACAGGCACAGGTACACCAAACGCCGCTGGAAAAGCTAGTGTCAGTATTGGTGCACTCGGTGCTTTCGCTTTCGCAATGTTCTGGGCTTGAAATATTTGGGTAGCATTCGTTGGGAATACATAGACGGTCGGATAGCATATAAACCTTGGCCACCGGTTGGTAGCAATTTGCATGGGAAATCGGAGTTAGGAACATCAATGTTTAAATAGACATCTTTATTAAAATCGGGAATTTACTATCATGGTTCGAGGAAGCTGATATTTCGGTGTCCTACGACATTTTGAAGAACGAAACCTATCCGCCTTGTATTGTGCGAAGTGAGTATGAGTTTGGTTTGTGACTTAGATGAAAAGACGCATCGCGTATATAACGATTCGAGATCCTCTTCCTCTAAAGAACGTCTAGACAGTCCCATCGGAACCTACATCAGGGGTCCGTTGGATCCTGCTCCATCTGTTGCGAGGTTAAGGAACTTGTGTTGGTGGAGGTTCTCTCCCACCACACACACACACATATAGTCGCGCGATAGCTTTGTCTTCAACCTGACTCTCAATCCTCCATCCCACCTCACCATCTCTCACGATGGCAGAAGACCAACTCTACACCTCCACTACGCAGTGCAAGACCTGGTCCTTCGGTCCGTCCACACTTTCCACGATCCGTCAAACGACTAATGCGACTGGTACCCGTTCCATCCGACGCGGGTGGAAGCGCGCCCGCGTCGAGGCATCTTCAGCAAACACTCCATTAGCTACCACCCCGATCCCGTCGAGCACCTCTACTCCCACTCCGACGCCGTTAATCGATCCCACTGCCGTTCCCGACCCGGAGCTACTCACTCCTTCAGAAGAGCTCACTCTGGTACATTATTACATCCTCCGTCTGATAGGCATGTCCGACATATTCTCCTTCCCGTCGAACGTCAAATCTACGGCCTGCATATTTTTATCGCGCTTCCACTTGCACCATTCCGTACAATCATATCATCCGAAGCATTTGATACCCACGATATTATTCCTTGCAACGAAGACAGAAAACCACTACATACCACTAGCAGAGTTTTGCAAACGAATACCGAACTCAACGCCGGAGGCGGTCTTGAAACACGAGTTTACGGTTGCTGGAGGTGTCAGATGGGATTTTGATATAAAACATCCTCTGAGAGCCGCGGAAGGAGGAATAATGGAACTCTTGACCAATTTGGCCGGGTCACCGAACGGTGGAAATAGCAATGATCCTGGACTGAACGCTCTCAAGGAGCGACTGGCACCGAATCCAGTTCGAAGGGTACAAGACGCACACGGCAAAATGAAGGGTTATCTAACGAAAGAAGCACTCGTTTCTGATGTTTATTATCATTACACGCCACCGCAGATATTTTTAGCTGCACTCTGGCTAGCGGACAAGGATGTAGCGGAAGGTTACATCGAGTGGAGATTTGGGGAGAATGCGACAATGGGACGGGTAGCCAAGAAGCGCAAGAAGGATAAGAAGAATAAGAACGGCGAGGATGATGCGGCGGCAGCTGTTGCAGAGGAAGCGGCGAAGCGAGGTCCGGCTTTGGCTCCAAAACTAATCCCCCTGGTGGCTGACTGCGCGGAAATGATGACGAAGGCGCGAGAATATGAAAAGATTCCCGTTGATGAATTGAAGAGAATTGATAAGAAATTACATCGGTGCCAGAATCCGCAAAAGTTTCTGGGTGCGGGGTCAGCACTGGGGTCCGGGGATAACGGATCGAAAAAACCTCCTGAGGAAGTCGTTATGGCAAAAGATAAAGGGGACGAGAAGAAACGCAAGTTGGAAGAAGATCCGTTTGGTGGAGCCTTGCACGCGTGAAACTGGGAAGCCAAATTCTCTCGTGATGGATTGACGGCTGGCCGCATCTATCCCAGGCGTTCTTTGACATATAAAATGAAGGTCTGGTCAATACTATATCATGGGATCTCCAAGGCTTTAACCCGCTGTTGTATGACACCAAGAAATGCTGGGGCTTGATTGCATCGAAAGTTCCTGATGTCAGTATCCAATTATGGAATATCATAGAATGTTAGTTGTCATACTTTGGGGTTTGGAGTTTTGGGTAGCTAGCACAATGCGTTCTTGATGAATAGATTTAGATCGGATAATATACTTTACGTATGGTATCCTTAACGAGTGAAAAATAATTCTAGTCAAAACAATGTGACCATGTGATATCTCTATAACGGCGTGAAACCCGCCCGTGGCACCCAAAAACCCCAATATCCCAGCTTTTTGCCAATATATCTTACAAGTTATCATTAAATCATTCAAAACCTCTTCTGTCTCTTCGTTCTATCCTCTTCATCTGCCTCTTCCTCGTCTCTATCGTTATTGTAAATTGTCACCGGCTGTGTTTCTCTCCACGCGCCAGTAAACATCGGATCATTCTTCGCTTTATCAGCATACTTAAGTAGCGCCTCTCTCGGATCCTCGTCTCGCATGCCGCTAAGAGCTACATTCTTTTTGATATGTTCTTCATCTGGTGTAGATTTGCCGAAGGGCGTGGTATGTGGTTTGAATGGTTTATAGGCATTTGCCAACTGGCTTGCTTGCGCTAACGATTTAGTCTTCGATGGGAGAACGGCGTTGGGGAGGTAGATCGCGTCCGCGTTCATGCCTGTCGCGATATCAGTCGTAAGGGACGGATCGTCGTCGAAATGTCGTTTCTTGAGAGCATTGCCAAGAACAGTTATAGCACCGCGGATGGAGGTCTTTGGTGAATACAGTATTTTGACAGTGGCGTCCGTAGATGTTGTGAAGATTTGATTAAGGCGTGGATGCCAAAGAGTGGATACAACGGGAATAGATGGCGTGACAACAACAGTATGTTCTGAACGGAGGGTAGCCGGTGACAGAATATGAACGGTGCCGCTGGAGTCTGACGTCAAGACGCCAGAGGAATCAGGGGAGAATGATATTGTGGTGTTTTGTGATGCTGTAGGGAGGTCGTTCCTCGTCATGATCGGCTTTTTAAATTTTCGAGTGTCCCATGCTGTGATTGAAACATTAGCAATTGACGGTTGAGAGGCATTGATGATACACTTACATTTGACTGTCCCATCCAGGCCCCTGCTGACCATGAGATTACCATCCTTGGAGAACGAGATGCTGGAGATCCCAATTTCCTTCTCGTGTGCCTCCTCAACAGTGGCCATCGGTCGGTTGAAAGGACCGTCACCGCCCCATAATGTTAAACTACCATCTTGCGAACCGGCTCCCAGTAATTTCTTGCCGCCTTGAGTCGGATCGTCCCACTTGACACACATAACCCTCGTCCTACCACCCTTCGCCGTCCTAGACTTCACTACAATAACTTCCTTTTGCTGTCTCTTCTGATTTACATCCCATATTCTAACCGTGGAGTCTGAACTGCAAGTCACCAACATGTTCCTGTCTGTCGGGTGCCATGTTCCGCTCAATACCTCCGACACATGTCCCTTCGTATTGTTCATATCCCGTAGATACTGGTCTCCCTTAACAAACTCTACTACTTCATAGCCATCCCTGTCGAACACTTTTGCCTGGGCGCATGCTGGAATAACTAAAATATTCTCACCGGTGGTTGAAAATTCGGCTTTGTGTACGAGATGCCCTTCACGAGGCTCGACGGTTTTGAAGGAGTGTAAATGATTTGATGCCATGCCGGTGAAATCGTATAATTTGATGTTCGAATCATGCGATGCCGTAACCATGCGCATCCCCGATGGGTCTAACGATATCGATGTCACTGATTTCTCATGGTCTTTGATCACAAGTTCATGAGAAGTTGGGAACTCGTCTTCGTCGTCGGAGTCATCATCATCATCTGAATCGTCTTCCGAATCGTCATCATCTTTGCTTGAAGTATTGCCGTCATCAGCACCAGTTGTAAGTGCATTTGGCAGCGCCGCCGCAGCAGCGGGAGGTTTGCTGGATGTATCGGCGCGCTTTAGTTTATCGTGCTGGACTGCGGATTTGGTGACAGCCTGCTTCCCGAACGACTTGGGCAGGAATGCAGCCATAGGATCGTTCGGGTCGACAAAGGGAGATTCGATGACAAGGTCGTCATCATCGGCCGGTCCGATGCCTTTCCGTTTGAGCTTTCCACTCATAGCTGTCGTATGTGTCGTTAGAGACCGTCTGCGTGTTTGATGTCGGGTTCAATGGTCGCGACTACCATCAACAGCGGTCTTGGCAGCGATGATGTTGTATTTCACTCCACAACACACTTTCCAACTTTTCTTGAGCTTTAGCTAACCAAAACGTCAACTTTGGCTGTGACATCTAAACATTACGTACATTGTGTCGCTATTAGGTTTTAATAACGGCTTCTTAGGGGCCATAAGCACTTCCTAAAACTCTCTAGGCCGAACCTTTTTCTTAATATACCTAAAGAAACCGGATTCTTTATTCAATGGGTTTATAATTTACGAGGAGCATACAACGTAAATACTTTCTTTTTTGTTAGCCATTGATTCGAGCGCGACGAGAGAAAAATCTCGTAAAATAATTCACAAGTGCTGAAAGTTGAATGTGATACCCATGTTGAGAGTTCTAATGGTGGATTAAAAATACAAACCCGCAATCATTGGGCGGATTTCGGCATCCTTGTGATGAAATGGCTCGGGTGTATAAAATATGTGGGAGGTACCTAGGGCTTCGGGTCCTTGCATCCACTTTCGTCTTCGCCCTCTTCTTCATGCTCAACACTATCTTCGTTCCCATCCTCAACCCCAGCTTCGTCCTCGTTCTCATCGTCTTCGTCTTCGTCTTCGTCTTCGTCCCTGTCCCTAACTCTATATCCGCTCTCAAACTCACTTTCAGACTCGTCATCGGTTCCAAATCCAGGCAGGAATCCAGGCAGATGACTATGGTAATGACTATCATAATGACCATGATGATGGCCACGATAATGGCCATGATAATGACTCAGGCCATAGATATCAAAATCGTCTTCGTGAGAATCATCATCAACGTCAAAGTGAGGTTCGTAGTCGAAGGGGTCGCCGTAATCGTCGTCTTCGTCTTCGTCATCGTCATCGTCATCATCATCGTCGTCCTCATAGTCGTCCCATCCCTCGAAATCAAAGTCGCTTCCACCATACCATGATTCATTTTCATCGTCATCGTCATCTTCATCAGATAACACGTATTCGTAACGCCAGGGGTCGTCCTCCAAATCTTTTCGTTCTCTCAATAGAGATTCTCTCAAGAAGAAACGGTGAGTTACTCTTTCCGTAACTCTTGTTCTCTGCATATGTATGTTCCCTTCCTTGAACTTGAACATATAGTAGATGGGGCGATCGCCTTCAAGTTCAAAATTGATGACACCCAGTTTTGGGGCTTCTCCATATTGACCTAAGGAATCTTCTTGAAGGCGCTTGACATAAAGTTCTACTTCTTTGTCGTGCTCGTCCCTTGAAGCGAACCTCTTTCGAAAGTGTAACAATCGCAGGACTCTCAAAGTGTGAATGGCAGGGAGCTAAAATGTAGTAAAAGATAAAATGTCAGTACGATATACGTATATTTGGCATGTAGTAAATGGAAGCCTTTGAATTACCTTAGCCCATCCCGCCCAAGGAACGGCAAGTTCTTCTAATTTCGGCCAGTGCTCCGACACAAATGCGTATGGATTCAACTGGGGGTCAAAAAATTCCTTTCCCACCATATTGCTCACACTATCTGCTGTAGTAGTACGCGGGCGGTTGTGTTCACATTCGATCCAAAGTCGTTTCAGTGAATGCCGATGGGTTAGTAGACTTTGCAAATTCCAGTCCCTGACGATGTAAACACGCAGGTAGAGAGTTTGCAGCGGTCTCACGGCCTCCAAAACTTGATCTAATGATGAAGCATCCTCTTCGCAAATAAAGGCTCCTATACTCAAGGACTCGATTTCGGCGCCTTGCTTTATCCAGTCTAACACCTGTTCAGGCGCGTTTGGTATCCCTTTGAGGCTTACGCATACTAAAGTCCTATCAGTCGTACCTTCAACCGAACTTGAAATAGTCGGCGCCGCGATAGCTCCCGATGTTTCGGATTGAACAATCGTCCTGATTTGCTTTGGCTTTTTCGATTTGTATTCGTGGCGTATTGATAGCTCATCATCTATTTTGATGTGGAATGATTCGATAGCAGGAGAATGGCCTCGAACAATATCGAGACAGGGCAATATGAGATCGGTCTCTGGCAGCGAATTGAACTTGATGACTAGGCGCCTAAGAGCTGGCATTCTTACAAGAGATTCGAACGCAGATAACGCTTCTGCTTTAGATGTACGCTTTGGATCTAATTCAACCTCGCCAAGGACTAGGTCTGAGAGCGCAGGGAAAGAAGCCATCATCCTAAAAAGCTGAAAGGAGACATCTTTCCGAATACTGCGTACAGTGGGGTGTTAGCTTCCTTGATATAAAATTTAAGGAACGACCATGCAACCAGAAACGAGAAGATAGGAGGGCAGATTTTACCATAGAAATCGCAAACCTTTCGCCTCATCTATAAACTTTTTCAAGATTAACCTCATAAGTAGGTCATCCCCAGGCACCAACGGTGATGTATTGTCATTTGGGTATTTAGGGAAGCGATTATCCCCAGTCTCTTCAACACGTTCGAATACAAGAAAGTGGCGCAGGTTACCTAGAACCTTTGGGGGCGCATCCAATAAATGTTCCACTTGCTTGACATCGAGGTATCGTTGGCCGCAGTTTGGAGGCCAAACTATTCCGGGCCGACATGATAATTGACTCTTCTTAACCTCTAGAGAAAAGTGTATCGGGTACAACCTCCCAGAAAGAATATTCCATAGGGCGGTGCAGGACCTGGCCAGTCTCCAGCGTTCTTTATCGTCAAGCTGTGTTCATTCGGGTTTAGCGAATCTGCGTTTCTGTAGAAGTGCATCCGACTCACCTCTGCAATGATTAATTCAAGGACCTCGTTTGGAAGTAACAAGAGTTCCAGCGTCATTTTCAAGTCGCTAGGCTTTCGATAAGCGGATGCAAGATGCTTGAAATGGAAGAAAGCCTCGCGAGATCGATGCATGCACTGGAAATATACGCGACCCGTATCTGCCTGATAATAAAGTTTCCGGACGCGTCCCAATTCACCCGATACCGTGGGATTGGGGAGAGAGTGTTTGGTGCCCTGATTTCACTAACCGAAATTAGAGATGTTGCAAAAAGGTCGTCAACACAGCTGGTGACATAGTGGGCATTCGCAGTCTGAAGTGCTACTTGCATTACTCGCAAGGCAACTACCAGCTATTATACACAGATGCCTTGCTCGGAATAATAATGTACATTTCAAATGGCTCTATTCTAAATGATAAGGAAGGCCAAATGCCTCAAGCCCCGGATAGTTAAGACTCAGATATATCAGAATCAGCGTCTTCTGAAATGGAGACTTCGGAGCTTTCGAGATCTGACCCATCCATCTGTACATGCGGAGTGATATTGACAGGAACCTGCCCAGCATATCCTAGAGGACCGGGCAAGGGAACGAAAGGCCTGGGACGTCTTTGCGCATGTTGCGACCACGCATAGTCGGTTCCGGAAGCTTCGGACTCTTCCTCACGACCCTGATCTCCGTCGTCAATCTCTTCATTTGGTTGACGACAGTCCTCCCAAAACCTCTTTTGCGTATCCTTTTCAAAGAGGAACGACCACGCGCACTTCGCTAATACTTGTGATAATTTGGTATATTTCTCAACCTGAGGTATCGCCCGCCCTCGGGTTCTGTCACGTCGTATGACAAAATAGGAGACTTTCGGGGAATCGCGCTCTCGCATCAACAATCCGGCTCCCAAAACTACTGCCTCCAGCTTAGGCTCCTGCCGGTACTTTGATATCGAATTATCCCACAGCATTTTGACATATTGATTTACGTCGTCTTCATAGTTCACCGATAAGCTTGAGTGTCTGTCGTTGAGCACCTTTGGTAGGAGCCTGAGCACCCTCAGATTATGAACGAACGGAATCTAGGCAGTATTCAGAACATTAGCAACATAACTCAAGTATCTTTTGGCACTGGAAATTGACAAAAGGCCCACCTTATCTAGCGAGAAGTAAGAAATAGCGAGTTCTTCTAGCACTGGCCAGTCTTCTGAGCCGAGAGGATACAGGCTACTTGAGGCATCGATAAATGTAGGTGCTACAATGCAACCGTACTCTCCTGGGGCGACCTGTCGCCCGGTCAAAGAACTCCCTGGGAAACAAGCATAACTGCATTCGATCCATAATCTTTTAAGAGACAGGCGATACTCAAAAACGGGCTCTATATCTGATATGAAAACTGTTCCGTGAGGCGATAGTTTTAGTGTGTGAAGGGAGGGGATCTTTTGGTACAGTCGTTTTAAGGCACCAGCTTCCCATTGAGGATGGTTGACTTGTAGTGATGTGATATTTGCGCCTTTCTCCGCTAGCTGGATTATAAAGTTGTGAGCGTACGAATCCCAATCCAACCTTACTTGAGATAGTCGATGGCAATCTTCAGCTAAATGTCCGAAAAGGTCTAAAAACCCACAGTATCTCTCGTCACCTGTAAGGTGGATTCTTTCAAGTCGAGGGAGTCTGATTTTTGGTGTGGTCTTCTTCCGACTCTCGATTTCGCGGCTGCCCGGCGAAAACCGAACACCCCATTCACCAAAGCGGTAAGCTGTGAATTTAAGCCGCCCCACCGAGAGGATTCTCAGCTCTCGCAGCGAATGGGAGCACCTTCGAATAATTTGCAAGACAGCGGGAACCAGATCCTCTTGGAAGCTACCGATTTCGAGTATCTCAATATTCAGGGGCTCCTCCTTATTTTGCAATGATAAAATTGCGTCGAACTCTGATCTGTTCATACATCCAAAGTTTCCAATACGTAGAACGCGTAAACCGGAAAACGAGTTTATGATTTGTGCCAAGGTCTTGACCGAAATATCTCTCGGAATACTAAGCGGGGGCGTCCATTGGTTAGATTCTCGGGAAACGGGGGAAAACAATGTGAAAACGTGGCAGGCGAGAAAACTTTACTTGATAGCGTCGAGATGCGGTGCCGCACCAGATAGCTTTTGCAGCACTAAGCGAAGGAAAAGGTCATCCCGCTTCGAGAGACATTCATTCTCCCATTTGCTGAGACTTCAACGCGAAGCTCTCTCAAGTAGCCCAGCGTTCGAGAAGTCGCGTCCAGAACAGTTTCGATTTCTTCCGAATCGAAGCATAACTCTTGGAAGGATTCTCCAGGAAAGGCTTCGAAGGCGACCACCTGTCTCTTGCATAAGTTCAGGGTTAAGCGTCGAAATAAAATTGGGGAAACTATTTCCAGCGTTTTTGAGCTCGCAAGTGCGAACTTTTTGAGATCCGATTTCGAAATCTGAGGAATGGGAAAGTCAGCTGCATAACTCGTGAAAAACAAAGTCTTTATAAACATATGCATACATATTGGAAGATCGATTCAAGCACCTCCCGAGGGATGTTTACGAGCTTAGTAGATACCATGCCGCCGAATATTTAGGAATCTGATCAAGTCTTGAAGATGTCGAATCGAGAGGAGTATTTGTCCTTGGTCATGTTACACAGTGAATGGTTGGCCCTTGTCCCCACAGGTGAATTCCAACGCGGAATTTAAAGGCTGAGGACCAGCTCCACAGCGAAGTCACATTACGTGTTTAGGGCAAGAGGAAAAATATTTGCTAATAAGAGAATTGAGTCGAATCTTGAAGCTAGGACCTTAGCAATGGGCAACTTGGATCGAGTGCCCCATTCTAGCAACATTATAAATCCTATGATCACACTCAATATATCACGTCTACAGCCCAGGTTCCCATACCCCAGTGGTGGTGACTGCGAATGGCGGAGCAAAAGCAATTTAAACCTAATCGAAGTTCTCCTTTCAATACCTCTATCTACACAAGTGGTTATTTTCCCGCGGCAACCCTCGCTTGGGGGAAAATTTCTTCCCATCTTCTATAAATGTTCTCTCCAACGTTGGAAACCAGCCTCGCTGACCATCTCCGAGAGCACTATAAGCAGATAACCTTTCGGAAACAAAACCCGTCGCTTCTTTTCAAATCGCCTAGAATCAAAACCACAACCGTAGTAGCACTTAGCCCGGAATAATCGTGACCCCATCCACCACAGAGCGACAAGCCTACGTTACCGAACCCACAATCATTGAACCGTTAATCTCTTTGGGCAAAAACGCCAAGTCTATCTCGTTGATCGTCGAAAATAGCTCAGAACTTACAAAAATTTCCTCGCGGCTAGGTCATGGTTGTGGATCGAAGTTATGAGTTTCAAATTCTCAGAGCGACGGATCATAACCTCCGCGGCATTAATCAGCAAGGGCTTCCCTTCGAGACCGTGAGAGCAAACCGGCCAACCTCTATCGAGGTAACGTTATGACTTAAAGCAATTATAAGCTTACAGTCGTAATTCCGAGATCTCATGTCGGAACGAACTGATCGCTCCTGATTGTTAAGTATGGAGCCACCGATAAATCTGACTCGTGTAAAACTCGGTTACTTTGGCTTTCCACATTAGCGGTACCGATTTCTGCCACAGAGATAATAAACTTTCGTTATACATCTGCGCCATTCCTTACTAGAGAATTTCTAGATATGAATTGTCGCTAGTCGAAATTAGCGTCAACTTTATTGCGAACCAACTCCACGTAGATGTTCAAACCTAGAGGCCACGACCTAACTATCCTATAGGATTGCCCAGCAATACCGAAGCCAACTAAAAGCCCATGCCAGCGTGCTTATCCACCTCACGCACGACGTAGGAGAGAATGCAGTGAACTAGCATACCATCATTCGCTTAACCTAGCAGAAATCCATGTCTCGACCAACTAGGTGTTTTTGGTTTTCCTACGTGGAGTATCGACGTGTACGTTGATACATATGTCGTGTAAGACTTTTAGAACTTAATATCATGTCAGCTGGTCTAGCCTACGAGGTTGTCCTTTTTCAACGACACAAAAGTCCAGACATAAAAATAACGTAAACCACCTTGATGAAATCCTAACCAATACTATGTCGCAATCTCGGGACCAGACTGTGTGCGCCGGTCTGGTTTCGAGACGGACTATGTCGCAACATATTGATAATTCGAATTATTCTACTTCGACAACACAAATTGCATAGAATGCTATGCGATGTTGCGCGATCACGATCACGTGCACGTGCATGAAGGACTTGTAGGATCCTATCTATAATAAAGCTCTGATTGGTCTGAGACTGAGTTATAATTGAGTGACACGAGATTTAACGGAGGGTCGCTAATCTTTAAAGGCTTGTCCGTTATCAGGCCAAAAGTCCGGGATGTGATTTTATTCCTCGATTTGGTCACCGACATCCACATCAGGCTAGTCCCAGCGGTTCTCACCATTATTGAGATTTGGGTAGTAAACAGTGCTCGCTTGTATATCGATATATATATCATTTACTTGGCCCGATACAGGGGAAATTGAGTCTCTACATTTAGGGGCAGCCGCGCGCAGTGTGAACCAGTCAGCAGCTTGGATACCCCTGCCCTACATTGAGTTATCAATCTTAGCGCTGAAGTTTTGACGGAGGGACTGGAAATATGTCATACCTCCATCTTTTTCATTGAGTTCTTAGCTCCATTGTGAATGACAGAGTCATTCTTTAAAGCTTCGTACCAAAATGAGATCGTTGTGCCAATGTACATGTCGGATCAGTAAGCTCAGTGAACCCGTGTTGGTTTCTAGGTGGTATAAGCCTGCATTGAAGCGCGTCTTAAGCTCCCTGTCGCTGCTCGTTTTAGGTGTGTCTGTTTGGAACAAATCTTGGCTAAATCACAAGGAGATTCAATGGCCGTCAGCAAGAGTTGTCTCGTTCAGAAGGCCCTCTAGGCTATATTAGATCAATATTGGCAGTAAATAAGGCGCAAAATACACGCTTGCCGTTCTAAACAGTCACATTTCTTACCTATCAGTGAATTTCGTGGGCTAATTAGCTGTGGTGTCTAATGTATCACCATACGCGAGACCACTGAAACGATAAAATATATCGTTTGCCTTTTACTTGCTATCCATACTTAAATTTGCAGATTAATAGCTTTTATTATTAGAACCAGGCCTAGGTAGCATTCAAACGTGATTAGCCCCTAAATTTGCTAGCGACGCCGCCCAAATTTCTTCTTCTCGCCGAAGCCGGGTAACCTCCTCATAAGTTGGCGGAGCGATACCGCCTTCAGCATCGTTATCTTCATAGAATGCAATTCTACAACTACCGAGACCCATCATTCTAGGCAGATCTCCTTGAATAATCGATGTTGGCTTTTGAGGTTTCCTTGCCAAAATCCAGCCATTCTCATCGAACCACCATCTTTCTATGATATTACCCATCCTAGGTTGTCTCGCAAACATAAGCATCCACGTCATCACGGTATCGTATTTTCGGGTAGTTCGAGAGTGCTTTTCTCTATTCTCTTGGGTCTCACTACTGATTCCTGGTAACTGACATGGTTTCTCCTCTTCTTCAACGTATCTCTCCAACTCAATTTTTCTGATTAGACCAGACTGAGCGGATCGTCTCATGCGCTCGATATATTGGGCCGGGGTGTAATAATTAAAGTCATCGTGCTTGGAAGAGCTGTAGATCTTCGCATCTGGGTGGAAGAGATCCTGGGCGCTGGAGTACTGCCGACGATTTAACGCTGATATGAGGCGGGAAATGGTTTGCTCTGGGAGGGGCATTTTGGAAATTTCAGGACAACGATTTCTTTAAGAGTGGTTTTGATCTTCCTATATCGTTGATCTTCAGAGAGCAGTATCGGAAGTTGGTTTTATTTCATATTTAGGGTTGAGTTTCGAGCTGACAGGCCAATTTCGTGGCACCGAAACGTATTTATATCGTTGCATGCTGATATCAATCTGTAAGTCCAAATTTGTAGGGTATTGGATGCAACATCGAGTAAGTGAAACCAGGTTCTAGAGAACTCTGTAGCATTATTTTGGGCTAGCTAGCTAGTTCGTGATTAAGCTCGGATGGCAGCTTGAATCACTTCAAGATAAAGAATTCGAAGATGTTTAGGTCATAGGTGCTATTCTGGGACTCAAGTAGACCCATGAAGTGCTTCGTGTGATGTCTAGTTTATAAGACCAATATACCCAATTATATATCTATTTAGGATAGAATTTGGCAGAGCCTCTTGAAATGTCCGTGCGCCGAGTATTAGGTCTCTCCTCGGCGTGCAGCGCGACCGAGATTCTTGTTTTGTAAACACCACTCTAGGGTATCAACAGTGTCATCGCATCCTCCTCTATCCTTCTAGATACTGTTCTTGAACAAATCTAAATTCATCAATATCATCTCGCATTCTCAAACATTAAAACGACAGTCATCCGAGCTATTTCATCATTGAGAGAGATGGCCAATCCAAACTTTGCATTTGTAAGTCTCATAATTCGTTCTCTCATCTGTTTCATGAGTTATAAGATACCGGAAACAATGTTTCGCTTACTAAAACGATCCGTGAAACAATGAAGCAAACGGTGTTCCCAGGGGACAGAGCGCCTCCAGCTAAAGCAAAGTTCGTTATCTCCCGTATTCAAGCCTCAGCATAGTTCTAATATTGACCTGGTGTTCATCAGCTATGAGCCATGGGAATTCTTTAAACTCCGCGAGAAGACAGATCTAAAGCTTGAGCTCTATGCCCCATCAGTGAAGGGGGTAGCCGATAAGCTCATAGCATCTTACCCGGTTCACAAGCGCATTGTCTCTCAGGCCCCGACCATTCGAAAACTACTCGAGGATGACCCGAGGATTGAAATATTGACGTTTCACGGGGAAAATCCGAAAGTATTCTTGCCATTGATAGCTTACATGTACCTCCACGATTTCGAATTCCTCTGCCATTCCGCATCACGTTTCAAGGACATTCGAGATTGCGAAGGGATTCTTGCCAGTGCAACGGATGCTATACATGACCGCGTATTCCATGACCGCATGCTATATTATGTCGAAATGCACCGCGTTGCCACCCGTCTCGGTTTAGAATCCCTTCGGTCTCTCATCGTGGAGCGCTACATTACGGTCTACGACGTCCCATCCCATCCAGAAGCCAGCAGCCAACACTTCGAATATAAGTACACACCTTTTACGTTGTACAACATGCCTGATCTTGTCAAAAACTGGTATATCAGAGGAATTTATCGGAGCATGGTCGCACCAATGGTTCCTGGGGAGAGTGGGAACTTGAGATGGAGGGTTATCGAGGGTGTCATCGCGAGGTCGGAGATCCTAGAAACTTTTGAGTTTCAGTTGGAGGACTACGAAAAGTTTTATAACGATGTCATGCAAGGTTTAACGTACGCTTGCGGAAAACTCGATCCGAGGTAAGGTCTTCAGTTCCTCAAGCAGAGCATGAGAATATGTGTTGATTGTTGCATTTTTACATAGGGGTTTTCAGTGTAAACAGATGCACGAGCAATACTTGGAATTGAAGGACTGGAAAGAAAGAACGAAGGGGAGAAAAGAACGAGCCATTGAATCCTTCTTGGCTGCAATGGAAGAAATGCCAAGCGAGCAAACCGGCATACCACCCTGTGAGAACGACAACAAAGAAGATACAAGCGGGAGCGATAGCGAAGATGTTTTTTATGACGTAGAACTTTAGAGAGAGTTTGCTTGTATTTATTACTATCGCTTTGACTTAGAAGATAATTTCGATTATTGACTAATTATATTGGACTTGCGCGCGAATATTGACTCATCAAACGACTTGAAAGTAGACGCTAGTTTTCTCTGACCTAGATTCAATTACTCGGATTTATATAGATATAGAATCTATTTCTTCCCATTCTGCTAACTTTTGAGTTACGCAATAATCTATGATGTAGTAGGCTGGAAATAAAGAACAAAAAAAACAGAGAAACCGATTCATGCGTGGAATGCGCGCTGACATCAACTCCTAAACGACCGAAACCGTCCCATCCGTCCATATCCAAAACGCTGAAACAACCAAGTATGGTGTGAAAAAGATTGAAGAGATTTCCAAGCCTAGTAATACAGAAACCATCGTCCCGATCTTTCCGGCTCTTTCCTCTTGATATAATAGCATGGGGTTTTTCGGCCCCGAACGCTCGGGACTTTACTGCCCGAAGGGATTTTTATTCCCAAAGGGGTCTTCGTCTTCCTGCTCGCGCATATATTGCTGCAGATGCTGTTGCATACCCATACCCAAGAACCTGCTTAAACTTCCCTTGCCTTTCCTTCCCCCAAGTAAGCCCATTCTTTCGTCAGGGGCAATCATGCTATCAGCATCCGCTTCATAATCCCCCTCTTCCGAGGAGATACTATATGTGTCTAGCCATGCATTGCCCTGGATTCCAGTTTCGATAGTGTTCTTCCCGGGCTCGCCGTGCTGGTAGTCACGGATAGCGAAGAGCACTGCTGTCGCGATAAGGATGAGTTGCATGCTGCCGACGAGAACGTATACGATCCAGGCAGACCAGCCTTCGAAACCGACGCGGGCAATCATAGAAAAGGCAAAGATCCAAGTTGACTATTTAGGCATATAATGTTAGCGAAAGAACCTCGCAGAATTCCGGCAATTAGGACAACATACAGGCGTAGATAAAGCCAGCATAGCAACACTCAAGCTTCCCAAATGTCCGAGATGCCAAGTTGTGAAAACCTGTGGTAGCCATTGTGTGCAAGCCAACCCGGCTACCAGAACCCCAAGGAAATCGGCCCAGTTTTGAGCATACCACGGAAATCGATGGAGAACCACCGCCGATACGAGCATGATGAGGAGTGACCAGGCGAAAACGAAGAGCAAAACGAACCAAGCTTTTCTGGCACGGCGATAGGTACGCATTTGGCTCGACATCGAGGGACGGCGGCCGGTTCTTTCGGCCTCAGCTTCTTCGCGAGCGTAATAAACGTACAGAAACATGCTACATCCATCAAATAAAAATTAGCCTATCTAAATAGACCATAGAGACGTGAAGTTGGTACTCACACTCCCCAAAACAAGGCCACGCCGTTGATGACTTGCACCATACCCAGTAACCCAGCGATGCATGGGTATGTACTGTTTGTTCTGCAACATCCCATATCGACTTGACTACTCGGGAGAACGAGAATATTTGCAACCGCGCAGACACCAGAACATGCCCCCAATAGAATATAAAGTGTGGATAGACCTTCCGCAGACTGTCTACGGATTATTCGAGCATACTGAGGGATGTACGAGGCGATCGTCCAGGCTATTAAACCACTGAATGCAAGATAATCTATCAGCGAGATTCGTTTCAATATCTTTTCCCTAGGCTTTGTGATTACCATGAGATGATAAAACTGGTGGTAGACGGGCTGCTTAATTCGTCGCATCTCGCTGCTGAGTTCGCAACATTGAAAATCGCTGAAGGATCGCTACTGCTTGTAACGCGACCTGAATATGTTGGGAAAAACACGTTCGGGAACGAGGACGGTAGAAACATCATCTTGTCGGATTTTAGGTGAAGAGGGGGAGATGTTTAGAAAAGCGGTTGAAGAGCAAGATGATATCACTCCTAGCGTAGACGAAGACGTCTGCGAGGTGATATGTGTTGCAGGTGGCAACGAGGCTCGGATGACCTCAGGCAAGCAAAGAGACGCCCAAAGGCGAGAAAGAAAAATATGGGTTCGGATGGAACTGGAGAAAGGCGACTAACTGCCCAATGGAACCGAGAAGATATTGGGCCACTTAAATATAACTTCTTCCTAGAGCTTGCATATGGCCGTGCCGTCCTATCAGGGAATCCAAATTACATCCAAATATGTATGGAGACTGATAAGGGTACAGAGCTCACTAGAACTGGAGATGGAGGGTGAGAATTCTGCTAGTTTCAGCAAAAAATGGAACCGTCTCAAAGGGTCCCTATAAGAATCATGAATATAGCTTCAACTCTGCGAACGCTGATCAAGTCATCGAGAAATTTTCGCTTCGTAATGCAAAATGCAGGTAGAAGCCTATGCACTGGCTATCCGGATCGTCCCTCCCTCAAGCTTGAAAAGGGTTTGGAAGGAAGGGTCTTGAAGTAAAATACAAAGAAACCCCCAAGAAAATATCTGAGGATACATGTATCAGGACTTATTGCGATACTAGTTTGACTTCCCGCTAGCATTATCGGTGTTGATATCCTTTCATCCTTTGATAAGTGCCACCCCGTTTGCATCATGTAAGAGACATTACGAACCATTTGCCATGCTAAATCCTGATATGATCAGATCGAAGTTCACTTGTTCGCCAGGGTGGTCAAGTAGCGAGCGAATACGATTGCCTCAACTTAGTACCACGCTAAGGCATCTCATCTTGATCCTTGCGACGCATCATCATAAGTTCGAGTTTAGTACACCAAAAACTGCAAGTGAGAAGACAGTTTTATGGTACAGCCAAGATCAATTTGCTTATGACGACAACAGTAGGCAATATTTTCGTTAGATATTGTTGGTACCGGCCCACCTTGGATGTGCCGATGGGCGAGCGACGTGCAGGGAACTAGGCTGTATGCGGGCTTATGCACGGTTTGCTCTCTTAAGCGATTGGGTAGGCCTCATCGAAATTTTTAGGTGGCACGGTAACTTTTTGGTGGGAAGAATTGCTTCATGAAGCACCATGCATGGCCATGGCTTTGTGGTTAGTCGTGAGATGTTGCGAAAAGTTTTCGACGAAAACAAGAAGCTCTGAATTCGCCATCGACAGTGACACCGCGTCAGGAAACCGATCTATTGCAGCTCGGGATTTGCGTTGAAAATCAGCAGCAGAAAGTCGAATTCGATACGCATTTCACAAGTGGAGAGACACCCATGACAGTGTAACATGCATCAAGAGCAGTATGGGTTCGAAAATGGTAGCTAGTCCCGCTATCCGGGAACTTTTGGCGGCCGAGGAGACTCGACATGTGCACCCCCCAATCCTGAAATCGATCGTCCATGCGAATACCCTACTCTCGAGGTATTCGAAAGCCAGAAATGCATGCCAAAAAAAAGCTTTGACCGTTTGATATGCATATCTGTGTACATTAATTCAAGGTCGTAGACGGAAGTGGTGTCGAGCCTTCAAATCCCAGCCAGTCAGATAAGAGTATGTAGAACCGTGCATGGGTTCAAGCCACCCTGAAATTGTCTGGTAACATCAACTCTACAAGAAATCAATCGCGAAATCGAAGACGCCAAATTGACTGGCTAATACGATATGGCTTGAAGGATTGAAGGCTTTTACTTATTTTGATATTCGCGCAACTGACCAAATTTAGACTTCTGACTCCCAGCTAAACCCAAAATTCAGATGAGACAGAGAGTTCCGCTCGGACGAGTTGGTGCGGTCTTCTTATCAGTGGGGTGTGCAGGGTGGCGGAGGTGACAGGCAGGTTTTCGCTAGGCCGATGGCGAAGAGGTCTTGTCAATAAGTAGCGCAATCCCGAGTTCACAGCATTCACAAAATCAAGGATCTCTGCCATTATTAATCTAGACATTAGCATACTAGGCTCTAAACTCCTTCCCTGAACTCAGAAACACCCATGCTACTTGCGATCTCGACATCGGAATCGGACCTCTATCAATTTGTATGCGGAACTGTTAAAAAAAATGTATCTTGGTTTAATTGAGAAATTCGCGAAGCTATACGGCTCGGTTCCCTCTATAAGATATACGATAACCACAATAAGCAGTTTTTCACCTTGCTTCTAGGCACTTGATATTGAATATATTCGACTGGAGGATTTCTCGGAAGACTCGAAATGTTACACTCTAACGGGCTCTGTGCTACTGAAAAGCTTTGCTATGGGCATGTGGAATGAGTTGCTGGGTTGGTGCAAGGCCCTCAAACTTGTTCTAGTGGCGCAAGTTCAGAACTCTGGGTTTGGTGTTGGGTAACTCATTTAGTCTGCTCTGTTCCGCAAGCTTGAGATGTGGATTCAAATCCATATGTTAAAAGAATCGATTCTCAACCTCGAATTCGGATTCGCGAAGTCCATCCGCTGAGGCTGCGAAGCACCCTTACTCTTCCCGCAAATCAATATTCCAGTGATGAGGACACGCTTTCATACATCCTGCAGTGGAATATATCGGTTCCAACTCCTGGTAATCCGGGATGATTGAGCACGGATGAAAATTGGCATATCCAAGCTTTCGCCAAACTGGAGGTATACCAAGCAAGAAAGCTGTCTTTCGAAAGTTTCGACACCGAAGCCTTTTCAAGTATTATACTACTGAAATGAAGGGAAAGGGTCACGTTCAAACATACACTCTCCAATGAGAGGTGTATTTCAGCTCTGCTCACTGATAATTATCTCCGAAGAGAGAGTTGAAATGGCAGTATATTTCAATTCTGAGGGAACACGGGCGCATAAACTAGTTCAGGTCAGCTCTACCCCCCGGCCTCTGCGCTCGACGCTTCTTCAGAGTTTATCATCGATGATAACGAATACTGCTTATTTACGTCTTGTTTCACGTCCCCTAATCACGAATTTTATACTTAGCGCTCGAAAATCGCTTCAGTTATGCATGTTGCCGACGAAGGCAGCCTGCGCGAGAATTCGAATCCAATCTTCGTGGACCCTGTGAACGGGGTCTTCAGGCGCGAAAAATCGCGGACAATTCTTAAAAGTTGACAGGACCGCATATGCTTCCCGGCACAGCATTCGGCGATCATCTGTTCATTACCTGGGCGCATGAGTCGTTTTGTAACCGCGAATCGCAGCATCGATTCAATCAATGGATTTTGCAATCGATGGCGAAGACCCCACCATTTAAATAGAAATTTCTAGAGAATCACTTATCGCAAGTCCAAGGGGTAATACATGAGGACCTCGCAGGTAGTCAAGAAGGCGAAATCTACACCAAGTGCATACTCTTACAGATCGCATTTGGAATTTTCTTGGATTTTGTGCTGACCGCCATTCATAGCAACCTCGAATGTAATACTACCTACAAGATCTTGCACGAATACGTCGGTCTAGGGTTTATTCAAAAGTTCATGTCGCCTTGGTTTCCCGTAATGGGAAATGTAACCTCGAGGGATCTCTCACACCCCTAGAATATCGAATTGTCGCCGAAACATTACAGTCAAGCAAGGCTGTAACGGCGTCGCAGATTTCATGCCATTAGAACCGATTGGACAAGCCTACATGCGCTGTGCCGGGGATGGCGCTCCGTTTTGGTGCGGAACCGTATGATTAGGTTCTGTTTCGAGATATCGCAGCCGAATATTGCTTCAACACCAAACACCTCAATTCTAGTAGAGCCATTTGTGATGATGGTTCCTTATCCTTATCAAATGATCCAGGAACGGTTGGAAAATCGGTGGTAATAACCATTGTAATTTGGAAGAGTGAAGTTACTTGTATATAAGGTGGAAATACCAGCGCTGAGAATTTCTAGTTAAAACTAGTTTCAGGACTACGCGTCAAATCTTCCCCTCTCAATGAGATCAAATTGTCGACACTTCCAGTTACTTCGCAATTTTGTGGTTCGAAATGATTCTCGATCTCGCGATAGTCGCTCTATTAGCCGGGACAGCTATTGCCCAATGCTCATGCCAATGCACCGCGGATGCATGCTATACAGGTATCGCCAGAAGTCAATCTAGGAATACTCAATGTTGTGATATTGACTGTATCATAGAGTGGTTAGCGGGCTAACGAGATTGAAACGAAATCTAGCCTTAGCAGGAACCTCGCCTTTCCCTTCACAAGCGACTGTGTCTGACTGCAGGTCCTTTTTGTGGACGCTTATCACTGTCGCCCCAGAGTATGTTTAACACGCTCGACATTTTTCTAATCTATGACAATGCCCTCGATACGTAAAATTGATAAACTCGTTGCTTGGTTCCTAATTCATGAATTCAGCACCGTCACAGTAACAGCCACTGTTATTGAAACCCAGTCCGCACCTCTTATTAAACGCCACTTGACTATCCCCGCGTACGCTTCCGAATGTGCCCAACATGCAGATTTCTCGTCGGCATGCGAATGTATCGGTGTCTCAGCAGGAGGAACAAGCTACACACACGTTTCTGGTGTCGCTACCAAGACAATAACTGCAACAGCGACAGCGACCGCAACAAATTTATTCTTTCGAATCCGCATTTCGGATGACGCACAAAACGGACAATACGCAGGGATGTACTGGAACACTATCGACGAGCCACCGAATAACTGGAAACGGTTGCATTTTATAACCGGTACCTCTGGCGCACTTGTATTCCGATCGGATCCCGAGGGTAATGTCCTAGGTGCTGACGGCACTCCATTCGTCGCGGACAATATACAACAGGGAGAACAGGTATACCTTCAGAATCCCGTCAATGCAGAGGGCCTCTTCCCTTGTAAGTTCGACGCATCTGATAAGTCTGTGACTTGTGGAAATCCTTCGACAAATCAAATCTTCATTAGCATCAATACGGCGAATCACCGGACGACAGTTTTTAACGATAGCGCTATCATCTCTCAAAATAGTTGCTTTGGACCACTTAAATTAGAGGCCGTTCCGATGTAATTGATGGTTAATCTCTATCGAATTGAGCTGGGTTGCTGATCCTCCTAGTTGCATGGCGTATCATGGCGTTTATGTGAGAGTTCGTTGTTATATTTTTGTATTTGCGAACTGAAGATTTGTAAAATACTCAAAAATACTATATCAACTGAACGCTAAGATGAGTTCAAACTCTCGATTATATATCCCTAATATATATTATTCATGGCTCAGTTTGCAAGTTGCGCAACCTTGCAAGAAGGTTTAGAGTGTTGATGGAGATGGCATCGAAGCAACAGCGGCTTGTTTGTCTTGCATACATATGCAGACAAAACGGCAAGGCAAGCCTGTTTCGGTATCCTAGTTCACACATGCATCATGCACTCGCAGGTGCAGACACCTTGGAAAGTGGCGCTCGTATTGTTTGGAACAGAAGCTGGAATAGCCAGCTGCATGGAAAACGGTCTGTCAGGCCGGCTCTTTTGCAAGCTCTGCAGTTTCTCCCGTTTAGAAAACGGATTCCTTATCAAATTTGATTGGCATGGTTGCAACCACTACGAGTGGTGAGGTATAAACTTTCCCGATTCACCAAAGCTTTGGTAAGATGGTCGGTAAATATTTGAGCTCTCCAACTTGCAGAGATCAACTCTGCGCCATCCGTATCGTTCCTATCAAAGTTTATAGTACCATTCTCATCTCCCGCCTCCATTAGCAGCTGATCAATGTTCCTCGGAGTGTGTTAATTTTTGTCTACAGAATGTGGCTCAAGAGAAGTATAGATTTCTGGTCGGTTGTGGTCCTAGCACACAGATCTTCCGCCTTTTGACCCTCGATCATTCTAAAGGAGCTTTTCGAAAGCAAGCCTGACTTCATGAAGGTACCGCGATTCGAGTAACAAATTCCTAAAAATCATTGCGGACTTTTCCGAAGGGCTGGATTGTGTTGCGACTTGCTGTTGAAACGAACACGGAGCTACCCCCTTGGCTGGAACAAGGGAGGCGTCCTGCGGCACCACTAGCTCTGCTAAGTTGCAGCGGTTTCACAAACTGGACTAATAGAATCCCGAATTCAACGATGCTCCGTGGAATATTAAATGAGAATAGAAACTGCATGTCCGGCCGAAGTATGATTAGATAACTCGAAGTCAGTCTAAAGCATGTTGTTAGTTGAGTAACCAGGAGACAAGCGCGGAATCAGTGCTACCTCAACAATGTAAATTGGCACATGTTTCAACCTGCATGCCAGAACACCACAAGTTTCGTTTGAGTCCAGACCAGTCCTCTATCAGTTAAGCTTTTTAGGTTTGCACAGAGAATCGCGTAAAAAGCCATAGATGTTATATAGCATTCGTTCTTTCGTTTCCAAGCCTTGATTTCTTCCTTTTTAACTAAAAAAACCACTGGCTGGTCCAGCTACTACCTACTTTCTTTAAATCCTAGCTGGTCCATCACCCAATACGCGGATTGAAACAGACCCGACATTTCGAACAATCTCATAGAATCATTTTAATTAACATCAACAAATATAGATTTAATACATAATGAAGACGCTTACTTCAAAGTACTTCATGAGTACTTTCGTGCTATTCTCAGCGTTGATAGTCGCCCACCCGTTAATGCAGGGCGGCCAAAGCTTATTACCAGATCCACTAAATTGGGACTTTCAACTATCAGGGAAGAGCATAGTTGCAAGAGATGGCACCAACCTGACTAACAACGGATTGACTCAATACAGCATGCGTGGTAGAGTCGTAGATCCGTCATCAGCAGGTGTCGACCCCGGCGTCAGGCAATACAGTGGATATCTGGATGATGACAAGAACGATAAGCACATATTCTTTTGTAAGAGCAATTCCACGTTATCTTCAAGTTCTTCCACTAATAGTATTCAATAGGGTTCTTCGAGTCTCGCTCGCAGCCAAAACAAGATCCTGTGATCCTTTGGTTAAATGGGGGACCCGGCTGCTCATCTATGCTTGGCCTCTTCAGTGGTCTTGGACCTTCGCTCTTTGACAAGAAAGCCGGGGGACTGAAGCGAAATCCGTACTCATGGAACAATAACGCATCGGTCTTGTTTATTGATCAGCCTGTCAACACTGGTTTCTCGTATTCTAATACCCAGTCCGTAGAGAATACAGTGGCGGCTGGTAAAGATATATATGCACTTCTAACGCTCTTCTTCCAGAAATTCCCGCAATATTCTAAGCAGGATTTTCATATTGCTGGAGAGTCTTACGCTGGCCACTACGCGCCGGTATTTGCGAAGGAGATCTTATCTCGCAAACCTCAGGAGCGCAATATCAATTTGAAGTCTATCCTCATTGGGAACGGTATTGTCGACTCTCTAACGCAGTATGCCTACTACCAACCTATGGCCTGTGGGAAGGGCGGCTTACCGCCTGTGTTGGATACAAATACCTGCGAGGCCTTAAAAGAGGTGACTAGTAAGTGTACAGAGGTGGTCTCGAAGTGTTATAAATCTCAAAATCTCGGCCAATGCGCTGAGGCTTTCAAGTTTTGTCAAAAAGGTCTCGTGCAACCCGTCGATCAAGCAGGCTGCAGTGTCTATGATATAAATACCCCATGCAACCTCACGAAAACCTCAATCACAGAGACCTATGCTGGCTTACAAAATTATCTCAACAGACCTACATTCCTCAACTCGATCGGAGTTGAAAAGAAGACTTGGCAAGCGTGTAACGTGCAAGTTAACGAGAAATTCGCTAACGTTGGAGACTGGGTTATGCCTTATCACCAATATATTACCAGCATTCTGAAGCAAATCCCCGTCTTGGTTTATGCTGGTGATGCCGACTACATAGCCAATTGGCTCGGGAATAAAGCCTGGACAGAAGCGTTGGAATGGAAGGGAAAAAGTGAATATAATAAGGCTGAGATGACACCATTCACTACGAAGGACGGTAAAAAGGTTGGTCAAACAAAAAGTGCACACGGATTGACTTTCACTCGAATTTACAAGGCTGGTCACGCTGTTCAAGGTGACCAACCTGAGGCTGCGTTGGCTATGCTTACGGACTGGTTATCCACTGCAAAAGAGGGTGTACGACAATTTAGGAGCACCAACAGTACACAAGCTTACAGACGCAGTATAAAGCTTGACTAGCCATCTTGTCAATGGCATTTGTAGCAGCTGCTGCATCGCAATTGCTTTACGTATAATATCACGAATTTATGACATGATGATGAACCCATATAGAATAGCGATAATTGATAGATTTTTTTTTAATATTAGAAATAACGCAGACTCCGAATAGTCCTACAAAAACTTTCTTCACTCCAAACAAACTATTAGCATAAGCTATCAAGACTAGAGCATGGTACCCGTGCTTAGTCCTACAAGGACGTGCGAGCAAGAGGCATGACCAAAAATACAACAGCACCAATGTGTTGTACGTGCATGACGCGCAGGGGGTTGAGCATGTCGGGGTTTTATTAACGGGCCTGTTAGTTCATCTTGAGGGCAATTAACACGGCTGGTAAGTATCAAATAGACTGAGAATTATCAGTTTATATCAAAATTTTGCTTCCGATATGTTAGGTTGGCTACAATGCAAACCTGGATTTTCATCTATCTAGATAAATTCTGGAGTTACTATCTGCCCGTCTGCTACAATCGTCCACTACACAAGGATATGCCGACTGATGTAGCAGAAGAGTATAGAGAAGTATACTTCTAGTATTCAATTGTATCCCTTTTGACTATCAACATAACTTTATCGCTTATAAGAATTTACTTTGTCCCATGGTTAGGAGGATTGTCATGATCGCCCTTTTCAGCATCCTAACGGACATGTAAATATCACCAAAATTTGGTCGCATCTCGTTCGATTGAAGAAATAATTATTCATTTACGCCATGGTGGATTACGTAGCCACCTCTGTAATTTATTACGGAGACAATTTATACTCCTTCCCTCTCCTCCCTAAACCACCAGTTGCTCTCCAACTAACCGCTATCCCTCGGGAAAAGTCCGGTGCTCCCAACAAGACCGGCCGTTACCGTATCGCCCCCCAGCAAAACAGTTCAAAATGTCTGGAGAGGATGTACATCCAAACAAGGACTTCGACAAGGAGGAAGCGAGCCGACTGGCGCGAGTAGAGGAGCGAATCAAATTACGAAAGAAGACACGGTACTGGATGGGCTTAGATGCCGATGCTGAGAGCGATCTTCCAGAATATTCATCCTCTTCGTCTGGAAATTTCAGCGA
Organism: Dactylellina leptospora; assembly: GCA_036971365.1. Classification (NCBI taxonomy): domain Eukaryota; kingdom Fungi; phylum Ascomycota; class Orbiliomycetes; order Orbiliales; family Orbiliaceae; genus Dactylellina; species Dactylellina leptospora. The sequence continues at coordinate 743,396 of JAJTUC010000006.1, forward strand.
TGTACCGAGCCTGAGGGAACAGATTTCTTGTTGGCTAGACGGAGCAAATTATCCCGTCATCGTTCCCAAAGGACGTGAATACAAAGACAAGAACCGCCTTCTGCAATATCCGGACTTGCGCCACATTCCGCCTCACGTGTACACGAATTTCGTGAACTCTCTCCTTGAGGATGCAATATGGCGATTAGAGGCACGTCTTATATTCGATAGATGGAACAAAGTACCTTTGGATTTTTTCAACGGTCTTTTCGATGATCCGGGAGAAGGGCTTGAGGCTTATGGCTTTCTTTTCGATGAGCGAAACAAACACATCACCAGGCCTGGCTTCTTTGATATTCTCGAGAATTACGCGGCCATATCAACAGCAAAGCCACATCCTACATGGAATAAAGGGAAAGGCCTGTCTCCAAAAGATGTTCGCTTTACCACCAACCTTGAGGGCAAAGACGTTGAAGAAGAAGAGTTGACTCAACAGTTTGGCAATAACAAAAGCCTTGAAACTGCGAAGAGGGTTGGTCGCATGGCCGATATATTGATACAAGCCGGATTTCGCCCTAATCCCGGAGATGCAGCAATAAAAGAACTAGATAAAGGAGAGTATCCTATTCCGGCACAATACTACACCGACATGCAGGCATTCCTCGAGTCTATCTTGTGCTTGCTCATAGCCACGTGCCCCCAAATTACGGATACCGAGGATTTTGTTAACTTGAGTTTTGCTAATGCCCCGTGAGTATATACCCCAGAGAGTCTCCACCACATAAGTTTCAGGCAACTGATAACCTATTTGTGAAAGTGGTCGAGTTCGCACCCTTCGTTTCGAAAATAACAACTTGATTATACTCTCATTCAATCATCAACAAGATACCTGCTATAGGACCATCATACCAAACCCCCTATCGCGATTGATCTTGATCTATCTAATCGATGTTCGCCCCTTTACTTCATTCCTTGCGACGAATCCCGAATATGACCAACCCCACTGGCGAGAAGACTGGCTTTTCCCTTCACCTAAGGGGGGCAGCTGGTCCATGGAACGGCTTGATGCAATCATGCGACGTGAAACCAAAGCTAAAATGAGGTGCAGCCTTGGTGTTAAAGACTTTCGCGCCGTGTATTACAAGCTGAGATATGTAATTGGTGAGGGATGGTTAGAAGAGTCCGAGTACGATGTCTATGGGGAACGAGAGAAACATTCCGAAATAAAATGGGTGACTGAGCGTCCCGAGAAGGAGACGGAAAAACGTCCTGGTGGGAAGAGATATGCTCGCAAACACTTTATATCTTCACAGTACTCGCCTCTAGGTAACAATTTTACGGATGGACTTTATACCAGGGATGAAATCAGCCACGAAAACGACACTTTTCCCCCAGATCGAACACGCAGGCCCAGCAATGCGCCCGATCCGAATTGATTTTTGTCCACAGGGAGCTAATACTAGTTCCTTCCATTCGGTTTGAGTCATTTGGAAGAAAGAAATCGATTTCTTCGTGTAAAGTTAGAGTTTATGTATTGAATAACCGGGTTCTCGAAGGGCTTCTTGATCATTGATTCTTACAGCCCTGAAATGAATTCTTTGATTTATTCATCACGAGATATGATCGTGGAAGCAAAGTGGAAACTTTGCATTAAAATGGAGACTAGAGTTCCCTTGGCGCCACCCCACGACCCCTCCACCTTGCATGGATATACGGAATAAGCATAAATGACCCAAGAGAATTTTGAATATTCAAAAGCCTCGGCAATAGACAACCCCAACATCGAAGATTTCTCATGCAATCGGAATATTCCACTAGTTGCAAGGAGGATGATTTACATTGTAGTACAGCATGAGAACAGCGAATAACCCCTCATTCTCTTAGGTCGTGGGGTCCTATCGGTACTTCCTCTGCATGGGGTCGATCAGGATCAACCACGCTGTGGCTATAGAAGGAAACGAAGTAAGGAGATCATATACGGTCTTGTGATATATTGAATTCTAGAACTACTAGCAGCCTAGTATACATGATTCACGCACAATCCACAAAGTATACAGCCCGTACAAAGGTTTCCTTTACGGAAGATGTTTCGGCGTTTCGAGGATAATGCCTGCATGTGAAGTGCATGGATGAGAGAGTATCCAGCGAAGTCTCTCGCAGTTGTGTTGCCGTCGTCGTCCAGACTTCAACCCAAAAATGGAACCCTGGCGTCTGCCTGCAGCACATATTACTCTCTCTCTTCATATTGAAATTTGATACCCTAACCCGGAGCTGAATTGCGAGCGGTCAACAATAGAAGGAGATGCTCATCGTAAACCGAACCCCACGTGTGTGTGCTACACGAGATGGTCGGACTCAAGGGAATCAGGTACGGGCTTGGCTTGTGGAGGTTCTCAATCGGTCTACTTAAATCGGCCTGAGAGGTTTCGAAATCGAATGACGTTGACTGACATTTCGAGGTTGACAGCTTTGCTTTGTTCATAGCCCCCAATCTTACGGCGAGCAATGTAGCGCTTGCATAGCGACAATTACGAGATGGATGCTGACTGCAAAGAGGGCGCTGGGCAGCGACGAGCTGTTATCTCTGTCTCGTCAACCGAACTTGCAGCAGCGACAAACATGCAAGCATTTTCATATTTTCAGTCCAGTCTTTCCCACCCTTGAGCCCGAAAGATGTCAAATTGAAAGAAAAATGCAGATACAACATTCGTTTTATATTACCCGTCCTCATTATCAATCCCACCATCACGCGCATCCTAAGACTAGCTAGTTAAGCTTGTCGTTCCACAGAACTGATCCTAGCCATGTGCTCATCTAGCTTGTTCACACTTGGCGTTCCGTCCCCCTTGTCGGTCGATGTTGTCGCCCCTCCACACCTTAATTTGAGTCCCGGGATTGGTTGGCAGTGCGAATGAAGGCGGGACGGATTTGGGGCGTGCTTCCGCTGAAAGAAAACGTTTCAAGGACACCTTACTGAATTTCCCTTGTATTATAATTTAGGAGGACTCCACAGAGCGCTGTGATCATTTGAGGGCTTCAATGTCTCCAAAGTGTCGATCCAAAGGGGTTTGCTGACAGGCGTATACGGTGGGCATGTCGGACGACCCGTCGACAGGCTCCATTTTTTCGAAACTGTTTCTCGTCCGCGCACGGAAAAAATGCGGGCCAGGAGAGATAGCAGGGTTCTTTCGACTACCGAGTTCAATCCCTTGGATAAGGATGGACTGAAGGGCTAGATTGCTTCATGTTCTCTGCCGTCTATGCATTGAAAAACGTTGGTGAGGCGTATATTCCAAAAATATTTCTACTTTTTCTAGCCATGAACGAGCCCATGCGGTGGGTTCACACACGGGTTTTAAACCGTTGTGAGTGGTGAGACGGAGTCAGGTAAACAGTTGAGGCGTTGAAGGCGTCGACGCCTCTCCGACTTTCTGAGGACATCATCATGCGCTCTAGTCCCGGTTCCACCGAGCTAGCGAGGTGCCAATGGGATCTGTGGCGCTCAAAGCGTCCCATTTTCTCACCAGTAACGAAGCTTCGGAAACCGCCCATCTCCCCAATGTCAAAATATCGCCAGATGACTTCCTTAAACAATGCAAGATCAGGAACACGACATAAGGCTATCGCGATTTCTTAAAATCTTACCCACGGTGACCGAAAATCTGGTTTTTGAGACCTTGGTTGCCTGTTTGTCCTTTGGAAGCTCTGCAAAAAATCGTCAGTGGCGTGGAGAATTTTCTCTGGTTCTTTACCCAATTCGGCGAGATGCATGAAAGCAGTCGCTCAACATTACTCTCGCAAAGGTAGCGAGCGACGCTAAACAGTGGAGACCCTCGTTATCAGCAGGCAAATGCGACCCTCGCACACCTCAGCGAGCTGATATCATGTATGAAATATTGGATTAAAAATGGATTTGGTGGCGGCAAATTCTTCGCTCTTGGCCTTTCTAATTCGCTGGAAATGCTTCAAGTGTGAAAAGGGTACGCATTCGGCGCGCTGGCTATTGCAGGATTGCGAAAAATAGCTGTGATCGTGAGAGAAGCAGGGACAAGCCAAAGCCTCTTTTGTGTACCGAAGAAGCAACAAGCCATAGCCGTGCGGGGGTGCAGCACCGTTTCTGCGCAAAGAAACGCAGACATGAGGAAGAAGGCTTGATCTTCTTCCCTGGCTTGTGGGAACTACCAACCCACCTTTCAGGGTATCCACAGTTTGAGAACCCTTGATATATCCGCAGGAGCTGGCCTATTTCCTTGATTGACCTTTTGTTATTTCTTTTCGTCTTTGCTATTTATTTCTCTTACGTTACAAAATACCTCAAAGCTCTCCCTTGCAGGCGCCTTATTTTCATTTTGCCTTTTCTTCTCGAGTAGTGGAAAGAGGACGACTTAAAACTAGCCATACCAGAGACCCTTTTAAAACCGTCGACGTAGCCCGAGTTCTTACGTTATTTTTATGAAATCCTAACCCTCCGTTCATCTCCCGCGATCGTCAGCTCGCCGAATAAGCCCGTCAATTTAGCTTGCGCAGCTCTCTCGAAGCCGGGTTTGGAAACCATCGCGCTCCCGTGAACAAGGAAAGAACCTTGTTTCTACATATTCGCAATTATGACCCGAGGCGCGGCGGCTCCTAGAAAGGAGCAGGTCTACTTTTCTTCGCGGTCTGGCCACATGAAGACAAAGAAGACAAAGACGGAATCGAGTGAAGTGCGTTCGGATCTAGCCAATGACGACAAGGCGTCAGAGACGTCGTCGAAGCGCCGCATTTCCACATTACCATCCTTACGGGCCGTCAGGAATATGGCTTTGCCAAACTCCAAAGCCCACCTTCCGGCTGAGCAGCGAGAACGCTCGGGGTCTAACGGAAGTACTACGATATGGGGTAGCTTGAGTACTACTGGCGGAATTCCAGGCACTATTAGCAATCCATACGCAGGATCGATTGCAGAAGGTAGTGTGATATCGAGCACGATTAGCTCAAGTACCCGAGCCAGTAGTGAGCATAATTATCGCCCCAGCAATCATTCCGATAGCTATAGACCCAGCAACCATTCAGATCACTACCGGCCTAGTCACCACTCCGATCATAGGCATGATATTGGTGGCAGAAATCTCGAATCTAGAATGTCACATTTGTCATCGCGGTCTTCCGGATCGCAAGATTCGGCATACTCGAACCATTCCGGACTCACTGAAAGCAAGGATAGCAGATTCTGGGATGACGCTAAAGTGACACATACAGTCACGACCGAATTTATTGAAGAGTGTTTGCGCAAGGTTCCTGGAGGTGACTCCTTTATTCCCAAACTCGACCAACCCGTCGCATTTGGAGACGGATTGACTGAAACAACCTACGGCGAATGGATAATTTCAAGAACACCCAAATTCTTTTTGATTTTAGTGGATATGGGTATCCCCGAACAGGTATGTGCACGTCAAAATAAGCTTCCCGCTGTGCCATGCATAAATGGGCCAAATCCAAACTAAAACTTACGTAAAAATTACCAGATATTTTGGATTACCGATGACAGTTGGGGTGATGACGACCTCCCAGTTGGCCCAGACTCCATTCCGCGTTTAAAACTTAGCTCTGTCCCAGATCCAGTTTTGGACAGAAAGTTCCACAAAACCCAATACAACTATCTCCTTCGCTTTTTGTATGCTGGTGCTCACGTCGACTTTGAAGAGTTCGAAACAGTACCACTGGAAATTATCGAGAGTTGTGCGCCACTCTTTGGACAAGCCGTTGACGTTGTCCGATGTCCCCGAAATCCTGATGTTTACTTCACCCGAAAGCGATTCCCTCTTGTCGCTCGAGATGGGGGTTCTCTTTTCGATGAATTCATGGACGAAGTCGACTCCTTCAGGGCAATATCTCACCACCATATCGTCGAACTATGGGCTTCATACACATATAAAGGACACGGGTACTTGATCTTGTCGCCAGCGACCAAGTTTACCCTAAGGTCCTTCCTCCATCATCCACCAGCCGAATTTGCCAAAATGACAGAAGATGCTAGACGGTTCAAGTTACTGGATTGGATGCGCTGTCTTAGTGACGCCTTGGCATATCTTTACGACCAGAAGATTCCTCATGGCGATATCAGACCGAGAACGGTTGCCATCGATGGCAAGACTGGCGAAATATACTTCTCCGACGTCGGCAGCCAAAAGCGACTGATCTCTGGAAAGACACAGAATGCAAATGAAAGTGAAAGATACGAGTATTCCGCTCCGGAATTGTTTCAGAGAGTCGCACATTTTAGTATCTCTCAATCGCCCACGGGGCTTCAGTTCGATGGCGGCCGAACAGCACGAAAAAGATTGGACCCCGTGAACCGGGAGCCGTTAGAAGGGAAGAAACTATCGGTTATCGTGCCACCGACAGGAGCTGACGGTGTTGAACCGCCTCGCCGATACTCCCTCCAGGAAGAAACTGCACCCTTCGCAGCGATTCCGAACCATTCGAACAGAACCTCGCTAACAACCGGTTCATCCTCGCCTGTCGAAGAAACTCAGCAATCCATCCACCGAACATTCACAACCAATGGTAAAGGAGTATCAGTTGGTGCTGTTCAGGTTGCCGAATGGATCTGTCGTCCAGCCGCGAAATCCGACGTCTTCTCCCTCGGCTGCCTTATGCTGGATATGCTCACATTTCACTCTCAAAAGAAGAAGCTATCTAGTTTCTCATCGGCCCGATCCCGTCATAATCGCGCAGCAGGATCCCGGGGTGGTGGTCAACCCGACTCCTCGTTCCACGCCAACATTTCCGAAACGAACGAATGGATCAAAGATCTTAAGAAGGAGGCTATAAAGCGTGACGACGAGGCTGTCTGTGCCGTTTTAATGCTCGTCTCTAGGATGTTAAACAAAGATCCAGCGGAGCGCCCAACTCCGAGGGAGGTCGGAGACAGATTACTCTCTATCATGAGCTTTGTCAAGAAACCACATTGCGAGCAATTCATCGAATGGATCGCTACAGATTCCACCAGCTTTGGTAATTGGAGCGGATGGGATGATACCCATGAATACGCTGCAATAGAAGACAGGATTCCAGAGTATCCGAGTTCCAGAGGTGGGGACAGCGCGGACCCACACGATACCCACGGAATTCAGCAGCAAATCAGCAGACTCTCCTTCGGCACTTTCGGAGGCGCCAGTGGACAGGGCTCAGCGAAACCGAGGCATTCGAGGAACACGAGCGCGGAACTAAGCCAGCAGGAGTCTCTTCAGTCCCACAACACGTGGGGCAGTAAATCGAGTTTGACTCCGAGTCGTGTCGGGGTTGCGACCTCGACTTATCTTTGAAGCATTTTCTTTGTAATTATTTGCTTTTAAGCGGGGTAGTGGAGCGAAGTTGTTGCATGAATTTTTACTTTCCATTTTTGTATTATAGTGATGGTTTAATGGCGTCTATTGGGGTTGCATAGCGGTGTTTTTTTTGGCCAGTTGAAGGGGATATTCATGACTTCGCCCGAGTGGCAGACTCTTAATTTTCTTGTCTTTTTGTCGATGCTTTGCAAATACTACCTACATTTTGACGTTAATTAGACCCCGCACATATCTTGAGAGTTCGTGCATATAGAAGCCAACTAATTTACGATATCATACCCGAACACCGAACCCTACCGAACATTTACGCACTCCTATGATTTGAACCGATTCTTCATATATATAAAGTGCGTGGGGGTTCACTTTCGAAAATCCCACAAGGTGTGACTGCCCTTCCAGCATGACTGATTGGACAGCACTCCCACCTTCACAAAATATGCCGAAGGTTACTACGCAAGCGTATAGAGTGAATGACGAGTCCGAGTTAAATATTATATTTACTATAGATTCTCTATAGATCAAGAAAATGTTTTCGAAATAATACAAGCAAGGTATAAGCGTGTAGTAATAATACAAAATTCGAATTGAAAGAAACGGTAAAATCCAAAAAACAAAAGGCACAAAAATACAAGGAAACGAGCTAATCCCCAAAACCCGTTTGCAAAAGTGTACGCCCGTACAAGACAACGATAACATAAGCTTTTTCGTTAGATTTTTTTTCGTTCTTTGAGACGTCGTCCGTAACCTGTACGTTGTGAGTAGACTCAAGCTTGACACCATAACAATAGAAACCACAAGCAAGTATACAATACAAACCACCCTTCATCGCATAAATCAGACGTTCGTAGCGTTGGAAAATCAGAGATATAACGACAGACATAAGAAGAAGGTAGTACAGATTTTGAACTTAAGGGAATCGTGTAGGCCGGTCCTTGTTGTAGTAGGACGCTGTGGTAGCAGTGCGTATTCCTGCCAAGGACAAAAATAAAGAATGGGTATCAAGGAATGAAAAGAATAAGAGAAAGGAAAGACTGTCGTAAGGAGTGTTAGTCGAACAATAGATGAAAACGAAACCAAACAGAATACTTTTGAGGCCTCAAGGCAAAAATAAAATCATCAAGTTCATCGTAAGTCCCTCCCACCGAAAAAAATATCAAATACGTGTGCTAAAAGTTAAAAACGCTGAAGAATCCAACCCAAATAGCAATAATACATAAGGAAAGCATACCACTCCAGAAACATCGCCATAAGAAACTAAAGAATACAATCGCGATTCAACTCCTGAAACACAACATAAGAGGAATGGAAGGATAAACCACCAACTATACCGGGTGCGCCATCGTAAAGATCATATCAGAACGTTACCCAAACAAAGGAGAGATTTATACGGTAGAGATCGTGGGGTTTGATGAACAAAGGAAAAGTTAGTTTGGGCCGAAAGGGCAGTGTGTTCGTCGTCGTCGCGTAATTTAGAAGTCATATCTATCTGTTCTGTCGTAGTGATACAGTCCTATGAAGGACAAGGAAGGAAGTTTTAATTGATTGTGATTCCAATCTCGCTGAAGTCCCAACCCGAGATGTTTGGTCTCTCCCAATCGATTGTTGGGGCACCTAGGCAGTACCGTTAGTATATAGTCTTTAAATCTAAATTTAAGAATTACTCACAGTCGCTAAGAAGGTAGGTCAGATCAACACGTCGTCGTTTTTGGACGGCTCCAAAGATCATCCGGTGCATGCCAACAGTACTAACTCGCTCCAGAATCATGAGGCTGCAGTTATCATCGCCTGCACATCTGAAGTCGAGAGTGCTGGGCTTTTTGTGAAAAGTGGAGAAACGTCTCATTCTTGTTGCCCTGAGGGTGATATTATGTCTCTTGAAAGAAATCTTGCTGAGCAAACTAGTACTGCTCTTGCCAGACCGTGGCGAAGAAGCAGCAGACTTTGAGCGAATAGCTTGTTTGCGAAGTCTTCGACCTCCAACCGTGCTCTTTGTTGTTCGTGAAGTCAAGATGGACATTCTGAATCTTTTATCTTCTGTCGGAGAAGTTGGTGCTGAGGAAGAATGAAAGATGTTTGATATTCTGTTCTTAAAGCTGTGAAGCGAAAATGATGATGATGTGCTTGATTGTGTTTTGATGGTAAATTGTGGTGATGGACAAAGTGTATCTCTATCCGTGAACTCCATGTTGTAGATCTTATAGAGTACGACTGTTTATATATTTCAAGGCGACTATGCGTACTTTCGTAGATTCAGGCGTATAAGAAGGCGTAGAGGATGCGGTGTGTGTGTGTGGGTTTGTGTTAGCGTAAGTGGATTCCGGCTCACTGATTGGTCAATGGGAGGTTGTCGTTAGTTTGGTTTGGCGAATGAGGCGAAAATGTCAAGACCTTATCGTATAATCAACGGCCGTCGCAGACTAGTGTCGAAGGAGTGTCGGAGAAATGTCGAAAGGACCGTAGCGAGAAACTTCTAAAGTCTCGAAAAAGAGGGAAGGGGATGGGGGCGACACGTCTTTGATTATTTATTTTTGACGGATTATGAAGGAAAAACGTGAAGAAAAAAATCTGCACTGTGTAGATACAATACGATTTGTTGACGTGAAGAGAGAGTCTGCCTGCCTGGGAGCTCAGGGATTCCTCCTTCGACGTGTCCAGTGCCAACAAAGCACCAGGAAATCCAAGTTCTTATAACCCCGGTCCAGCAAGCTTTGATAGCTGCAAGCACGGGAAAACTAAAATATCGGGATTTCGTTGGTCGCACAGAATCGCGGAACTGGGAAAAGGTTGGGGAGCATGGGTATTGGTACCGAACGCCGCCAGATCATAACCACGTCAAAGGAAAGTCGCGCGCACGGGAAGATGCTCAATGGTCTAGAAAGTCTAAAATTCGCGGGTTGGTTCCGAGATGCTGGCCCCCCAACCGGTTTCCATTCACGTTATTGGGGCTTAAAACTAGAGCCCGAAGTTTGTACACCCCCATCCGTGCTCAACTAAGCAAGTTCACTGGCTCCATTGTTTCTCAAAGGAAAGACGGGAACCCGATTCTGTAAACTCTGTTGGATAACTCCCGACCCCTTTAACTCTGCATAATTGCCGGAGACGGGATCTATGCCCCCAGAGCCAATGTTACTGGTACTCTCATCTCCCGCAGCCGTCTCTGGAATGCCTCGTATGCAAAACCTTTTTTCCCACGGCGGACTCATGAATGAAAGAAAATGCTGTGTTGGCTGGCTGGGAAGAAAGCAGGTGGGTCCTGGTGTGTTGGCCGAATGCGGTTGGTATCACAAGCCTTGGCGTGGCGCATAACTTCTCGCAGCCCCCACAAGCAGCTAACAAGCAGCTAACAAGCAATTCATTTGGTTCCAGCCACGGATTCCGAGATCTAGATACGACATGTCAACGGCGGGAACGGGGCTCGGTAGACGGTAGACGGTTTCAATTCATGCAGCACTAGGTAATGATGTCTCTGCGATTGCGATGCTTTAACGAGGGTACCCATCGCAGCGCCATCGCGCGAAATCATGGATCGCGTGCTGAGTCGCGCTCACCCGCGCCATCATATTCTAGACCTAGATAGTGAGGTCTTCCAGGTTTGAAGACAGTATCAAACCAACTTCTCCAACAAAGTCTTGTTCGACAGCCGCCCCCTCATCTGTATCGTACCTATCAATGAAATGACAACGGTTAGTATTGCCGAACTCGTGATCCAGTCAAAAAATTTGCGCCTGGGGGAACTGTACTTCTTGAGCCACCACGTATGGTCACCCTATAACACCAAAGAGAAAATTCGCGAGTCAGCTTGCTTTGCCCCCAACTATATCCGTCTACAATAATATTACTCGAAAAAATCGCGCAATCATTTGGTGTGGAAAAAAATTGCAAGCGGGCCAGCGCACCTTTCGAATCTTGGTTTTGACCTCTACCTTGGCCTCTTCCAGTGCCCTCGCGTAACAGAGCCCATCATCGCGGAGCACGTCGTCCTCCGAGACTTCTATGTATGTCCGCGGATGTCCTTCAAATTTCCCCCACAACGGAAACGCATGTCCGTTTCTCATGAGCTCTGGTGGAAAGACTGCCATTTCTGTAGGACAACGATGATTAGCCATCAGTCGCGTGGTTGACAGGCCACGAAACGCAAAACTTCTGGCTTGGTCATACCGAATACTCCCACTCTCATCGTGGTCGCCATCCCTTGGAACTCTCCTCGGTCGTTATTCGTATCATACGATGTGTATTGGTTTCTAAATCGCTCCGGCACATAGTCGGGATGGACCGTTACAGGTCCTCGTAGAACAACGCGATCAAGGCGGATATCCAGGCTTCCTTCCGCGACAGCTTGTGCAATCAGACAAGTTATATGGCCACCCGATGAGGACCCGCATATAACAACCGGTAAACTCGGTAACTTTGAGATATACCTCTCACTCGCAGCGAGCGCTCCGGCTTTCGCATCCGTTATCGGAATCGGGTACGGATGCTCGGGAACCTTGCGATAGTCGATAGAGAAAACCACAAGATTGAGGGTGTGACATAGGCGGCGGCAGGTTACTAGAGGCAAAAAACCATAAAATTAGGCTTTCGTTTCACCGTTTCATCACGCCGGAAAAAAAAGATATAGTATAGAATTCTGACGTACGGTCTTCCGAATAAAGGTCCCCGACTCTCCATCCTCCACCATGGATATAAATGAAACTTCCGGAAACTCCTAGCTTCATTACGTTTTCGGGAGATCCATTCTCTCGGAGCGCTTTCACGGCTTGTGCAACCTCTGGAGTTTTGGCATAGACCCGATATGTAAGCCCTACCCCGTCACTAAACACGACTGGATCTTCCCAAGTCACAACATCGGCGAGATAGCTCAATTTTCCGTTCAAAGCCGCTGCCTGGGTTTCTCTTTGATGCTTGTCGTAGTCTTTACGGCGTTGGCGAAGTTCGTCCAGTGCTGTAATCGAAGCTGCACTTGGTGCTTGGATATCTGGCTGGCTAGCAGCTGTATCAAGGCCCTGAGCTTCCTCGGCCATTTTCGGTTCAAATTCCGAGAGTGGGATGAATGGTAATGTGTTGATATAATGTATCTATCAAGTCTCGATTGAGTGAATCAAAGAAAGAGGATTCCGGATGCCTTAGGATCCCTTTAATATATGGTGAGCAGGTCGACCTAGGTCTCGCACGTACGTAGGATCATGACGACGGCATGGATTTCTCCGGCGGCGCTCAAATCAAGGTTCCATTGCAGTTGAAGTTCGATTTAGGATTCCCCTAGTCCCTATGTGCTAATGCGGGGCAGACCGACGAGCTCAAGACTCCATCACGTTACGCTAAACCGGGGCAGCATCGACAACATCGTCAACACAAAATCTAATCTTCAACCGGTCCGAAGTTTTGAACTATCAACGGGATCCGAACTCATTCAATTGACTGCCCATAGATATGGGTAATAGTTATGACAATATATTGGCCGGCAAAGCCTTAAAACTGTCAGGGTCAAAATGATTTTGCTGCACAATATGATGTTGGGGAAGTAATGATGTGATGCGGGAAGCCAACCAACTTACTACTTCGGTGTCTTCGTAGAACCCCATTCATACGTGGTATCTAGAATGTTGGAAGGTATACGCAACTAACAAACTCCCTCGGAAAGGGCTCATAGTATCTAGAAAACTGGAAAACTAACAGACCACTCGAGAATGTCTATAGAATCATCTATACCTGACTCCATCGCTCCACATAACCATCTTGGCGATTCTAGATGTTTTTTAGGCATCTCCTTTCCAACATTTATCTTTATAACTTCTCTTCGTAACCTTTCTTCATGACTTCTCTTCATGACTTCTCACTAGCCTCACTAATCTATCACTCGTGAGAAATCCTCCTTTGCCTCCAGCATTTTACTCTTCAATAGTGTTTACTTCCCCGGCAGTTGCAAAGTCGCGATAACTCCTTTTGATTCCTCTTTGAACTAGCTATGGGTTTCGCCTTCCTTAAAGACAAGTATCTCGAAGACGTCGAGATGATCGACGTTGAAAATCTACAAACATCACCAGCTAAATACCACGCAAAAAACCAAGGGTGTTTTCATCAGAATACACTTTTCTCTGTTTCAGAGCTAACAGTCTTCAAACCCAAGGGCCTGGGGGAATTCGAAGAGCTTAGTCTCCACATAGGGGGTTGCGTCGAACTCGCACAATATATTACCATAGAACATGAGGGAAACCCCCTCATGATTACCAAAGGCTACTTCGTTCGTATCACAAAGATTTTAACCAACCACGACGATCAATACGTGGTTGGAATCCTCTTGAAGCGCGCTCGCCACAGCTACAAGCTGTTTAACGGCACCGCCGGCGAGGTCTTTTGGTTGAAGGTCAAGGTCAAGGTCCACGTGCCTTTCATCCTTCGTGCACGAGAGTTGGTCATCACAAACAATCCTGATTTGACCTGCGGCGGGATTCTGCCACGTGAGGATGCACAAACCAACGACGGGAGATTGATCTGCCGATGGAAAGCTTGCATTGCCGATAACGACCAAGATCCTTTTGGTTCAGCTAAAAAGGCGATCGGAGATGAGGGTTATCTCCGGATGATTGAGGAATTTGAAGCAGACGATGCTTTCAGGTAAGAAATATCATATCTCTATGAAACTTTTGATCTCCAACCAAGCCGTATCCCATAAAAAACGACATGGTGACACAAGATTGTGCTAAATTCGATGAGAATAGATATTCGAAAAGGATGATCAAGCAGCAGTGGATGAGCATTCGTGACGAGAAAGTCACAGATGAAAAACGCGATATCGAAAGCAAAGCCATCGATATCACAGGTGCTCCACAAGGACTAGCTCCAGCAAACACCAGATCCCCGAAAGGTCAAGAACCTCAGAAGCGTAAAGTATACACTTTCGGGGACTTCTTCTGCGGCGCAGGTGGTGCTTCCTGCGGTGCAAAAATGGCTGGTCTGAAAGTCGTGTACGGGATTGATAACTGGGAGCCTGCGATTGAATCGTACGCGAGGAATTTCGGGCGCAGCAAAGCGATCAAAGAAGATATATGTTCGATCGCGGCACAAACTTCAAACCACAAGATCCCTGCGTCACGTCTACATGCTGACGTGATTCATTTGAGTTGCCCTTGCCAATATTATTCTCCTGTTCACACACGCCAAGGGAAAGACGACGAGAAGAACGAGGTAGCATCCTTCGTCATCGAACAGATATTGAAAGTTGTTTGTCCAAGAATCGTAACCATGGAGCAAACCTTTGGCATCAACTCGGCTAAAAAGTTCCGCAATCACTTTGGCGTCATTCTCAACCAGTTCGTTCGCTGTAACTACAGTGTTCGATGGGCAGTCAAGGATGCCACAGAATACGGAGCAGCTTCCGCTCGCAAAAGGCTAATTGTTATAGCCGCATGATGAGTAATATAACCTCCCCACGACAGATTTAAGCCCAAGTCTAACTATCTATATGATAGTCCAGGGGAAGTTTTACCACCATTCCCGGCGCCGACGAGCTTTAATCCTTGGCGTCGTGATCCTGGACCTAACTATCAAAGGTTGCCGATGACACCAACCGTCCGCGAAGTTCTCGCTAGTATTCCACGCAATGCTGAGAATCACACATTCTCGTTTTATGAGTATCCGAAGCTCTCGACATTCCACTGGGATCGACCCCATAACAAGACCATCACTTGCGACGGAGGAAGCAAAGTGCACCCTGACGGAACTCGCCCCTTTACGCCAAGAGAACTTGCAGCTTTCCAAACCTTTCCAGTGGACTACAAGTTCAGTACAACTGGCACTATCAAACAGATGTAAGTTACACTCAGCCGGTTTCCACAAATTTCATCCCCAGAAGTGTGTTCTAACTTAAAGTAGCGGCAATGCTTGGCCGCCAAAATTCGCGCAGTCTATATGTGAAGGAATTGTGAAGCATCTAGAGAGGGCGGATGCAACGGATGACGGCGAAGAGATTCTCTAAGTGGAAGGATTGCAAGATTGTAGTGGTCAAACATCTAGAATTAGCTGTCTCTTGAGGCGATTTCATATCCCTATTTAAAATATCCTTATTAAAGTTGTCTTAGAGGTATCAAGTATGGGGCCCAGAGGGTTATCCTTGTTAGCATGGACATTCATCAAGTGGATATAGACCTAGGACAGAGAAATAAACATTCTTTTCCCTCAGACCACTCTTAACGTTGACCATGCAGATCATACAAGGACAAAAATGCAACAAAATACTTCCGGGATTTGTGTTGCGACTTGTGGAGAATGTATTCTTAAAAAGCGAGCTTAGAGTTATACTGTAAGGTATTACTCTCTTATACACATACGAAACTGCCTTTCCCGGAAGACAAGCTTGAATTACCAAATCCATCACTCACACCATAATGGATTCACCCCCGCCGTGGCCCGGCGACTTCAGGAACCTGAACCCTTGGGCCCACGTTGACCCCGGGGACAACTTTTTGAGTCCATATGAGAGGCGCCATAAGAGACACATGCGCCTTATAAGCCGCAATTTAAGGTGCTACTGTGGTAGGCCTCGGCGAAAACCTCTCACTTTTACATGTCACTGCGATATCATCCCAAGGACGCTACGCGGCTACGATACCAAACCTCTAGTGCGGTCCACGATCTGGGAAGACGAGCTATGCCCTTACCAAGATAGACTACAGGGGGTGCAATTCATTTTCTTTCCAATGCTTCCAATGGAGATCGGAGAAATGGTGTTGGAGGAGATGTCTTTTCATGATTTGAAAAACGCATCGCTATGTTGTAAAAGTTTGCGGAATATGGCTCGCCGCATACTTTTCCGTGGGGTCAGATTATCTTTCAAATCCATCTACGAGTTTCTTCATCCTAATGGCAGGTTCCGTGATCTTCGAAATCGGGTTGAGTAAGTTAATACCCGACTTCTCCAATCGTCATTAGCTTGAAGAGTGCTAATAACAAATACCTTACTATTTCTAGACATCTGACTATTATCCCCCAAACATGTCAATGGAACTCTCACAGCCGCGGACGTATCCTCCCATTCCAAAGCCAGTCTGAAATAATACTCGAAATGTGCCAAGTGTATATCAATGCCTTTGATCAATTTCCCCGAGTCGACAGCCTCCGCATAATATTCTGGGACGACAATAAGTTCCAGGAGACGGCGTTTTGGATGCTAATCAACGGACTATCTCGACTTCCAAGATATAGGTTTCTCACAAGCATATCCATCGCGATAGCACCTGAGAATGTTACGAAGAATCCTTCTGACGCTATCACAGCTTTTCCAGATTATGAGAATCCAAATCCCGCTCCGATGCAGTTTCCTAGTTGGGAAGATTGCAACAGGATCCATCTTAGTCTTCTGGTCAACTATAGGAGGTATCAAACGCCGGTGGAGTACTTGAAAGTATCTGCGAAATACTTTACATTTTACGACTTTGGTCCAAACGAAGACTACGATGCTAGGATCCACCCGGTTCCTATCAACATGGAACGAGAGCCTCCTGGAGGATTGTTTTTTATGATTGCTCATTCAGCTGACACTTTGAAAACTCTACATCTCCATGTCGACTCGAAAATATTTTTTCTAGCAAATCCTCGCCCAGACCTGAAGGAAGCCTACCCTGACGTAAAAGGGATAACGAGAGTGTTTCCAAACGTGACCGAGTTGTGGATTTCAATGACCGTCGACATCGATCCTCCGTGGTTCCGGGCAATGGCGTTACGATTTCCGAACGTTCAGTTTCTGAGGGTTGACGCTTGTTACTACAGCTACGATGTTCAGGAGTTTCGGACGAGCACCCTTCCCCAAAACCTACCTTATTACGAGCTCAGAGATTTGAAAAAATTACAAAAGGCGAGATTGCCGTGGCCGACATATCCCGACTTGGATGGTAGGGACGCGTTTAGGTTTTGCAATAGAGAAAAGCTGGGTATCGTCTTGAAACTATTCGTGCGAGAGGGCATGTTCGGTTTACGAGAGGTCAGCTTCTTTAGTCGCATTCGTTATCTCAGGCAGGGGCTCGGGTTAATACCAAAAGTGGTTTGGAGATGTCGGATAGAGCTATATCATTTGGTTCTCTTGTATTGGGAGGAATGTGAAATCCATGGGGTTGATGATAGGGTTGAACTTGTGAGTAAAGACGACCTCAGCATCTGGGAGCATCAACACATATCATGCATATAAGAGGCTGCTGTGCAAGAATTCTGGCTGTTGAAGTGCTAGATCGAGTTGATTGACCTCACATCCCCAGGAAATTTGGTTGGGACTTTAGCCTCACTTTGTTCAATTTGGCGAGGGTTTCATAGATTACAATTGTTTGATGGAAGAGAATAGAAATAACTTTTATTGTGAATGCTTTTCAAGAGTATGAGGTATTCCCAGCAGATTGAAACCGAACCGTAAAACAAACCGAGTAATTCCAGCGGGTATCTATAAATACAAAAGAAAAATGGTGTATATCTATGAATCTATCTCAAGGAATAAATCCAATGCCTCAGGTCTAATTTTCCCTGGTTGAGAAAAAACTTTTTTTGTTGCGTAATATATCTCTATCTCTAATTTTCGCCACTGCCACATGCTCGACACTGTGACTCGCAAGACCAGTAATCTTGCGAAAACAATTCCGCTCTTTTCATTTGGTATAACTTGGCAGCCGTGCGCCCTTTCTTGTCCAAAGCGTTGATGCTGACCCCGGCGACGGCGAGCATCTCGATGATATCCTTGAGGTATTCGATTTCGCATGGTGTGCGGACGGCTTTAATCAAACAATGCAATGGGGTCTCACCCTTTGCGTTCACGGCCAGAGGGTCGAACCTATTCTCCGCTAATACTCGATATATTCTATCCGCGTCCAGAGTGCGGACGGCATAGTGTAAGGCGCCGTTTCCTTCGCTGTCGGGGATGCAATGTTTGCCCCTGGTAAGGATGAGGATCTCGTCGACGATTTCATCATAGGTCGCATCTGCGGCTAAGATGGTGAGTGGTAGATGACTGGTGACTTGTGTGCCAGGAGAAACCATTGGGGTCGGGGAAGGAAGATACAAGTTGGCGCCGTTTTCGACGAGTAGCGATAAGTAGTTGACCTTCTTGGTTGCCGCTGCTAGCGCTAGAGGTGATTCTAGCGATGAATTTCGGACATTTAAGCTCAGTTTTCGCTTCTTGTAGGCCTCCAGAACCAATTCAAAGATCTCGTAATGATCAGATCTTACTGCCATGTGGAGGTATGAGTCGTTCTCGCTGTAGGGTTGTTTTAATGAAGGTCGAGAGTTCCTGGATCCACGTATAGGGACGCTTAAATCCGTCAACTGCAATAAGAGACCGACGGCAGCTGCCGATGGTTTGCAGTGACTTATTGCAGAGTACAAGGGTGTGCGACCCAAGCAGTCTGGTTTGTTGAGTAGATGCTTAGCTTCTGGCATCTTGTCGACAATGTATTGAATCATAACAGAGTCGTTGACTATCTTGTGTGCCAAGGTTTGTCCCCCACGTTCTTCTTCGTTAATATCCGCTCCATAACTAAGCAGCAGCTTTAGCATGGATGGCGACTTGACATGGTGGATGGGTCTTAGGCCGGTGGCCTCTGACATCCTCGAAACGAGAGCGCCTTTATCGAGAATCATCTTGGCGATATCGAGTTGATCCGTTGTGACACACCGGTGGAGACAAGTTATATCCAATCGACCAACAGCGTTGACATCCGCTCCGCTTTCTAAGAGCAATCTAATCCATTCTATGTCCAAAGGCTCACCGCATCTTGGCAAGTCATAGAGCACTGTTGACAACATGGGATTGCCAAACATAGAATGGAGATTAGGGTCGAGTCCGTAGTTGAGACATAGTCTCATTAGTTTCAAGTCCCCTTGCTTGAGAACTTTGAAAGACTCGTCCCTCCAAGGCTTGGTCATAAATATGTTGAGCTTAGGGTATTCGTTCGCTGTCTTAAGAATCAGCTCTGCGGCTTCGGCATTTCCCTTGTGCAGCGCCACCATCAATGGTTTCTCCACACGGCCATGGATTCTGAGTAGCTCGTTATCGAGGTCTTCATCCTGGGACTCATCGCAATCTCTAAGGCCCAATCGTTGGGGCCACGACTTATTTCTTATAGTCAGGCATTCTCTCCCCTTTTCGGTGCGAAGGATTTCCCTCATCATTGGAATGTTATCCTGTAAAAGCGCCCAGTCCAAGGCTGTGAAACCATTGGTGCCCGTGAGTTTCGGGTCTGCGCCATAGTCGAGCAGTACGCCGATTGTTCGCGGACATTTTGTGGACAGGAGGGGAGGAAGCTGGTGTTGATTGGGCGAAAGGTTGGCGGCATCAGCTCGCTGATCCCGAGGCAGAGCTTCGAATAGAGATTTTAATCTTTCAACGTTTCCGCATGCGGTGGCGTGCCATATCCGCTCGTCCTGCGATCGGATATAGTGGTGATTGTTTTCTTCGGGTTCGACTTTTATTCTCTTGGAGGCATCGACGACTGTCGAAGAATGGGTGCGAACATGTTTGCGTTTTCGCGCGAACGAGTTGTTGGCTGCGTCAAGGGTTCAGCTGTTAGCGAAAGCCGATTTTACGCATATCGACGGGGAAAATCATAGCAAATACCAAAGGCGATCTCGATGTCCATCATGATACAAGCAGATATTATATCGTTACACATAGAGACGGGTATGCAGAAGGGAGGGGCTTATAGATGCAGTGCAATGTGGAGTGTGGAGGGTGGAAAAGGCTGGGTCTACGTACTGTTCTGCACCGAGCTATGATGCGCAGAGATAGGGGTCCCGTGTCCCTGTGGCTCACTCCTTGTCCTCGGTCTCGACGTTACTAGCCTCGGCTTCTCGAAGCTCTCATGTCTATCGAACGATAACGACATCGAACTTGGAGGGGTATTATTGTATTCGGCTTTGAAAGACATTATTCAAAGAACAATAATAAACAAAAAAGGGTATTTCTAGAATTCTGGGTAAAAGTGACTTCTTTCATGGATGCAGAACAAAAGGGATTTCATCACAGGGGGGCACGCAGTCGGTTTTATTCTTGAAGTCTCTTTCCCCAAACTTTCTGACACTCGAAGGCCGACTTCCCCCTTTGGCCGCGATGGAAAATTGACAAAAGGAGGAAATTGGCTGAGATAATGCGACAGTGCCCGTATCACGATCAGCCAAAACCTCTCAGCTCTCAAACCTCCCACCCCACGCTAGCCCTGGCACTCATTTCCCGACCAAGTTTTCCCAGCCAGGGGTTCCTTGAGTTTGGGATTCAATCCCGGGGATGCGGCAGACCTGAGTGGTGGCGCCCTTGGCAAGAGCTAAACATCGGCGCACGTCTGTGCGAGGGGCTTTCGGCCATTTTTTGTGTTGCGGGTGACGTCTTGGGCGGCGTGTGCAACCTCAACACCAAAATCTCTTTCAGGCCATTGCACCCGGGCCTCATTTCACGGCTTCATTCAACCAGCTTCGCTCGACCCCACAATGGCGTCGCGGGTCCTATTTCGTTCTCGCGCTGCCTGGGCGCTCCATATTTCTCCGACGCTTCACCGGCCAGTCGGGACACTCCACCGGCGGTATTCAATCAAACCCGTCACTCTCGAATCTTCCTCGACTACGCCCAAAGCGGGTATCGAGCAAGACCATCATTACTCCCCCTCGGCTGCGACGACAGCCACAGCTCCTAGCATAGAGTCCGATCTCGATGTTCGTCAGGTTTCATCGAAGGCCCGGACGCTTCCAGACGGCACTATCCCTGAGACTGGACCCGAAACTGCAGCCGATACGATCCCTTCGAGGACAGCCAGAGGACCAAAGCCGGATAACAGTGAATCTCTGAACACCGAGATCTTCAATAGCCGTAGCGCCCAGGTGGTCGAAAATGCATCTGGTGGTCTCAAACCCGCATCTGCTGGGACGCCATCCGATTCGCCGGACGGCGTGAATAATCCGGAGTTCACCTCGACTTCGCCCAAAGTGGAGGAAACCACTTCCAAAGTCTTAGACGAGATGAAGGTACAATATAACATATAGCTGACCAATGCTATTGCTCTAAATTATTCGCATGCTGATCGTGTCGACTGACAGGCGGCGGCAGACACAAAGCAGTAACCCACTATATTCATCTCAACCGTACACCATGAATGCTTCGCCTGTTCCTTCTTCACGGATAGGTCGCTTGTTTCATTACGGAGGCCTCGCCGCCGGGATGACCCTGGGTGCTCTCAATGAATCGATAAAACGTGCTACAGGGAGTGATACCGCTGCTCCTTCTGGTGGCCTCGTCCTAAATCCCCAGAATATCGAGCGGTTGGTCAAAACGTTATCGAAAATGCGGGGTGCGGCTTTGAAGCTTGGCCAAATGTTGAGTTTACAAGGTAATATTTTCCTTCGTTTACACGTACATCCATGGATCATGTGTAAATTACGTATCTGCGAATCCATTTCAATAATCCTGACTGAGACAATTGGCAATTCGCGTAGACTCAACTTTTTTACCTCCTGCGATTCAATTGATTTTGTCAAGGGTCCAGAATCAAGCAGATTACATGCCCGCATCGCAGCGTGACTCTGTCCTAGCTTCCAACCTCGGGCCTGAATGGCGGTCCTTATTTTCTTCATTCGACGAGACACCCATCGCTGCCGCATCAATCGGTCAGGTCCATACCGCGACTCTCGCATCCACGGGTCAAAAAGTGGCTATCAAAGTCCAATACCCTGGTGTCGCGACATCCATATCCTCAGATCTCAATAACCTTTCCATCCTTCTGACTGCCACCCGCCTTCTTCCTAAAGGTCTGTACCTCGATAAAACCATCGCCAATGCCCGAACAGAACTTGCCTGGGAATGCGACTATGTCCGTGAAGCAAACGCGCAATCAAAATTCGAAGAAATTATATCATCCTCTCCCAATGAATCCGAGATATTTACCGTCCCGAAAGTCATCAAAGAAGCATCGGGACCCGAAGTCTTGACCATGGAGTTTATGTCAGGCCAGCCCGTAACACGTCTTCCCAATATCTCACAGAAAGAACGAGATTATCTCGGCACTCAAATTCTCCGCCTATGTCTTTTAGAAATCGTAAGGTGGAACTTTATGCAAACCGACCCAAACTGGTCGAATTTCCTCTATAACCAATCTACCCAAAAGATCGAGCTCTTAGATTTCGGCGCGAGCCGTGAATACCCGAAAGAATTTATAGACAACTACGTCGGGGTTCTGAAAGCCGCATCAATAGGCGATACACCCACCATCCGCGATTTATCCATCAAGCTGGGATACCTAACCGGTCTCGAAAGCCAAAGCATGCTCGAAGCGCACATATTATCAATCCTAACTCTCGCGGAACCATTCAGTAAATCTGCCCCAGACGTATACGATTTCGGATCACAAACTGTCACGAAGAGGGTTAAAGCGTTGATACCTGTCATGGTCAGAGAAAGGTTGCGTCCGCCGCCGGAGGAAACGTATAGTTTACACAGGAAGCTGAGTGGGGCATTTCTGTTGTGCGCACGGTTAGGGAGCAGGGTAAAAGCGAAGGGCATGTTTGAAGAAGTTGTCGGCTAAGTGTGAAGAATGCACCGATCGTTTACGGAGAGTAAACCGATGGGTAAAATGGCGACATTGTACATATCAGGACGATCGTTTCTTTTTAAGCCACATGTGTGATGGAAACACGGGAATAATGCTTGTGAGTAGATTATAAGCTTCGTATAGCTTGGATTCTTGCTACGTATATTGTTATAGACTACACGAATGGAAACGATCATATCCTCCACGTTACAATATGGTAATTTCCTTAAGACAGAATATTCCGATAGCCTGTGTATATGAACTCGTGGTTCGACTGGTGAAAAAGAGACAAATAGACTCGCTGTTGTGACATGAAGGGAAAAACCACCGAGCAATGCAAATAGACAAGAAAAACCCAAAAGAACAAAAATTGGGAATGAGGATGGAGTTGGGATTGACACCCACCACGTGACGGTTGTTTCCGAGACGCGAGCAAATGTCCTTCCAAAGATGATAGGGCTACTACTGTTTGTGCGAGCCCGTTCGTTGGAGCAGCAGCGCGTTTGAGATTTGTCGCTTTGCCAAAGAGACTGACGTGGCGATTGAACTCGAACCATCAAATTTGTGAATGTCCAAGGGGAGTTGTTCGCTCCATAATGAGGTCTACTGGAATATTGCGAAAAGAGGGGTAAAGGTAAAACAAATGGATAAGCGCCCGATGAAAAGCGATGAGACTACCATATTCCTGCGGAACGTATCCCATAAGAGGAGAATTTGACGCGCTAACTATGATGACAGGAGTCTTTCTATGATCTCCTGTTGTGATTCCTCGGAAAGTCTCGAAGTGCCTTTAGGGACATTTGTTTCTTTCAATACCCTAACGACACGAGGGACGTCAAAGCCCATATTGAGGAAGTTTTCGAACAAATGATGTTGGTAGCCTTCGTACTGCGCCAACCTGTGATTATTTTAGGATTTCGTTAGCCTTGTAGAGACCAAAGCTGGAGTCTGTTGTGTTGCAGGTATATCTCACCTCTTCCGTTCTTCTTCAGCCTTTCTTCTTGCTTCTTCTTCCCTGTTCCTTTGGTTGGACTCGCTGCTGCCGGCACCTGAAATCATGGCCGCTGGAGCGTTGGCGTATTTGACGGCCCATTCCCTTGCCGTTTTCTCAAACTGCGCCGGGTTTCGAAGGAGCACGCCTGCGACTTCAGCATCCTGGGGGTCTTTGGGTTCCGGTGAAGCGAGGAGGGACTGAAGGGATAGAAGCGCGGATTTTATAGTAAGGACAGGAGACCAAGCAGCTGAGAGAGTATCGAGGCAGATAGCACCCTGTGATATTGAGATCCCGTTAGCGTCCTGCTGAAAACAATTGGTTTCCCTCGGTTTTGTTTCGAGATGCAACTATCCGTCCACCCATGATATCACCCCGTCTCAAGCGGACTCGAACGAAATATATTTCTGCGGGAAGGACGGTCGCATACACCATAGTGATACCGAATTGAGTCATGTCGAGGGTCGAAAAACTTACCGTCTGGGAACTAACGTTGGGGTGGTAAACCCGAGTCTCGAATCTCATCTGCGGGGGTTTGAACGGATACTCGTTGGGAATTTTGATATCTATGATGAAAGTGCCACCCTCATACGGAGTTCCTGGCGGCCCATTCAACTTCCCACGAAGATGGGAGATGTCGTCGCCGATGGGCTCGGCAGTCATACCCGAGAGAACGTCCTTCCGGAGATCCTCCATCTCCTTGTGTATGCGGCGGCTGCGGTTTGCCATAGCGAATTATATCGATGAGTAAGGATAGGGAAAGAAGGTGATCGTAGAGTATACGAGGAGCAGAAGCCGAGTCTGCTAGGAAGCTGGACCGAGATGCTGCTGGATAGTCTTGTCGTTTGGAGCAAGAAGCTGGTGAGTTTTTATCGATAAACGAGTTTGCCGTAGATTAGAGCTTATTCAGCCGTGTAGGACGCGAATGTTGACTGCGGCAGAAATCTCTAAGAGTGTCTATAGAGGCAAGGCTTCTGGAATGAAAGAGAACAGCTGCAGGAGGCTGCGATATTCGGCGGGGTGAGGAAGATGTCGGAGGAATCGAGCTGTAGGTTGGAAGACAAGCCTAAAATAATATGAGTAGCAGCTGTAGGCACACTGGAAGGATCAGAATGAGAGAGGCGAGGTGGGCTGCTCTGCACAACACCCAACTTCCAAGCTGCCAGTGATCCCTTGAACCCAGCCGAAAGCAGCACTCCCAAAATAAAGAACTGGGCGGCTGCTGAATTCCAAATGTATTCGATTGGGATCGCTCGTTTTCGAGGCTTTGTCTACTCTTTTCCCTATGATTTGTTTATAAATAGTCGCTGGTATCGCCTCGGATCTCGAGTGACCCCTGTGTTACTCAAACTCGCAGCCTTGATATCAAATCTCATCGCATTCCTGTTGATATACTTCTCTATCGTTCCATCTGCTTCTTACTACTTGATCAATGTCCCAAAACGTGCATTTGTTCAATTGGCCATCGCCCGTCCCTCTATCAGTCGGTTATCATGCAACTCAGAAAATACAACATGCTATTCGTCGACGCTTGGTTAAGAGAGAGATGGGTGATCTAGCTCGATAAAAATATTGGAAAAGCTCATGCAAGAAGTCACTAAGTACAGGAATCTTGGGTATCAACAGGAGTAAAAGAGGCAACAGGAGCAAACATTTTCATTATCGTGGATCATTTGCTCACAAAGTTTCGAAACTTTCAGCCTTGCTCCCCTTCTCTATGTCGCTACCCTTCTCACTCCGCCAACTTCTGGTAGCTATTATCGACTTCTTGATTCCTATATCTAAGATACTCCTCAATGATGGCAAACAAGTTACGATGATAGCCCAGGCAGGCTCCAGTGGCCACATCAACAAAAATAATGTTTCGTTCCCGAATGTCACCCCAAAGGCTAGGTTCGACAGGACGATATTGAACACCGCGATCGCAATGCAGAGTAAACCCAACAGAAAGAGTGAAACGACCATCAACCTATGGTTTAGCGAAATGTTTCTTAAACGGAACACAACGAATAAGGGGAGCGTATAAACTAAACATTCACCCAAATTAGCTATTTTAGTCTTGGAGCTATATTGGAACCTCCTCAGAAAGTTGATCAACTTTCACGTACCTAGTATCTCAGTCAAGACATGAAGGGTCAGTATTGTGAGCACAATACCTCGCCTTTGGAATGGATTACAAACAGAACCGACTCCGTTCGGCTCCCTATCTCACCCCGTCAAAGAGACCATATTAGCTGTGTTCCATTTATCCTGAGATATGCTAGTACGCACCATCCTGTTTTTATTGGCCAGCAAGAAAATATAGTCATCAATGTCGTGATAATGTAGCCCGATATTGTTAACGCTAGTGTGAAATAAAGCATCGCTCGAAGGGCTTTTCTTTGCTTCGGGATTAGATGATCATAGAAACATATCCAAACTAGCTTTATGCAATATAACGGAGTATAGTATAATACCCTCATTATCCAACTGCACTAGACCAGTTCATTTAATTTAGTGAACCTGAATTTAAGAGGAGACGAAGCGAAGGTAGTACTAACTTTCAGGCCAATACTGGCTTCAGCTAATACATGTCGATAATAAGAGCTCTCACCGCCAACGTACGAATACGGGCATGGCCTAGCCGAATCATATGTCTGACGTGATAATCCGGCATAGTCTAGCACTGAACCGTCTTCTGAGCAGATCGTATAGACGAGCGTGTTTTGTTTCTCGTATCCGGCAACTTCCACGCTCATCATGGCGGCGAACACGGACCAAGCGATAATTATGATTACGTCCTCTCTATTCGCGACACCTCGTCCGCCACGAAGGATGACTCGCAGTGCAACAAAAAATAAGGATATAAAGACGCATGAGAGATTATAGACCTATATTTCTAATATGCTTTTGTTAATATCCGACTTTTTCGAAGCGTAGACCCGGCATTGAGATCTCTGGAACGGGTATTAATTTGAAGTTTCTCTTACTGACCGCGACAAGATCGGGATGGACGAATTCCCATGCGTTATATCTCGCGAGTACTGTAAGACTGCCATAGTTGCCTTCCCATTTATTCAATGAGGCAAGCAACCCTTTGTCGATCCGCCAGAGATCTTGGTAATCTGTTAGCATTCTCTTATGTAGAGATAGAATGATGTATACATAAGGCTCTATGTATGACTAAGGTTTATTATTATTTAGCAATGTAAGGATAAAATCATCGGCGTCGCGGGTCTGTTATATATACTCGGAGTTTTCATCCATGTATTTTGTGATTACATCGACATGCCAAATTGTGGATGCTCTTAGGAAGACTGAAAATTCCGATTTATATTAATTGGATCGATGCTTCTATTCGTGGTTTTGTGTACTTAAACGCTGCAGGTCTCAGGGAAAGAACAATGTTTCAAGCACGGGATACATCCGGATGGCTCTTATTTTCGGCTAACATCTGCACAATAAGCTAAGTATTTCTCCACTTTTCAGTGATTTTTTATGGGGTTCTTACTCTCAAACATGTCAAGTCGGGATTCTCAGGTAAGCTGACTACCGATATCGATAGCTTGGCGGGAATGGTTGGTAACGTGTTGGATTTCATTCACCCTTTAAAATCGCTAATCGCGACAAAGCATGCATGTCTTGAGATAACCATAATGACTATCATTCATGCTGCTGCGTCGTAAGCAAAGTCACGCAATCGAGACGATTGAAAGGAGATCGCCGAATTAGGGGCGTTGCATTTCTCAGGCTCGTTTCATGGATATAGATTCTAAGCTGAAATTATCAGACAAATTTGTCTATGAACGAACGGCTCGCTCTATAGCTAGATGCTAAGAGGGATAATATTAGAACGGGTATCAGGGCTAGATTATATATATTCAGAACAAGAGTTTCCCTCCCATAACGTGGAAGCACAATACGAAGCACTAGAACTTTGGCAGTAGGCCTATGAATATCATAAAAGGACAAACTCTACAGCTACATATGCATATATATGTCTTAACAATTAACCAACTTCTGTGAAACTTTAGTTATACCTTCATCAATCTTGTTTGGATTCAGGGGTGAGCTGTCGTCTAAATCAGGGTACAATACCTTGACAGATGCCCAAAGCTTGGCCGTGCCCTATATAAACAACTCTTAAATCTCAAGACTTCCTTTCTTGTCTTTGACCACGGGAAAGCGACACTGACCTCTTTGACGACATGATCTATACCGTTCCCCGCACCATCTTTGTAAAGTTTGAGTTGCCCCTGGCACCTGTTGATTTGCTCAGCAGGGGATAGCGAAGTCGTGCTATAATCGACGAGGCTCGATACACGTTGAAATCTAACGAGAATATACTCCTCAGAAACGGTCCCGTAAGCCTTTGCCATATTGTTCACGGCAAGCGCGAACACTTTAACTTGTCTAGAATAATTTTCCAAATCCTCCATTGCATTTTCTCCCGCCTCTGCTTAAGAGAAATTACAACTCCTTGACCGAGAACAAAGCAATCAACCACAAAATAGGACCGCTCGCTACCGCGCCTCAGTCACCCAGCCGCCCAATCCTAAAGCTCTGATTGAAATTCTCTACATTGTTTGCGGGAATCACTAGGCAACACTAGGTGCTGGAAACTCCTTTTGTCGCATAAAGTTATGTAGTAAGGGTCGGCGACGCCATTCCGTTTGCTATTTGAGCTAGGAAGCGCCTGTACGACAGACTCAGTCGGGAATATACGACCCTCGAGGGCTTCATAGCAAGATACATGACTCTCATTTCCGTGAAAACTTGAGTGGTAGATAACCATGCTCATAAGACATGATGCCTGTAATATTATGGCGGCGCTTGACAACAGATGATCCGCTCTTGCGTGAGCGCGAATTATAATTCGCCTCCATTAGAAGTTTTCTCTAGTTATTGGGATCTTTAGCGCTGTCTTCCGGAGCGAGGATGTCTTCGAGTATGTTGCTATTCATAGGTATTCTGTTTATCAAAAAATGAAGACCCAAGAAGGGAAAGTTGAAAGCTTCAAGGAAGACATTGATCAATCTACGGGATTTTAAATATAATCATTTCCATTTTTTATGTTTTAAAAGCTTCATCTATGTTCTCAAACTACAATTCAAAGGCTCGCAAACTATCTTCTGAGGTAACCCCCGTTAACTTTCGTTCTATATTGGTCTCGTAAACCAGATATCACACGAAGCACTTTGCGTGGTCCCGTATCGGCTTTCTACTTAAATGCTTTTCGATTCTCCATAAATTTATATCTTCCTCTGTCATCCGGCCTAAATAAATAATAGAATTAGTCAAATCTGTTGAATTTGACCCGCATTGGTTTCTCGTAAACTAGTCGCCACGCACAAAGTATCGCATCTGTGGACAATCCTTTCCTCCCACTCTGAATCCAGAGCAAGATCGTCCGAAATTGCCATCGACAACCTTGCTTATCTTGAAGGACATCATGCCCTTGACCGGTGTATGTATTGTTATAACTAATGTCTATTATTTATAGGGTTACTGATGCGTTCGCGAACAGGATTACGAAAAAGCTGAGGCTACTGATAGCGAAGATGTAGAAGAGCTGCGTTCTAGTACAACAAAACTAATTGCCGATGTGAATGTTGGTATAGCTGTATCTATTATGTAATAATTTTTTTGTTTTCTACCGATATCTTTCCTTGCTTTTGATCGTATTCATAATTTACTTTGCCAGACGGAGACCCCCATAAGCACGCTTTAAAATACTTTCCCGGAACTGGAATATTCACGTCCCAAACCCGCCCACATGCTTGATTGCCATGTACGATCAGGTATTAGGATTGTCGGGTTGTCCATGGACAGGAGTCATACAATAGTATTCACTGATGCCTGGTCGTAAATTCACGTGAAGAATACTTGCCGAATAACAACAAGAGGAAGACCAAACCTCTAGGTTGCTAACTCGGGTCCAGCAAACATACCGCATGAATATATTTGCCGTCATCAATTCTGTCACCCTGTGCCGTAAACTTGCGTCTGTGTTGCGCGTAACAAGCCTTGAACCCAACCTCCCATTAACTTATATAAGTATCACGGCTTTTGCTGTATACCCAGCAAATGGGGATTAGGGATGAAGCGTTGAGTTCCAAGTTTTTCGAAAACGTCGAATATTTATATTTAACAACTGTGTTACAATTGAACCGTTGTTCGCGCTGATTAGAAGTCGTCCTAATAATATCTGCAGCACCCGTCCCGTGTTTTACTTAGATCCGGGTACCAGCATGCACTAGTAGATCGCTCAGCCTCGAAGAGAGCAAATACAAACCAAACAAACTTGCCCACAAGAAGAACGTAAGGTATTGGCAAACCTTGACCGCCCCTCTGATTTTGTGATTGTACACCTGGCTTCTGTGCAACATCTAATCCTCCTAGGGCCCTGGAGGGTTGAATGGAGATATCCTAATTTTGTAATTTGGGCAACCCGTGGGCGAGCTGGTGACGCCACAACACCTTTCAACCGCTTCCGCTTCAGTATTTTTGCTGTCACCCAACCTTCAATTTTTGGGTGTATAAGAGCAAAGCCATCCCACTTTATACGAGTATCTCTTCTCCAAGCGAACTCTTGATTAAATTAAATAAATATAGAGAGTGGGATTTTGATGGTTCTACTTTCTCGCTTTACCCTTTGCAGTTCAGAATATATATATATATATATATTCATTCTTGAAAGACTAAAGCACACCGTATAATACCTACGACACTCGAATCAGAAAGTTGGGCCTAGGTCGAAGCTACATTAAAGTCTAATATCGATTGTACGCCACCGTACAACAGCAAAAATGACTCGAACCGAGACCCTAATTTCCCCAATATCTATTGGTCTGGAGGCTCCCGAGTTTACGCCTACTTCACTCGCTAGCTCGGATTCTTTTGAGTTCACGGAACCTCCAATCTTCTTCGCCGATGACGCATATATCACAGGTTTAGAGACAGTCTCCACATGCGCGCTAAACTTCTCGGTAATAACTCTCCTCACTCTTGTATCCCGTATTTCGAATATCGATGAAACATTACTACTTCACTGTAATACCATCCACCCGACATTATCCACGGATAGTTTCACCTCGACGATCGAGAACTGGGTGTTGGCTACCTTGGTACACCAAGAAACCACAAAGACTGAGAATCTTTGCTTCTCGGCAGAAGAGACGTTTCAGCGGGCGGAATATACGCTTTACATGAAACTGTCGGAGGCGGAAGAATTACTCGAGAGGATTCCATCTCAGAATCCGTTTACTCCAACTTCGACTTCGAAGCTAAGCTCGGAAATATCGACTTCAAAACGGGACGAGCTTGAAAAGAAAATATCACAGCTCGCGGAAGTAAAGAAGGTGATAGATACCGCGGTCATGGAGCTTACCCAGCTTAATCTACACATCTGCGAGAAAGACTATGTGGAGATGAGGCAGCGGTTATTGGCAATAATCGACATCGTTCTGACCGGGGTAATAGGCATCACGAGAAAATACGGCCTAGGCGCTGTAGGCCCTCGCGGAAATATCGAAGCGGATATAATATTTCTTCAAAAGAAAATGAATAAGGTTAATGGTTGCGGGTCCGTTGTAATGGCGGTCTTGTATATGGTTGGGTATTGCTGAACTTTCAAGCTTCGCAGTAAGATTTACGGGAATTGAGCGACGGATAAAAGCATTGTTTAATTTGATCGAACACTTCTTGTCTTCGGCTAATGTAATTTAATCGACCACCTGGAGGGTTTTGGGAGTTTTGGATATTTCGTTGTTAACAACATGTTGAGTGTTGCATTTTCCTTTTTGGTTCTACGAAGAGAACGAAATGCTATCTTTTTGTAGGCTAACTACGCTTCTTGAGTACAAATTTATTCTTATCATTTGTCGTATCCTGTGTCAACTTTGGTTTCTTCCCTTTTAGTGCGTCATGAAATACTGTTTAGTTCTTTTCGCAATTTTCCCGATCTCCAGAAATCCACTATATAAAGTGTTATGAGTGTCTAGTGACTAAATCTCAACTAGAGCTCGATTCGATCCACAATTATAGTCGAGGGTTCAAGAAAGAATTTAGAACATAATGGTGATCACCTCGGGGCCTCGGGCCTTCTCCTGAACCGACTTAGCTTCTGAGGCAGCAGCTAGATGCCTAGACCAAGGATTCGCCTTAGTCGCAACACGCTCCGAAGATGCCATTCGCCTTGTTTAATGCCTAGAGCTGCGAGACCCACCATACTCATATTATCGACCGCCTTGATCTGCAACTCAAATTTCTGCTTATAGTAGGTGAGCTCACAGATGTCGTGACAGTCGTGAAATATATAGAGCCGCTCAATCCTTCAAAAAGCTCCTAATCGTTCGGTTTTATCTGGAAACAAAACTCAATATTCGCTTAGGACTCTTGATAACCGAGGTTTACGACACTTGATAATCGACTCCTTCTGCGCAGATGAAACTCCAGAATGAAGACGCGCTACGACTTTGAGCAACAAGTCCGCACGATTACGGCGGATCTAGAATCTGCGAAAGCGATAGTCAAAGCCTTGTCCACAGAACATTCCGCCGCATTATCCCGTCTCAACTCCGTATCCGCATCCACGTTATCAAAGGCGACGAAGTCACTTCTCGAACCTGTGAAACTGATCTCACGAACTGATGAGTCGCTGATAAACTTTTATAAGTTTCCGAAGGTCGTTCGATATTTATCTCGGAAAACGAGACCGAATAAAACGGCCGATAGTATCCTCCAAGAGAAATGTTCGGAGATCCACACGGGGTTCATGGCTGTGGAAGAAGAGTTCCATTCCGCAGAGGTTATACTACAGAAGAATTTGGAAGATGTATCAAAAGAGGAAGCTAAGCTAGCCCAAAGTTTATCGGGGGTGTGGAGCGTGATTGAAGAGTTCGAATCATTGAGTTTGGAATTGGATGATCGCATGGTGGAGACCGAAAGAGCAATTAAGGAATGCGAGAAAGAGAAAGAAGAGAGTCAGAGGGATATGAAGAGCTCGGAGCTGCGGCGCATGGAAGCTGCTCAAGAGGCCGAGAGATTGAAGGCCGAGAAGACGAACGCGCGAAAGGTAAGGTTTTGTTCGAATCAACGTTCTAGGTCATTGATTGGTAGAGATACTGATATCGATGTTTAGGGTACGGCGGGTAGTGCCGCACTTGCGGTTACTGGGGCGATTTTAACGCCCTTTTTGCCATTCGCTGGTATTCCGATGATATGTGTAGGTAGCGGACTAGCGCTCGGGAGCGAAATTCAGGCCAAGTTTGTGACCCTTGTCAGACCATCCATCGACCCTTCACTTTTGGAGATTTGCCATCGGCCTCGTAATATGTTTAAAGATGATTCATATATTGGATTAGCTGACATTTTTTAAAATTTTTTTCCCCTCGTCCACATACAGTGAATTTACGAATAGTCTAAATGAAGCATCCCGTACCCAGGAATACTTTCAGCAAAGGATCACGGATTTGCAAGGCAAACTGAACAGGCTGCGGTATACGACGCTGGTCCAACTGGAACGAGACAAGAGGCTCTTCGCAGTTCTGGACACGGAGTTAGAGGATCTGAAGCGTGCAGCGGAGAACCTGCAGACCCAAGCGACCGTACTTGCCGGCCAGGTGACCGATGCTAAAAAGGCGGTCTCCGCTGCTGTGTTGAAGATCAGCAGGTTGAACGCTCATCTTGTCTCAGAGCCGGGATATCCCCAGCTGAGAAGCGAGTTGGGCGATGTGTTGGACGCTGTCGCTGGAGACCTGTTGCGAGGCACGGATGCGATGTCGGAGGCACGGTTGGTTCAGGAGAAGGTGAAGTATATCAAGACGAGTGCGCCGACGGTACTGGCAGTGCTCGAAAGGAAGAATGCGAGATAGTTCGATAGATACTTAATTTTCCGGAGCTTCGCGCGGCGTTTTGGTGTAACCTTGCATTAACTAAAGCTAGCAATAGAGCTGGCCAGCTTCCCCCGTTGAATGATCTAGAACAGTGTTGAGGATAACTCCGGCTGGGCCTTCTGGTTTGAAACATAGATTCGTCACATCATCGGCAGAGACGAGTGTCTTGTTAGCTTGTCGATGTTATCCATCCTGCCAGATCCTGTGGTCGGAGCGCGGAGTGCACCAGATTCGTGCTGACCATTCATTACTCGCGAACAGCAAAGCGAGAGATCCAGCACATCGGCCGTGATAATGCAAATGTGTCCAAATGGCAGGTTTAAGCTGGCGTGCGTCTCACTCGCCACCACGCGAATATCTAAATTTGAAACTGGCCCGAGATGTGTGACCCATACTGCACCGCCGGTATCGCGAGATCCGGATCCGAGATTGAGATTCGATTTCACGACATGACGTCGTTGCACAAGTGGCTAGTTGTGTAAAAGTCATAACCTGCCTGAACTCCGACGTTGACTTCTCAGGCTGGACTCTAATCCGACTCCGCGAAGAGAAAGAAGCTGTACCATCCGCTCTCAGCCCCGACTTCAGGCAGGCGAAGTACAACTAGTTGTCGAATTGGCTGGATTGTGCCTTGGAGCACAGGGAATCATACCTGAAGCGGGCAACCTCCGTCTGCGACTGCTGTCCAATAGCCGGCTGTCAAATATCACGCGACGAGTCATTCTCATATCTGGGCCAGACAAGAGCTAAGTCAAACCAACCAACTAACGAATCCGTGCAGTGCGGGGAATGCTTTTCAATGTCGAAGGGGGCTGTGACTCAACACTTTGATTACCCGCCAACGCATATTCGCCTGGACTGCTTATAAGACCATTCCTTCGTCTCGACTGGGCCTCGTTTCCCGATTTCACCACCAGACCTCTCCGCTCTTCTTTCTATCTTAGAAAACCTCCAAAAAAAAGGGCCCGCTTTTTTCTCTTCGTTTCAGACTCCCAATATAGCTTTTTCGCCGATATAGATTCTTAATGCTTTTCAAGAACATATACTTTACCCCAACTGCGACCAGCTGCTGCTCCTCATCTTCCTCCACCGATAAGACCCCCGGCCTCCTCCCAAAGATCTGAACGGACTACCTCCCGAAATACCCTTGCCACGCTAGCCAATCTTAGCATCATCATGCAATTCAAACCAACGCAACGCAAGAACGGTGCTATCGTCCTTACCATGCACAAGAACTTGGGACCGCCTCCGATGCTGCCGGCCGGCAGCAGCCAGCAGGAAGATAGGTTGCAGCAGCAGACTCCGCATCAGCAGTGCCAGAGGAAGCGACAACATTGTAAGATATAATATATTAGTTTTTGGTTTTTTTTTGGTGTTCTCGGTGTTGTGTTTTCGCCGTCATTTCTCCACATCGACTTAGCGACCTCTCTTTTCCCTTGCCCCATATTTCTCTTATCTCTCCCTCTCTCTTTTTTTCTCCCCCAGACTTTCAGGAGATACCGAAAATCTAGACCAGCATTTTGAGTTCGCCGCTCAATCAGTATCATATACCAGCAAATGTTTGCGTAGATTTGAACATAGAAAAAAAAAGCAATATTGTACGATAGAAGCTAATAAACATACCCGCGTTTGTTGAACATCATACAGCGAGTTACACCCCGTCTGCCAAATCTTCGGGTACAAAATCCTCTCGGAAGCACTAGGACGTGTGGACCACGGCCCCCTCCCTCCCTTCCAAATGGGCTGGACCCTATTACCTCATCCCGAAAATATTTTATATTTTCTATGAACTCTTTTCATTTTCAAAAGGAAAGAAAACCTTTGTCCCGCTGTGCGATTTTCCTATGCCCCTTCTAGATCTGGATCTGGAAAGTTGGATATTTTTTAATCGGATATCAAATTTCTCCGGAGCTGGTTCTTGGAGCGAAGAGGTCCTCTGGTCAAAGGCTTTTTTCCACCCCCAAATAACATCAATAATGAACGGTAGATTATGGAGAATAAAAGAAAATATATATACGGGTAGGTTCTAGGTGTTCGGATCCCCATTTCGGATTGGAGGAGGGAGTTGTTTGAGAGGGTAGGTTTTCCTTCTATTTTACCACCTCTTTTAGCTGCCGCAGCTAAATCACACCCTTTCCTTTACACGATTCACGTCCAAATGCACTTATTTCCGAGAGAAAATTTGTCAAAAAAAATAAATCCAGATTTGCAGAATCAGGTAGATGCGTCACTTCCCCTTAAACCCCCTTGTATCTTGAAAGCT
This sequence comes from Dactylellina leptospora, assembly GCA_036971365.1. Lineage (NCBI taxonomy): Eukaryota > Fungi > Ascomycota > Orbiliomycetes > Orbiliales > Orbiliaceae > Dactylellina > Dactylellina leptospora. Next base: position 779,383 of record JAJTUC010000006.1, read on the forward strand.
TTTGTTTGTTGCACCGGTGTTCTTCGCGGACGAAGAAAGAGAAAGAGAAGAAAAAGACAGAAAGAGAAGGAGAGGTCTACCCTTTTTTCCGGTCAAGGATTGGTGTTTAGCGCCGCATGTCGAAGGAATAACTCGATTTCAATTTTGAGCCTCCTTCGACGTTTCGCTGGCTGCTTCCTCCCCCCGACTCCTGCGAATCCTTGACAACTCACCAAAAGGACGGCAAGACTCCTACATCTCGATCAATTTTTTTCTTTTTTTTTGTTATACTTTCTTTCGGTCTTGAAGAAGGACTAGGTTTCCTTTGAAGTCTCTAGTAAGGCTTCTATCCCTTCGTTATACATGTTTTACCAGCGACATCACGTTACTGGTGTCTTTCTGGACGCCTGGGGACATACTTATGCTATAAAGTTGTACCCGCAGTTGACGTAGAGTCTTTATTTCCCAACTATAGCCGCTCGCTTGAAAGAATAATAGTAATTCACCAACATGACTTGCCTTGTGACGTAGAATGTAATATTTTTAGTGGAGACAGATGATATTTCGTAGAATTAATGGATATTAAAAGCTTCAGCACCGCCGCTGAAGCGTCAATCCGAGACTAATATTTTAAAACTAGAACGGGGTATATTCAACTAGTTTCGATCGTTATCCATCAAAATTGCATAATTTCAGTACTATACAGTCGCTTTACCCTCCATATTAAGCACGTGTGTCTCCCCACCGCTAGCGATAAACTTTGCGTGATCTTTTCTCCTCCCTTTCATAGTCGCATGCGCCACTTCCCAAAAATTCTTCTCACGATTACCGTACAACGGCCCCTCATCATACGACAAATTCCCAGGGAAAAATATGGGGACCAAACACGCCCCTAACCCAGGAATAACTTTCTCCGCTTCCATGATCGCACCCATAACGTCCGATATATCCTTATTCTCTTTCTGTTCGGGTAGGTCTTCTTCGCCGGTAACACGTATCCTATCTTCGTCTTTCGGCTTGCCAATCGCGCGGTCGGTTTGGTATCCGATGATTATGGAACGGGGTTCGTATGGCTTCAAGTGAAGCCCGAGGGTTGATGAATGGCGGACGCAAGATGCCGCCCACATGTTCTGGACCATGCCGATACCTCCGACAGCTATCAAGAACCATCTGTGGTCTTGGATGCCTGATACGGTCATTAGAAGTAGCATCCACATGATGGCTAATATTAGAAAAAGAGGCCGTGTTCCTGGTCGAGCTTCCGCGCGGGCGCTGGCTAGAGCTTCGATATCAGGATCTCCGGGTCGGCATACAAGCGCGATAGCGTATCGGTTCCCATTGCCTCTCGTTAAGACTAAAGTTTTCGGCTTCCATAGTCTCCTCCACGCCCATTTCTCCGATATCCACTGCGGCAACGAGCTCGATAATAAGCTGAATAATGTCCCCGCACTCGTGATTAAAAATATAGCCCAGTCGCCCCATATCGCCCAAGGGATTATTGAAATCCCAAGCTGTGCTGCGATCACGACCCATCCAACATACCACGTTAGATCAACGGCGGGTGGATCGATCGAGGATTTCACTTCGAGGATATCGATCCGTAAACTAACATGGCGCGGTTTACCATCCGAGGCGAGGGGTGCCTTGGTCGGCCATAAATCCGGCCGCATCTTATTCAACCCGATTTCGTAATCTCGTAAGAAACGACCTAATACCCAGCTATTATTCTCGCGGGCGTACCCGTTGGCTGCATTTATCACCGTTATATCGGTATCCGGTTCCGGCATCAAGTTGCCGTTGCCGAATACCGCCATAAGAGAGTTGAACGCATATGCGACCCAGCCGAACGAGAATGCGACTGGGGTTAATGTGAAAAAATAATCGTTGTCTTCTTTTTCATTGTGTAGATGGCGACGGTGCGGTACCCGGAGGCCGACGAGTTGCGCGATCGCTTTTTGAACTATTTCGCCACCAATGAGGAGGAGAAGGGAGAGGATGTCGCTTGGGTTGGACCATTGATTTAGGAAGACTGTATTTAACGGCGTACTTTCCGACATTCTGAGTAGAGTGGCCGTTGAACGACCTGTTGAATGAAAGTTTTTCTGCTGTAGAGATTATATATATATATACCGCAGATCCGGCAGTTGTGACCCTGTATATGATGTGTTATCACGCGAGCGCGTGAAGGAGGATTCAAACGGGAGCGACGGATTTCGCTACGTTGTGTCAACGGATATGCAGACAGATTCGCCAGCGAGCGGTCCGCTTTTATAAATATAGTCCAAGAGGATCCAAAGAAAATGAGGAGGCGATAACGTTAGAGTTATAGAGTAAGGAATGGGTCCTTCTCCACCCCCTAGACCAGAAATATGCCGAGAGGAGAGGCTCCCAAGAAACAGCTAAAAAATTCCTTGGTCTGTTCGCCAGGGTTGAAGAAAAACCAGGCCTGCAAGACTCGTCATAGGAGCCCCACAGCCCTGGGGTTCGCATTAATGCGACACCAGTGCTCGCATGCTCGCAGTTTGGTCAGGGACGGGACGAGACTTTTAGCGGCGGTAGTTCGGAATCACGGTTGCAGGAAATGTGCCTGTTCGCTGGGAGACTGTTCGCCTGAAACAGCAGTCGTTTGGTCAAACGTCGCGACTGAGGCTCGGCGTTCTTCCCCGCCCGCCATGTAAACGCAATGGGCTGGGGCTGCATCGTGGAGGATTAAAGATCTCCTTGTCGATAAACGATTTCGCCAGCTAATATACCGTATATAGCCCGATGAGAGCCTCGTGGCGTTTCCGTAAGGTTGGCCCGGTGGCTGTGATTATATAAAGGACGGGTCAGACGGAACATTAAACAGGCTCGGTGAATTTAAAGTCCGGTGTTGTATCTCGCTCCTCGCAACACCTCTTATTCGACTCCGTTATATCTTAGGGAATGTCTGGAGTCCGAAATGACGGTTGTGTCTCCGTTCAATGATCCCAAAGGTATGGTATCAATACCTGCGATACCGTATGTATTGGTCCTATGGAGACAGGGGTATCGATAGATCCATGATTGTTTAGACTAAATTAATAAATCGGAACGAAAGTTTTTCATGGTTGTATTACTGAACCTGGGATGATTTGGAGAAAAGAAACCAGTTTTCTTACCAGTCTTTCGTACGGACCTCGAAGGTGTGTTAATTGTACTAAACCTTTGCGATACGTCCCTACAGCGAAGATTCTTGATAAGCCTAGCCTGTTTGACCGAGATCCCATTGTGGCTTGATCAAGCTACAGAATATATGTTGCCTGATCATCGTGGTACCCATGAGTGTGTTGCGGTGCTACTGAAAAGTCGCTAGGATGACCGAGAGTCCGCATAACCACGTCAGAACCGTGCTTTTACCACGATTTTATCGTGATTCAACGGCGCTTTAGCCATGCTTAAATCGTGGTATAACCGTGTTCAAGATTTGCGATAAAACCGTCATACGTGTGCATGCAAATCTAACTAAGCGGGCGTGGATATGACACGATTGGACACCGCGGGCATTTTATCTAACAAATGAACATTTCTCCCCTCGTGCTGAAATCGCAGAACGTTCTGGTTGCAAGACCTTATGGCTTGTGGCTACAAACTATAGCTGTTGCGACCGTATAGCTGGATGTCGGGAATGTCAAGGATTGATCACCAGTGCCGGATTCTAGATTTGTCTGCCAAAAGCCTATCGTTATCTACCCGGTAGTGTCTGCTATTGTAACCGCTTTATCTTCTGATCCTTCACTTACGGTTTGTTGTGTTTCCGCCAACCCATTTGTTTCGACATGGGGTGTGGACGATATGGTGTCGCTGAAACGGAACCTTTTCGGTCTAAAGTTGCCTGCAAGATATTCAATTTGAGAATTGGAAAAAAAAAGATTTCATACATACTCACTGACGAAAAAACACCGATGCCTACCCGCTGAAGGTATGGAGGATCTGGTCCAGGGTAATATCAAATATCGTGCGTTTGACAATGAACTTTTTCCTTGGCTTCCGCTTGTTGGTTCTCCGCAGACAAAGAAACTCGCGATAAGGTCCTGGCTATGATTAGAAGGTGTATGCTCATGGTGTGACTGGGTGCAGGACAGCCTCGAAGCACTTCGAGACGTGAACGTCTTGTCTGTCTGAGTTGGTGGTCGTCGGAGTTGGTGGCTGTTAAAGCGTAGGTACCTGTGCGAACGCTGCAAACAGTTGTCATGAGCTTTTCCCTTCTTCTTTAAAGTTCTTTGAAGGGAATTCCAACATGTTGGAACAAATCGCCCGGCGGTAATAGGTGCCAGGACCCACCGTTCTATCGCTGGGCCCTGACAAATTACAGCGGTGGACGGGTGCAGGCGAGGGGTTATGAGTGCCTGAAGTTTTGGTCGCAGACGCCGCTTTGAGAGGCAGCCAGGGTGAGTGCTGTGCCCCACGTTGGTCACTGCTCGGACGCTCTTCTCTCTCGATCCTTCATCATCGTCGCTGGACATTTCTCCCTCTCTTCCTCCCTCCCTCCATCTCTCTTCTGTCGCTGTCATTCGCCTTGCTTTCTACGTTCCTTTTTTCAAGTATCCTTTCCTCTTATATCTGCGTCTTTGCCCGTTTGCATGCCTCATTGGTGAGCTATTCCCCCCCCAAACGCTCGGGCCACAAGCTTCGCCTAGGGGATCGGTACCTGAATCATCATCAACAAAAGCTAACGTCCAATCAAGAAGCTCTTCATCGTGCCATTTTGTTTGTCCTGCGTCTCGCGTCTTGCCGCAGTCTATCCTTCGAAGTTTCTCCAGTCTCTTGCATCTAGAAGGCTTTGGAAAACTCCGCGCCATTGGAGGCCGCCCCCAACGCAGATATCAGCCTTCTGTGGGATCGCTTGGGCTTCTCCTCCAACAAGGTTAGTACGACCGCACCGAAAACCACGCGAGGCATCAGGCGTGATAACCTTTTATGGCACCAGGCCTTCGCCTTGACGCAGGAAATGGAAGGCCTATCCATCACCACCATCCGGAAGTATCCAGGGGACTGGTCCCCTGAAGAGGTTGTTCTCTTCCTCTCTCGCCGTCCAACGCTTCAAAAACACTTCCAGACAGCGAGCCTGCGATCATCTTTTCTTGATCACGAGATCTCTGGGGCCACCCTTTTCGATAATGAATTCACTATACATATATTAAAATCAGAACTCAACATCCTCCAAACAGGAGTGCGACTGGCTATATGGAACGTCATCGAAACGCTCCGAAGGGACTATCCGGCGCCTCCGTCGCCGGATCTGGACGATGAACTTCTTCGATCACCCCCCGCCGATTTCGGGGAAGATGAAGAACCGTCGCTCGCAGATCAAAGTTTTGAGCCCGAGCTAGTAAGGATGCCAGAGACCACAGTCATCAACTTCGGCCCTCTGAGTGCTCAGAGACTTCCTTCGCAAACATTTCACACTTCACGACTCTACACCACACCTGGGCCGTCCACATTGGTAACAAGATTTCCACACTCGATTTTCCGAGCTGAAGAAGAAGATGCCGAAGGAGAAAGCGCCATTCAATCATTTAGACCTACAACGCCAGAGTCTCCCACGCCTCTTCGAAGGCTTCCTGAAGACATTCCTGATGGACAAAGACTACCATCACACGATGAAGCAATCCCCGATCAATCTGAAGGGGGAACTTTGGGTAGCCAGGCAATGGATCTATCCTTGTCTCAGAGTGAGATTCAAGAAGCTTTTTCAAACCCTATGAATGACGGGCCGGTGTCTCCAGAGGACGAAAATCTTATCACACCTGAATTCTTCTTAGATGATATAGGCGAAGACCAGCTGCAGATACCATCTCGGAGACCGCGATCCATTTCAAATTCCTCGTCACCAACAACTACTCGAAATCGTCGGCGTAAAGTATCAGCTCCAAGACGTCTTCCATCCACGCAAGCCTATCTCCAACCTCGCAGCATAATAGCAGGAGATGTGATGCTTGTCGGCGAAGTTGAAGGGCCTGATAACTTTGTCATCCGTAGCAATAACCTACGACCGGGAACCGCAAGGAGCGTGAACAAATTGATGGGACATTTCTTCTTGAACAAGCGTATGGAAACTGCTACGATAAAGGGCAAGCACCATCTTGCCTATGTACACTACCCGCCGCGCCATATCCAATTATATCAAAAACATCCGGTCACCGTCATATCGGAGCGCAAAGTCAAAGCTGGAGAAGACATCAAGAAATGGATTTCCGACTTCCCGGGGCTTGACACAAAACGACAACTTTATAGGACGAAGCCGGATAGGGTGGTTCTATTGAAAAAAGACAATCCAATTCATCGAATGTACCTCAACCCTCATCTTCAACCCGATGGGCTCACCGCGTTGGAGGCTCTTGAAATAAAGTGGACAAAGCGCGCCGCCGAGGATGATAGCGTTGTGCCAATATGGTACGATGAAGGAGAAGAAAGTCCAGGGTTGGACGGGGACACGACAAGAGAAATAAATGAGGAGAAGAGAATCAAGCCGAAAATTCAACTCACTCTCGAACAGGTCGAACAGGCTTATACTACTAGGCAGGGTGAAATCCTTGACGATTGGAAAATTCAACGCATACCTGTCTTGGAGCGACGCAAGTACAGAATATGGGTGTCTGCGCGTAAGGGTCGATTCGACGATGTCAAGAAAAACGCGAGGGAAGAAATCGGCAGGCTGATGATCGAAGTCCGAAGAAAAGAGGCTCACTTAGAAAAATTAAGAACCGAAATTCTTGCTGGCGAGCATTTCTCTTTTTCGAAGCTCAAGGTTTACATCAATGGTTTCCCCAGGACGACTATGCAAGACCTAGAGGAAGACCGCTGGAAGATCGAAGCGATCAGAGGCAAGCGGCCCGAAAAGCCAGCCCGTAGGCCTAGACGGCCTCGCGTCGTTGCCCCTCCACAGGCTCCTCTCGAAAATGAAGCTATGGGAGAACAACAAATTTTGGAAGGGGATGAAAGTCTGGGAGATGATGAATTTTCAGATGTTGAAGGCTCTCAAGGGCTGAGTGATATGGACGACTTTATAGTCGGAGACGATGTCTACGATCCAGGGCACGAGCACCTGCGAGAAGAAAATGAAGCCTTAATTTCAGCACATGACAACCGTTATCAAGTCATTGCCGCCGAGGTTGAGATGGATGATGCTCCCGAGTTTCAGGCGGACGAACCGACTAGCAAGGAGGCACCTGTCAATCAATTAGCCTTTGGAGAGGATATCCCAGTTCCAGACATTGAAGATATATCCCAGCTGGATCCATTATCCCAATTGGATCCCATGAGTCTAGCTCAGGATATCGCACTAGTGGAGCGAGACGAAAATGACCAGAATAGCAAGAAAGAGGATACGCCAATGTCAGACAAAGGAAAACGACGGGGCAGGAAGAATAGCGACTCGCATGAATGGTTCTCTAACTTTCCAGTATCATCCCCTGCTACAGCTGAGCCGGTTGCTGCCACTCCACCCCCCGTTACCTCGAGCGACACCGCGACGGAAGCTACAGCAGTCGCGGCCTCTAATAGTAGTGATGTGGAGTCAGCACCTGTGGCTCCCGCGCCTGTTCCGCCTCCTCACGATACACCTAGACAAGATGCAACGTTTAGACTTCTTTCTGAGACTCCGCCTCCCTTAACTGAAACAACTTCTACTGAGATCAAGAAGGAGTTATTTTCGCCAGGAATGCCCGTCATAACATTTCCGGCCTCAATTGACAATATAATTGACCTCACAGAAGAATCACCTCGTAGCTCACCAAAACTGACGGCTATCTCAACTTCCGCCCACGCATCAAGCAGCAGGAACCCTTCCCCCCTCAACTTGGCCGACTCAGACTCAGATCTCGGTATGCAGAGAGCAATTGCAAATTCCTTAAAAGAAAAGAACCAAAGTTCGTCACAACGTCTGTCCATTGTAAAACCCACACCTAGCGGACCGAGAAAGAAACCAATCATATGTCCAACAGGGACGAAAAACCCGCCTTGGAGGCTAAAGCTACAGGAGATTTACAATACTAAGCCAAGGGCTATAGCCAACATGCTGAATGTAGCTCGCGGCGTAGGCGAGGCGAACGATTGGATACCACTTGCACAGCGTATGATGAGATTTATTGATCATCTAGGCGATAAAAAGTCGGACATAGTGAGTCTTGGACTGAATGCGTATGTTACCAGGCACCTCTCCCTTATGGTTTGTATATGTCACGGCTAATTCACTTATGTGGGTTGTAGGCAACAGACGGCAGCTCATCGAATTCTGGCGGACCTGTATCTCAAGTGGAGTTACCCGCGTAGACCAGCGAATAAGATCGATAAGTCTACGCGAGAGGCGCTCTCAAGAGAACTCAATATGAAGAGATTCCTTCGAGAATTGACGCCAATACTTGATGATATTGTTGAATATGAGGCTTCGCGGCCTGGCGGTGTGGAACTTTCAAGTCCTATTCAACCCAAAGCGAATAATCCCAGGTATATAATAATAGAATAATCCCGTTTTCCATCCTTTGTTGTCGAACTTCTGCTTTCTTTGAAAGATGTAAAGTTTTATTGCTCGCTTCTTTGTCATTGCGCTTGATCGTCTGACTTTATCTTTCAAAACTATCCTTTCTCAAGACCTACCGACACGATCGTACTGGACGATGAACAATTTAACGATAGGACCGACAAACAAGATAAGGGCAAGGGAAAACAGCGGGCCACTGTCTTGTCTATATCTCCAGCACCGGAATCCGATAACGAGGTTGGAATTCACAATTCTAGTCAGGTTTTAGCACACAGTTCTCCGGCAGGTTCACAGAGTCAAAGTAGCAAAGCGCGACATCAAATACTACGGAAAGAGGTTCAAGAAGACCAGAAAACTTTGGAACACCGAAACAAGCAGCTTCGAGAAGTCAAATCCACCAAGAGGCGTGAGCAGCAACAGGCTAAACAAGGTCAGAAGGGGGAGTTGGTGAACTTTGGTCATTATAAAAAGTTTGATCCGGTTTTGTTTCCGCGGAGCGATCAGCCCCTATACGACTTTCAGAAGGATGGGATCCAGTTTATGTGGAAGATCATTGTCTCTTCTGCGACGAGGAGCGGAGTCCTCTTGGCTCATACCATGGGCATGGGAAAAACGCGACAAGTGTAAGTCGGGATATCCAACTCGCAGAAATCCGCAATTTAGCTGGATCCGCGCTAACTGGTGTTACTATTAGTGTTACGTTGCTTAGCAAGATAGCTGAGACTGCGTCCTCCGAGAATAATAAATTATCCGATCAGATTCCTGACGCATTGAAAAATATGCGGGCGTTGATCGTAGCACCTGCGGGACTTTTGGAGAACTGGAGTGAAGAAATCGAGAAATGGCGGGCGGAATCGCTAAAACCAGTTTATCACATAACGCCCAAGACCGATAAGGCGGCAATTAGGGAATGGGCCGAAAATGGGACCGTCCTACTCATTGGATACGAGAATCTTCGAACAATTATCACCAATGATCCCAAATACGCCCATTTGCTGCTTCCAGCGAGGCGGTCCGGCCGTGTCTCGCACAATGACGTGCCAAAGACTTCGGACGGGATCGCGGATCTCCTGTTTGACACACCGACAATTGTTGTCGCCGATGAAGCGCATAGGATCAAAAACTCGGGGTCGGCTCTTGGGAAGCTTTTCCAGCTATTCAAAACCCCTTCCCGTATCGCGATGTCCGGGTCACCTCTTGCAAACAACCTTACGGAATACTATAACCTCGTCCACTGGATCGATAAGGATTTCGCGGGCGCGGAGTCAGATTTCAATCTCAAGTTCAAGCTACCGATACAAGATGGCTTGTATGCTGACTCCCTGCCCGCGGAAATTCATCTCAGTAAAGTGAGACAGAAGGGGTTGATCCAGCTGTGGGCGTCAAAGATGCATCGAGTCAACATTGGGCAAATTCAATATATCCAGGATTTGCTGCCGCAAAAGACCGAGTTTCTCATCACGCTACCTTTGACGGAACTGCAGTTCAGGATATACAAAATATTTTCGGCGAGGGTAAGTGGAGTACCGTCGCTTCTAATATCTTATTTATTTTTATTTCTTTTCTTCCTTTGCGAGGTAATAGAGCTAATCCATCGTCATTGTTAGGTTCGAGGCGAGATGAAATGCGAAGTTTCTAATTTCTTCAAATTCATCCAAGAGCTCTCCATTTTGTTGAACCATCCTCAGATATTTTGGGAAAGCCAACAGGAGAAGGTCCAGAAAACCGTCAAAGGTGCCATCGGCCCTGCCACGGCAGAACCTCCTTCCGGTCCATCTCACGACACCAATGACGCACCCGCCGCCGAAGCACTCGAAGTGACTGCCGAAGACAAGAGAGCCGCCGAACAGTTACTTGGGGAAGTCTCAGGATCGATTTTTGCCGAGGTCCAAACCATTATCAACGGCGTCATAAATATCAAAGACCCGGCGCATAGCTATCGTGTGGTCGCGCTTCTTAGGATCATTAACGCCTGTATCCGCGCTAAGGAGAAGCTTTTGGTGTTCTCCCAATCGGTCAGGACGTTGAAATTTCTTTCTAACATTCTAACTCGCCGGAACATTGGATATCGCTTGTTGAATGGCGAAACCGGTGCGGAGAGACGCCAAGCTCTGACCAAAGAATTTAACGAAGGGGACATTCCTGTGTTTTTGATCAGTACGAAGGCGGGTGGATTAGGACTGAATATCCAAAGCGCCAGTCGGATCGTTATTTTCGATTGTTTGTTCTCGCCGCAGGATGAAGAGCAGGCCGTTGGCCGGGCGTATCGTCTTGGACAGAAAAAACACGTTTATGTCTATCGGTTCAGGATTGGCGGAACTTATGAGGATATCATTTTCAACAAGTCATTGTTGAAGATGTCGTTGGCGATGAGGATGCTGGATAAGAAGGATCCGAAGAGAACTGCTACGAAGAACAAGGCAGACGATTGGTTCAATCCTCCCCATATGCTGGAAGACGTTGAGATGAATATTGATGAGTTCCGAGGGAAGGATGTTAAAGTTTTGGATGGGTTGTTAGGTGAGGCTTGGGTGAAGGGGTTGAAGACTCAGGATACGTATGAGATGCATATAGATGATCCTTTGACGGAAGAGCAGCAGAGGGAATGTGATCAGATGATTGAGGAGGAGGAGAAGCGACGGGCTGCAGGCTTGGGTAGCTTTGCGGAGTTGAGTGCTGAGCTTGCTGAAGTGAGGGGTAAACGGCCTTTGTCCGATGGTGAGATTCAGGATGCGAGTGGTGAGGTAAGTTTATCTTATCAGTTTTGCTGGCTTGTTGACTTGCCTTTCATGGTGCTAAGTGGGTATCTTCAGCCTGTCATAGGAACGCCTCAGCTCATGAAGAGAGCGTCGGTGGCCTCTTCGTCGCATGATCAAAACATAGCTTTAGCTGAACCTAGCTTACCTGGAGCGCCACGGATCTTTTTGGGCCGAATGTCGGATGATATGAAGGCTGCAAAAAGGAGGCTAGCAGAGGTAGTTCCCTGAACTCTATATTTACCAAAGGGGAAATACTCATGGAGACGATGTAGTTGAAACAACTTCAAGCGGAGTATCCACCAGTCTCGCCCGGGGCAATCCTTCACAGCTCGACACTACCGCTCCCGAACTATTAAGCGAACGGAGTCGTCCAAACACTGTCAGCGGTTGGCAATCCTTCTCTGCCAAGTTCTTCACAGGACATGAGGACGCCACGCATACTACCATCTCAGCAAATGATCAACCAACTACCCAGCGGTTTGCTATTACCACGAAAACCTTCAGCTCCCTCTCTTGGTAACACTAGGTGAAGAATCATACCGTGCAAATCAGAAATACCTTTGGCCCGTCAAGCTATATACAAATTATCCCGCGCCAAACCCACAAAGGAAATCCGCCACCGATGACACGAAGCGCGCCAGCCACCAGGCATTATCGACTATATTATCTTATTTAAGAGCTTGAATTTCCTGTTTTTTCACTTTGCATGTCCGTGGCGTTTTTGAGGCGTTCCCGATTGCGCTGGTATCTTTGGTTTAGGCTACTTTGTGCATTGCCTGGATTTCTTTCGCGTTCTAACGGCCATGATCATGTTGCACTTTCCCCTTTTGCGAACACTTATTGCTTCTATCCTGCATTTAGAGAGCGGTGTCCCGATTTGGCTCTGATTTTCGTATTCATTTTCTTTGATTTGATTTTGCCTGCATCGTAATATAACGCTGAGGGAATTCGTGCCCTATGGGAGATCAAGGAGTTTACAGTATGCTCGTTGAGTGTCATGATAGACTCCTGTGACTCGATTTTTACGATTTTACATAAAGATACATGGGCAGCAAAATTCGCTGCGCTAACTAGAATATTTTCATAATTGATACTCCCAAAAGACCGTATATCATACCGATATCATGTGCAATAATGATAAGAAAGCAATTCCACCTAAAAGATCAAACTCCATATCCAAAAAATCCTGAGAAAATACCAGAAAAACAAAAATAATAATATCATCAGACATCAGACATGATTAAAAGAATACTGAGACGCCATCCCTAAACACCGATCACTGTGAATAAAACATATTTTGACGCCCGATTACTGGTCACCGTCGAACTCGGGTAGAGTGTAAACATAATGCCCGGGCTCTTTGAGAACGCCTTCTAGATAAGCGTTATCCCCGCCACCGTTCTCCGGACAGAATTTAACCATCGGATCACCTTTTCCACCCGCGACTTCGATTACGTCACCGGTTTCGTTGAGGATGTATGCTGCCTTCCCGGTGCTGTGGGAGTCAAGGACTAGCACGGCGTCGGAGTTTGGAGATATGGGGTCTTGTAGTGAGACCCATGCTTGGTTATTTTTGATGGCTTGGAGGGGGTAAGGATTTGGATTTATTATTGTTATGGTAGTGATAGGGTCTAGCGAAGAGATATGAAGGTGTTAATTAGGTTGCTCTTTTGGAACATCGGATAGTGTTTGATGGGGGATCGGGTGGTTTAGTGATGTTTTCCAGGTGGGGGGCTTACAGGAGGAGTTTGGATCGGTAGCGCTTGTGGAGCCATGGTGTTCCATGTCTTCGGGTCTATCAAAGGAACCGGGGATGGAGATCGAAAGATTCTTTGGGTCGATGGATTCAAGTAGGGTTTTGGGGATGACAATCATGGAATGCGATTTTCAGGATGTATTCCCGGGATTTTAAATTTATTTAACGATCTGTTTAACTCCGCTTCTGAGATAAGAAGGCGTGCTTTTTGATTTGATTATGAATCTCGCTTTCTCCAGCGAGCTTCGATTCGTTGTGAGCGGGACGGTTTGGAATGGTGGAAGTAAGGGACGTTATCCAGGGTTGATGAATAAACCCCCCCTGCTTTATATACACATCGAGATCCCCACATGTGCCGCACCTTTCACATCCACATCGCTGGGACCGAGGACTGGATCATGTCTTTCCTTCCGGGACACCACTATACCAAAGATATACCATACCTTAACCGTTAAACCCCAAAGAAAGCAAATACCTACAGGTACCCCGAAGAAGCCCGGATCGACGTACCAATGCAGGTACTCACTAACAATAAAGAAGAACAACTTGGGTTCTCTGTCGTCACGAATCACTGATCGAGCCTGGCTTAGCTTGTTCGTGAAGTGGGGTTACTGTCAAGCTTGCCATTCACACGTTCTAGGTTGTCTTTTTGTCGGGTCGAGATTCTAGTCTCGACGCATGCCACGAGTTCCCGGAGATCGGTCATTCCATTGCATATTTTAGAGCTAATATACCTATATCACCCTTAAAGACTAGAAGAAATAGACAGTGTGACCCCAATTCTTGTCTATTTTATGATATGTGATGATCATATTAATATGATCGTATCGATATCACCTAGCTTTGGTAGTTTTTTTACTTGGTTGGTAAGGCTGGAATCGATTCGAATCGGTTATTCGAGCCCCATCCATCCCTGTGTTGACATTCCGCACATGGCGGTTGACGGAAAAGAGAAGTTTCAAGACTCGCTTTCCTCCATGTTATATGGATAATTGATTCGATCGGGCCCGGCGAGGCCTAAATATTGTTATAATAATGACTTCCAATAACATGGATCATTTCCTCGAACGAAACCGGTATGCGGTTGCTTTTCTGGTGTTGGAAGGAGGCTTTGCACTTCGCGAAATCGATATATCTTCAGGATGAGATAGAATCTCGACCGTGAGGAATTAACGTGCTTACGTGTGTAATTCTAGGACTAATATTCCCAGCCGATGAAAGACAGCTGAAGAAGATATCGCGTGCGTCATGCAGACGTGGGCTGCTTCGACGATTCTGGACAAGCCCATTAACGACCAAACGCCCGTCGAGAACGTTCTCGGTAATAGAGTTTGTTAGTAGTCTCCAATACAACGCGCCACCCAGTTCAACTAATATAGTGAAATGTTATCGAACCAGCTTTTTGCCCGTAGTATTCTGCGAACAAGTTTCGCTACTATCAACAGTACTAGTCGTAGTTCCCGTTGTTGCTCATATGAGGATGATCATCCTCAGACGAAACCCATTTTCGGCTGTGTGTATCCGAAAACGGGTGGGCCGGCACTACGAACGGGAACGGCTTCAAAGAAGCGACAGATAGACAAGGGAGATCCCCAAAATCTGGCCATCGATAAGTATCCAAAAGAAAACCAAAGAAAACAGAGCATTCTAAGTTGCAGTGGGGCTCGTCAATTTGAGACAGTGTGTATAATTCTAGACCTTAAAAACCTACGTCTAATCTCGATAGCAAGCGTAACCGACACCCTTGCGTCGGCGTTACAAACATGTGCCCGACTCCACTTTCCTCATCCAGTTCCGATTGCGAGCAGAGCAAACCCAAAGATAAACCTTCCCATATCTAAACCAAGGAAGAAATCTAATAATGCAGCCTCTTGACAAGAGTCATGAGCTCCCACGATTCTTCGAGTGTATTGTAGTAACGGTCTGAGAGACCATAATTCCTAGTGTTACCATTTCGCTCATGGTCTCTCAATATTCCTCGAATGTAGTCGTGACAAAGAGCTACACTTAAAGGCGGCTTTTGTCCGTTAGTGAACATTCTTCTTTGCTTCTCTAATGTCGAGAATTGGTTCTTGTCCTCGGTTATCTTCGAAAAATCAATGTCGTCGGGGACACTAGTAAAGTGAATTCTCCGTTGCCAACCGGGTCTGTTGAAATCTATTGTGTCAACATGGACGGGACGGGGTGTAATATTCACGGCCTCCAAAACAGCGGTAGCTGTCTCCACAGCATATCTTCTGAGTTGCGGAAGAGAGGCGAAGCATTGACTGTCGATTGATTTTCCATTAGCTGCGGTATGTGCTATGTTTAGGATGAAAATGAACTTTGGACACTCGTGACGGGGTGTCTGTGGCAGTGGACACGGGATGGGATTGATAGGGTTTGATTTTCTGAGGTTCGCATCTTTCACGAGCTGGGCTCCTTGGAAGAGAGGAATGACCGAGCGTTGACCGATAGTTGGCGTATCATCAGCACCATCGCCTGCACGAGATGATGACGATTTCGCAGACATAGGTGGCGTTAATGGCATCTCTGAATTTGTCGGTGCGATTCGACTAGCAAAAGAGGTAGGTAGTTCGAGATAAGAGCGAACAGGTTGAATGCCCTTGGGTGGGGACGTACACATCGGTGTTCTATCTACGGGATCCGCATTGCGGTCCGTGGGAGTGAGTGTGAGCGGTGAAATAGGTTTCGACTTTGGTGAATGGAGCACAGGTCGAATAGTGATGCTAGGGCGTCCTCTAGGGTAAGGATCCTTAACGAAAAGTGCACCCAGACGCTGTCGCTCTGCTTCAGAAGAGAATTCCTCATTTTCGATTCGTGCCGTTCCATCAGTGGTTCTATTTGTACCGGGGCTGGGTATAGAGATAGATTTGGGAAGCTCATCGAAGCTGCGCCCTTTGGTGGCTTTGTAGCCTTCGAGTTTGAGGCGAGCATCGGCCCAAGTAGACTCGAATTGCTTATCGGAAAGACATGCTAAATCAGCCTCCAGAAACGCCATCAAACTCGGTTCCTCCATGAATTGGTCACTTGTAAGGTCTGGTGTAAGAATGAGGTCGGTCTTTGATACCGACTGTGGGTCTCTAGACTGTAGTACTGGCTTGGCAAGCTTCGATTCTCCAAACGAATTCTGGCGGGATCTAGATAGAGGCGCTTCCGGTAGCGGTAGAGGTTTCTCGCCCATCGAAATAGTGTTTCGAGAAGCAACACTAGTGATAGAAGTCATATTCTCCATTAGAACGTCTTGCGAAGCCCCGGTATCAGATCGAGCGTCAGCAGTAGTCTGATCCGCAGGTTCATTTCCACTCGACGGCAAGGTCTTAATGGATGTGCCACAACACCCAGATGGTCGACCACGCTTAGGGCCATACGGGAGTCTTGTAGCAAGCTTCGCTCTAGAGGCGGAGGGTTTTGAAGGAAAGGAATGTACTCGGGGGAAGTCTCCGAGGCGGTAAGGATGATAGTGCGCTATTTCACATATACCAGATCATATTGTCAGTTCAATTGTCGCCATCTATATTTTTTCGATGCGAAGTGCCTCACGAGATTTCTGTTGCTTATTTCCCCGGTGAAGAGTACTCAAATTTGGACATGATGAAGTCGAAGGTAAAGGAGGGAGACTGGTTCCGACTTTATGCGAAGACTTCTCTTGTGCCTGAGTCTCTGACATGGTGTCTATGTCGGTGGGGGATGAAAGAAAGAACAGGAGATAACAGTGGCCTATGCATGATATGGCTGCCACCACTGCCTTGGAATTTACAACTGGGCATCGTTGAGTATTATTTATGAGAATGTAATACATCAAAATTGACGTCTGATAGACTCCAGATGGGCTCGATAGACTCTCCAGATCACCAGCAATGCGCGCGTTGCAACGATATTGAGAATGTGTTGACTCTGTGGTATTGTGTAACCAATGAGGTGCTTTAAGTCACGTGAGTAACGCACAGGGCGGCGGTGATTACCAAGAACCACTACGCAAGCTCGAAGCAGCACGCCGCCTTTCATCAACCATCTCCAACCACCTCCATCATCGCCTAGCATACACGAGTACGAAGCTCCGAAGAGACCATCCGATACCTCATCTATCAGAATATCCGCTTGTTCGCGTCGCTACCTTGAGATAAACGCGTTATGGTATGATCACACGCCGGTGCAATCGGAGCTAGGAGGGCAACGGCTGATATAGACGAACTGTAGGGTAACGCACAATCAGGCTTGGGCCAAGGTGGTCCTCCCGGTGATAAAGATGGAAAGGACGGAAAGGTCAGGATTCAAGACCATAGGGTTCCATTTCATGCGACGTACGGCCAGCTAATACCGTGGCTTCACAGAAAGATAAGCCAAAGTACGAACCACCACCACCTCCACCACGCCCTGGTCGCAAGAAGAGACGCCAACAGGGACCCGATGCCACTTCGAAACTCCCCACCGTCTATCCGAATGCCCGTTGCAAGTTAAAGATGCTCCGGATGGAACGTATCAAAGATCATTTGCTCCTCGAAGAGGAGTTCGTTCAGAATCAGGAGGCTTTGAAACCCTCTGGTACTACCGACGACCGTGCCGCCGAAGAGAGGATGCGTGTAGACGATATGCGTGGCAGTCCTATGGGTGTCGGTAACCTCGAGGAAATGATTGATGACGATCACGCCATCGTATCCAGTGCAACCGGTCCAGAGTACGCCACCTCCCTTATACTCTTTGCCAAAGCAAATCTAACAGTGTCGTGTGATGTAGATACTACGTTTCCATCATGTCCTTCGTCGATAAAGATCTCCTCGAACCTAATGCCACCGTTCTCCTCCACCATAAATCCGTCAGCATCGTCGGTGTCCTCACCGAAGCCTCAGATCCCTTAATTTCCGTCATGAAACTCGAAAAAGCCCCAACCGAATCCTACGCCGACATTGGAGGTCTTGAACAACAAATTCAAGAAGTCCGTGAAGCTGTCGAGATTCCATTGCTTCATCCTGAATTATACGAAGAAATGGGTATTAAACCGCCAAAGGGTGTTATTCTCTACGGTTCCCCGGGTACCGGAAAGACACTTCTAGCAAAGGCTGTGGCGAATCAGACATCCGCGACTTTCCTGCGTATTGTGGGTTCCGAACTTATTCAGAAATACTTGGGAGACGGTCCGAGACTTGTGCGACAGATCTTCCAGGTCGCTGCCGAACACGCGCCCAGTATTGTCTTCATCGACGAAATTGACGCTATCGGAACAAAGCGATACGAGAGCACTAGCGGTGGAGAAAGGGAAATTCAGAGAACCATGTTGGAGCTCTTGAATCAGCTTGACGGTTTCGATGATCGGGGTGACGTTAAAGTCATCATGGCAACAAACAAGATTGATACTCTGGATCCTGCCCTCATCAGACCCGGTAGAATAGATCGAAAGATTCTGTTTGAAAACCCAGATCGTAAGTTTTCTATATCTCGACCGGTATTCATCTCGGACACGCTGCTAACTATCTACGCCAGAAAACACGAAACGCAAAATCTTCACCCTCCACACCTCCAAAATGTCGCTCGCCGAAGACGTTGATCTTGACGAATTTATCTCTCAGAAGGACGATCTGTCTGGCGCCGATATCAAAGCTATATGTACAGAAGCCGGTTTGTTGGCATTAAGAGAACGTCGTATGAGAGTGCAGATGGCGGATTTCAGGAGTGCAAGAGAGCGGGTGCTCAAGACTAAGACGGAGGGTGAACCGGAGGGCCTGTACCTTTAATTTATACATCTCAATTGGTGACGAGGAGAAGAACCCTAGCAATATGATGTTTTCCAGCGATGCACAATGTAATCCACCCGTAGAAGGAGCTTTGGTCATAGATAGAAATAGGACAGTCCAAATTACTAATGTCCGTATTTCCCTCCGTTTGGAAATCTTCTGGAATGCTGTTTGTACCCAAGTTTTCGTACGCGTATGCGCGCTCAAATCTTGCGTGTTCCTGCGCTGAGGAATGTGACTTTCGATTGCGAAATTGAGTTGCTGAACCCGCTTCCCCCGACCAAGGTATTCCCTCTCATCGACACTCAAACCTCATCGTAAGTGCACTTGCATCCTACCTACAACGATGTCGAGTTCAGCAGAAGCACAGCCTGCGAAAGGATGGGTCCCCGATACCCAAAATATTATCTCCTTCTTCCTCTCAACGATGGATAAGATAATTTCACCGGAATCTCGAACGCGAGCATGGAATGCAACGTTTAAGTTTTGTTATCGACGACCGGTGCTTTCCTCATTTATTGCGGTGCAGATATTATTCGCGTCACTGCCATTACTGTGTTTTCTCGGATTTTCGGTTTGCGCGGTGCTATTCTTTTCTTCTATCGCGCTTGGGGTCTGTGTTTTCTGGGTTGGAGTTGCTGGTAAGTGTCATATGATGTCATTGATTTTAGGATTATGAAAGCGTAGGTGCTGATTGAAATGATTTAACAGCGGTGGTTTTATTTTGGACGTTGGTAATTACTTTCACACTCGCCGGTAAGACTTCTTAAAATGCGCGAATAATATACTTTGATGGTAATTCTATGCATAACCTGGATAGCGGCGACATGGCTTTACCTCGCATTCTGCATATCCACGATTCGATGGATCGCTAGAGCCACTGGATATATAGAAACACCCCCGAAGACTCGAAAGTCTACTGCGACTACTACTCAGCGCGACAATAAGTCCACTGCTACTACTCAGAATGGTACAGGGCAGAACGGGACAACACTCGGGACAACGGAATCTGACGAGGAGGAAAAGCAAAAAGTAGAGGATGGTTCTGAAGAATCGAGGCGGACCAAAGTTCACATTTCGTTAAACAATAGAGATGAGGGGGAAGATGGATCACCGCTGTTTAAGCAGGAGAAATAAGTCACGATATTGGGGTCCATTGGTAGCTGGGACCAAGGTTCATATTTCGGATAGGAATAAGATATCACGATATAAATGATACTACTGACCCTCTAACTCCTGTTTACTCCCGCCATCGTTTTCTATGAATAGCAGCGCATATCATTAATAAGAGAATGCTTCGTAGCCCTCATCCTCGTATAACCTCAGCTGCTCTAAATCGGCAAGATATTCGTCGTGATCATAAACCCCATCTAGCGACCAAGGATCAGCTGATGCATGTGATCTCGCCGATTCTCCCATCGTCAAAGAATTCCAAAACTGGATAACATCGTCATTCTCATCAATTTCTCTGGCTAGATTCGTGACGAGTCGGCATCCGTCGCGCGATTTTAGATAAGCACCCTCAAACACCATGCTAACATTGCACGCCAGTCGGCCAGAATCCCAACCGCCTTCCATTTCGATCTTCTGCGGGAGGAAGAATTGAGGTTCCATATCGTAACTGCGCATGAGTGTTAATTTCAGCTCCTGCAGCACCAAGCATTCGCTCCGTATAAATTTCAAAAATTTGAACCAAGCAGTAGCAGGTCCACCGGCACCCGAAAACTCACCACCCAGCGAACATTCAAATATCTCCAAGACGCGGAGCTTTGTCCCACAAGCTATTAGGAGTTCTTTAAGGTTCTTACTATCTAGCCCGAATTCTCCTACAGAGAGTTTGCTTAAATTCGACAATAATCTGTTCAGGGGAAATTCAATCACAGGTCCATAGAACCCGAGTCTGGATTCGACATGAAACAGCTTCAAATCCTCTAAACAAAGTCCGGATCCGACTGTCTCGATCCATTCGGCTAAATACGGAGTATGGCCTGGAAGGGTTGCAACGTGCAGCTTTCGCAATCTCGGGAATGATGTTCCAAAGGCTTCAAGGCGGAACTGGGGAACATGGAACCAATTTAAATCGATCCCACGGCTAGCAGTATCAATCGTGTGGACATTCTGCAATCGATTCGTGGTCGCAGCGAACATGGCGATTTTCCAACGTCTGCCCGAGTCAATTTTGGCAATGCTATCGCAATATAGTTTATAAACGAAGCCTGGAACTCGCGTGCCAGGTGCGAATCCAATCGATGGGAACAAGATATTGAGATCGGAACGCGTGAGGTCATATGTACCCTTGTCCGAGCATCCATCTTCAAACTTTATTATCTGGATATTTGGTAAATTGCTGAATGCCAGCGTCATCAAGGCCATATCTTCCCAGTCTTTCTGAAATCTGTGATGATAACTTTTTTGGGCCTGCGAGATTTCCTCCAAGTTTTTGATCATCTCTAGTGAATTCTCATCAAGATCTTCATCTGGGAACCAACTTTTGAGACTTTGGACGGACTTGAAACCGAGAACCTTGTATGGGTAGGCATTAGGGATAGTAATGCACTGGACTCTGTGGCTAACTAAAGGATTTTTTGAGATCCTGATAAGATTCTGCAGGCTGTACATAGTCAAAAATACGCGTCGACGTCGAAAAACTGAATTCAAATGTTCCTCCCTGGCCTTGATGTTGAGAACCTTGCAAGTCATTCGCAGGGCTAGCAAGCCATCCTGATCGAGATACTGGCCAATCTCGATGATGAGCTCTAGCGCGAGGGTGATAAAGATGGATGCCATGATATTGGCAAAAGCTTGTTGATTCGTATGCAATGCTTAACTGACTCGGTCCAGAAGAGACAGCTGTCTGTCGAGTATTCAGTTATAATCCGTCTCGTGAGCTCGTGAGATCGTGTTTAATCCTGCGAATTCTTGGTCTGGATTATCGAACCCCCTGCAGAAGAGATCGCATAGGCTAGCCTGCCAACCGCGCCTAGCCCTTGGCGCAGGATCAAGAGTTCCAAGCATTTTCGAAGAACCTTTCAACCCAGCAAATCTTAAATTTCACTCCCAATATTTTTCGACGGATTCATTCTTCAAAATTGGGACTAGATGCAATCGAGAAATTGTGGCAAGCCACCTCTTCGTTAATTGAAACCAATCACCAGCCCGTTAAGTCGTTTTGAGGGATCACGATGGATTAGCCAAGCTGCGGCTGAGGGATCAAAGAACGGATGGTTTCACAAAGAGATATCTGGTGAAAAGGAGCGCGGTTGGTGTATATATCTCTCCTTGATTTTGTGCAGCTATTTTGTCAGGCTGTACAAGCGGCTTCATAAATATGGGCGCGTTCTCCACTCGTCGTGACACTGCGGGTTCCGAACTATCGACTTTGATTCTTGTGAAGCGCGTGCTTATTCTTAATTTCCCACACTCCTTCGACACAACATTTTCTCTTTGACATATCGAAGAAAATAGAACACTCATTCAATTTCACAATGGTCAAGCTCGTTGTTTTCAGTGCCCTTATCGTCGCAGCAGCAGCGACAAGAAGTTACTCGGACCGATATATCTTCTTTGTCAAACAGCCATCCGACTGTGGTCAATACGATTGCCCGACATCCACCGAATACTCTGTATGCGGCGCTGGACAATGCGCAGGAGGTGAATGCGGTGACTGGTTCGGCTACAAAAATTATTGCTGCTCCATCGCCCATGGATCTAGCTCCGGTGTTGAGAAATGCTCGGAATCAAAATTCAAAACCTTCTTTTCTAAATTCAACTTCGAGACTTCTGGAACGGCGGCTGAAGAAGGCGGTTCTTCTTGCCCGGGATCAGGACAGGGTTTCGTCAGTGGGGGCATCGAAGATCCGAAGGGTACCGTTTGCTGTAGCCTGGACCAGGATGCTTTTGTCCTTTATCAGAACGCGAGCTTCCCCACGAACACCGAAGGCGATCCGAAGAAGGCTCGTTGCGTCGACCCATTGGTCCCGATTGCAAACCAACAGTCCTCCACTGCCGGGCCAACTTCAGCTCCTATTCCTACTAAAACCGTATCCGATCCTATCACCGGAAGCCCCGCTGCCTCAACTGCTTCGACCGGATCTACTGCCAGCACCTCCCCAAACGCCGCCTCGAACAACCATGTCGCTACTGCCATGGGTATCATCCCAGTTTTAGGTTTTCTGGCATACTTTCTCTAAGTTTCTTCACTGTTAGTGTATATTAAAAGATTCACTGGAGTTGCACATATTGTTTTCTCGGTCGAGGTATATAAGAGCGCCGAAATCTAATCAGTGCGAAGTGAGGAGATTCTGAGATGTTAATGAATATACAAAATACAAGTACATTTTTCTCTTCCATTGATGATGACTTTTCTCGTAAACATGGTTTCAATATATTCACCAGGTTAGTTTCGCGAAGCCAAATTCTCTCAAGCAGAGCGAGGCGAGACCAAACGTGGCTAAACTCTACTTACTAATAAGTATTTAGTGATCTATCATTAGATCATTTAGAATACGAAAAAACTATTGACGAAACTTTGGAGATTATCTGCAACTATTTACATTTGCATGTAAAATCTTGTAAGTCGTCAACATCTTGTCTTCTTTGGTCCGATCTCCAAAGAAATTTCGTTGGAATATCTTGCAACTATTTAGTAGCTTTGAGATTTATTTTGAACCCCGATCTATGTAGCTTGATAACTGATAAGTAATTAATTACAAGAATCTGAATCATATAGAACCTTCGAACGAAATGATTGCGCCTATAACTATCAATGACGCCATATGTCCTCTCAACCTCGGAAATTTGCCGAGTAAGTTCACTCGGGTATGTTAACATGTTACTGGTTGGGGACAATACTCAGAGCATTGTTGGGATTGAAAATTCACGCCGATGGAAATTAGTTCTGTGCCACTTTAGAGCTTCATAGGAGCTAGCCCTCCCATCCGTCAGCACGAGCCAAAATGCTTCCGCCCCCTCATTAGCATTCAGTATTCGGGCTATTCTCTTACTAGCCCGGTAGCTCCATACAAGAGGTGTATTGGCGCCGGTGTTGGGCCGGGAACCCAAGAGTATGTCGCAAATTGTGCCATCAAGGTTTAAATTTCCTTCAATCGTGATCAAGGTTGGGAGAATGTAGTGAGGGTAACTATCCGTCCAATAGTAGGGGTCCGAGTATCGATACAGGCATGATTTAAAACTTTGTAATCTATCAAAGCCTTTGAGATACTTGAGCAGTCGAAACCAGTCTTCATTTGGATTCATAGATAAGCAATGGGCCAAATTAAACTTCTGCAAAGAGGTTTTACAACTATCCAAGAACTTCATCAAGTTGCCGAATAACAATACAGGGTATGTTAAAGTAAGTGATGTCAACTTAGTTAAGCCCCTATCCTCTGGAAGAAGAAATGGCAAGGGATCTGGTGGACCCGATCGATCCATAAGAACGTAGATGTTCAGAGACTTTAGGTTGGATCCTACTGACTCTAGCCAATGCCCAAAGCCGTATAGTAATTTGTTGGTTGAGTTCACCATAGTAACCCTGTCTTCGTTGATGAATTCAATGACTTTGGTGAATTCGATCGCGACTTCCAAGTTTCGCAGACTTGGAAGACTTCTGTGATAAGCTAGAAGGCGCTCGTGGCTTGATGTAAACCACTCTAGAGGTGCTCCGACCGCGTGTGTGGAATATTTGATTGACTCAAGTCGTGGTGGTCTTGAAAGAGTTATACAGTACAACAGGATCCCCCAGTACTTGTCCTCGTGCTGAGTATTTCCCATTATTTGAAACCCGTGTGTGCCATCCCGCTTTCTGATACTTCTCCTCCCAGGTATTAAACCTGCAGAAGGGAAAAAAAGATTTATCTCTGACCGGGTCAATTGATATTTTCCTTCGGGGTCGCTGTCTTCGATCGCTCGCGTAAACTCGATAGTTTGGAGATTAGGAAGATTGGACAGAGCGAGACTTAAGACCGCCCCGGCTTCGTTCGAATCTTGGACTCGACGAGCTTCTAGTTCTGTTATCCGCGTTGATTCTTGATTGTAAAGCTCTTCCAAGACTCGTTGTATGTACTGCCAGTTTTCAGCGTCGTAATCCGACCTTTGGATTATCCCTCTCGTTCTCAAGAGGTACGTATTGTAGGGATCGGCACCAGAGACTATAATTTGACGAACTCGGGTGCGCATTTCCGACTTCGAAATCTTGAGAAAGTTCTCGAGACTGGCGGAACGGAAGAATATTCGACGAGACTGGAATTTTGCATCGAGATGGAAATCTCTTGTTCTGTTGTTCAATGACTTCGATGTCATCCGTAGGGCAAGCAGGTCATCTTCATCAAGGTTTTGGACTACTGCCTCAAACAGCTCGAGAGGAAGATAGTGGAGAAGTGTCAAGCTTCCTGTCTCCATTGGTATCAATTTTGAAACAAAACTCTTGCCCTCCGGCAAGGTCTACCCTGGTTTTATAGCAGGATACGCGTTGTATATACGCGAACACCAGATGTGCAGTCGATGGGCGCAAGCTAGTATCAGCTTGTGAAATTGTTGCCGCACTGTTGTATGAACAAATTTTATAGACTGAAAAGTTAGCTTTTGGAAATCGAATCTCAAATCGAATCAACAACTCGACGCAAGAGGCCCTTACTTAGTGGGAGCAAGACCGCAATAATAATGTTATTATTTGCTTTTCGAATCCAAAGAACCAAACGACACACATTCTACGGCGTAACCTTTATGTCGAAAATCTCATATGATTTCAAAAGCCCAAGTGACGTCTCTGTGGCGATATTGAATGTCTCGTCCCAATCTGGTAATATTACTTCCAGAATTTTCGTCTGCAGATTAGCGTGAGGACCCCCGCTTGTTCGTGTCCCCCGCTCTGGCGTGAATGGATAGCTATTTTGACCTCACTGAATACAGGCTAATTGTTTAATACCCTTGTAACTTGCATAAACAGTATTCAGGGTTCTTCTAGGGCTCCGAAAATCCAAAGAGCGCAGGTTTAAGTAGCTCGCTGTCGCGATATCGATCACGGTCAATCACTTTGGAGCGAGCCCTAGGGTCCTCACTATCAAAATATTTCCCAAGCTCCCAATCTGCCTATTAAACGGGAATATGAACACAATTCCCGAAATATTGTAGACATACGAGGATTATCGGCTGGATCTAAATTTAATAAAAGTGTTTAGGCTCCGTTATTACGGGTATTCAAACTCGTGCGATTGTGGATATAGCGTGGCATCTAGAACCTCAGATGAGGGATGAAATCCCGCAAAGGCGAGCCCGTTACCGATAGGTAACTGGCCCGTATCTGTGGTATCACTTTTAACCTTCTAGTCAAATTTGAGCTTGTTTATTATCGGGTCGGCCAACACGAAGTGGGGCATTGGCTCGATTACTTACATTCTTTCAACTCCAAACTTTTTACAATTTGGGGTATGCTAGGCTCTTATCTAATCTGAGGAGTTCACTTTCGCCGAACTATATACATTACCAACCTTAAGATCTAGAAACTTAGACTGCATATTCTAAAAAAAGAGGGCCCCAAGATATGCATCTGTCTTCTCAACGATACTGTGATGCCTGATGGCTAATTGGTAATCGGGATACGAGTACTGGTTCAAAGATCCGTTACCTATTCGGATGAAAAATGATCCAAAAATATACTTCCGGAACTCCACTTCGTGCTAACATCTTTGTGTATTCGTTTCCGCCTATTAATTATGTTATCGTCGGGTGATATGCCGCTTCTTCGAGAATATTCATACGTAAGCCCTTCAAAGTCTCCGAAGTAGATCCATGGTAATAACCGTCTTTATCCCTTTCCCGACGGTTTGTGATTTTCCGTCTCAGGGTACTTGCGGATGAGCGTGGGTCGCTTCGTGTCATTGAGCGGCTGAAGATAGAATTTCTCGTTTATGAATTGATTGCAAGAGTGGGGTGCAAAAAGGCGAGCGAGCTACCCTTATTCTTCTCGCAAGCCGATATGTCACCCCAATTCGATTTGAGGAGCGAACGATCCGTCTTTGTCTGTCGTCCACACAGTTTAGTTCCGAAGCTGCTTTCCTAGATAGGACATGGGTCTCATATCCTTCTGATGTTGCGGATGAGATCACGTTTCCTCACCGCCTCGTTTTTGGAGGGAGCGCCATATCACAAACATCAAAGATTGGTTGGGTGGAAAGATAGATCAACTGACTAAGATATGGGTAATTTGGGGCTTGTGGCGCAGGGTTGATAAGTTACCAAAGACAAATCAATATATACTAAGGGTAAATAATTCGGAGTTGCTTTTTGGATATTTTGACGTCCGAGATATAGTGGGTAAAGATCACGGTACTAGGCTTGATCGAAGCCGAGGTAACTGACCGGCACTAGAGACCACTATTCCGAGGAAAGAGAGGACTATTCCGAGGAAGAATTCTAGCAATCTACACTCCCTTACCCTATAGACGAATACCGGGCAAGCTATCCGAGAATCAGCTACAGGCTACTGCTATAAATGGTTAGCCAAAATCGTCGAGAAGGCGTCATTGGAAAAATAATATTTGGTGAATTCTTTGAATAGGTGAATTGGGTGACGATACTCTAAAACTATACATTTCAAGCACGCACGATTGGGTGCGCATTGGTGCCAAGGAGGATCGATTATGGAGACTTGTGAAAAAACACCTCGAACCCCATGGAGGGCCGATCTTTATTCTAGCACAAAAGACGGTAATCGAAGTTGGTATCTCAGTTTTTGCCTTTGGATTGATTTGCACATCGATTCAAAAGAAGTTGGCCGCTATACGAAGTACGAGGCTTGCTCGTTTTTCGTGGGCCTGAGTTTGGTATCAAACACAGTTTTCAACAAAGTGTAGTACGAGTTTTGTGGTTTATTCTCGGCTATTTCGGGTGGATCGGAGGGTTTCAGAGAGTTGGGTCCACGGGAACCCGCAGTTGGGTACAAAGAGTTTGCTGCGGGTCACCGCAAAGCTTGGAGTCTGCCTTGCAAGCTTGGACCGCTACTACAAGGGTTCTCGGCCTAGATACCACGTCCTGGTGATATGAACTTATTTATCCACTCCCCCGGGAAGAAAAGACGGCATTGATACCCTGCAAGGATCCTTATACAAGAACGAAGATATTTTCCCGGTACTCATTGCTATTTAATCGTTCTCTGGTAAGAACTAAAACAAGCGTTGAGTTTTAAAACATTACCTTGGCTTTGAAATGGTTGCGACCGAATATGTCATTAGTGGGGTCGACATTTAAATGCATGAAAGCTACCGGCGCCTGCCTATGTCTGGAAGATCACAGATGAGGGAGTTTGATTTTTAGCTATTTAGCCGGGCGTTTCTTAGTTATCATGATTTCC
Organism: Dactylellina leptospora; assembly: GCA_036971365.1. Classification (NCBI taxonomy): domain Eukaryota; kingdom Fungi; phylum Ascomycota; class Orbiliomycetes; order Orbiliales; family Orbiliaceae; genus Dactylellina; species Dactylellina leptospora. The sequence goes on from JAJTUC010000006.1 coordinate 807,458, forward strand.
TCTGCCATGGCACGCCAGACCATCCTATGGATCGCCATGTGCCATCGAACTACGAAGTTGCTTTTCAATGCTGTGAATTTTGATTCCCACTTTGAAGGTAGGTCCTGCCGAAAATTTTCTAAAAGGCTACTTCATCCATAGACCATGCGTTAGCTGGTATTACGGAGATAGTCATCCACAATATAGGCAGATATTGTATGTCATAGAAGAAAAACTTATATTTTCTATTGTCCACCGAAATGAGTGGGCTCAATTTTCTTGTGATCATCCATCGCAGGTGGTATAACGACATTTCCTGACGGAAGGCACATCATGCACTCGGGAATTCACCTCGGATACATAGCGAATACCTTCAAGTTAAATTTTAACTAAGGTTTGAAAAAAGAAACGGGAAAGAAAGGAGGAAAAAGAAGGTTTAAACCTTATGTCAACAAATTTATTTGACCTATAGCGACGTTTCAATCCTGCCCTATTCCCAGGGACCAAACATCAAGCTATTAGGGTTTCGGTGAAATCATCGAGACTCCGACCGAATGCCATGCAAAATGATGTGCCTGTATTATACGAAAACCGCAACAACAACACGGCGTTCTTTTCCAACTGGTTGGTTAACCAACATGCTGGCAACATTGGTATGCAAATATTTGCAAATCATCCATCACGAGATGGGGCCTTAGAGTGGAGGCCAGCTCGGCCCATGCCCTCATGGCAGCTCGTCATACTAGCTGGTGGGTTAACAGGGGTTAGACTGCTACAGCGCCGCCTGGATGCGAGCCATGGGGCGAGCCATGGATTCACATCGGATCCGCGGGAGTCGTTTCATTTAAATTTGGATCATAGCGCGTTTTGATATTAACGCTTGCGCCGAAGCATGTGTGTTGACCCTAGGATATTCGAAAGCACTTTTGAATGTCTTTGAGTGAGATTCTATAGAAATCGCCACACTTGGTGAGATTTCTGATGTTAATTTGCTCGGTTGACAGTCGTAAATGCTTTTAAGGCATACCAGCCCAGCTCATTACGTCTTTTTATTTTCACAGCCGGACCCGGCGCCCCATCATGATCTATGGTAAAACAATGCCCTAGAACCATGGATTCCTATACCGAGGCAGACAGGGTATATCAACTTAGCCGTGGATATATCTATTGATTGTCCTTCACCGAACTCGCATGCCGGATTTGAATAATCCATCAATGAACCAGATGTGTGGTGTGAGTAAAAAGGACGTTATGTAGTTTTACACTCTCGCCAGGCGGATTCGAATGGAGTGAGACAATCCAGGGAATCTAATCGAATGTCCCTCAAGCCATGGAATGAGGCTGATAGGTCTGGGGTCGGTTCCATCTTTAGGAAGCAGATCCAATGCATCCACAATATCGCGGGGGCTACCAGGGTTCAATCTAGATCCACCCGAGTTCGTCTCCCGACTGTCAATTCGCCCTTAAATGCATAACACCATTATACCACAAATATATTGTTTTTGCCGGGAAATTTAAACGATGCTGCGGTCGAATTGTGAGTCTAGTTCCGGACTGTAAGGTCATGCGGGAACACGGGGAAGCAACCGGTAAGATATATTGAGAATCCATGAATTCGCGAATATCAAACGAATGTTTGGCGGGGTACGGGTAGAACCAAAAGAATTGTGTTTCTATATAAAGCCAGAAAGTTTGGCATCAACTATTCTTTCTTGGTTGAATTGACTTCTCAAGCTAGTTCAATCTTACTTACTTGCCTTAAGTTTCGTCCTTGGTACCTCAATCATCATGAGATCGTCACTGTTGGGCCAATGTCGCGTCTTCGGCACGGGGACGCTACTTTTCCTCTCAATCAATGCTATTACTAGTGTCTATGCTCAAGCAGGAGCGTGGGAACAATGTGGAGGGTAAGAATTCGTTCAACCATGCAAAATCGTATGACACAAAGCTAATTATATGCTCGGATAGGTTAGGATGGACTGGCCAGACCTCGTGTATCTCTGGGTGGACCTGCGTGTACTCCAATCCGGTAAGTTTTCATTCTTAGATTAATATATCTAGAGATTCAAACTATTAGCAAGAGGCATTGGTCTTACGTTATATCATAAAATAGTATTATTCTCAGTGTCTCCAAGGCTCGGGTTCTGGTACAACCACCACTTCTACGACCACTACTACTAGAGCCACCACGACCCCGGGCACCACCAGCCGGACAACGACAGCCGCAACGACAACGACAACGACAGCCGCAGCTACATCATCTGCCTCTTCCTCATGGCCAGGGAATGGAAGTGGCTCTACTTTCAACAACCCCGTTCTTTGGGAGGATTTGGCTGATCTCGAGATAATCCGTGTCAACGATGTGTATTACTACTCAGCAAGTACGATGGCTTACTCCCCTGGAGCCCCAGTCCTTCGCTCTTATGATCTTGTAAACTGGGAATTCATCGGACACTCCGTGCCTGTCCTTGACTGGTCTTCCAAGTACAACCTTGCGAACGGCGAGCGTGCATACGTCAAAGGTATCTGGGCCAGTCTTTTCGGCTATCGAAAGTCTTCTTCCACTTACTACTGGGGTGGCTGCATTGAATTCGGTAAAACATATATGTACACCGCGACGAATCCAGCAGGACCATGGACCAAGAAGTCGACCATCAACACCTGTTATTACGACGCCGGATTGCTCATTGACGATGACGACACCATGTATGTCTCCTATGGCAGCACCAATATCAATGTTGCCAGGTTGACATCCGATGGCTTGGGGCAAGCGGAAACAAGAACGGTTTGGAGCGCTCCTTCGAGCATTGGCTATATCGAAGGGTCTAGATTCTACAAAAGAAACGGTTTTTACTACATCTTCTTGACGAAACCAGCGAACGAGCAATGGATTCTCAAAGCCAGCAGCCCGTGGGGTCCCTACGTCGAGCGTCAATTGCTCAAGGATATTTCTACACCGGTGTCTGGCGCAGGCATCCCACATCAAGGTGCTTTGATATCCACTCCTGCAGGGCAATGGTACTATATGGCCTTTATCGATGCTTATCCAGGAGGAAGAATGCCTGTCATGGCTCCCATTACTTGGGGAAGCGATGGCTATCCTACTATCACTAAGGTCAACAATGGATGGGGAGCGTCGTACAACTATCCTCTCACCAAGCGCCCTCTCAAATCTCCTTACGGAACCGACACCTTCAGTGGAACCTCGCTGGGTCCGGAGTGGGAATGGAATCACAACCCCGATACTTCGAAATTTTCAGTGAACAACGGATTAACCTTGTCTACCGCTACCGTTACCTCAGATTTGTACGCAGCTCGAAACACTCTGACCCATCGGATCCTCGGGCCGATATCCATCGGTACGATCGTTCTCAATTATGGCAGTATGGCGGACGGTGACCGTGCGGGATTTGCTATGTTCCGCGACAAGTCAGCCTGGATCGGAATTGCCAAGACTGGGTCAAGCACTCGGATCACGTTCGTCTCAGGGATTAACTTGGACACTAATTGGAATACGGTTTCTACTGGCTCTGAGGGCGCTGGTGCATCAATCTCTGGAACAAAAGTATGGCTACGTATCCGCGCCGATATCAGACCAGGAGGTACAAGGACTGCCACCTTCAGCTACTCAACTGATGGTAACAACTTCACCAATCTTGGAAGTGGCCTTGTCCTTAACAATGATTGGCAATACTTTATCGGTTATCGCTTTGGTATTCTCAATTACGCAACGAAGAGCTTGGGCGGAAGCGTCAAAGTAGACTCATTCACCATGACATTGGCATAAGCTATAGTCTAGCACTACTACACCATTGTCCCGATATGTGACTTGACATATCCCATCTTGCGGGAAATCTTGAGCCCCTTGGACTTAGACGGTGTGTATTATACAAGGTCGATAATGCACAAAATGTAAATTTAGTTTGTAAATACTCGCGTCCTCCTCCATTAGGAGATTGTATATTTAGCTTTGCTATATTGCAATATATTGAATCACTACCATCCCATGTTGACATCAACCGATGAGGGTAGAGCTCAATCGGTGGTTCCGGAACTCATTGCATCGAGCCTTACGGCCGTTTTCTTCGTGTCAACTTAATGATATCATCCCTGTAGCCTAAGTTTTCTAGATCTAGCCCGATGATTAGATCAAATGGATCTAGCCCTTGTATGTGTGAGACAGGAATAATCACAGTCGCCTAAAAGAACCAAACCCACAAATTCAATTGATAGATAAATTAACTTATTCGATTTACCACATTTGAAATTTAATATAACATAACGCCCCCAAAAATTGGTACGGTATTTACATGAAATCCTTAACCTGCGCCGTTGGTATGATATAGGGCTTCGGACCGTTCGCCCTTTTCTTCGTCTCTTGCTCGTAGGCATATGCAATGTTAATCAATTTCTGCTCATCGAACCTCCTGCCCACGATTGCCAGTCCGAGAGGAATATTAGGCCCTTCTGTCACTAATCCTCGGGCGTCAGTCACGACTTTCGTGTCTGATGCTGTAAAGCCCATAGGCACGATGACTATAGGATAACCCGCCAAAGTAGCCACTTTTTCCGCTACGTCTACTGTCATAATGAGGGCGTCGAGAGCTCTGTTGCGCGAATTCAGAGCGCCTAATATGGTTCCCTCGCTTCCTAAGTAGCGGATTTTCTCGTAGGACTCTTTGAACAAGTCGCAGGTATTGTCCTCGCACGGAACTCTCATGGCTCCTTCCCACATAGCCATGTCACGGTCTGGGTATTCAGCACGGGGGTGACTCTTCGTAAAGGTAATGATATCCTGGAGTGAATGAATTTTGTTAGGGTTGACCGTTAACTGAGAAAGATATTGTTTGATGTTGGTTTTGAAGTCGAGGGTGCAGACAATCAGTAGATCGTTAACGCCTCGGATGTCTTTGTATGCAGGAAAGTCCGCATCTTCGACAACCGTAGCTCCCATGTTGCGGATCGCTTCTACAGCTTGGTTGAAGCTCGCCATTGCCTTGTGGTTTGGTCTGAGGGCGTTGCGTGGGATGCCGATTTTAGCACCTTTCAAGGCTGAAGCATTTAAATTCTTCCAATATTCCGGGATACTGTCGAAAGGTATATCACGGGTGTATTTATCATGAGAATCTTTCCCTGCAATAGCGCTAAGAATATAGGCCGCATCTTTGACTGTTCTAGCCATTGGGCCAACTGTGTCATAATGCTCGCTGATTGGAATGACCAGATGTCGCGAAGTTAATCCAACCGTCGGCTTGATTCCAACCAAGCAATTGCGATCCGCAGGCAGCACTATAGACCCAGAGGTTTCTGTCCCAAGGGTAGCCAGCGAAAGCCCAAGTGCGGATGCAACAGCACTTCCGCTGCTGCTACCACGGGGATTCAGGTTTGGGTAATACGGACTTGTGATTTGCCCGTGCCTTGGACCCCATCCATCGCTGGAGTTAAGAGAGCGGAAGTTCGCCCACTGTGACATGCCTGTCTTCCCAAGAATGATAGCTCCAGCCGCTCTCAATTTCGCGGCTGCGGTGCTATCGCTAGATGTTCTTGCCCCGAGTAATGCAAACGAGCCGGCAGTATTATTCATTTTGTCTGATGTCGCGATGTTATCTTTTATTAAGATAGGAACGCCATGTAGAGGGCCTCTGTTTTTGCCATTTGTGCGCTCACTATCCAACGACCTCGCAATTTCTAGAGCATCAGGATTGATTTCTGTGACAGGTTTTAGCTTGCCATTGACCTCGTTTATCCGTGCGATATATGCTTGGGTCAGTTGATAAGATGTGAAACATCGGTCGTGCAATAAGGTGGTAATATCATCAATAGTTATATCAATTAGATCCGGGATTTGTGCCGATGATAGCTTGCCTGAGGCATTAATGCATTAGCGGTGAACGCCCCACTATGACTGAGCACGAGAAGTCACTTACAATTACTACTAACGGGGTTAGCCGTGACGGCAAGTATCGTTTGGAAGAGTACCAACCCGTAGCTTAGAAATGCGGAGTTTGGTGATACCATTTTTGTTTTAAAGAAGCGCCGGTGCGATAGCTCCTTGATGTATTGAAGTACTAAAAAATAATACTGAGTATGGAGTACTTGATTGTACACTGGTATAGTAGATTCTAGAACAGGGATATTCCTTTGTTCTTATATAATTATATGGTGGGAATCTCGAGATGGATGCTATGTACGGCGGGAATCTTAGACCCCCCAGCTTCCATAATTTTTTGCAAAATTTTTCAAAAATTATGGGAGCTGGGGGGTTTAAAATAGTCTCGGAATTAAACTATACAGAGAAAATCTAAAATTCTCGCCGTATATTATTTCCGATTGTAACAACACAAAATCTAATAACAAAACACTGGAAGGCCGCGCGCGGCACTTAAACCCGACTGAAATTTGCACTTATCGAGTACTACGTCCTCGAACGTGACAAATTCCAGGTTCGGGTACCAGTACCGCTTGCAACCTTCTTTTTTCATCCCAAATTTAAATATATTAATTAAAATATATTTTACGTTGATCTTTATCTAATCTTGGACAATCCGCGCATTTGTTTTGTAACCTCTCGCAAACCTTATCACTTTGGTTTGGGTACGAGACTGGTGCGCTAATTATGTTACTAAGGCTTGCTAACGCGAGGCTTGTTAACGTATTAGTTATATAATACATTTTAATTGTGTGTACTGGAGGCAGATTTTGGCTGTAAGTTGTGATGGCTGCCTCGCGTACGCATAGACGGGGAAGCCAGTATAGACCCTACCTTTTCAGTCGGGCATAAAAGAATTTTATTAGTTACAACGAGTTGTAACTATTTGTAATAAAAAACAAAACGATGTGAAACGATTTTTTAATAACAACATCAAATCTCACTTAAATTTGATAAAATATTAATATGCCCGACTGAACGAAGTGAAGGTAGGGGTTCCGAAGGAACAAATTGAGCTCCCATGTGCACGGAGCAATCTGATGTAGCAAGATCTATCTCCCTAGGGGGGGGCTTTAAAAAGTGTGTTGTTTTTTCTATGAGATTCTATAGCTATACAGCCATCAGTCTCGGAACCAGACTGTGCGGCGGAGCAGCTTGGGACCCCACCGCATGCTTCTCAGTCGAGCCCCCCTTCGGGGGCCTCTCCTTCGAAGCGCGGCTGGGGTCCCTACAGATCAGTCGGGTTTAAGCGCCTCCACGAGGCCTTCTAGTGGTATTTAATGATCCTTTATCAATTGTTTAGGACTTTTATTTAAAATAATATAATGATTTCGTAGATTTATTTTTGTGTTGTGTGATGTGTGATTTTGCAAAAAATTTTCAAAAATTATGGGGGTCTAAAATTCCCGCCGTACATCAAACTAGCAACATTCTAGAAGTCCAACTAGCCGATGACGGCATTAGTACCTCCGCCTCTGGGAGCTGTTTTCGTCCCGCAGGGTGACTAAGCTTGGGATGTAACATCAATCGCGGTTTCATGAATATGTGCTATCTGATTTCAGCAGATATCTGTTTGACCTCACATGGGCATTTGCAGATACCTATGTGAGCTCACCACCCTCTGTTTGTCCATTTGTTTTTTACACGTTCTTTCTTATTTTTCCATTTTTTCAAAAAAAAAAAAAAAAAACTTGTATTCTTTGTTATTCTATTCTCTGATTGTGTACATAGTAAGGACACCTGGAGCCCAGTGTGGCTCACATCAGGTTTCATCCATAGCGGTGAATACACACACACACAGACACACCACCGAATTGCGATCGTCCCCTCCACCATCAATCAACAGATGTTAAGAATCCCTTCATACCTACACCAATTTCCAGAGCTCATCAACATTTCAAATCTAGTCGCTTTATCTTCCCTGCTTATTGTCTTCCCCATCATTTATGGACAGGATTTGAGCCGAATCAAGAGAGCAGGTCAGTTAAGTACTTGAATCAAATCAATTGACGCAATCTGAATTCAGATTGATCTAGATCTCAAAAACTAACAAGACCTGACCGGAATTAAAGTTGAGTTAATCACAACCCGACGATTTAATACAGCCACTAAAGGAAGTAGAGAGGTAACAAGCGTATGAGGCTGCTAAAAGTAAGGTATTGTGTGTATTTCATGCATTTTCTCTTTATGCTTTTTTCCAAATGCCATTAAAATACTCTATAGTTCCGTCTGTATCCCGGAGAAGTGTCTGTAGGGTTTCCCATTCCCTTGGAATCTCGAAGCAAAAGATTATCCGTCAAAGAGTTCTAGAACGTTTAGATGCTAGTATGATACTAGGTCTGATTACTACAGAAAATACAAACACTTCTTAATTCGTCGAGGTGGGAGAAATGAATGCCAGAGGTCGGAATCCAACCCTCTCAACCCTCCTCTACACTGGACTCGTGGGGCTCAAGACGTTCAAATAATCCAAAGTCATCCTTCTTTTCAGCCTTATACGTCGCTATAGCCTTTCATTGACAAGCCATGATCCGTAAATCCTGTCTCGAAATATATAGGTGCAACCCCGCCGGAAACTATTAGGTGAGAGGATGTAAAGACTTGTCAGTATCCCGATCTCCGGTTTATTAAACTCTTGAGCAAGATCATACCTATAATTTTTGGAACTTGAGGGCGGACTGGGTGTATATCATGAACTCTGAAATCAGGCTCCGAACGAGACTTAATTTCACAAAATTTGGCTACTAGAGCCTCCCAGAAGTCGTTTGCGTGGTCGTATTGTCCTAAAAGCGTCGCGAATTCGTTTGAAGCCAGAGTCTGATCAGATGAAAACTCGTCACTGAATTCGAATATTGCTTGGTCTGATGCCAAATTCCCACGGATCGTTAGTATGGATGGTAGTTGATCTTCCGTGTCGTTTCCCCATAAACTCTCTTCCTCTTCCCGATTCGCCATTCTGAATTCCTCCAGTTGGAAATCTCTTTTCAAAAACTTGAGCATATCGAACCAATCCTCTCTTGGATTCTCCATTGTGCATCCTTCCATTCTCAACACCTGTAATTCATGTTCACAGAACCCTAAAAATACCTTGAAATCGCTAATATCGATGTTGAACTGCGAAAGTTCCAGAGTTCTGAGTTTTCTTAACTCGCAGGTTGCCATGTAAAACTTGCCGAACTCTTCGGGTGCATTCATTGAAAGGCGTAAAGATTCGAGATTTCGTCCAGCCGCTGTAAGCCACTTACAAATATCCTTGTTATTCCCACCCTGCTCGATGAGATCTTGTTCCTCATCGCTCAAGAGCATCTCCATCTTGAGATGTTTCAGGTTCGCGAATGAGGATTGCAAAGCAACAAAACGCTGTTTCGTACCGCTAAACCACCTAACAGGAACTCCATCAACGTTCTTAGTATCCAAAACGGATTCGAGTTTCGGTAAACCAGCCATGAGAGCGGCGTTTATTACAATATTCCATAATTTATCCGCCATGGTACTTTCGGACATACGGGAACGCGACTGGGAGTACCGAAGCGGTAGACGCTCGCCTGGGCCTAGTCCGAGCGACGGATAAAAAATATTCCACTCCATTCGTCTCATTTTCTGGTTTGATCCCCTGTCGAATTCGATAGTATGAAGGTTGGGAAGATTTGAAAATGCAAGTGTTAAAAGTCCGATTTCGGTCCTTGACTCTTGCATCTGTTCGAACTCCCTGAGATAATCGCCCGAAGCGATTTCCGTGAAGTCTTCGAATTCGTTATGCATTCCAAGGTATGGTCCGCCTGTTTTGCGTGGTGCTGTTCCATAAGGTACCTTGTCTGATATTATAATATGTTGTATCCTGAAATTGACGGAGGCATTTCTTGAGATTTTGAGGAAATTTTCGAGACTCGCGGGGATGAAGAATATTCGTCGGCAGCGGTAGAGCGATTCTAAGTGTATTTCTTCGAGCTTGTTATTAAATTCTTTGCAAGTCATCCTCAAAGCCAAAAGGTCGTCATCATCAAGATCTTTTCCGATGATCTTAACAATCTCCTGTGGGAGTGTTGATAGCCGAACCATGGTGTATTGATGGAACACGATGATGTGAATACCGCTATCGCTGGGTTCACTTGCTCCTGTTATGCTATTAATAGGACCCTTGGGCAGCCAATGGACAGTATTATTGGTGAGTGCGGGGCGCACTTGTACAAGCTGGTAGGATTATTAGAATATTTCGTCCACCTCGACACTCTATCGAATAAAAGTCGACATAGGCCGAAATAGTTCCGTAAACCGTCGGTGTCAAGAGAAAGTGACACTGCAGTGTGTAAGCTATGTAAGATTGACGAAGTCTGGTTCTCGAAGCGATGCTCAGTCCTCTGAATGTCAGGTAAAGGTGTAGGTCGTATGAAAGGTGAGATGGAAAACCAAAGCTCTAAAATCTACGATATGGCCTGGAAGATCAAAAAATAGGCAGGCTTGCTTTCATCTAGTCATTGTATAATAACCCTTAGTAATCTCCGTTTTGAGGCGGAAAAACGAACTTAGTAGAAGGTTTTAACTAGTTTTCCAGCCTCAATAAGAGCACAGATGCGGAAAGAATATCAGAGTTCGATAAGAAAGTAATCCCGATATCGGTAGGTCCCGACTGATAAAGCCTATAGCAGCTTAGAACGCAGCCTCGCGGCGGCAGTAAATTGAGAAATCTCAGAACACCCTCATGTCTAAACTGCTCAAGATGAATTTGAAGAGATTAGCGAAAACCTTGAAGTTACGGATTTCTAACTGATCATCGAGAAAACAATTTTGCATTGTTCATGCCTAATTTAGGGCTGGGTTTCGAAGCTCTGAAAATCTATTCTGAATTTGCTCTTTAGAACGCCAAATTATGAATTCAATGAACCATTCCTCGGGCGCGAAATATGGATACAAGACACTCTGAGTGGACTCAAGCTTTGAAGCTTTGAGAGAGGAATTTGTAGTACAAAGACGCAAAAATCAAGTCGTGGCCAGCTCTGGCGATTACATAATCGCGAAGTTCTTGATAAGCGGCTCTTTCGCTGGTTTAAGCTGCGAAGTCGTCTCCTTCAGCATCAAATATCCGCTATACAATACAGTCCTCTTGACTTTGAATAGTGAATTTGACTAAGCATAGTCGTGGATTTGATGAAGAATATTGACACTTTTGCTCAATCGCAGCGCAAAGCCATGTTTTTGAAGTATAACATTCCGCAAGTCTCCTAGGTACATTTTGAGTTTTCTAGCTCTATCGCCGAAATTGGCATTGCCTATTCTGGATTACTATGGAGGCATGGGGATCACTGACGCTGTATCTTGAGCTTGAAGGTCCCTGTATCTTGATAGACACGTGCAAAGAAGCGCGGGGTTTCGCATTTATAAGGGGATCATGGGTATTGAATATGGTTATGGGGTTAGAGCACCCCATGTCTGGCTCGGCTAATCATAGGCAGGTACGCAGGAACGAAGACACAATGGATTCAAATGATTGCAACAATGAGGGGCTCTGAGAAAGGCTTTTGACTTGCTTTTTCAGCTTTTCAACACCTGTTAACAGGCTATTTTAATGGGCTTCTAGGATTGGTACAGTTTCTTATGTAAGTAAGTCTAGGGGATCGTCCATCCCCGGTATTACTCGCCTTTGAAGCTAAATGAGAGCTAGGATTGCAGAAGGGTAATGAGACTAGTATCTAATTGTATCGGTCGGTCCCGATGTTCCCATTGTCTGATGATAAGAAACGCAAAGGATCTTGGGGATTCTTAAGCTCCTTCCAATCCTGTCTTACCGCGCCGGAATACGACGCTTTTTTTTGCCATTTCCTTGGGTTCGATCCCGTTTCTAGAGTTCAGCTTTCTAGGGAGCTATCTCAAGAATACTCGGTGGCGATGGGGAATCGAAGTGGAGTACATTATCTCACTTGCAGGTAATCGTACTGTATTTTTCTCACTCGCTCTTCCATTAGTCTTCTAGATGCATACCATGACGAACTTCCTCCTCGGTTCTACGAAACAGAACGCAGTTCAAGGGGCACGTTTTTGGTGCAGATCTTGGAAGATTCAAGCTTCTTTTGGCAGGCGCGAATGGGCTTCGGGAGCATGAGGGCAGGGATCCACATTGTCAAGCGATTGGCCCTGAAGAATTATTGGAAAAACAAACTACTGTAAAGCAGAGGGACATCAGATGCACAGTGATGAAGTAGATGTAACCGGGATTTGAGAGAGTTTTAGGCAGTCGTTTCTTCGATATATCTTGGGCCTTTATGCAGTTTCTTGGATTTTGAAAGTTCTCTGACCTGGTTTTCGGTTGGTATCTGTGGAGGCAGTGATGAGGCTTGGCAGGCACTGCTTGGATTATGCCAAGGAAATTTGTGGCGGATCAATCTTTGGAGGTTGAGACGAGGCTTTCAGAGAACTTTCGGGTTTCTATGGATTGAAAAATATCTAAGTTGGAGTGATCACTCTCCGACATAGGTATCATTATTTGCAGAAATAGATGACTTGGAATGTATATTTAGGCTGGATCACTGGTGCAAATTTGAAATTTTGGCTAATTAATTGACCTCTACAAAAAGATAGCCAGTGCCGAACTAGTTCTGTGTTAACTCACGCTGAATCCAATCCCCAAGACATCTGTAGAAGCTCGTGAGGTGCTATCAAGACGGCTCCGGGAGGTCTGCTTTTAGAAACTCGGCGCCTTGCGAAATCGTGCAATGTTATCACGATCAACGTTGGTTAGCACAATGCCATGTGTAGCCATATGTTGGACGGATGGTTCCGGACGTTAAGAAACATGATAAGCACGATTTTCGTACTGCTGTGGCGATATTGATGTGGGTTACAGCGTCCACAGTATCGGCTCGTCTACTTTTTGTTCCTTCTGGATCTGAACTAGCTATCAAATTACAGCGTCGTTCGAAAACATCTACACTGCGAAGACGAGTTCACGAATAGTAACCCAGTAGCGGAATATTCCGAACGCTACCAACATGTTGCAACGAGGTAACCTTGATTCGCGCAACGCTGCGGTCGCGTAGGGCCGTCAGCGATACAAAGAATAGCCGTTGGGGACGATATTACATAAAGCCAAGTACCTTGACAGGTGCAAGAATAACGAACGAGTCTCAGATGAAATATTGTTTCTGTCGAGAGCTGTGTTGAGGGCAGGTCCCAATTGGCCGGCAAATTGGGCACCCCGACGAGGAAGGAGAGAGCCATCGGGCCAATCGCTTGGTGGATCCCAGGCACGCCAACCGCTGCCATGTCGGCCATAAGCAAGGGCCGGCATGCATGCAGGCAGTCATTAATGCGACGACATATCGCGAGTCCTTCCAAGCCTTCCTTCCTGTCTGATCGAAGGCGCACTTCGATCGACCTTCCTCCGTCACCCGGCCTGGGGTTCGTTCTTTCGTTTGTGTTCATGTCCCACGGCGGGTGTGGCTCTAGCGTGGGAGCGCTCCGGCGCTGGACCCTTTGTACCTACATACATTTCCATTCCCAGCCGGGTGGCCGCAGTGACAAGTGATCAGTGCGACCAGTCGTTATATAAGGAAGGGGCCCCTTCCTCCAGCTTGTTTCGCGGATCAGCGATTCGTATCCAAACTACGCTCTCCGACGGCACCACCGCAAACATGTGGAAGTCTCTTGTTCTCGGTCTCGGACTCTCGTCCGCCGCCCTCGCCTGCGATACCTGCACTGGCACCGGCGATGTTGAGATGGTCCGACGGGCGCGACTGCTCCAGCCCCGTATGCAGCCAGACGCCGTTCCAGCTATCAACGGACCAAAGGGACCTCTGCCGTGGGGACAGATCACCTTTGCGCATACCTCTGACACCCACGGTTGGCTGATGGGTCATGTTAAGGAGGCGAACTACGGCGCCGACTGGGGTGACTATGTTAGCTTTATCCGCCACATGCGATACAAGGCCAGAAGCTTGGGAGTCGATTTCCTCGTCGTGGATTCTGGTGACTTGCATGACGGTGCTGGGCTTTCAGATGCCACTGCGAAATTGCCAGGAGGTGTGAACGGAGAAGTCAGCTTGCCCATATTCGAGAACTTGGACTACGACCTGCTCACCATCGGTAAGTTTGACAGAGAATGAGTGGTATATGGGGCACGCTTGCTGACGTTGATTTCACAGGTAACCACGAACTCTACGTCGCCGATGTCACCTACGACGTCTTTGCCAACTTTGCCAAATTCTACAGATCGAGATACTTGACTAGCAATGTCCAGATCCGAGATCCCAAGGATGGCAAATTCAAGTACGTTGGCAAGACTCACAAATACTTTACCACCTACTTTGGTATCCGCATCATGGCTTTCGGCGTTCTCTTTGACTTCACTAGCAACGCCAATAACTCTAAGATTATCAAGGCCAAGGACATGGTTCAGGAGCAATGGTTCTTGGACGCTATCAATTGCCCTGAACCAATTGACCTGTTCTTAGTTCTCGGTCACAACTCTGTTCGTTCGTCTGGCTCTACTTTTCCTATCATCCGTGAGGCCATCAGGAAGGCCCACCCAGATACACCTATTCAATTCTTCGGTGGCCACAGCCACACCCGCGATTTCAAGGTTTTCGATAATTCCAGCACTGCATTAGAGCCTGGTAGATACTGCGAGTCCCTCGGTTGGCTCGCTATGTCTGGTATCGATGCTGGCAAGGGCAAGCATAAGCCTGAGGGTGTACCCAACCCAACTCGCCCAGCTATTAACGGCACCGTTGACGCTAAAGTTACCTACGATCGCCGTTACCTCGACTGGAACAGACTCTCTTTCGAGTACCATTCTGACAATGTCCGCACTTTTGATACTCCCCGTGGTGAATCTGTCACCGATGACATCTGGGATGAACGCCATAGACTCAACCTCACCAACCTTTACGGCTGTGCTCCACAATCTTATTGTCTGTCTTGCGCACCCCAAACTAGTGAGCTCAGCCTCTATCCACTTGTCCAAAAGGCTCTATCGGCTGTCGTCGTAAATGAAGAGCGCAATACTACCGCTCGTATGATCTTTGTCAACACTGGCGGTTTCCGTTTCGATCTTCTCAAGGGACCATTCACCTACGATGACAGTTTCATCGTTGCTCCATTCACCAACGCCTTCGAATACATCCCTAACGTTCCATACACCGCTGCCGCGAAGCTTCTCGACCTCCTGAATGCCGGTGCTCCACAGAAGCGTGATATGGACCGAGAGCACCGCTCTTTCCTACCACGCTCCGCTGATGCCTGTCCCCTCGACGGCGCACAATTCAACCGTGCTCTTGTAAAGCGACGAACAATCACCCGTCGACAGGAGATCGTTTCTCCTGGATACGTTACCAAGGACGACTTTGGTATCGACGGAGACGATACCCCGCACTCTACTATTCCATTCTATCGTACTACCAACGACATTCTGGCCAAGGGCGGCTTCCCGGCAGACGGAAGCGATCCGGAGACCGTTGACGTTGTCTTCTACGATTTCATTAGAAGTTATGTTCTCACAGCGCTTGGAAAGGCCGGTGTTAACTATACTACTAGCGACGTTAGTCTTTACATGCCTAAGACTTTTACTTCCAATGACTTCTTGCCAGCATATGCTCGGTTGGCTTGGTCGAAGGATTGTTAAATGGCTCTTTTTGTTTTGAAGTTTGTTTGAGCATCTGTATTTTGAGCGGCCACCTGAAGCGAGATTCCAGCGCATGAAAAGAATGTTTAATGTAGAGTAATATTGTATATATACCACCAAGAAGAATATTATTTTCTGACCTGCAGCCCAACTTTTGCCCAAGATATGGTAAATACTCGTGAGAGTGTGATTGTAAGGAAATAAAAAAGCCACCCGAAATTCCCAAATACTACAATACATAAATCAAACAAGCGGTGACAAGGCGAACAAAAAAAGAGTAGGTAATCGGAAACGCCTTTATAACAATCTATTCAAAAGAGCATCTTTCCAGTGCTGTCTTGCAAGTGCTCCTTCCCATATTGATCAATGGACAAAGTTTCCCCGGGCCCACAGAGCATAGGTTTCCCGACATTCTGATGATCCAATCCCTTGTTACCCCAGACAGTCTCCATTTCCTCTCTAGTCTTCGTCTTCTTTTTCTTTTCCGCGATCCTCTGTTTCTCGAAATAAACGTATCCGGCGTAATATGTTCTATTTTGACAACCGCCGATTTTTCCTTTCGCGGCCATGAAGCGTTGGAAACTGTTGGGTGGGATGACTCGGTCCGGTTCGGAGGTACACGCTGCGAAAGCGCGCATGAGTGAGGCTTTCGTGTGAGATGTTGACGATAGGGCTGCTGTGATTTTGCGGCGGACTACATCGCAGGTATCAAAGATAGGGACTTCGTCGGTTTCTTCGCCTTCGATATGGACAGAGGTGACGAAGTCTGGGAGGGCAGATTTGGATTTTGAGGATGCTTTGGAAGGTTTCTCTGACGGTTTGTTTGCTGAGTTTTCGGTGGATTTGGCTGTAGCGGTTGTGGATTTGGCTGTTGACTTTGCAGAAGCTTTAGATGCGGATTTCTTGGGCGCTGTGGTTGTCGTCGAAGTTGGAACTGACAATTCTGCGGTAGCAGGTATGGTTGAAGGTGGCATTGAAACTGCCATCGCAGGTACCATTACAGGCGTAGGTAAGTTTACTGGCTGTAAGTTCACAATTGGAGGCAGAGGAGCCTTAGATTTTCCGGCAATCTTCTTAGGAGCCGTTGTCGCCTTCTTAGCTCCTGCATTCGCACCCCCAACGTTCTTCGAAGCGGCAGCGGCTACTTTAGGTGGCTCCAAAGCTACCACCTCTGGAGTGATATTAAAAGGCTCAAGGCATAGAGGTGCGACTTTCCTCAACGGATCCTCGACGTATTTGCCCGTTCCGAACGCGGTCCACGAAATTGGCCACGGGCTGTTAGAGATATCTCCGAGTGGGATACCATTCGTCTTAGCACGTTTAGCACTGTTCGGCGCATCGAGGTTCAATGGGTTTTGTTTCAGCAGGTCGGAGATCGGAGGTAATTGATTCTCTGATTCAAGAGTAGCACTCTTGCGTTTTGCTGTTGGCATTTTGATAATCGAGTAGAAGGATAGATGTAAATTTTCTGTGTTGATTGTGTGGCAACTCGCTGTGAGGAATGAAGACGAAGAAATTGAAGCAAGATATGTAAAGTTATGATGAAAATGTTTCTATATCATGCAGACGGATAATATCCAGAAGAACGGTTCCTGGGGAAAAAGGCGAGTTTAATCGAGGGGCAAAATACTTCCTCTTATATCTTCCTCACGTGAAATGCTGGTTTGGAATGAAAATAAAAGTTTCCAGCACCGCGTTTGTAAACAATGGCTGCGTTAGCGAACAGGAAGCTAGCCCGGCTGCAGGGTTCTTGGTCCCAGAAAAGTTCCCCTCTTGAGAGGAGGGGCAACCCATAATTTCGGTACCTTGTAACGGGTCCGTGGGCTTGCTCTTTGGATTTTAATGGTGGTGGGTCGTGTCGAGAAGCATACGTGAGAGGTGTCGGGATACCTTTATCCGGATGATTTTGAGGGCTCTTGGATGACCTCCCCCGCTTGGTGTCTATGAGCATGGCCAAGGCGCATATATACCTGTACCAAGCTTTCGTTTGCTCTCGCAAGAGGGGGCTGAACAGTCGCCTGAAAGATCGCAACCAGATTTCCAAATACTCACGGAGAACCGGACAGGTAGAAACCGCTCGACTTCGAAAACGCGCCAGCTCCATTTGCCTCGAATCATGGCGACGGAATATAGTGGGATATTTTCTCTCCCACCCGAAATTATCAACATGATTGGACCTCGTCTACAAGAAGATGACCTCCTTGCTTTCCGCATGACTTGCAAAGAGTTCAGCATCAAATTGCGAGAGTCTCACTTGAACGCCATATTCGAATGCCGCCGCGTACTCTTCGCTCCAGTGAGCTTCGAAAATTTAATCAAAGTCGCAAAACACCCTTCTAACGTAAAATTAAGGGTGCGCCATCTCGTGGTATCCTGTTCAATTCCTTACCATAAGTTCGGAGACGAATTCGTAAGCCATTTGCACAATAGTAAGGAGAAGGATGGAGGATACAAAGACGAACTCCGCGAGCTTTTACTAGAAATAGCTGATGTTTCGCAAAAGATGATTCGAGAAGTTTTGCAAATGCAAGCTTCGTTGGATGAGGTCGGACTTTTGTCCGAAGCTCTTGCGGACTTGCCGAATCTACGATCGATTCGGCTGGTAAAAGACGACCGGACTCGTTTCTCCCGCTCGGAGATGAATCTCTACTATCCTAGCATAGGTTTGACACCTGGCAAACGCTTGCCGAAGATTATTAGTGGGGAACACGGGATCTACGGCGGGCATATCGCCTACGAGTCCGAAAGTTCATTTTGGGATATCCTCATGTCGGCCATCACATCAGTCAAAACCAGCCAAATAGAGTCTTTGGTCTATGTTCCGAGTCCCGAAACTAGCAAGGGGATACCATTGGAATGGTTCGACTTTCCACCAGCATTCTTAAAAATTTGTCTGTCGAAACTTGTGAATCTGAAGGTCCTAAGACTTGTCGTCGATAATGACACGATTCAAAACATAGAGGACTTGCTGGATTACGATATCGAAATGTATTTCGGGTATAGGTGCTTCACGATAAGTGAAACCTTTTCCGATTTCTTGAAAGGGTTATCTGGTCTGGAAGAATTAGATATTGGTAGAAACGGGAGGGAGGAATCGGAACGGAAGATCAATCTTCTTCCCGCGGACAGTGGTTTACCGAATTTGAGAATCCTGACTGTGAGAACATCCGTTCTCTTTTTGGAGAACTTGAAGGCGTTTTTAGGGTTCTCTAAGCAGACGATCCGTAGTATAAGCCTCATAGATTGTTCTTTGGAGAAGCCGTTGGAAAGCTGGTTTCACTTATTGAAATATCTTCATGATTTCCCTAATTTGGAATTCTTGGAGATCAAGCCCATTTATACCGAAGATGAAAAGCTCGAGGTGGGCCAAACCATCCCATGGTTCGTTGCAATGAAGGATTCCTCGCGAAGAGGGCTAAAAATAACCGTTTATGGGCCGGAGGGAGGTGCAAAATACCATCCACTTGAGAAACCCCTTGAGGAGCTATTGAACACTCATCGCGACGCTGCAAAATTCTGGAACTCTCTCGTGGAAGGCCGTTGAAGGGTGTGTAAAGGACAATTTACAATGAAATTTACGTTTGTAAACGTGTAACGATATATCACCATCCTAAACTCATCAATGGTATCGAATCTAATAGCGAACATCGATTCTTTAGACGTAAAGACTAGCTAATACCCCTCTAACTATACCAAAGCAGCAGAACCCCTTACAGCTTTAAACCAGCGGCGAAATACCTCCTCACCAACTTCCGGTTGCGCATCAAACGCTGCGTGCCCTGCCTGAAAAATCCTTGCATAAGTCAACCCATTCGCACTCTTCGTCTGTCCGACTTGCCTCCCATCAGCCAACTTCAAATCCTTCAAAGTGTCCCTGGTAAATTCTTCTTTCCCTTTCCATTCCAAAGACTCTGCAGTCGCGAGCCCACCCATCCAACTGCAAAGTAAATCCGCATCCCCGTTGAAGATTAAAACGGGTATCTGTTCCAAAATCTCTGGAAGAACTTTATGGTACGGTTTATACCCATCTCCGTATTTTGAAAAATCCTTCATAATCTGACCGCTACACCACTCGAACTTCCTGTCCTGTACACCGATAGCCTGCATAAACTTCGGTGTATTGAGAAGTTGAACAGCAGGATCCCTAGCCGCCGCATTCGGATCAGGTTGCTTGGCTTTATTCCTAATATCATAATCATCAACGCTAGCCTCTTGTTCAACACGATCCGTATACCCGCATTCGTCGGGAAAGCTACTGCATGCTACCCCGGGCTCATAACATCGAAGATAAGCGTTGGTGCAATTCGCTGCTCCCGGTGCAGCAAGTCGACAAGCCTCCTCGCTAGCGAGTGCCGGATATCCCGCTTTCCCGCACAGCTGTGGTAGTTTACCTAAATGCTGATGCGCGGGATCGATCATGGAGTTACCCATAGCAATAGACTTCAAATTGACGTTATGTTCGGACTTTCGGGATAGTAACTCGTGGGCTAGTAATGGAATTGTACGACCGGCGTACGAAATCCCTTCTAGATGAACGCCTTGCGATGAATACTCCGGAAACTTTGCGAAAAAAGCGATAAGAGCGTCTGCGAAATCGTGGGCGCCAGAGATGGAACTATTGACCATGCCTTTACCGTATGAGAAGCCGGTGCCGACCGGTTGGTCAAGATATAACACTGAAGCGCCGTTGTGGAGGGAATACTGGTTAGGGATGAGCTTTCCCTCCTTCCACGACGAGGCTCCGAAACTACCGATAAGCCCGCCTTTGAGGCCGGAGCAACCTGGGCCTCCTGATACCTCAACGGCAATCGGATCTCTTTTAGGGTCTGACCGAGACTCGAAGAACCCTATAGTCAAAAGTTTAGCCGCTACGCCAATATTCTATAGAGTGGATGATATCCTCTCATGGATGCACATGAAGGGAAAGCTGCTTACAGAAAAACATATGTTTATCATTCACGTCATCGTCGAAGTATCCGCTATACTGTTTAATACCCATTTCGATTCCCGTTGCATTCGAATCAACTAGTTTGGAACGTACGGTGAACCGAGATCGGGTATTGTTAACAAGGGGTTGTCGGGCATCTAGCCGCTGAAATTGACTCGCAGAATCATTTATATCATGAAAAAATGGATGCGCAGCAACCAATGCAGAGATGAAAGGAATTATCGTAGTACCTCTCATGCTGGATGAAAATATACCCTAAGGGGGAAAAAAAAGGAGGAAGATTGAAGTGAATATCAAAGTAGGTTATTCATAAGGCACCAACGTGGATTCTTAAGAATTAAACCCTTATATAATAGTGCGAATAAATGTCATTTATAAAGTAGATCATAAACCTAGAAGGCGACATCGAGATAGAACATTAGAATCCACGTGATCAAATAAGGCTGCTCAATAAGTATCCGCATCTTAATTGTGTCGAAGAAGACCAACACTAACTAGTGTTGGTTTCAAGGTGCATCAATGAGACTCCCGTTGCGTTCCGCACCACAGTTTGGTCTCGAGACTGGAGACTCCCGCCGTCCGCAAGGCGCACTGCGTCGATACTGGGACCAAGCCTTCAACTGAACACAGGGGCTGAAACTGTCGAAAACCCGGGTTCAACTACGAAAGCCTCGTTACACCGAATCTGCATACTAGATACATATTGAAGTATAGAATCATTAAGCTTAATGATACCATTCGCTAATGTATGTGTTTGATCGATCAAATTGAACTCATCGTCGGGTTACACGAGGCACTAATGAGCCCTGAGGAATGCATGCTATTAGCAAATGGCGGAAACCTCCCGTGTTTCGACTCTGGACCCAACCGTAGGTGTGAAATTTTTATTTTCTAGATTTATTAAAATCAAAATATTAATGAAAAATAGCAGAGATTTGAAGAACAATGGCCCCAAGGTGAGCAGGAAAAACAGTAACCAAAATTGATTGTCCAAAAACCATAGGAAGCCCCATGCGATATGCAAGTATTTCCCAGCAAGTGAAAATTATAAAGATGAACCAATTAGTAGAACAAAGTAAAATCCCAATCTAATAACCCGGTGAGTAAAGAAATATATGTACACCTATATTTTGCAGCTCAAAAGATCCTTTCAATGGGGGTTGATATAGGAAAATAACTCAGCAAGTGAATATGGCGTTGCAGACCCAGCATGAGAAAATGGCGGCACGGGGGGTGGCGCGCTAGACGGTCCAGCAGCAGCAGAACCCTCACCCGCACCCGCACCCGACCCTGACCCAGGTCCAGATCCAGAGGCCCCCGCTCCACCCGCCGCAGTGCTATTTTCATTATTCTCAGCCCCGTTAACCCCAACGTCCAAAGCTTCAGGCGTTAGGTTTGCCAGAATATTTTGCACAGTTCTCGGCTGCCCCTCTAACGCCTGCCTATCCAAATAAGTCCCCGGAATGATGAAACTTGGCAAGACAACCGATCCAACGGGTAGATTCAATCCTCCTCGAAGCCTCACGAAATGTCCCGTAGGATCAATCGGCGCCGCTTGAACACCCGGAAAAAGTAGATCCTGCATCACATTGCCACTTCCATTATCATTCTGGGCTGGTTGTGTAGTATACGGTTGTATAACTGATAAAGGATTACCCAACGGGTGGCCAATTAAAGGTCCACTATGGACATGTATATGCGGCGGACCATCGAGATTCGGAACGAAGGGGAGCATCATCGGTAATGGTGGAATGAATTCACCATTGTCAAAGTCGTCATTTTCGAAGTCGTCCTCGTCGGTAAGCCCGCCCCATCCATTGTTGCCACCCGTATTCCAATGAATAACAGGATGGATGTCATCTTCTGAGTCGTGATTTATTAAACCATCGTCATCCTCCCTGTTACTTCGATCGAATGACGTTTCTAGCTTGTGCTCAAATTGATGAACCATGGCTAGACCACTCTTGTAATCAGTTCTCGACAATTCGTCTTTTCGGTATAACTGGACTTCGCAAATATGTTTTATCGAATGAACGTTCCCTCGAACGTTGAATAAATACGGCATTTTACCGATTGATAATCTCCGGTCAACGGATTTCGTGAGGAAAGAAAAGGTGTCGAGTGTCAAATCATGCTCCAAAAGTTCAAATATAGCTGACCACATCTGAATACCCTCCCGCAAAACGCAGTCTTCAATAGAAAGGTGACGTAATGTGGCACTATGGGCTTTTAGAACATCGTCTTTCAACTCTGTTTCATTAAAAGGCATCATGCGTAGCTCAAGGCTCTTTAAATGCGGCAGGTTAAGCTCCAACTTCATTAATAGGAGGTTTGGATCAAATGAAAGATTATTAGGGTTCGCCTGCGTTAAGCTAAAATCGTCGATAACGTCCTCGAATCTAATCTTTAGCGTTTCCAGATTTGGCATAACATTTCTGAAAAATTCGGGTATGCAATGTAGCCTTCCTGTGGGTGTGAAGTCATCTTCAAAGCCACCAAGGTCACCGGCATAGTCGTAATTAGGTTGGGTGAGATTCAGTTCAAGAACACGTAGATGCTCCAACGCCCTTTGTAGTCCCATAGCATGCCGCCGCTGTAAGGAGAACCACGAATGTCCTAACAACATGTGGGGGAGAGATGATCTATCGATCAATATTTCTTTGATGCGACAGGGGCTGTTCTTCAGGGCAACCATAACGTGTGTGAGGAGAGAGGTCAGACGACCGCGCTTTTGTCTAGCCGAGTAGTCTTTGTAGAAAGCGAGGAATTCATCTTTATATTTCGGTATCATGAGGGTCGGGTAGTGCATCGCTAATGATTTCTCTGATGGGGGGAGAGGGCGGTTTAGAAATTCGATTACTTCGAGGTTCGGGAAATTCTGCAAGGCGGCAAACAAGATAGCCTGGTCCTCACTCTGATCGAGGGCTTCAAAGTTGTGGTAGTGTACCGTAAAGGCCTGCCTGTGAAAAAGCTTTGGAGGCTGGAGGTCTTTTAAGTCCTCATCGAAAGAGTCTTGAAGTACGGAATGGCGGATATGGATGTAAGGAGAGGCAACATCAAGGCAAAGATGTTTGAGTCGAAGGTTTACACGACTAGGATGCCTCGAAAAGTCGAGCAAGGCCTGGAGATCCGGCACTGTCGCAAAGTAGGTGCGATGTCCGAATAGCTGATCCGCGTGGGCAGGCTGAGCCTTGTCACCAAATTCCCTGCTGGTGAGTCTGAGCGCTTTGATATCGTCGACGGAAAGATAGGCGGTGACGAGGAATAGCACCTCCAAGGGCAAACAGGAGAGGTCCGCCATGGTGGTGGTTTTTAGAGATGATCTCCTGAGGTGAATGATTAAGAGCGATGTAGAAATATATCTCTCGGAGACCTGGCTGGGCAAGCTATCGTCAAGTCAGTTAAAGGGATTCCCGAACCTGCATAAGCGACGGAACTAACGAGCACAGGGCCCATCCAATGCGATTTAAAGAATAGTAACTCGAAATCCAGCTCACCAAATATGGGTTTCCCAATCAGGGTATATGATATGAAGCGGATATGAAGCGGATGGTCGTAGATTCGAGAGAACATGGAGAAAGCGAGGCTAACTAAGTTCCTTCGGGGAGCGAGATTGGCCCTTGCATCTGGAAGGAAAAGAAAGGCTCGCGTCGCGTCGTCGTCGGGGAACCGGCTGTCAACCCAGCCCGCGCCACACGAGACGTTGATGCGGCGGTGCTGCCCTCACCCGCCACATTTTGCAAGGGGCAGCAGCTACACGGCCACTTAAGTGCACTTACGGAGTAATATCATGGCAAAAGCTTTGGCTTTCAGTTTGTAGCCTAAATTTACTTACTACATCGAGATACAACTAATTCTACCTGCGGCTTTGACTACACGAAAGGGTAGTTGGAATATTGGGGTATGTTATTAGTGTCTTGGTCTCGAGCTCCTCGCGAGGACGACTCTCGTATGAGCCGACGACAAGCGAAGCTAGTTTCTACTGAATTTTGAAGCGAACTACCGTATTTTTTGTACATATAATATAAAATCACTGCGAATATCAAGTTATTTCCCTATATAGGGAAATAGGCCTATTACACAAGAAGAGATACCGTAGCGCGTGATTCCACCGCAAAGTCTGCGCCATGTGCGCGCGCACTGTTCTAGAAAACGGAAAGTGATGATAAAACCCGAGATTAACAATTGGCGAAATCAGGAAGGTCAATAAAGACTAGAGCAGTAGATGTAGCTATCGGTACGGGAATCAAGAATGAAGCTAAGTGCGGCACAGCTATTGCCCAGATCACTCCCTAGGAGCGAACGAAGGTTCATTTATAAATATCACCTGGAGTCTGTACGCCTCGGTCCCAAGTTAGACTCACAATTACCGAAAAATAGCATCAAGCGGCCAGGAGTAGAATCTAGCAATCAAGAAATCTTAGAGTCGCACTCTAGAGCGCTGTCAAATATAAAAGGCCCTTTTTTCACCTCAATTCCTGGGATTCTCAAGCGATTATTTCTCCGTTTTGACTCAAGCTCCATAATATTAAGGTGAGCACAACTGAAGTAAGCCTACTCCGTATACTGGCACATGAATATATATCAGGGTAACCAAAGGAACTAACAAGCGTACAAACAGAGCCAGAAGGCAGACGAAGCAGCCTATTCATCTTCAGAAGATGGCGCTTTCACCAGATAATTATCTTGACAATGGGTGGAACTCCACTCAGCGCACATGCTTCATACCGGAACCAAGAACTACCAAGTACAGGGCTCAATGCTGGGTAGTTATGCGACCATCACTTATGAACAAAACTGTGGAGGATGTTCTTCGCGGTTGCTGTGAGGGTCGCTTGGATGCTGTCAGAGATTGTGGTTATCAGTGTATCTCTAACTACACTGATAATGATTTCGGTTGGTCCACACTCAGCAACTGGATTAACTGCGCGAATTCGGTCTCGCCCCCAAATTTTGAAAATTGGTCACCTCTGGAAGTACGCTACGCCCAGTGTAGACTGGATGATTCTGCAATCAACGGTTCAGGAACCTTGGGCTTTAGTTTGAAGAATGCATTGATGGGATTGTTATTAGGGTTGAGTACTGGAGTACTTGTCACTGTCTTATAGAGAAGATCCCGATGAATACTTATTCACAGATAAGTAGCTGGTTATTTATTGATGTTTATAGTAACAATAATTTTACTATCTAATAAGAGCAATAATGCAACCACCAAGCTGTTTAAGAGCCGCTCCACTATATAGCTTTAACTTGATACTGGTTTTGGGTCAAAGGTGGTCAAGGAATTCAGCATCTAGAATTCGAAATAATTTCCCTTGTCGCGGTTGTGACTTCGGCAACGCCCAAAATAACACGCCGTGTCGGCCTGCCCTCTTCGACCATCGCCACGGCGCCAATTCAATAGCACACTGCAAAGTCAATAGTATACTTCTCTTATCAATTATTTCAGCTATATGCCCCGCAGACAGTATATCAGGCCACCTATTTATTCAATCTCACCAGAGCTCTCGCCTTGCTTATGCTTGTTTGCATTCTGCGGAATTCTAGGCCGCATATTTGCGGATGCGTTGGCCAGGGTTCTTGCCTAGGGCTGAAACATTCCATGATATCTTATCGAGCTCGATCAAGCTCCCATCAGAGATGACCGAGAGATATCTGTAAGATTAGTATCTCAGCTGCAAATGTAAGAATAACTCTCGATTTGGGCTCATTTTCATATTCAATGGCTCATCCGGCTTACCCGCCGGCTCGCCCGGCCAAAGGTGGTTCAATCATCCCGACTTGCATTCAGCAGTGATATCGATACTAGAAACTCGAAACTCCACCACTGGCTACATAGTAGATTATACAACTATATCTGACTAGTATCAAGAGCGCTAGTCGACTGTTGGACAGGTCGCAGTCGGGTAAACTCTCCCCCGTTCAGCGGTTTTCTATCGCACACTTTTGAACCAACTTGCAGCTCGAGTTGTCCGTGTGGCGTTCGGATAACTATACGACCCAGACGTATAATATCGAGCGACCACCGTGCTTTCCGGAACAAATAGATGTCATTCCATCATCGTTCGTTATATGTATGAAGCTTACGATTCCTCGTTCTTGGTGACGACTATAAACGTACGTACCACATGGATCATCTGCATTTAAACATGGGAAGACTATACACTACACCACAACTTTCACTTCTTCCAACCGAGTTGATCCAGTTAATTACAAGCAACCTCTCAGCCTCTGACCTTCTCAACATACGACTAACCTCAAAAGCAATCAACTTCAAGACCCAGGATGCCCACTTGGATAAGCTGTATCACGATCGAACATACTTCCTCTCTTCCAACAGTCTCCAAATTCTTCTAAAGGTCTCAAAAGACCTTAACCTCAACCACCGAGTCAAACACCTTCAATTTGATATCGCCTGTGCAATCTTCAACTTGGCGGATTCCCTTACCATTGACCAGACCGAAGACATTACCGACGATGAAATCAACCAGTTTGCTCAAACCCTCCTCGGTTCTGGAAATTCGTTCTTCCCATCTACCAAATCATATGTTTCAGATGTCCCGTTGGATGGCCGGTATACTTGTCTCCTCACGGCCGCATTCGCAGGACTTCCAAACCTAAAAACAATCGAATTAATCAACGGCCATGACGCCGACAAAGAAATCTCGTTGAGGACATTCGAAATATATAACCCACCGACGGGAAACGAAATCAACGGGATCGATATGGCTGAATACGAACGCGTACGTTCTAAAGATTGGGTGGACGTCTATACCCTTAACCCCCACCACGCCCTCCCCGCTGTCTTGTCCGCCGCGGCGAAAAATAATCTAAATATCGAAAATATCCTCTTGAATGAGAATATTACCAAAGGACGGGTTTTGAACTCCAGCAATGACTCTCTGGCCGTGTGGTTACCCGAATTATTATCAATCTACCAAACACACCGAACAGGGCTACCAAAACTACGTCGTCTGGAGATTCCTTTGGGTCATCTCAATGACGAAGCGAGCGAACTCACCGCGATTTTTGAATTCATCCTCCTATTCTCTCCCACACTGCAGCATTTGAAATTAACACAATCAACCCCGCATCTCTCAGAACTATTCCCTCCTTTCTCATCATCCCATTTCCAGGATACAACCTCTAGTCTCCCAGAAGTATTCAACACTACCCACAAACTATTTCCCCATCTAACGTCCCTCCAACTGGAAAATTTCACAACATCGTATACAAAACTCAACACTCTCCTATACCAATTTAAAGGTACCTTGAAATCCTTACTTTGAAATCCTGCGCAATCGAAGATCCGTCGGTATCATGGAGAGCCATTTTTTGAAATGGTGGATAGGGATATATATCTGAGCGTTGAGAGGGTTTGGTTTACACCGATACCTACCGATAGAAAGTTTGCAAGGGCTAGTTGTGTTATTCCCCGGATTAAATACGATGGGAAGTGGACTTTGGAGAGTCGGTTTACGATATTCGATGGGTGCAGTGAGGAGGAAGAGGAGGTTAATAGGTGAAATTGTTGAGGGAGCTGCCAGAAAGTTATCTTTTAGATTAGGGGGTTTACTTGACCTTGATTTGCAATGAAGTCACGCCTGATTTGAAAACTTAGACTTTTCCTAGGCGGGAATAGATCTACTTCCTGGAGTTTGGGGTTTCGTTGAGATTCATGTGTTTTATTTTGTAGACGTTGTAGCGTTCTATTCAGATGCTTCATGTACGCAACCTTATTCTTATCATTAATTCTGACGAACACGTCCTCAATCTTGAATCATCTTCAAAAGGCAAATATTCTTTAATCAATAAACCGACTCCAACGTCCGTCAGGTCTACTCCTCCTCCCGAGCCATCCCAAGTTCTTCGATGTGGTCACAGGCACAACCCCAGCGACGTCCTACGCCGCATTAATCCGAGCCGCTCTTTCCCATCCAAGACTCCGTCCGATAACCCAAGGATAGCTCATCTCAGCCCTAC
This sequence comes from Dactylellina leptospora, assembly GCA_036971365.1. Taxonomy (NCBI): domain Eukaryota; kingdom Fungi; phylum Ascomycota; class Orbiliomycetes; order Orbiliales; family Orbiliaceae; genus Dactylellina; species Dactylellina leptospora. The sequence goes on from JAJTUC010000006.1 coordinate 835,910, forward strand.
TAAGCTTCGTCTCAACCTCCTCAAAAGTCACGGCCTTCGGAGTACCATCCGAATTCGGAACCGAATCGCCCGCCGTCGCAGCGGTAGAAGATCCAGCTCGAGGCACCCCTTCGTCATCGCTAATGCTAGCCACGCTCCACCTATCCACCCCGTCGGCTTCTACCGTCTCACCTTGGTTCCTGGTATATCTAGCCTTCTTCCCTTCCCATTCAAAGATTTCATTCGTGTCACAGCATAGGAGATAATCCACCTCATCTTTGAAAACGACTTGACTCTCAACACTCAATTCCGCCATGGTACTCAACATGGCATAAACCAAAAGCCAAATCCCTTTTCTCAATTCAATGATCCCGTTGACACTCTTCCCCTTCATCATACTCTTCTCGAACCCCATAAAGGCAGCAGTTATCCCCTCATCAACTTCTCCAGCGTTCATCCCTCGCATCCCATGGTCGTTGTACATTTTTGGAAGTAAATCTTCAATCTCTTTCTCTGTCAACTTCTTATCGACATCGAGTGCGGTGATGAAGACGTCGGGGCGACGCAGGTCGGCGAGGACTACGTCGGCGAGACTTTGAACAAAATGGCCTGGAAGTTTCGGGATACCGAACGGCATACTCTTTCCGTGCCCTGCGATTTTTCGATCAATCAGGTGAAGTGAGGTCACGTAGTGATACAAACTCGTGTAACACTGACACGCTTTCCCGGTGGTGTACTGCTTATCCACAAGTAATCTCCACAGCGCGCAAAAGTCCGCGTAAATGTTGAGTAACACCGAACGAGCGTTAAGATTCTTCGGAGGCCACTTCGGAAAATCTGTGCTGGTGTAGTATTTATAAAGGAAATTTCGCATAGCTTCATAACCCTGTCGAACACCGATGGGGAGCTTGCTGGCGGGAGATTTCACCGACCAGAGTTCTTTGAAATGAAAGTTCTTGATATTGACGGCTAGCTGTTTCAGCTTTTGTTCGATATCCGCGTGGCGAGATTGCAACAGTTCTATGATCGGTTCCGATAGAACTTCGTGGGCTTTCGCAGAGGTAATTTGTGACCACATCCCGACACAGTGAACGAACGCTTCATTGTATAAACTTTCCATTTGATAAGTGGAAGCCAAATGAAGTAGATCGACAGCTTTAATAGGATCGTTGCTGACATCCCATAACCCGGATTTGATGATAAACTCGGACAATTTTGCTCCAAGACTTTCTTCAGCACCGTCAAAGTACATCAACATCCGATCCACTAAGTCGCTAAGAAGTGGGGAGTCGTCTTCGATTAAACCGACGCAGAAAGAGTCGAACATGCATGCGAATACGTTTCTCATTGTGATGAAATGTCTAAGTAACATCAACGGATCGGTCTCTTCGTTTTTCCCGTCCGGTCTATCTGCTGCGAAGAAGAGGGTGTATTTAGCGGTTGGATAGGCATCTTTATCGATTTCGAAGCCGCCTTGCCAGACTGGAGAAAATGCTACGACCCAGTAGTCAGATGTAGATTGGAGGGTCAATGAATTGACGAGGAAGCTTGGACCCCGTGGAGTTGTGGTGTTCTTGGCGCAGAGGTAGACTAGGGTGTCACCATTGTCGGTGTCCCAGAGTTCGCGGACGGGGTTTCCATTGAAGAGACTCGTGTAGTTGTAGTTGGGGGACTTTTTTGCGTCTTTACCAGATATTATCTGGTAAGCTTGCGGAAGTTCTCCCGGAGTCTCATTGATGGAGTCCCTTTCATCTCGGATGCTGTCTGTGGAGGCCCTCCCGGCAAGATAGACGGGAAGCTTCCCTTTCCCTTTAACGTCTGGCAGCGGTCTTTCAGCTGCCGAACCTGAGCTTTCTTGCACGTCTGGGACATCGCCCTCCGTTTCGGGTCCAAAGAGCGGTCGCCAGCCCGGTTTCTGCTGTTGATCAATGTCAACGAGGTTCGCGAGGCTCTTCCGATTCTCAGGTTTCCGATTTTCTTTTGAGGACTCGCTGAACGGCGGAATATTCTCCCCTGGCAAGCCATATGCTGGATGGTTAGGCCGATTATCAATAACTTCGCTCTCTTTATTCTTCCCTTTATTGAGAGCGCTGCGACTCGCTTTTAGGTTTTGGAAGAAGTTCGGGCGACTGCTCTTCGGTTTGTCGGTATTGGTATCCTTTCTAGCGAAAAGACTCGCCATACTGCCTTTCGGCTTGAACGACAACCTGGACGAGCTGGGCTTCGGCGGCGCGCCAGCCATCGCCACCGGTTCTGCCATTTTTGGATGGATGAGGTATTCTCGGTAGATGAATGGTTGATGAGAAGGAGTTAGGAGACTCCTGGTTCGTGAGAGGAGATTACAACATCAACAGCAGATGTCATACTGTCGTTATGCTCTGCTCCCAGGCTGCAGGGCTCAGTACCAGCTTGGTGAAGGACGTTTGGTCGTCGTCAGCCTTGAAGGATTATCAGTTAAGGGGGCCTGACAGTCGCACCAAAATCCCCACGTTACGGCAACACACATCTGATTTGCGCCGACTATAAATAATCTCGGCGTCCAGCTCGGCAGTCATTCTGCTTCCTTCCTTCTTTTCATCACGTCTACCTCAATCTTCTTCAAGCAACGTTGCAAAGTCATAATATACCATACTATTCTTCTCACTCATATGTTTCTCAAGTTTATCATGAAAGATCAAGCAACTGGTCAAATATGTCTTCATTTTAGATAGTAATCAAATGAATAGATATATTTTAGCAACATTTGGTTGAAGAATCGAGTCAAACCCCAAGGGTACAGTCTCATTCTCTAACTAAATTGTTTTTCTCTCTTCAAGAGATATATAAATCAAGTTCCGTAAACTTCTCCGAAATGAAGTGGGAATGTATGAAATTCCTGGCTTTATTCCGTCGAGATGGTTTCCTAGAACAACATAATACCAAGACTAAATGGTCACATAATTTTTTAAATAATAATTAAAAGCTAGGTTAGTTCCAGTCAAGCTCTCATTGATCCGCAGCAAGTGCTGAAATTACGGTTGCAGTTTTACAGAGCACAAGTACTTGTGCAATGGCAATGTATGAATTGAGGAACTAAAAGTTTTCAGACGACGATGAAATATAATGCAAGCCACCTCGTTGAACGCAATGCATGCTTCAACAGTGAATATCATAAATATACTCGACTACTATCAGTCTAATAGACATATACCCGGTACTCCAATGATATTACCAAAGCCTTTCGTCCCTTAAAAAAGGATCAACGGCCGAACGTTGGCCATAAAACAACCTTTTGTTAGCGATCAAACATGGGGTTCGATAATCTAGAGCTAGAAGAATATGCTGGGGGGATGACCAGCATATTCTACTAAAGGGCTGGCTGACGATAAAATCCTTAAGACACTCGATGAGCTAAAAGCATGTCAATAAATATTAATACCTCCTATGAACTATTTCAATATCTATTTTACCAATATAAAGTTCGATCTACGATCGACGGTACTCCACTATGGCCTTTGGTAGCGCCGTATAGCGACTCGCGCCAACCAGGTAATTTTGATATCCCGGTTGCACGTCATTCTCTATAACTTGACTCATACCGAGTTTTCAGACCCAGACCTTCTCATGGGATGGTTTATGAGCTTGCTAGCCGACCCCTATAACTATAAAATAAACTTCAATAGACTCGTCTTGGACGAGGAAAGGTCTAAATAACTTTCTATTGATGAGGAAGCATAACACCGTCTATTACCTCGTCGCGATAAGGGGATTTATAACTATAAAATAATTTTAGTAATCCGTCTACGAAAACCGGGGATGGGCTCCACCTGTTTATGAGGAACAGTCACAAATTCATTATCTCATGGTTTGTGTTCGTGGCGTTCTTTCTAATAGTAAGAGAGTCTTATAAATATACCTGGGGACGAAATATGGAGCGCAAGATACGACGGTAGTTTCTAATTGAGATGGACTAAATACGTTTTGACATAACGTAAATGAAATAATCAATAATCGGGTATCCGAATAAAGGGGGAGCGGGGGATACATAATAATAAACTATACGAAGAGGTCAACATGGGGGTTCGATGATAGGCGAACCATAACAATAAATAATCGATGACAGGAACTACTATATCCAGTTATGACCCCCGGGGGTCATAACCGGTAGTAGTTCCTGTCACAAGATATTAAAAATGATTCTCGAATACCATAAAATAAATATATATTTAAATATATATTTAAAGATATCTATTAAAACATGCTACGCGGGCAAAGCTCGCTTCACTGATCTTGGAGTGAAGCCAAAGGACTTGCCTCCCAACGAGATTTGGATACGCCTAGTAATATGATGTCATTACATTAGAGCTAGATCAATGCTACGAACCCTCGGATTGAAGATAATCTGCTTTACCTTTGACCACCAGAAATCACACGCGCCCCGAGCCGCGAATCTGACGATGATGTGACGCGTCGCGTTAGTTAAGTAACTATTATTTGATTAAATCACTAAAGAGATAAGAGAGGGCATGCCGACACCCTAGCGATGTGTCGTTGGTATGTCCAGGGCGGTCCGCCAATATCTGATGATTAATAAAATATGCCGGGGGTATGTCTTAAAAACACTGATATATCAAAGACTATAATATATAATTTGATCAAGGGATTCGCTTTCGATGAGAAGAAGCTCCAGCTGTCGAGTATGTCTAACGATATAAATAATTTATTCGATGACAATAATATACCATATACCTCTTGTCTCATATACCTTTCGAATCAATAATACCCAAGGTGTTCGTGGTGACGCATGAACATACTCCGATCTAATAAAACCTAACGCTATCATCCGCGTCGCGATAATATAGGTCTGGTTGGCTTATATTCTACCGGACCAGATTATCAAACCTCGCTCAGACACTCGAACCGTTTTTGCATAGGGAATAATAAAAAATGTAATCGAACATCTCCACAACGAAGAATAACGATAATAATCTACAACATGTTCATGATAACAAAAACCTATCACTGCGAAACTTTATGGAGTAAGAGATTGCAGCATGATCTAGTCGAGGCAATACCTGATATAATAAACTTATCTAACTCTTGAATTCTTGTAATAATTTATGAGAGTCAAAAAAGTAACCGAGAAGGTCGCCCTATCAGTGGACCATAAGTTCGCTATTTTGGGTTGTCATAATGTCTCTCAGGAACTGCAGAAGCGATGCAACCAGGCAGCAACCCAAACCCAATGGCAATTCAATAAAGCAAATAAATTCATCTACTAAAGCATCAAAATACCTCTAAATATAAATATAAATCCGAATCTAAATTGTATACCAATTTGAGAAGATGACGATCTAAAAATAAATATTTAGACCTTGAAACTCTCAAACTGATTTATGAGACATAAAGAGGTCTACCTAAAACTCATCACCAGCAAAGACTTATTGGTGACGATAACAAACCCGCTTACCCGCTGCAAAGTAACTTTAGGTGACAAGATCGAAAAGGTAGATGACCAACGGAACCTAAAACTAACATTTCAAACCGATGTCGTCTAACACACTCATAATACAACATAAGATATCTAAAACTCTTACAAGGGATACATGAGTCAATAGTGGAGTCGATGCACAAAAAGCTGATAATAAATGTACATTCTCCCCAAAGATGTACAAAATAATTGAGGAGCAGTGATAGCAGTGGACGATGCATCACCCCACATAAACAAGAGCCTTGGCCCTACCATGAGGGCTACAAATCAATCACACACATCTCCTAAGTTCAAGATTAAAGATCTGATAATGATTCACTATAATAGCTATCAAGACATTGAATAATCAATAATTCTTATTCATTGATCTTTGTGATTAATAATTTTGGCTATTGGACCTTTCCAAGTAAGACCGATGGAACAACAAAAGAGACCGTGAACGTGGATGTTTCCAAGCCGATAAAGAGCAAAACGATTAAGAAACAGTTACAGTTTACGCAATCTAACCCGCTTGAACAATAGGGATGGTACGTCCTTCCAACGCGAATTCGTCAAGTTTGGTTACCTCCTCATCGGTTAGACGGAATTCGAGAGCTTTGATGTTCTGTATGATGGTATCAAGATTGTCAGCTTCTTGGTTTCTCTTTACCTTATGTAAATAGTTTTATGCAATCTTTCTCAAAAGGAAAAATAGTCTCTGAGTAAATGATGTAATAGCCGTACCTGTCCGTTTTGCTTTCCGTTACGCGCTCCACCGAGTGGAATGGCACCCTTACAAATGACCCAATTGAGGGCAATAGCACTCAACGGCACATCTATTCAATCCGTTAGCCCGCAAGGTTCCAGTGTATTCTTCAATATTGAACTATCTTGTACCATATTTCCCTGCAATTTCTCTCATAACGTCGAGTAGCGGATCAACCTTATCCCACGGTTGATTCCCGTATATTCTGATCGAAGGCGGCGGATTCTTAGCGCTAAATTTGCCAGCTATCCCATATAAATTAGCACCCTTATTGACCTTGGAGTTTAGGTGAGGCGACTTACTTAATCGACCTTGAGCTAGAGGCGAGTATGCGAGTGGTACGATGTCACGTTCGTGACAGGCGGCAAGAAGACCGCTGGTATCCGGAACCCTATAGATTACAGCATTAATATCGAAATATCTACAGAGTTTAGAGACTTTATGTTTATACTTACTTCCGGAGGAGGTTGAATTCAATCTGGTTACTTGCCACTATTCGAAGATCAGTATAAAGAATATAACAAACCGTCGTCATGGGCAGTTTACTTACGTGGAACACCATACTTCGCCAAAGCTAAAACACATTTCATCAGCATACCACGACCTCTCGACCATAAAGTTTAGGGTATACCCGGAAAATCTTTACTCACCATCATACATCTTGATCATCTGCTCTTTGTTGTAATTACTCACTCCGACCGTCTTTGTCAATCCGAGATTAACGCACTCCGCCAACCCCTTCGCGATCGTATCGATACTATAGAACCAGAACACGGGGATGTGGACTTGATAAAGATCCACCTGGTCCACGCCCAACCGTTTCAAGGAATTCTTCAAAGCACCGACCATACCGACCGGCCACCACCTACCGAACAAAATGGGCGACGGGACCCTATCATACATCAACGGAACATAACCGTTAGCGATACAAATAATATCTAACTAAATCTTGCTGCGTAGTTTGGTTGTGTGATACGCACCATTTAGTAGCAATCACGATATCCTTCTTATCTTCGTCGGGGGTTTCTTTGAGTAACCTCCCCATAATAGTTTCGTTCTCGGTATTCCCGTATCCTTCGGCGGTATCGTAGAATCCGAGTTTGGATTTATTCAGATCATTCCAGACTTCTTTGATGCCTGGTAAATCTCTCTTTTCATCGTAGCCCCAGCTTCGTTTGTCGCCCCACGCCCAGGTTCCACAGCACGACTACTCATCACGATTAATGGATCGGTTGATTAGTATATATGTATATATATATATCTTTTGAAAGAATATATTCGAATATGGCTATGTGAGTGAGGGGAGGAGAGGGCTTACTGCTGGAACTTCGACGTTGTGCTTTAACCCTCTCAGCGTCACGCGGGTCGAGTGGTTGATGACTTTAGCGGTCTTAAGTGATGCCATGATCGTTATGTGAGTCTTCTCCCGCTACTGCTTAATCGATGTTTGATGAAGTTTGTATGTCGAAAGGATCGCGGAATATTCGAGACTTAATCGACCGATATGCGTAAAGTTCAACGACCTCGATTGTTGACCAGAAAAAGAGAACAAAAATCAACCACCCGGAAGGCTTCCCACGCTCCTTATTTATAACCTAATCCTCCGACCCCTCAGCTTCACTCTTTCTCTCCAAGAATCAAGATACCGAAAACTCACACCTTCGAAAAACCAGGATGTCAGCGTACTCTTCACCTCGACGACGCGCGAAATCGATACTTGAATCAATTTCCCCACGCCGCCAAGAAAAAGGCTAAGCTCCCGCGCTAACCTTATTTACAAAAAGAGGTTTAGTCTGTTCCCGGAATTTGTGGGACTTAGCAGCGTGCAAACACCGATTGGACCGGATTTCTTCCTATTAGGGCGAATAGGTTAGCGTGGGTTGATTTTTCTTGGACCGGACAGGGTTGTAAGCACTCGCGGACGTCACTGGGTTTTTTGGGTCCCGAGGCAATACACCTTGTGAGGAGGTTGTATGATGTTGGGATAAACAGTTTATGGAGAAGATGAGATGGTTTATTGGGATTGAAGAGATGGTGTCGGCGCGGGAAGGGGACTATACTCCGTTCCGGGGACGCGGATGTGAGAGTGTTCGGGCGTACCTCAACCAACCCGGATTCCTCAGTATCCGAACCTCAAAATATTGGACAAGAATTTCTAGAAGTACCACAGCCTAAATAAAGAAAAGAGATATTTCGAAACCCCCGTAGTCGATGACAGAACATCAGTATATCCTCATGAAATAGATTTCAAAGCTTCACAGCAGGCCCTTTTTATACCCGCAGTCTTACTCCTCACCAAACCCCCCTCCAGAAACCATTCCATAACTCCATAACCCTCCGTGATATATACCAGTAAATCTACGGTACACATCACACCCTGTAAAAAAAAAAAAAAAAACTTGACACTTTCCAGTAAATATCCATCACCACTTCATCACGTAATCCATTGTGTGGATCCAAGCTCCACTCCGGCAGCACCAACCGCTCGTTAAAAAGCGCCAAACGGACAAGGGGGTTCATGCACCTCGTGAGTTGTGTAAGCTGTCTGCAGACCATCCAACACGATTCACCAAAAACACAATGTAACTGGTATAAAATCCGTTTATAAACATGGTTCATACGATATCTCGTAATATGGGTTAGTTGTCATGGTATGATTGATATCAGTAATCCACTTTATCGCCGATATTACTTTTTTTTGAAGATTTTATGACGTGTTTGGTTGGGGTTTATCTGCTGTGGTTGAGAAGTAGTTATCTAGACATCTGAAGCTGAGGGGTATGTCTTGATGTTGAAAATACTGCGGGATAGGTGGATCCACCTTCTGAAGAACTTGATGCGAAAATCTTCAAGCGTGAATATAGAGAGAGTATAGACTCACGAAAAAGGATGAACATCATGGGCTTCATAGTTTATTCCAGGAATGAAAATACTAACAGAAATACGGCCATTCTCACAGACGATATAAACCGCAGAATGGGCATCATATTCTTCACAATTACTTCGTTTTTTGAATCGATGAGATATCCATAATCGTCTCGCTGGGTGGATTAATTGATTGCATCTCAGCAACCAACCCCAGCGGACCGGATGTAAATTTTTTCATTGTTATCTTTAAAAAATGATATCGAAACCCAAATATCCAGCTAGCTCTAGTCGATCCGCAACCCGGAGTTCAAAAGAACACCGAAGTATCTCCGACCAGATATTTCTTCCGAGTCAGATACAAAAAGAAGGGTCGCAAAAACAGACCAAAAACAGCAGCCGGAAAGAGTTTCTCAACGAGCGACAAGAAATATCAACCCACGATCAAATGGTTCGTCAGAGAGATTTCTCATTCATCCCTCCTCACCACCAAAATATTCCACCAGATCCATTTCCAAATAACAGAAACCAAAAAACAGGATAAAAGACAGGTAAAGAAGCAAAAAGTTAAAGGATACGACACGCCACTCCATAAAAGCCCACGCTTAAACACCACTAAAACAAACAACGTCAAAGCTCAGCGCGAATTCAAGCGCCGACTTCAACAGCCTTAACGGTCTGCGCAGCTTCAACAGGAGCACCCATCATAATATCCATAACCACCTTCTTCTTCCCATCGATCCCCTCCATGATCATATCCGCCAACTCCCTCTCCTCCTTATTAACCCTCTCCACATCCCCTTCCAACCCCAACTGCTCATCGGACCAAATGTTAACCACCTCTTCAGCATCCTTAACCCCAACGCCGACATGTCCCCCCTTCATCTCCCAATCAGCGACTCTCGGAATCTCCAACGCGGTCCAAACCTCCTCAAGCGCATCCACAAGATCCTGCTGCAACCCGGCGTGATGGCCAGGGGTAGGCGTGATCCTCAACCTCTCCTGTCCAACCGGGACGGTAGGATAATTGATAGCTTGCACATAAATCCCATGACGTTCCAGCAATCTATCGCTAGCCTGCTTCGCCAACTCTGCGTTACCGACCAACAACGGAACAATGTGGGATGGATTCGGGATCACCGGGATACCCCTCGCATCCAACATTTGTTTAACCTCGCGGGTGTGAATCTGCTGCATCCTTCGATCACCCATATAGTTCATCTGATATTCGATAGCGGTTTTCGCACCAGCCATGACGGCGGGGGGTAAAGAAGTGGTGAAAATGAACCCCGGAGCGAGGGATCGGATCGCATCGACGAGTAACGAAGATCCCGCGATGTATCCACCGACGCAACCGTACGCCTTTCCGAGGGTTCCGGTGATGATGTCGACTCGGTCCATGACGGTTCCGCGGGGTTGGCCGGAGGCGTGGGCTTCGTAGTCGAGATGCTCGGCGACGCCGGCGCCGGATGGGCCGTACATTCCTACGGCGTGGACTTCGTCGAGGAATGTGATGGCGCCGTATTTGTCGGCTAGATCACAGATCGCTTCGATGGGGCCGACGGAGCCGCACATTGAGTATACGCTTTCGAAGGCGATGATCTTGGGGACATCAGCGGGGAGGGAGGCGAGTTTGTTCTCGAGATCGACGAGGTCGTTGTGTTTGAACACCATCTTTTTGGCACCGGAGTGGCGGATTCCCTGGATCATGGAAGCGTGGTTCATGGAGTCGGAGAGGATGACGCAGTTTGGGAGTTTGGACCCGAGGGTGGCGAGGGTGGCGTCGTTGGCGACATAGCAGGAGGAGAAGACCAGAGCGGCTTGTTTGGAGTGAAGCTTCGCGAGGGTCTGTTCGAGGCTGACGGCATGTTGGTTGTGGCCCGAGATGTTTCTGGTGCCGCCGGCCCCGGCGCCGTAGGTGTCGAGGGTTTTGTGCATCGTCTGCAAGACGTGCTTGTTTCGACCCATGCCGAGCTAGTCCGATTAGCATCACATTCGACTATCAAAAAAGAATAAGGGACGTACGTAGTCATTGCTGCACCAGACGGTGACTTTGTCTTCTTTGGTGGCCATGTGGGCTTTGGGGAACTCCTGGGCGAGTCGATTGATGTTGTTGAAGTACCGGTACGACTTGTCCTTGTGCTTCTTGTCGAGTTCGTTATAGTAGAACCCTTCATAGTCAAACTTGGCCTTCTTTCCGTCGGTGGAGTTTTGGAAGGCGGTGAGCTTATGTTCAGCACCGGCGGCCAAATCAGCAGCAGCTTTGGCGGCCTTCATCGCAGCGGCACCATGTGGGCAGATACCTAAACATCACATTAGCATTAGAATTGACAATTCGCTAGGATATATTCTGAAAATATAACAAAAAGGACACCCACCCTTCGAGGTATCGAAAACACCGGCTTTGATGTGCACATCCTCCAGGTTGCTAGCCATGGCCTCCGTCTTTCGAGTGTTCTGGAAATTGACGGCCCGGGTGGGAACGATATAACTCCGTCGCTGAGCAGCGGAGGCAACACCGGAACGGCCAATGCCGGCACTGACGCCACCGATCCGGGCGCTCACAGAATTGATCATTCCGTTGCGGGCGGATTGGACGGCCAGAGCTTTACCCATGATGGGACATCGACGGGCGAGGATTTGGAGGTTGGACATCTTGCCGCCTGCGATTCCGGGGGCGTGGACGACGGAGGTCGAGGTGCTGAGGGCGCGGAGGGCCGATGGGGATGTTTTCTTGAGAAATGGGCAGACGGCCCGGGATTGTCGGAGAAGCGTCTCCATTTTGAAGTTTTGATCAAGTTTTTTTTTTTACTATTTTATGTTTGGAGGTTGAAGTTTTCGAGATGTTCGATTGAGGTTGGAAGATGGGAATTTTTGGGGGAGCGATTGGGGGAAGGTGTTGAAGACACCGACAATTGCTGCAACGGAGACGCAGCGAGGAAACAAAGCAGAACGACTACGAAGCAGAAAGAATACGATCAATCTCCGAGGGCCAGAGAGTTTTATAATCTGAGAACAGGTGGTGAGAATTTACGAAGCGGAGAAGGGGATGGATGGCTGGTCTTTAATAGGAAACCGCAGGCACGTCCGCTCACGCTAGCTGACGGCCAGGGACAGACTATTACATGCACATGTACTAAACGTACGATCGAGTGCTCTTATATTAGCGTTCTACTATTACCATCAGCCCGAAGCAGCTAGACGGGGCGGCATTGCTACTGCGATCGATCCGATTCTGCTGCTAGAAGACCTCAGCTAGGCTTTGATCTGACGATGACCGTGCATACTGGCGCGCACAGGACGGACACACACTCTCATTTCTTCGTCTCGTTCTCTCTCTCCCCGCAGACGAGATGTAGCGTCCAGAGCGAAAAGAATGTGCGCCGGGATTGTGCATCTCCCACCGTCCAATCACAGTCGCCGCAATTGCAATCGGGTGTGAGCAAATTTTTCGGGGCAGCTGCGAACGAAACTCTTTTCCTCTAGCTCGACTTTTTCATCACGAACTTGGGCAATTTACGTTCCGACCCGGCCCACCCGGACGCACGACGACGTGCTTGATTCATCTGTTCATTCTCAGCTTCTCAGCTTCAATCTATCCTTCGGAGCCGACGGCCGCTGGTACATGTACCATTTTGTCTGAATTTAAAATGCGCTTCCCCATCTTGCGCTTCGACTCGCGCCGAAAGAAAAACCCAGCTTGCCTCCCCACATGCCCTCCAAACGTGACCTCATTCCAAACCCAACTGTGCCAATCTTTCCGCATCGAACCCCCGGCTAGAACGCTAACTAGTTCTCTTCTTCCATGCACCGTAATATGTAATGCGCAGGTAGCTGCATTCGATCACCCAACAGTTTTTCCCTTTGCTCGGTTCCTCGGCTCAAAACCTGGCTTTTTCTTGGTCAGTAGGTTGCATATGAAAGGCCAGACAATCTAACCCGAGTGAGCCAAGTAGCCTGAAGAGAGAACTAGAGAGACGGATCAGGAACACCGATTGATGAGCTATTACCGTAATAGTACAGACGAATTTACAGCCGATGGGGTCGGTGTGTCGGCGCTGCTGACTGAGGATTGTGGGGTAACCCCGAGTCTACGGACGGCTACGATGATGTTTATTTTACGTTCGCGCGATGCGGGGATGGTGATATTATTATCAAATGGAAATATTCCGGTCGGATGGACTGATTGTTAAGCGCACCGAGCTTCCGATTGTGTAGATGACCGGGGACATATATAATAAGTATATGATATAAAGCGGCCCTGGTATCCAGTGTAGATACCTGATATCACCGGATAGATATCTATCAATCCAAGGCTTCTTCACTCCAATATCATTCAATCAATCCATATCAAATATACTCGATCAGATAATATAGAATAGACAAAATGGACCCGGAGCCAGACGCCATCCTCGTCTCAAACTCCGACTCCGGCATCACCACAATCTCCATCAACCGCCCCCACCGCCGCAACGCCATCGACCCCCCCACCGCCACCAAACTGCATTCCGCAATCCTCACCTTCGAATCCTCCCCCTCCCAAAAAGTCCTCATCCTAACCTCAACCTCAACCACCTTCTGCGCCGGCTTCGACCTCCACTCCCTCGCCACCTCCCCATCAACCTCCACCTCCCAAGCCGGTATCCCCGGCCCCGTCCTCCCCTCCACCCGCACCCAAGGCCCCATGGGCCCCTCCCGTCTCCAAATCACCAAACCCGTCATCGCCGCCGTCCCAGGCTACGCCGTCGCCGGCGGCCTCGAATTATCCCTCCTAGCCGACATCCGCATCGCCGAAGAATCAACCGTCTTCGGCGTCTTCTGCCGCCGCTTCGGAGTCCCACTAATCGATGGCGGCACCGTTCGTCTCCCCGCAATCATCGGCCTCGGCCGCGCGATGGATTTAATCCTCACAGGCCGACCCGTAAACTCCTCCGAAGCTTTAAACATAGGTCTCGCTAACCGTGTAGTCCCCGACGGGAAGAGTCTCGAAGAAGCTGAAACTATCGCGAAGCAGTTGTTGGGGTTCCCGCAGGAGTGTATGAACATAGATCGTAGGAGTGCGTACTACTCTTGTTATAACGCGAGTTCGTTCGATGATGCTTTGAGGTATGAGTTTGAGAACGGGGTGAAGGTGGTCGAAGAAGAGAGTATCAAGGGTGCTGCGAGGTTTAGCGGAGGGCAAGGTCGTCACGGGGTATTTCAGGCGCCGGAGGGTAAGCTGTGAGTATATATACGTATATATAGTTCGTGATCTCTTCTCAATCTTCGTGTTACTTTACGCTTGCATGAGCTTTTGGAATGATATTGGAATCCATTGGTATTTATAAGAAGAATGATAATATCGACAAACCCTCGCAACTAAACTCCTGAAACCCAAGTCCTCTCGTATAATATTATCCGCCTTCCAATCCAAAGAAGAGCATCTACAGCTTCGATAGCACCAGTTTCCTCTTACTCATATAATGCTACACCACAGTCAGCCACTATCACGATTCGTCATAAGAGAATGAACTCACCGGTAACTCTTTCAGCCCAACCTTACTATCCACCGGCTCACCTCCATCCCCCCTCTCCTCCAACCCAACATAATCCCTCCTCCTCTCACCCACATACAACTGCCTCGGCCTCGCAATCTTATTCGTCCCGCTATCGATCAACTGCTTCCAATGCGCGATCCACCCAGCAACCCTGGGAACCGCAAACAAAACCGGGAAGAAATCCAACGGGAACCCGAGCGCTTTATAAACCAACCCACTCCAATAATCCACGTTCGGATACAATTTCTTCTCCTTAAACCACTCATCGTTCAACGCGGCATCTTTCAACGCGATAGCGACTTCGATCAACGGTTCCTTCGCACCGATGATTTCAAAAACGGTGTCCGCTACCTCTCTGATGATTTTAGATCTCGGATCCGTGTTTTTATATATCCGGTGACCGAAACCGAATAGTAACGCTTTACGAGATTTGACTTTTTCGATGAACGATGGTACTTCGGCGACGGTACCTATGGATTGAAGCATTCGAATCACCGCTTCGTTCGCACCGCCGTGGAGGGGGCCGTATAGCGCGCACGCCGACGCAGCGATGGCGCTGTACGGATCAACCAACGAAGACCCAACATGTGTCATCGTAGCCGTCGAACAATTCATCTCATGCTAAAACCACATTATATCAGTATCTATATCGTAGCATAACATAATTCAAGTAATTTTAAACGACTTACATCGGCGTGAAGCACGAAAAGAACGTCGAGCGCCTTCGCAAGCCTCGGATCCGGTTTATAAGAACTCGGCTCGTTCATGTGATCCATCATGTACAGCATGTTCTCCGTATACGATAAATCCGACCTCGGCAGCACGAACGGACGGTTGATCCGGATCCTCATAGCGTTCGCGGCGACCGTCGTCGCTTTCCCGAGGATTCTGACGATTTGTTTGTTCATCGCGGCTTTGTCGTTTATGTAGAGGTTTTGTCCCTGGAGGGCCGGGTTGGCTTCCGGTGCGAACGCGGACATGGCGCTGAAGGTTGAGGCGAAGATTGCCATCGGGTGGGCGTCGTATCTGTGCGCTTGCATCATGCGTGATAGATCGTCCTAACATATATCAATACACCATCAGTCTAGATTCATATCGATACCCGGTCTAGTTTGTGTGGGAATTGGTGTGACCTACCGACAGGAAGGTATGATGCATGACCTCCCACCTCCACCGCTCGTTTTGCGATTTACTCGGCAAATCCCCATAAATCAGCAAATACGCCACCTCCAAGAAATCCGACTTTTCAGCCAACTGCTCGATCGGATATCCTCGGTGCATGAGCGTTCCTTTATCCCCATCGATATACGTGATCTTGCTGCTCAACGCAGCGGTGTTCATGAACGCCGGGTCGTAAACTCTCAGACCGGCGGCGTAGTCGTCTTCCGCACGGTGGGAAGGGTTGGCGGTGTCCGCGGGGGCGGAGAGGGCTTTGAATGCCACGGCGGGGATGCTGTTGTGGGTTATTGGGATTTCGATCGTTTTGCCGGTGCGGTTGTCGCGGACGGTGAGGGAGTCGCTGGGGCTAAGTGAATAATTAGATCGTGAAGCACTGTATATATGATATAGATGAAGTCTTACGTTGATTTTGTTACTGCCATGGTGGAGGGTACTCGGCGGATCCACCGCTGTCAAGCTGTGCGAGTCGAAAGCTGAGTTGGTGAGACGTGTTGAAGCCGACGTTGGATTCGAGATGAAGCAGCTCGCGCGACAGGAAACTTAAATTTCTACTCTCACGATAGATGCATTCACCACCGTCAGGAATATATGAAAATGTGAAGGCGGCGAAATGGACCCCGTCTTTTATTCACCGCCCCATTCCGTACTCGGAATGCTGACCCAAAAACCCCACGGGGAGCCCGCTGCACCGTTCTCATCTGGGCCGAGAATACGCGCTACGAGATTCTCGGTCGCACAGATCTGGAGCGAGTTCCCTCTCAGTTAGAAGCACCAGTTAAAAGACACCAGTTAGAAACAGTGGGTCTGATGACGGCACTTCGGGTCTCCCTCGCATGTGAAATTTTGAACCGGAAAAAAAAAAGCATGCGAACTGCACCCCGGTTTCCTTCTCTTCCCATTCGGTGGAACGGGATTGGCTGGCAGCGACCTGTTAAAAACATCCTCGGCTGATGCGCGAAGCTCGACCGGCGGACTTTCCTGTGCAAATTGCTTCGATCCGGCGGCGACGGTAGCTAAAATAAATCACCAGGGGCACGGATCCAAACGGACGATGTTGAATTCAATTGCTCGTTCGGGAGCGCACGTGGGGGGAGGATCCGTATCTATCTATTTTCGAATACGAATCTAGAAGAATAAAAATAACAAGCCCGGAAGTACCGAAGTTACTGGACGGGAAGCTGTGGGACGGTAACTTGTTCGGGCATGTGCTCTCCGTCCGACGTTGGCGCGCGATATATCTCATCCATGTACGACCGACGTCGAATCGCATCTGATACCCTTTGGTCCGAATACACGACGTCTACGCAATAGAATACACGGATAACTATTATTCACCGAGTGCTGGTACTGGCATACTACTTGAGTATACTCACAATTATCGCTGGTGAAACGACGGTCATGTAAACATGGATTTATCTGATACCGCAATGGCGCTCTACTTTGTACAATAAAAGAACGGCACCGTGTCTATCTACTATACACAATCCAAAGAACATCCAAGTATCATAACGAACGCTAAAACCAGAGCCATGATAAGAAAAAAAGCGTATGTAGCTAAAATCAAAAAACGACCGAATCCCTCCACCCTGTAACCATCATCTTACAATATCGCAACCAACGCCGCCACCACCCCTCCAACAATCGTCACCACCCATCCTACTCCAATCACCACCCGTCCGCCGCCGCTCAGAAAATACGCCGCCCCAAGGTAACTGCAAGTGATATCCCCATCATCGCTCCTCCACCCATAACTCCTCTCCCCCCTCGC
Source organism: Dactylellina leptospora (assembly GCA_036971365.1). Classification (NCBI taxonomy): domain Eukaryota; kingdom Fungi; phylum Ascomycota; class Orbiliomycetes; order Orbiliales; family Orbiliaceae; genus Dactylellina; species Dactylellina leptospora. The sequence goes on from JAJTUC010000006.1 coordinate 853,453, forward strand.
TCCATCCGGACACCCAAACCCCAAACTCGCGGGACAACTCTGCACCAAACTCCAACAAAGATCCATACACGGTTTGATCTCCTTATACGGCCCGGGACTGACGACCTCATCAATCAGCACGTTTCTACTAGCGCCCTTAAACACACCGAACGCCTTTTGCATCTCATCAGCTTTCGTCTCCGTCCCGTCTTCCGACGCCAAATCCACGATGCGGCCGTCATCCAAAAACGCTTTCGTAGGTCCACGGTCTTCTCCCGGCCCTCGTTCGCGGACCGCCAAAAATGACGCGTCGCTGCTGTAATCCGCGCATCGGGGAATAGTCGTCGCGCATAACCACGTCTTGTAAGCTGTATCGCAATCCTCACACCCTCTCAGATGCGAATATTCTCGATCCGCGGTAGTGTTACACTGCACCTGTTGCAGCGAGTACGAGAAATTCGCGTACCAAGACTGCGCGTACGTATCATAAAATCTCGCCAGTCTCGGCATATTCGCAAATATCGTGTCATTCGTAGGCACAGCGTAGGCGACTTCTGAGCAAAAGTCCAAATCGTATATAACCCGGCAATTGCCATCTGATAACCACGAACCATGATTAGTATAATGGACTTATTTTAACGGAGTAATTGGATTATACATACCAGACTTCGTAGTGAGATTGACGGCAGAATAAATCCAACCGCCAGCGGTCTCGTTATTCTGCTTCGCTAACCACACGTTATACGTCATATTCGGTTGCAATCCTTTCAGATATATCTGCGCCTTCACTTTATGTCCCAACCCTCTCCTCGTCATCGATACCTCTCCGTTCGCGGCACTAAGTTGGGCTCGGGAAGTTAACCCGCACCAACTCCTTTTTAACCCGTTGACACGGGTATCGTTCGCAGGATGCGCGAAAAAGGTGTAAGGAGCGGTGAGAGTAGCAACATTGACCGAATTATCGTATGACGTTTCGTTTCCGGATATCAACAGTGCGTTGGAGGAATCGCTGTCTATTAGGTAAAGGTTTTGGTTTTTGTAATAGCCGTAGTATGGTTGTTTGGCAGACGCAATGACGTCGTAATTGTACAATCCGGTGAAATTTCCCACGGTGATGTTGGGTGCGACTATGGCGACGTAGATTGTAGAGCTAGCGTTGAGCGTAACATTCGCGAATCCTTCGATAACCGGCACAACGATCTGTTGGCGCGGGTTCGCGGACGGACCGGGAGATTTATTCAAGGTCGAATTCGAAGCGTAGAGGGTGATACTCGGCGGAGCGGCGGTGGTGGTATTCGAAGGATCAGGCATCCAGCACATTGCAAACTCGAAATATACAGTCCGAGTCCGAACGTTCTTCTCGACGTCGACAAAGACATTCGAACTGCCGGTCTTCCCTGCATCCGCGAAGATTTGTTCCGTGTCCAACCCCCATAGCTGAACCTCTCCAGGACCAATATTGAAGTTCCTTCGAACGTCAGCTGTCAGAGAGTTTAGAAACTGCCCTTGTCGCTCTTCGAGTATTCCAGGTAACATGTCGTGCGGTATCGCATCATCCTCGCCACCACCTCCAACAGGACTCTCCGTATCCGCCCAAGATTGTGATCCATGCGTCGATTCGATGATGGGATTATAAAACCCTCCCACGACTCCATCAATCACACCGGTACCCCCTTCATCTTCTTCATCTCCCGACGACGACGGCGGCGGAACATGCGGCGGCTGATGGCTGTGGTGTAATCTGTGACCGCTTCCGAGATCCGGTATCGATTGCGAATACGCCGACGGTGGTAACGTCCATAAGACCAGCAACGTAATCATCACCACCGTCGCGAAAGACGACAGGGCAACGCGCGATTGGAGCGGCGTCAGCCGCGGGCAGGATATCTGAAATACCATCGTATCCGCACCACCACCTCGTTATCAACAACGACAATATCAAAAACAAAAACTAAGAAATCCCCTTCTAAAAGCTGGAACCGAGATGGCCTTGCAGGTCGTGCAACTGGGCGGCGGGGCGGGTCGGGTAGCAGGCGCGCTTACTAGCTGGGAGTGGTTTGAGCTCAACCAGCACACCAATCAGACGGCGAACTCGCACTCGGGTTGGAATAGGCGATGGCTTTGGAAGAGGAGGATAGGAGGGCTGCTGGCTTGCTATCACCCCTACGCATTGTGCCGAAGAAGAGAAAGAAAAGAAAAACAGGGTAGAAGGATAAGTGGTCCCCTCCCGACACTTGAGCTGAAAGGGGGGAGTATACGAATGAGCGATACGAGGTAGAAGGGGGGTGAGAAGGGAAAGGGACGTATCGATCCGCTTTCCAACGTCGTTGGTTTGGTGTTGCTGCTGCTCCCTCCGCCGGTCAGGGGCGATGCCCAAAATAGCAGCTGTTTAGCTGCCACACTTTTCAACACGGGGTAACATAACCTCGATTTTTATATTTTGGCTTTTAGGAATATAGAACGAGAAGTGAAAGACTGATTACACCAGAGAACGCCAGAATACAGAAAGCAATAAAGGATATTGGTATACGCTTCGGAAGGATAGCTAACTCCATGAAAACTAACAAACAACACCGACATGTGACTTCACATCAATAAACTCCGAAAACATGAAATTGAGCACGAACTATCAAAAAGCCAAGAGAAGGATGTGGTATGATAGGATATAAGACGGAAAGATGTTTATTCGAAGTCGGAGGGTGATATCTCGGCCGGGTATTGGAGTATAACAGGCTTCTTATCATCCCGAGCAGGTCGTCGACTCCCAACGCTGTAAGGAGTCCAAAACTCAGTTCGCGAATTACTCGAAGCATATCGCTCCAGAGAGTAGCGACAGCACGAGCAATAATGCCGTATCTCTTTGCCTTTGTGCGTCGTTACTATTCGACATCGTTCGGTTGCATGAGATGGTGTTCGCTTAATCTGAAAACTCGCTGTTAGGATTTATATTCCGTAATAACATAATATTGAAAACAACAAAGGGTTTATTGCATACAGTATCACTTGAGCTGCTTGATGAAGTGGAAGATGCGTAGCTGTGTTCACTCTGGCAGATTTCGACCTTTTGCGAAGCTGGTCCCTTCGAACGGCGTGCAGGAATACATCTCGATCGAGTGGTAAGATCGTTAGGATTAGAAGAAGCCGGCTCTCCAGATTCATATCTTGAAGACCTTTCTTCCCTATTTGATGTAAACTGGATTACTCGAGAATAAATGGCGGAATCACCAGCGTTCTGGTTTGAGCTCGTCATTGTTGAGATTTGACAAGATGGCGGAAACCCAATATAAGAATCAGAAAGAGAAGTTGGGATTGAGAAGGGGTTTTTATAAGTATCAAATAATGATAAAGGATGAGAAATATACTGTATAGATTATTGATAGATCTAGGTTGAGATTGAAAGCTTGATCGTGCTTGAAGCTGGAGGAACGACCGTTTTATAAACCCGTTCGCAAGCTCTATCCAAATTATATAAGTATATAACATATACCAGTGGACTACGATAGCTAAGCTGCTACTAAACCGGGCCATGCAGTTAGCCTTTTCGCGAGCCAAAACTCCTGGACAATTTCCACATTGGGAAAGGAGGCCAAACTCCCAAACAGGAAAAGTCAGCATCGCAATGCTTATTTTCATCGACACGTATCGCGAAACCCTCGAAAATCATCGATAAAAATACCACGCAAAGTAGCAACGTGATAAGAGAAAAATAAGAAAAATAGGGTGTGCAGCGCCGCAAGGCAAACCATGGCGGAACTCAGCCGCCCGCAGCGTTGCGACAGTCTTGGTTGGCTTTGCAAGCGGAGCGCACATCAAGGAGAGTTTGAACGGGGGAATTGGACAATCTCTGGATTAGGAAACGGACAATTTGACAAACGTCGGCTTGCAACACTCCGATGATTTTCAGGCTCGCGATACGCTTTTGGTGGTTGCAGCTGGCCAATGGGAGGCTCTTGCAGCACAGATGTGGAGACGTGCAGGGTTCACGAATTCGTACAATTCTTGGACAAAAGAAGGCTGTCCCTCGATATATGATAAACCGATATCTTTATATAAAGATATCAGGACGAACGCACTTCCAAGAAGACTTTCCTCGAGATATATTTTATTACAGAGGGACAGTTCATGACAAGACTTAAGCTCCAGACACTTTCTTATTACCTTTCGATAGAAAGCTTCGATTCCAAAATATGGCCGGGGACAACATTGTAGAATCGTCCGAACGAGGCTTTCAATTTGTCCAATCTTATAACCCATCAAAACCACGAGAATACACGCTAGAGGAACACTGGCAAAAACACAAATCCTTTATCTTGAACCTTCATAATAAGGGATTCAAGAAACCGGTCATCAGAAGACACTTAGAAAAGACTCATGGCGTGGTAGTAACGTAAGATTTGGACATTTCCCACCTATTAAGCTCAGACCTGCCTAACATCCAAATGAACCGAAGCGATCGCCAACTTAAGCACCGTTTAGAAAAATGGAAAGCAGAAGGCAACACCGGGCCATCAAATAACCGCAAAACTGGGATGCCTCCTCAAAGTACCTTGTCCTCTTGGAAGGTTGAATTGCGCCGATCTAGAGGTAGAGATAGCGACAAACTAAGGACAAATGACAGCAACAATGTTCAACCGAAAACAAAAAGCCAGGAGTCATTGGCTTATAATATGACGAGAACTGAAATCGGAATGGAAATAACTGACGAAGAAGAGGACGACGAAGAGGAGGACGACGAAGAAGAGGACGAAGAGTCTTTTGACGCAAACACGGACGAAACAGGGGAGCTATATTCTCAAGAAGACCCGTTGCCTTACGAAGAAGTCATCACATCGCTCGAGAAAGCTATCTTACCGAACTACATATCTACCTACAAGCCGCCGGAGGATTTGATTGGATATTCAGAACTCCTCAAAATTTTCTTGGATTTTTTCGAGACAGAATTTCATAGAAACAAACCAGAAAAATTCGATATTTGCTTCTGGATTCATAAAATACCACCACGGCTTCGGCATATTGCTATTAAGCTTCAGGTATCATCCGACTTTAGCCACATGTTTGAAAAATTTGTTTACTTTTATGGGTCTGGGGACTATGATGCCCTCTTTCTCAAGATTATGGAGTTCTTTTGGTCAATATTCAATTCCCGGCAGGGACTTCTAGTGCCTCGGATGAACATGTTCCCTGAGGTACTCACCTTGATCATCACTGTCGTAGCCACAAGTTCAAATACGCTTCGGTTATATGAGCTTGAAAACAGAGCTCTCAAGTTCTTGGCCCGCCAGTTGGATAACTTAGAAGCCCCCCTTGCAATTATGGGACTTGAGGTGATTCATCTGCTATTACAGTATCCTTACACAGAAGCCGATGAATGGGTGCGTGATCGTGCCATATCAGCTCTTGCGATGTATGCACGGTATTCGGGGAAAGCTAAATCTGCCAGTCCGTTCATTGACATTAACGACGTCCATCTAAGGATCTCCATATCCCTAGCAATAATTAAAGAGCATGACAAAAATAAACTTTTAGGACTGGGAGCTAGCGAAGCAATCCAGGGTTTCAGGTACTGCGTAAGGAACGTGTGCGAGCACTTGACGAAAGACACAGATTTGTGGGAAGAGAATGAATTTTATCATGTTATATATGGGATATGTAACTTCGCTAGCCTGCTCGATATTCCCATGGGATCATACCTAAGCAGAATTATACAATCCTTCACCCTATACGCGCGCCAAAAAACAGACGAGGAGCTCCTCTTTGGTTACATAGTCCTAGCGAGGGCTTCCGAACAGCTTGGAGATCACCGAAACGCTATCATATATGGGAAGAGGTGCATCGAAGCACAGACAAACTTTGGGCCATATCAGATTCAAATGTGTATGTCTCTGATCTCTGAAGCGATGTTTCGACGAGGAGAATTTATCTATGCCGCCATGTCGTATCGAATGACAATTCAAGAAATCAAACGCTGGAAGGGCAGAGCATACTTGAATAGAATGGAAGATCCGGAGCTAAAGGAAATTTGGAATCTCTATCAACAGTGTCTAATGTACTGTCGAAAAAACCCAACGGCCCCCGGCGCCCGAATGCAAATCGATTCTGCCATTGAACTGCAACAAAATGCTGCAACCTTAGTTAGATCTTCTCCCAAGTCCCACCGAAAGACCGACGTCTGCTACACTCAGAGCTGCCGATTCTTGAACCCAGCATGCGAGCTAGACTCGATTCCGCAAAGTTGTATAGCCGAAGATAGAGACCATGGATGAGTCTCTGAGATATATGACGATACGCAGCATCATTCCGATGGCATGGACATAGATATCATACAACCCCGGCCAGTCAAACCACAGGTGGTCACCCCACCGAACATTGACGATGAAGGCTTTCAGACGTTCATGGCCGATATATGTAGTCTCACTGATCCGATCAAGTTCTTCACGACCCTACGAGACACCCCTTCCCCAAATTTAACGCTTTGTTTTCCTGCCTAGTTATTTGAATCAAGCAAATCCTTAAACACGGGCTTTCACTCTAAGTTTGACTGCTTTAGTTATTTCCTAGAGTTTCCTAAGTCTCTCTTCACGTTTTACAGTTGTTGTGGCCTGGTAGCGATGCGTTCTTGATTTCGTGTCAATGTACTTTCTCAGCGAATTAAAAAAATATGAGAACATTACAATTGTAGCCTTAAACCCTCCAAGACAAGTCCAGACTATAGCGAGACAAATCTGCGATTTCGATATCTTGGTAGTATTGATATCGGAATTTTCACACCTATACCTCGGCACTCTGTCTTATCTGGCAATCTAGATCTCGTTCTAATAGCTCGGAGCCCTGTATCAATCGCGTTGCCTGTATTCAAATGTTTGGGGCCAATCGATCTCATTTCTATAGCCGGGACTTCACCGAGACAAGAAACTCAACTCCTCTTTTCAAAGAAGGATTATCCCTGGCTCCGTGGAATTTGTTGTTTCTAGTGACGCCTCGTATTCCGCGGCTCGCTAGCCGAATCACCACGCATAGAGCTAGATGGAACCGCCGGATCTCGATGCATTTAGGCCATATGCTGTCACGTCAGATTCAGGTAAGTCAAAGAAAGAAGAAGAAGAAAAAAGGATCCCCGAACGTTTCCCTAACATATGGTCACACTCACTACGAGCTCGGAAACAAAACTATGGTGAAATGGATTTTGAATCAGGCAAATCTGCAATGGAATGATGGTGTGCAGCATCGATCATGCATATGTACGCCTAACTAAACCTTGACTGAAACAGACTAGTCATGTCTCGCTACCAAATCCGTGGCTTTCATTCTAGTCGTTCTGAGAAACGAATAAACTTCGAGGTTAGTGATGGGATCGTGGCAAGTCTTCCTTGTAGCACCAATAATCTCTCTTCTCTCACTTATCGCTCTGCCCATTTTTTGAAGTTCATCCTTCCAAACGCAATTCGGCGACCTTCGCGAAGAAATAATTCTGGCTGCGATTACCCAGCTTTAGCAAGTACACTCGCAGGCTAATTTAAATCGGCAGATATCCTACGACTTATCCCTTGCATGCATACTGATCGGTTTTTTTTTGGTTTTTTTGCTGCACGTTGTCGACCTCTTATTGGCTACGCACGTTCCTTCCGATGCCTAACTCTGGAAAACGACTAGAACACCCAGTCTTGTTGTGTAACGCAGTTAGAATTCCATCCCCGGGTTCACCAAGTCGAGAATATCCACGCTATACCCGTGAGTGATACAATGTCTTGACCAGCTTGCTAGCAAGCTCGCAAGGTTGCGTGCCCGAAAGTACAAGTTTGCCCGAGACCTTCCTTAGCTATCAAAATGCGATAGGAGAAACGTCTCTTGACCACGCCAGTGGCCTTGATTTCCTTGTATATATCTCTAGGTTACATTCATCCACTCCGAGCAATATACTTCTCTTTCCATTCCTCTCCGCCAATTCGTTCGTGCTGTTAGAAAACTTGAGCGTGCACCTAGTGTATAAGTCTGGAAACGACAATAGCATTTGCTATGAACTTGATAGATCTACCACCTGAGATTCTACTCGAGATCCTCGAATGGGTTAGTACTTGCTTCCGGCTATTTAATTCCCAATATTTGACTTCTAGAGGATCCTAACTCGCGGTGGTAACAGCTTCATCCAAAAAGTCTTAAAAACGTGGCTCTTGCTTGTTCGACTACTCGGATGTTCGTATCCCCGGCACTCTATAAAGTGCTAAGGTTACACTATGACGTGGCACCCAACAAACAGGGAATAAGGGATAACGAAGTTCACAACATCTCTGGAATCTCGGCTTCGACCTTTAGATACTTTAAAAGATTTTGCGTTCAGCCAATTGGCGATTTTGTTGGCATTGGAGACGACAAAGACGACCTTGCGAGTTCGAAGGCGCGGGCCGCCATTACCATGATCCAGAAGGTGCTACGAAAGTTTCACGTCGACCAGTTGGAGAGTGTGAGGTACGATTGTTCGTTAATGACTAGAGATAAACCCCAAATATCTTCAACTCGGATGCCATAATTATTTGAATTTTCACCGAAAGCTAATTGTATTTGGAATAAATGACAGATTTGAGACAGAGACTTGTATCGAAACACTAGCACACATCTTTAGAACACAGACAAACTTGAAAGACTTAGGGACTGGTGACCTTTATGGAACGGATTATAAACCCGCGAACGCACAGTTCCGAATACCTACCATATTTCTAGGAAAACCAAAATTCGAGTTGCAATCATTGTCTTTCGCTGAAATACAGCCCCAAATGCTGTCCATCATACGAAACATATTAAAACATACATCTTCCAGCCTCAGAGCTCTCCGAATCGGCCATCTGGAGTATAAGACTGACCCAGACCTAGATCGATGGGCAAGTTGGAGAACACGATGGCCGCACAATCTCACAATAAATGAGATATTAAGTCAGGATATGGATAACGAGACTGAACCACCTCCTAAGTTTGGTTTTCCAGCCTTAGAGCAACTATACATTCTCAACGACACCGACGATACAACTAGATTATTAGAGTTTCTTTTGTTCATCACCGACGGACACCTGCCATACCAAAAGCTAAATCGCCTCAGGCTTTCTTCTAGCTATTATAATACCAATCTTTTCGAGAAACTTATCGCAAGAGCACCGAGTATTCAGTCCCTACAGCTCAGCGTTTGCGGATTTCCGTTGGGATCTGTCGAATCGGCTTTATCTTCGATGAAGTCTTTGCAAACGTTGCAAATCTCGCGTTGCTTCGACGAAGATACCACAGATTGGTTATCTGCCAATTTTCACCGTCATTCGTTGAAACAACTCTGGTTGGAATGCACTTATAACTGCAATCCGAAAGCTTGCCCGTCCATCTCGAAGCTCTGGAATTCTTCGATAAACCGATACCCATTATCATCGGAAAATTGGCAGCTCTTAGAAGAGCTAGCCATCGGTTACCCCGGATGGGATAGGGTAAGCGATACACCATTCCCTGACTAAGTTATTACAATACTATTAATGTCTGACCGATGTACTAACAATTCTACGAGTTCGAAGGTGCCAATTATAAAATCACTTAAGATACTGCGGTTACTACCTGAACGACAACACGAAGAAGCTTACCAAACCGAGGACGATCAAGTTCTATGTCCCGTATCAATTCAAACACGGATAGAAAACTGGCACAAAACCAATATCCAAAGTTACACGGAAGAACTCTGTCTTCAATTAAAATCTGACGAAAATTCACCGCCGAAATTGAGAATAGTTGTTCTCGAGAGAACAAACGAGAACTGCGTTCGCTCAAACTGCCGCGACCCATGTTATTTTATCATAGATTACAACAAAGTGGCCGGATCTAAAACTTGTGTTCCCGTCGTGAGGATCGATACACTAAGAGCCGCTTCTCATCTGGCGCTGAATGTTGGTGCGAGTTCTTATTTGCTAGATGCTGGTCCACCTGCTCCGGAGCGGTTTTGGGAAGATAATTGGGATAAGTACGGAGATCAACCGTCGAGCATCGAAGATTGAAACATGAAGATGATTATCGGTGTAAGTTTTTTGAAAATTTTCGCTATATCAACCATTTGATATCAGATGTTGAGGTAGCGCAACTCCTCTTTACGAAACTTCAAAATCACGTTTCGGTTCCAAGCGTGATCGGTTTATCATTTTATCCAAATTATTTCAAATAATCTCAAATACACATATATTAAAACAGATCCAGTTTTCCATATCTGAGCTGCGATGCAGTCGGGGAACCGAATCATGTAGATAAAAGTTATTATTAATACTAAGAAAAGCAGGCGTTAAAAGCGAGTTATACTATAGTGTCCCATCTTTTATTTTATATCATGCATTTGCACCCATTAATTCCCTTCAAATCCATATATCCTAGCATTTGCTTCACTGGTACGATGAAACATCACTATAGCAAGGCGACAATAACGAGAAGTCCAGCACCGAGTAACCCGATGGTGGCGGTCTGGTGGCTAGCAGCGTTAGGAGTTGGACTTGATCCACCCCCAGTAACGGTACCGTTACCGGCAGTAGTAACAGAAGTCGTAACAGTCGTTCCAGCAGGGACTGTGGTACCCGCAGGCGCGGTCGTTTCCACTGGAGCACTTGTTTCCTCAGCCTCGGTCGTCTCAGCGGGGCCAGAGCTTTCCGGCATTTCTGTAGTCTCAGGTCCTTCTGTACTTTCAGCTGCCTCCGTAGTCGTAGTATCGGCTGCCTCTGTAGTCTCAACTGCTTCTGTAGTCGTAGCAGGGCTAGAGCTTCGGGGGCTAGTCGATGAAGCTGGTCCTGCAGTAGTCTTGACTGACTTTGTATTTATTTCTGGCGCGGAGGTTGCGGTGACCGTAACGGTAACGCCATTGTTTCCGCACAATTTCTCAGCCGCGTCGCTAGACCCTTGATAGTCGCTCGGGTCGCACAATTGTTCGATGCAAGGACCGTAGCCTGCAAGGAAAGCATTGGAGCCGCAGAAGCATTTGTAGTCAGTGTCGCTACAAGCACCGCCAATGGCGTTCAATTGAGTGACGCAGTCATACTAACAATGATTCGAGAGATTAGATTTCTGTCCTACAACATCAGCGGGAATTAGTTAAAGGCAATACTTACGGCGCAGATTGGAAAGTCTTTAAGTTCAGCGGGTGGTGTAGGAGTCGCGGCAGGTGCTTCAACTGTGACGGTGACTGTGGTACCAGCACTGGAGCAAAGTGCGATCGCCGCGTCACTGATGGACTCGTATTGTGAAGGGTCATTGCAATTCGATGTGACGCAACGACCTAGACCTTGGAGAAATGCGTTCGAGTCGCAGAAGCAGGGAATATCGAAGATTGTTTGCGAGCATATAGTTACGGTGTAGAGTAATGAAACACAGTCGGCCTAAGTTAAAATCGATTTTAATCAGTCATCTTTCCATCCCTTAACATATTCTCAAGGCCTTGCGAAACAATATAGCCTGTGTGAACTACGTACTGCGCAAGCCGGAAACCTATCAAGCTGGGCGGAAACCAGAGTTGCTGCCAAGCTCGTGGCAATGATTAAGCTACCCGTCGATTTCATGTTTAGAACTCAAGATTATATTAAAGACGTGAGAAGAAGAAAGACAATAAAATATAGTCCGAAAAGGTGTCCTAAGCTAATTGACTGAAGACTGTGAGGCTTGTTTGTATATTGATGAGTCGGCAACTAGGTATATTCGTTCTAAACGCGAGATGAACGCGATTTATATATGAGAATGGAATGAGAAAGCACTTCGGGAAATAAGAATCGCATTCTCGCACAGTTTATATACCAACTCCTCAGCATATATTTCTCAATGATCCGGCAAGCCGTCTGTCCGAGTTTCACCAACCTCGCTGCATGCACCACAGATCCTCAAATCCTCGTTTCCTTATCCCGCCCTGACAATGCACTCCCTTGTTGGACCCTCGCTACGTGTCGAGCTACAAGGCAAAAATATTTTTTGAAGCATTCTGACCAAAGCATCCCCGCAAATTCTTTGTCGTGCAGAACGCCCTCGCTGAGAACGGGCACAGATTGGAGGCTTCAGTATTCCGGAGTAGCTCCTTGGCAACGCACGCCAAAGTCGCATGGGAGGCTTCGGCCAATGCGGTCAGAGGCTCCCATCAGTCACAACGGCAGCGGAACAAACCGGCACAATTGGGGTAGCGAACAGCCTCACCGAATCTCGTCAAAAGCGGTAACCCCACTTATGCGGCCAAAGGTTTTGTTTCTTAATGTGATTTACCATAATCAGCCCTGATGCGACCAGGGCATTTTCTTCGTTCAACCTAGGCGGGGGGTCCGTCCCAGCGGCGCGAAGTGGTGTATGTTCAGAAGGTAGCTGAAAGCTTAAGTTATGACAAGCGAAATGAGACAGGATTTCATTTCTAACTGTTAAGCACCAATCCGTGAAGAGACTGATCGTTGACCGGAGACAACCCCTCGTCATAGTTCTGCCAGGCCTGCACATCCTTTACCTAAATTTTCGCTCCTAATTTCAACGCCTCATTAGTCGCAAATTTTGATTCCGAAATGGTATGACCGACGCCTTGGCTTACCACGTTACCCGGGAAAGGATCTGGAGAACCCTCTATAAGCGACCCACTTCAGCTCGCTACGTCTGATCTGTACGAGTCAAACAAAATATATGGGCATAAGAAAAAAAAAATACCTCACAAATTATGGAAAAGTCTTCAGCCTCGGAGGTCACTGGCTCGCATATGCTGCAACTGGCGATCGATGCAAGCCAAAGGATAGGTCGGGGATACATGCATGTCTTATCACCTACGCGGCTCCCACAAACCGAAACATATAACACAACTTCCATATCGCAACTCTGAGCATAAAACGGCTGGACTTAAATGGTTAGCAGTCGGAAAATAAATAGAAGCAAACGGGGTCTCCGAGGTAAATTAACTTTCGAAAGAAAAATTTCTCTACCTTACGCTCTCTCCCCGCCACGTCCATTTTCTTGGTACTTTCAGAGCTCTTCTGCTTATGTCAAATGGCTCGAGTTGTTTCTAACATTCTAAAAAGCGATCTGCGAGTTGACCTGCGGTATGTACAGACCGTGATAAGGCCCCCAAGGCTATATCATATTATATCGGATAGTTGATTCTTCTTGCAAGAAACGCATCGAGAACTGTAGCCTTGTGGTATTTCCAAATCGGGCTAGAGAGTGTGTAACTACACCACAACACATTCGCTGATAATTTCGAGCAACGTTCTGCAGAGGGCATAGGAGGTTCGAATTCTGCACCCGCAACTTCGGAAAAACAGAGCACACCGTAATCTCCAAGTTTGATCGGCTTCGTCTGTGGATGTATAGTGCCGAGTAGACGCCGACAACCGGAAATTTTCATATGATGCCAGGGCGTGCTTTAACATCTTGTTTGAGACTAGCGCTCGAGCTTAGCCAAACTCGCCACAGAAAAATTTGAGAAAATTACGCTGATCACAGGCGCAAAAATCGCAAACTCGAGGCGCTGGGGGAGGATCGAGAGAAATAAATAAAAAATGGCAGAAAATTACCGAAATGGACTAAAAAACTGCAAAAAAAGATTGCACGATAGCATCGAACAGTTTCGATCTGTTGGCCTCCGGGTTATGAGCCCGGCGCGCTTCCACTGCGCCACGATGCTGGTTTTCGTGTAAAATTTTAGAAAAGGATACAGTATATATTCCACCCATGACTCACTTTTGTGTTCCCCCAAAAAATGCACGACACAGGGAAATTACCACCCAGATCTGATGCTTGTTCTTTTTTGTCCCTAGACCGATCATCTGGTCAACATTCCTCGAGTTAGTCCTGACCACCTAAGTTCGCTCCGGAGAAGGTCTTGAGAAAGCCTTAACCTGGCAGAGCCGCAACGTAGCTACACAATGCATTGCAATGAGGTTTAGGTCCAAAGCGGCTAGATAGCCGGGCATAACTTCGCACTCTCCGCCACGGTCTCAGTATTGCCACACTCGCCATGAGACTCCATCTGCATATACCCATGTCCCATTTCGCGATCTACGCACCTATATCCCCAATTCGCACTATAGTTCTACCCAAAGATATCGATGTGTTGAGAGGGCATATTACAACAGACGTTTAACTTTTTTAAATCCTAATTCCGAACATTTTCAGTCGTTGAACTTTTTGTCATTATCGTGAATCTTCGAATATCGTATGGGATCGAACCGGACTAAATACTAAACCCGACGGATTCAAGCGACGGCTACCCCAAATCACAAGATATAAAATCGCGATTTTCCGGGTACAACCTGCAACATTCCTCAGAGCTCAAAAGACGCTTTCACACACGGGTGTACACCCCGCAAAAGAACCATTCAGTTTATCCTGCCTTTTGTATAAGAAAAAACATCGACAATCTCGCAATCTGAAAACATGTCTAATCCATCATGGGGCGCATCAACCACAAGCGACGAAGTCGCCGCAGCTTTAAGCTCGCATATCCATGGTAAAACCAGTACGTCCCTCCCCAAACCTACCCAAACCCACTCAAAACCATCCAATACTAACAAAGCCCCACCCAGTCCTGGTAACCGGCATCTCTCCCGACGGTCTAGGCCTCGACTTCTGCCGCGCGATATCGGCCCACTCCCCATCCCTCCTAATCCTCGCCTCCCGCAACCCGCAAAAGATAACAGCCGCGCAAGACTACCTCACATCCCTCCACCCATCCGTTTCCTTAAAACCTCTGACGATAGACCTCTGTTCCATATCATCGATCCGTGCCGCTGCGGAAGAGATTAATTCATCGGGTGTGAAAATCGATGTATTGGTCAATAACGCGGCTATGCACGCGAAGGAGTTGAAGAGGTCGGAAGATGGGGTGGAGATGAGTTTTGCTACTAATCATCTCGGACATTTTTTGTTCACGAATTTGTTGTTGGGGGATGGTGGGGCTATGAGAGACGGTGGGAGGGTTGTTAACGTTACTTCGAATTCATTTAGGAGGGGGGCAGTAGTGTGGGATGATCCCAACTTCTTGGTAAGTTATACGTATATATACATAGATACCAAAGCGGTGTGATAGTGAATATATCTTAGCTATAATGATATACTGATGCTGTGAGGCTTAGAAAACACCATTTGGAGAGGGTTGGGCCGCGTATTCTCAATCCAAGACGTCGAATGTACTCTTCTCGCAAGCTCTGGCGGATAAATTTGGTAGCAGGAACGTATACTCCTACTCCTTACACCCAGGACGTAAGCTCCCCTCCCCCATAACCATTCTCCCTGCCTATAACTGAACCCTCAATTGCTAAATATCTACATATTAGTGATTAATACCGCTATGGCCAAAAAAATGGACATGGGCGACTTCGCAACTCGATGTAAGTTATACCCCCTCCCCCTTCGCTACCCACCCGAGTATCTCTATAAATGTAAATGTATACTTACCATGAACTTCAGTCAACGTAACGCTACAATGGAAATCATTCGCCCAGGGAACAGCAACGCACGTAGTCGCAGCTTTCGACCCCGCCATCGAACCCCAGAACGGCGCGTTTCTAGCGGATTGTCAAATAAAACCTATCCCGGAACCGGAATCCACATGGGCAACCGGCGAGGAAAATTACAACCGATTGTGGAAATTGAGCGAAGACCTCATCGGCCAACGATTCATCTAAATGCCACACATCTATCTAAAAATTTATCACAATCATATATGCATATATACTAACCCCCATACATGGTGCCGGGAAATACTAAAGTCACCTTGATCACTCTCACCGATAAAATCGTTTATAGCCGTAGCGGTAGCTATGGTAGATATATATAGAACTATTATGGTACTAATACTAGTAATAGTTAATATAATGGTCTGTAGAAGATACTATGTACGAATACATGCAATATAAAAGAAGCTTCAAAGTGGGGGGTAGAACTAGCTATGGGCCGGGTGCAAAGGGTAACTAACCAAAGCTCAATAATTGAGGAACGGAAAAAGAGCAGCATCCTCAAGATCGAGCAACCAAAAGAAAGTGAAAGTCAAAAAGAAATAAAGGTCTGTCTTCATAGAAAGTACTTTATGTGAGAAAAAAAAAGGTAGTAGTAATAGTAGTCGTCGTAGTGGTAGTAGTTACTAGTAAGTTGTATGGAAACAAACGTCGAATAAAAACGTCGGTGGCTGAAAAGATGGAAAAGGGGTATGACTCCGAACGTAAAAAAGAATCAACAGAACGCAAAAGGATTTTCTAAGGAGAAAAAATAAGTGAAAAAAGGTATAAAATCATACAAAGATCCTTTGGTTTTCGCGGTTCCATAAGTGAAGAAAAAGTCAAACACATGATTCTGGAAGGAAGAAAGGAAGGGGAAGAAGACGAGGCCTCCGAAAAGTACAGCATCGTAAAAATGTGCAGTGAAAGACGGCGCGACTACAAAGAAGAGAAAGAGGAATTGGTACGAAGTATGGCGATCCACTCAAGGAACAGCAATAATCAACCAAAGTTGTCCCCAATCTCTTCATATAGACCGACGTCTCACCTTCTCCCGCATCTTCTTCCACCACCGTTTCTTCTTCGTTCTATGATTTTGGTCATTTTTATCGTAAACCACAATATCCATGCGTTTCTTTCCAAAAGCCTTTGCCTTTTCCAAATCCAAGCTTGGTGGCCTCGGCCTTCGCCTTTTGTTAAAACTCCGTACAACCATCATGTCATCACCCCATTTCATCACCTCCATTTTCACCTCCTCTTCCAATTTCGCCTCTCCCAACTTAACATCTTCCTTCCCCTTTTTTTTTGTTTTGAAGGTAACCGGAATGGCGTCAATCGGCCTAGAAGTGCTAGGTTTCTTGTAACGCTTAATGAAAAATGATTCTTCCTGTTCTTCAATTGACACTTCTGACACGTCTTCACCCTTAGATTCAGAGCTATTGGACTAAGACTTGCTCTTGAATGCTAGTAAAGCCGCCAAACTATTAAGTGGGCACCCCTTCTGCAAAAAGTCTTGCTGTAGCAACTCCTCAGCCGTGGCTCGACTCTTGACATCGACGCACAAGCATAACGCCAAGAAATTCTTGAGCTCCTTGGATAATTTCTCCGGCTTTTTCAACGATGGTGTACCGTTCGTCGCAATGAGGTATAGAGCCTTGAGAGGTTCTTCGTTCAGGTATGGTGGCTCGCCTTCGAACATTTCGATGGCCATGATCCCTAGAGACCAGATGTCGACCTTGGGTCCGTACTCCTTCTGTTTAACAACCTCGGGGGCCATCCAGTATGGAGTGCCGACCATGGTGGCACGTTTTGACTTCTGATCCGTAAGCTTGGCGCAGAAACCGAAATCGGCTATATTGATGTTAGCACATGTTTTCGAGAGCTTCAAGGCTTTAGGGGCAACTTACTAATTTTGACATTACCCTGAGCGTCGAGAAGGACGTTGTCAGATTTGATATCACGGTGGATAATCTTCTGCGAGTGCAGATGCTCCAATCCCTTGCATGTCTGTTCAAAACCGTTAGCAAATACTTTCATCCAAGGTAACCAAGGAGTAGAACGTACCTCGAAGCAAATCGTAGCGATGTGATCTTCTTCCAGCGTGTTGTTATCAATCACGTCGGTCAAAGCTCCACCCTCCATGTACTCCATAATGACCCACAACTCATTGGTACCTTTCAAAAAGGCGTCCAAAAAATTGACGATGTTAGGATGCTGGCTCTCCTTCATGACCAAAATTTCGTTGACGATCAACTCCTTCCTGGGCTGGTGTGCCAAATCCATTTGTTTGATAGCGACGTTGACACGCTTATTGTGCGACTGCTGGGCGGCATAATTGAGCGCGTTCTCACTAACAGCGTTGGAATTGATCTTGGCGACGTAGACGGATCCGGAAGCACCCTGTCCGACTTTCTTGATCTTGGTGTAGGACTGGTTCGGATCTCCTGGGGAAACGACGGAGCGAAGTTTTTCCATAACTTGCTGCTCGCTCAGGTTCGACATTCGTGCCTTTGGCGGTTCCTTCTTCTTGGTGAGGGCTTCAGCAGCGGCATTTTGGGCGGCAAGGGCAGCAGGGCTAGGTGTCGGCTTGTTGGAAACTTTGAGCGGCATAACCTGGCCATTCTGACCTTGCTGAGTAGTACCCGGTGCTCTCTGATGTCCTGGGCTCGGAGAAGCCGGTGTTCGTTGAGTGGATGGTGACTGGCCTGGAGCTCGAGAGCCATTGGATCCGTTGGGAGGGGGAGGTGCGGCTCGTTGTGCGGTAGGAGGGCTACGTAAAGTAGTTGGCGGCTGTTGCCTGGAAGCAGCGTTTCCACTCGGCGCAGTCGGGGCTGCTCGCATGGGGTTATATCGAGGAGTAGACGATCCACCATTGCTGCTGCCGCCGCCGCCGGTTTGTAGCAAGATCTCTTGCTGCTCGGCTCGCTTTCTAGCCTCACGTTCTTCTTCACGCTGGCGCCGTCGTTCCTCACGTTTCTCCTCTTCACGTTCGCGTTGGCGTTCCTGTTCTTCGATGTCCTTCTCCTGCTGCATCATCTCATATTCAAACCTTTCCTGCTCCCGCATCCGTTGTTCTCGTTCCTGATCTCTCTGCTTCTGGCGTTCACGCTCTTTCTCACGTTCCTTCTCGCGCTCTACTCGTGCTTTATCCTCCATGTTTCGAATATGCTCTTTTTCCCGCTCGCGGTATCGTCTGTCCTCCTCGGCCTCACGTCGGAGCTTCTCATCTTCGTATGCCTGCCTGTCGTAGCTGGACAAGCTAGGGGTGCTGGAGTTGTTATCCATCCCAAGTTCCCGCGCGCTGGCAGCGGGCTGGCCAGGGATCATGCCATAAACCTGCTTCTGTTCTTCATTCCGACGGTCGGTGTAGAACTCCAAGACCTCGATGACAGCTTTAGGGTTCTTCTGGTAATCCTCCTTGGTGATAGCCGAGGCGCTGAGTAGCTTCTCCCATTCGGCGGGTAATCCCGTGAAACCTCCTGATACAGGATCGAAGCCGACGTGGACTTGATGTGAGAAATTGGTCGGGTTGGAGACACCGCCCATGGACGGGCAGCGCGAGTAGATATCATCGATCCATCCGTACAGATCATCATCCGTCTTGAGGGAGATGAGCAGCCTCTTTTGAGGGGTGACCGTCGGTTGAGAGCTCTGGTTCACCGACGATCCAACAAACCGAACGAGCTCCAGGCAGAATTCCTTATGCTCCACCCTGTTCACCGACACTACATCTTTCAAAGGGATGGATGATGCCGGCTTCGCGCGGTTGGTATCACTCTTATACATATCCAAGGTGGTCTCGTGGAGCATGAGGTAGCGCTTGTACCATATCGAAATAAGGCCTTCATCTCTGACCATGGCATATCCTTCTCGGTGGATGCCGGCGGTCAAAGGTCTACTCTCCCGCTGGATCGAGAGCGTGTTCATCTGTTGGATCGGGGTCGGAGGGAAGGTAGGGCGGCCCGACGGGGGTTTGGGAGCCGGACCCGGGTTCATGTACATGTTTGGGGAGAAATAGTAGTTCCCCTGAGCCGACGACATTGTGAATGGTGGATGTTGGTTCTTCGCGGTGAAAGGAGGGAGAGGCGGCTGTGATTGGGGAAAGGGATGCGTGGAGGGAGTCAACCACCACACAAGGCCCAACGACGGGGTAAAAGGGCGTCTACCACCACGCTAGAAGGTTAATGACCGGACGGAAAGCGAGGAAGAAGACTTTCCCCCTTCCGATTTACAAGAGAATCCCCGGGTGAGCGAACTAGGCGGGGGTGGATCACGACGACGGCTGCTGCTGCGGGAGATGGTTGCGAGCGGCTGTTGGTTAGCGGTGGCATTCCCAGAAAAAGGAGTTGGGTCGAGGTGGATTTGATTGCGAGTTGCAACAGAAAACGCAAAGAGGCTCACACCTCCTCCCCCAAAGCAAACGCAGCTTAAAAAGCAGCGGGGTAGCTGGGAGGTTTACCACTCTCGGGTAATCTGATAATCTGAGAGAAAAGAAAACGCTCACGGCGGACGAGAGGTGAAGGGAGGGGAGAGGAAGGGACGACGAGGAGGCGAGGCAGCGTGAATGGGAAGAAGGGGGAGGTTACTGTGTACTGGGGAGGATTTCGAACATACAGCTCGTATCGTCGTGCTGAGCCCTCTGTCTGTATCCGCGTACGGACGTCTGTCAGGGCGGACTCCCGTGATTCGACCGAGATACTTGAACGAGGACGTCTCGATGCCTCGCAGGGTGGTGTATTTCGGAGCTCGATGAAGTTGGAAAAATAAAATGAACCAAACGACGTCGTTTCTCGCTCTTTTTCTTCTCTCTTCTCTTTTCACAGAAAAAAGCCTCCGTCGATTTAGCTGGACTGGCAGCGGGAGTGATAGCACTCAGTTAGCAGATGCAACAGAACAGACAACAGGGCCAAGAGCCGTGAGCACTCGAATAGCTGTGGCCCAGTCCCGTTTGGGATACAAGCGATTGCCGAGTCAAGGAAGTTCGAAGACGATGGGAGAAGGTTTGCCAGCCTTTGCAACGCTCGCTGGTCAGTCGGGGAATGCAGGCGAGCAAGGGTTCTTTCTCGGTCTGAAGTACGATCGATAGGATGGAATTGTTCAGCCCCCCCGTCGGTAGGCAGGATTGGAATCCGTGGGCGGCAGCGAGATCCCTTTGTTCGAGTACGGATGGCTGAACCTGGATCTGACGCCCTGCATCCGAGCGATATGGCCAGATAAGATTGAGATTGAGATTTATCTCGGGAAGGAGAGAGGGAGCAGTAGGAGAAAGGGCAGCTGGGATCCAGGTATATAATCTCTGAGAAGGGGAAACTAGATCTCACAAGCTTGAAACTTACCGAGAGAGGTCTCTTGAGCAATGCGACGGAAGCGTGTCACCGGCTGGGGAGGGCGGCCATATAATTAATACGACATGAGTGAAAAAGGCGCTGTGAGCAAGAGAAGAGAAGAGAAGAGAAGAAGAAACAGCAGGGGAAAGGGAGAAGCTGAGATGCAATGTTTGTCCGCAGTAGGTTGGGATCAATTATAACAATCAGACGGTTAGAGACGACGCACCAGCAGGCTTCTTCTGCCGGGCCAATCCTCTGGATCGTATTATACTGACTGTCTGATATATAAAAAAGGGGAGGACGTCGGATTATCTCATGCAGCCCGTCGACAACGTGGTGTTTCTTTCGCCCTTGGACTTGCTGCATCCGGTCCTCGCCCGGGGTCCCGACCGAACATCCCATTTCACAGTCCAATCTAACCCTCCCTTCTTGTCAAATTTCTTCATGCGCGCGGGAGCTCGAAGAAGCTGCGTTCTGTCATTCTGTCATTCTGTGCTTCGGTCGGTCCATGCTGCTGACAAAGAAGACCGCAATATCTGCCGCTTTCACGTTTCGAATAGGAGAAACAACCCTTTTCTTCTTTCACAGCACCCAGACCCACCTCCCAGATATGCATATCGCTCTCTTATTCCCGGGTTCCCTCTTCTCTCACCCACAACCGTCCGAGCAAGCCCAATCGAATGCTGGTCTCACCGAGTTCCCACCCAAAAGTCGCTCAGACCTCTCCCAAACGCCACCCATATTGCTGTAGCTCCTCCTGATAACATCTGTACTCCTGCGCTTTTGCATTAAACGTGCCACATCTTGCGGCTCTGGCATATTCGCTCCTGACATTCTGTCATCTGATAAAATAAAAAACCTTACTCCCCATTCAATATCCAGATATTAATCTTCATGAACTCATCTCAATATATTAATACTGCAATACCACTCACGTAATTATACCTATAATCGAAACACGCCACTCTCAAGAAATTACCATCCCACGGCATCTTCCAACCGAAACGTTCGCACACGTTCATTACATTACAACTATATAAAAATGATAAGCTCCCCCAAGCAAAAACTAGTTACAGCGGAATTGGCGCCTGGGAAGTAACATTGGCACCCGTTATCAAAAAAGCACCCTCTCGGTTCTCGTCGTGCCGCCGGGCACCAAATAATCGTTTAGCCAAGAGAAAACCCACCCAAAACAGACATCTTGTTCTATGCCAGGTTACATCATAGCCCACAACCTCTCCTCTCACTCTTCCGAATAACACGCTGTATATCTACACGTTAATATATGATGAACACGCGTCGGGGAGATACATACCGTCCGTGTATATGATATCATGAATATCTCTCTTTTGATAATTTGTCCATTTATCCATATTCATATTTTCATTTTGCAATTTCGATCAAACTATATACCAAGACGAAGTAATCAAAAAACCTAAAAAAAAAAACCATGATATCAGATACAAATACAACGACGAAGAGAAACGTCGTACGTAACCCACTCTCCATCTCCTATGCAGCCAATCCTTTCATGTCCCTTCACCAACCGGGCTAAGACCGGAAAGCCCAAGCTACACCCCTCAGATCTCGAAGCCGCGAAAAAAAAAGTAAGCGATCTCGGAAGGGTACTTTATCTCGCATGTCTTTCCCCGTCCCCGTCTTTCATTATTACTACCACTCAAGACATTTCACAATCCTTCAACTCCAATGATCAATCTTTCTTTCTCTTCCGTATTCAAACAAAATGCAAGGTAACAAACATCAAAACGAAGGAAGCAAAACACTCAACCGCTAAAGAGACGAAACAAACATGACAGAACAGAAACATAATTACAAAATTAAATATAAAAAGTGGTACCAAAAGAAAGTAGCACTGTTCCTCCGACCCCCGCTCCAAAAAGCGACGGGTACAATAATCAACCCAACTCTCCAACCACAATAATTCTACCCCACCCTCGAACCACGGCTTACCCAAGAAGCAGCCACAAAAGCTACCCCGCTCCTCATACACAAAGTCGGTAAACCCCCAAATTAATGCCCCTCGCCATTCCCATTCGCGGCCATGAGCCCCATCAACTTCTCCATATAAGTGATATAATCATACCCTTCCAACTCCTGATCCTCCTCCTGCAACGGCCCACGATGGATAGGCATCTCTTTAATCAATTGATCGACCATATGGTCCGGAATAAGCGAATGACGGAGGTCAACTTCAGTGACATAAGGCTATACCCCACGTTAGCACAAACCCATCCCATAACCATCCATCTAACCAATAAACCCAAACAAAAGCTGATAAACCAGAGTGAAAAGAGGTGGAAATAAACATACCTTCCCATCAGCAACCTCCTTAAAGCTCTGAAATACCTGCTCAGCACTCTGCTGATCCTCCGTAACGCTAACCATGAACCGAATAAACTGTTCGAAACTAACGCTCCCAACCCTCCCGCTAACCTCCAAAAATGTATCGTGCATCGTATCTTCATCGTATACCAACCCCAAACTAGCCAACGCAGCCGAAAATTCAATCTCCTGCAGACTATTGCTCCCATCTCTATCGAAATGTCTGAACACGCTCTCGAATTCTTCCAACTGAATCGGCGTTAGATTGGTCATATTCCTCGCGACGATCTGGTTTTCCAAAAACGCGAGCTTTTTGGAGGTTGAGGAAGTGGCCAGGGAATATTCGTATTCGAGTTCGTCGTAGGAGTAAACCGTGTAGTCGTTCTCTTCAATATGGGCTTGTTCGCATTCCTGCGTTATGGATTTGAGGACTTCGAGTTCGGTGTTGATTGTGCGGAGATGGTCGTTGAGAGTTCGGCATTGTCGGAGTTGTTTCTACGTATTGGAATTAGCAAGGGTATCAAAGAGCTATCCGAGGCTAGATATACATCTAGTCTATGATGTGGTGGGGAATGGAGAAATTACCTCGGGCTCGCCTTCTAACTCGCTAAGCTCTAACTGAGCGGTGCTGAGGACGAGTGCAAACTCGTTGGCTTTATCAGCGAACGACCTCCGCAGTTTCTCTTTTATTCTATCCAACCGGTTAGCTTTTCTCGTAAAAACATTAAAGCGAAAAACATACATTCGAATCTGCTCGTTGATCTGTGCGCTTCGCTGCTTCTCCCCGACCAACAATGAATTCCACTCGCTCTCCAAAACAGCCAACGTCAGATGCGGCGGCGGATTATAATCTTTGAGCTTATACGTCGCTAGCTTCGTCTTAATATTACCCAAAAGACTAACCAGCTCCGCCTTCTCACTAACCCAATTCCTCTTCGAAGATTTTTTAAAATTATTCAACTGCGCCAAGGCATCTTTGGCATCGGAATACGTCCCCTTAAAGATCGATGAAGACCAGATATCCTGCATGGTTCGAATCTCCGCCAGAAGTTTCTCCATCCGTTGCTCGAAAGCATGTTGCATATCCCAGGCGCCCTGCATGTGACCGACGAATTTTTCCACCCTACGACCCGCGTTTTCGATCTTGTCCAGATGACTGAACGCGTGGAACCAATAGGCGATGTACGTGATAACGGAGTGTTCGTCGGGGCGGGCGACATCGCACACGTCTTCGACGTCGAGGAGGGAGGGGATGCCGATTTCTTCGGTTGCGATCTTGAAGGCGAGGGCCATGTTGCCTTTGTGGTCATCTTTGTCTAGGGCGTCGTAATCGATCAGGTCGGGGCGGTGGATATCGAGTAATGCGCAGCTGTGCCATTTATTAACATGCTGCTTCGCGTGGGGTATGATGGACCAACTTACAATGCTAGACCGTCGTTCCAGCTGCTTGAGAAGTCACGGATGTCTACTTCGTCGTAACAAGCGGTCTTTCTCTGACACCACAGCAGCAATCCCTCCTTCGCCGTCAACCCTTCTTGACTATAGAAACCGGTCAGCGAAGCTATATAACATTATTCAAAGATAGTTTACCTAATATCACTGATCGTGAACTTGGTAATCAAGATCCAGAGGAGACCTAGGATCAATTTGAGATTACCGTCGACGATATCCTCAGCACCAATGTTGAACAATTGAATCCCTCGGTGTTTGATATAATCTAACGCTTTGAGGACGTTTTCGGCTTTTTGAACCCTCATGATCGGCTTGAGTGCGTATCGTCCGAGTGATTCATTGGCGAGGATTTCGAGCAGGTGGATGAGCAGAACCTATCGCGGCACATGATTTTTTAATATCACGATTTGTAGCCAATTGAAAGGAATGCGGGTAACGTACTCCGTCCGAGAGATCGGATTTTAGATGTTGTGCTGGGCGGACATGTTGTCGCTGGGATAACTTCGCGTTCAACCTGCAGCGTAATTAGCTACTTAGTCGGAAGGTAAAGGATGGTGTAGTAGACAGTACCATTTTCTGAAAGTTTTCTCTTGGACCTGGCGAGGGCACGATTAGTTAGAGTGAGGCCGGCGAAATACGGGGGAGGTAATATAGCTACGAAGGAGCAGCGGTTCGGAAACAAAGAAGCGGGAGATCAGAGCAGGACGCAGGGGGCCGAAACGTACGATAACCCAGCCGTTATCAAGCAGCGACATTTTTGCGGCGGGAAAAGAAACGACGACTTCAATTGCGCGGTATGCACGGTATCTGGTATTCGAATGCGAAACAGCAGGCTTTGACGGGGCTTGGTATTGAGGTCGTCGTCGTCGAGTCGCAGCAACTGGGGGGAAGTCGGGGAGCGTAAACAAGTAGCGAGCGCAGGAGGTGGAGAAGTGCAGGATAAATGGGTTTGCCAGCAGTCAACAGGGGTAGTTTCGGAGAATAACCATCCACCAGCGTAAGCAGAGAACGAGAGTGCTTGAAGATATATATGATCAAAGAAGGATAACAAAGAAATCGCGGAATGCAATTCAAGATGTGAATTGTATCTGCTCACTCGTTTTTTTTTTTTTTTCTCAGGAGAGCCAGGTCTATCAACATTTGCAGGGGGGGCATCTAGCAATAGCAACCAACCAGCTCTGGTTGCTGGCCGTGTGGAACATGCGAGAAGGACATGCTCGGGCATTAATTCGGCAGACGAATGGCGCACTCGACCCCTGAAGCAGAGTCGTCATATAAACATATATTCCGCCTGACGGATAGACGATGTCTATACAATATTTATACATCTATCATCCAGCATTATACGACTCGCTATGTTCAATCGCAGCGTGAAGGATTCTTTCATCCCTTTCATCGAGAACGAAAACACTACGGTGTCGCGTTACTATGTGAGACACCGTCAATGTAAACAACACCGAAACCCGCTACTAAGTGTATGTACATATACTGCTAGTTACGGTGCTCTCGGCGGCATTCCTCCAGAGCCGTCGCATTCCGAATGATTCAATTGCCAATTGCCTTACCAGGTGCTCTTCCTCATATATATTTTGTGCTCACATTGTCCCATGCGAGCTCGCGTGAAGCTTGGAGCATTTCTCCACGGGTGGAACGCTGTGACTGTCGCTCGTCCGTTTGACTTTGAGCGGTCAACACAAGTCATGGTTGACGAGATATATCTCACGGTTCTAAAGATCTCTAGAGCCGCCCTCAATTCGAAATGGATTAATTCTACGTTTATCGAGCTTGACTATTCCATAGGGAAACCTCACGGCGTAGAACTCCGGGTTCTTTTCCCTTTTCCAGGCTAGTGCCATCTTCTGCACGATTTCCAATACCGCTTGTCAATAAGACCTCCCCTTCCGAACGGGCTTATCGTTTCTTATCGACCCACGCATGGCATTGACATAGCATTGACATGGGCTGCACATATTTTGGTGGGGGAATATACCATGCGCGCATCGACACTGCTACCGTACCGGGACAGAACGACGGCCATCTCCTGCGAAAGCTTATTTCCAGTTTTATAATTTCCCCACGTGTGGTGGACCGGTCGACCCACGATAACTGTCTATCAGTTTCCCGCGGAACCGGACACTTCTCCTCCCAGGCGGGCCAATTCCTGGCTTGTCCACGCAATAGACATGATTGTACGCTGCATGATGGCGGGGTTCTGCGATACGTCTACGTCCCTCCTGTGTGGGTATAAGTAACATCCCGTGTCGCCCCTCTTCGGATTCTACTTAAGATTGGGACTATCGCGGATTCGTATACGCCCAGCTGCAACACTCCCTTCGATAATTGACAACTATCGCGAAAATGGGCTCCATAATAGAAAATATCAAGCAAAAGGCTTCCAGCATAATTCATAAATTCACTAGCTATCATCCACTCGACCCCCTAACTACTTCCGAAATTGCAAAGGCCGTCTCTGTTGTCCGTGAAGCGAAAGGTCAATTAGGATACAATGCCGTCACAATCGCGGAGCCCAAGAAGGCTGAAGTGCTAGCATGGCTAGCTGATCCGGAACATGCTCCTAAACCAGCCAGACAAGCAGAAGTAGTCGCTATTGATAAATCCGGTGGCATTTGGGATGGTATCGTGGACTTGAGTACCAGCAAGATCATCCAATGGGAAAAATTGGATGGTGTTCAACCACTCGTATGTATTTGATCTTACACCCAATTACTTAATTATATATAAATTTAGTATTAACACTGCTTCAAGATTACCATGGAAGACCTCATCGAGACGGACCGTGTGGTCAAATCCGACCCGAAGGTAATCGAACAATGCGGTATCCTCGGGATCCCGCCCACCGACATGCACAAAGTCTACGCAGACCGTATGCCCCCTAACTACACCCCATTCAAATAAACTCTCACTGAACCTCAAATCAAACAGCCTGGACCATCGGATACGATGCTCGGTTCGGGAACACGACACGCCTTCAACAAGCGTTAATGTACTACCGCCCCAACCTCGACGACTGCCAATACGCATTCCCCCTCGACTTCTGTCCCATAGTTAACACCGAAGCGAAACAAGTAATCCACATCGACATCCCCGACGTTCGACGCCCGCTGAATAAAATCCCGAGTAACTATAACCCACCTGACATCGAATCAGAAGGAGGATACAGAAAGGATATCAAACCTTTTCACGTTACTCAACCGCAGGGTGTATCGTTTAAGATCGAAGGACGCGAAGTCATCTGGCAGAACTTCAGGGTTCACGTTGGGTTTAATTACAGGGAAGGGATTGTGCTCAATAATATCAGTTATGAGGATAAAGGTGTTGTCAGGCCGTTGTTTTATAGACTGTCGTTGGCGGAGATGGTGGTGCCGTATGGGAATCCGGAGATGTGGCACTATAGGAAGCATGCCTTTGATTTGGGGGAGTACGGAGGCGGGTACATGACCAACGAACTGGCATTAGGTGCGTATTATTCTCAGTGATTTTGAAAGATATAGATACTGATCTATATATAGGGTGTGACTGTTTGGGTGAAATTCACTATCTAGACGCATTCTTTGTCAATAGAGCTGGCGACCCGGTCACTATTAAGAATGCAATTTGTATCCACGAAGAAGATGCTGGCGTAAGTATTCCCTCCACTCTTTCTAAAGCAAGGTCCTAATTTGGAATATTGACTTATCCTTGTTGTAGATATTGTTCAAACACACGGACTTCCGTGACAATTCTGTCATCGTCACCCGTGGCCATAAATTAATCCTCTCCCACATATTCACCGCCGCAAACTACGAGTACTGCGTCTACTGGATCTTTCACCAAGACGGCACAATCCAACTAGAAATCAAATTAACCGGCATTCTAAATACCTACGCCATGGCACCAGATGAAGATACCAAGGGCTGGGGCACCCAAGTCCACCCAGGAGGTAAACCAAAACTCCCATACGTATATACTTCACCAACTCCCTCTTCTTTAACGCACAGATGACTTGCTACGATACTAACTGCGCCTCGTCAACTTTACTTCCACATCATAGTCAACGCTCACAACCACGAACATTTATTCTGTCTCCGCGTCGACCCCCAAATCGACGGTCAATCCAACACGATATTCCAAGTGGATGCCACAAGGGGTTCCGGCGAAGTAGGCTCCGCCGAAAACTTTCACGGCAACGCCTTCTTCGCGAAACGGACTAAATTCGGTGTTGTCAAAGATGGCGTCGCGGATTACAACGGCGATACTTCTAGAACTTGGGACATCGTTAATGAAGATAAATTACATCCTGTTAGTGGGAGACCTGTCGGGTATAAACTTGTTAGTAGAGAGGTACCGCGGCTGTTGATAAAGGAAGGTGGGTTGGTGGATAAGAGGGCGGGATTCGCTAGGCATGCTGTGCATGTTACGAAGTGTATGTGGTCTTTCCCCTTCTTTACCTCGACTTCACTGTGCTCGGGTGAATTTAGTTGGTGGCTTGGTACTAGTTTTGCCGCCTCCTGTGTAGTTTTCTATTCATGTCGCGTTACTAACTGTTGCATATGATATAACAGATCAAGATGGTCAAATCTACCCAGCAGGCCGTCACGTCCCCCAATCCTCGGGCGACCCATCCCGCGGTCTCCCAGAATGGATCGCAGCGAACCCTGAAGAAAGCATCGAAAAAACGGATATTGTATTATGGCATACCTTCGGATTAGTCCATTTCCCGGCACCGGAAGACTTCCCGATCATGCCTGCCGAACCGATGAGTTTGTTACTCAGACCTCGACATTTCTTTTTGAGGAATCCCGCGTTGGATGTGCCGCCGAGTTTTTGCTCGACGCCGAGTATGATGGCGGATCCGAAGTTGAAGGAGAAGGTTTTGGATGCTGCGGATAAGTTTAGTCGGTTGGCGTTTACGGGTGGGGTGAGGAGGGGGGACTGTTGTGATTGAAATCCGCGCACAGAGGTAGCTTTGTGGCTGTGAAGTCTTGTGAAGGGTTATTGATTGTAAATGCGAGGTTGTTAGGTATGAATTTTCAAGGTTGGCTCGTTCTTCGTCTGTGTGAGATGAATCTTCTTGAGACTTCGTATGTTGATTATTCGACTATCCGAATCGAATGCGTCGTTAACTCCCAGTGTTTTTAAATTACCCAAGCTTCAAGGATGGGCAACGAAATGATGAAAATATAATTATCTTGAGGTTTTTTAATAGTTGAGCTAATTAGCTACGGC
Organism: Dactylellina leptospora; assembly: GCA_036971365.1. Lineage (NCBI taxonomy): Eukaryota > Fungi > Ascomycota > Orbiliomycetes > Orbiliales > Orbiliaceae > Dactylellina > Dactylellina leptospora. Next base: position 883,232 of record JAJTUC010000006.1, read on the forward strand.
TTATTGAGGAGGGAAGTGAGTGATAAAATATAACACCCAACACGGGCCCCAACGAGTTCTGAAACTTTGAAGCGCAGCGAAACTTGAAATGTTGGGTTTTGATTCAAAGCGTACTTTGCTATTCTGTTTGTTCCTCAATGTCCCATATTGAAAGTAATCCCTTTTGAATTGGTGGGAATTTTACCTGGTCCTCGTGGAATTTGGTCAATGCCGTAAGTTGATATTTCTAACCCTTGTTTCAAAATCCGAGGTTGATGATAGTGCTCTTCTGGGGCGTAGTTGGTAGGAGAGTTGGTTCCATCTGTTCCTTGCGAGACCTCAAATCGTGATATATACCAAAAAGACCCCTTGCATGAAGTAAGGCTTTTCTTCCTAACTTTATTTCTTCGAGTATCATATCTTATGGGCGATTGTAGACGTTAATGGGTTCGTCTGTATCCAAGTAATTAATAGCGAAAGGATCCGAGTATATTCCATAAAGTATTATTCAGTCGCGGCTTTTATATATCAACATACTGTAGCAAAAGCCTTTTAGACTATGAGGCCTTGTTTTCTAGGCTTCGCGGTGCTCTGGTTATGTGCAGGTGATGTCGCGAGCTTAGGAGTAGTAAGGGTTCTTCCATTTCTCTATTCTCATTCGTGCAACTAATATGATTATATCATTTTGTAGCCAGCACACGCGCAGAACATCCGGGGATCTAGCAAGCTGCGCCGGAGCTCGCACGATGATTTTCCACTATCCCAACGGCGTCAAGCTGAGAAACTTGCAGCTCGCCAGGCTCCACCTGCAATGAGAACCGACATCGGAGGGAAAGAACCGGTGATGGTGTTCAACGTTAACAAAGACGTTGTATTAGGCGACCCCACCGCATTGCGCCGAAACCCCGGCCGCATTCACCAAGAATTCTTCTGCCACTGGCGCACGCCAAAGATCGACCTCCAGACCCCGGATCCGGATACTGGCGTCAACAAAGCGCTTCACGACATATATAACACCCTTTCGGACGTCATCACGAATGATGACTCTAAAAACTGTGGCGGGCCCGGCGGGTTTTGCACCCCGGTATGGTGCGATAAGACGGGTGGGTTTTTAATCACCGTTTGCAGTTGGGGTAACGAAGCCTGGGTCGCACCTTGCTACGAAGTAGTGGAGAAAGCGAGAGATATCCTCGTCGCTTTGGGGAATCGAGATATGGGTACCTGGGAGCTAGGAGTCGACCAGGGCCGTAGCCAGCGACAGGCGGACAATGATCGAAAGAAAATCTGCATACCGCACGCTTCCGTCTACCAGCCGGAAATGCTGGGGTATACGTGGAAGAGCACCAGTCCGAACTTTCAGGTACAGCTATATTACGGATTCCCGGCGGAGAGGCTCACGTGTCCGGCTACTGGTCTTCAACACTACTGGCCGGGTATTCAAACACTCATGTCGCAGGACAAATACCTTGAAGAATGGTACGGGGTCGTAACAGACGATGCGGAGCAGGCTGAAGGTGATGGTCTTAAGGATCAACCTGGGAAAAAGCCAAACGTGAACAAAGGTAAAGGGAATCAAACTTCTCCGACAACGGCGCCGTCTGAGGGATCCGGCGGATATGATCCCCTTGATATGATGTTGCCATATGAAGTGGAGAAGTATAAGTGGAAACAAGCGCTCAAGAAGGCCGGTGTAACATATACCGAGAAATCCACATCAAAACCCACATCAAAACCCATAGCTCTCAAAACGCAGACGAGTGTGGCTGCACTTCCAACGTGGTATTCGCAGGACTTCAAGTGGGGCTCAGCAGAAGGTCCAACCGGATCTAGACCGACGAGATTTAGACCGCCCATGGCAACTCCTACGGATAAAATTCAGGAGCCTTCCACAAAGCCTGTGAATCCAAAGCCAGTGGCGAGTAAAACGACGGGATCTAACAGTATTGCTCCAGATGATGCCACCTCAACTAGCTTGACGCATTCAGACACCGTTGATGTGAGCTCATCTGAAACACGATCCCCAGTTGCAACTCCTCCTACGACGACGAGTAATGGTAGTAAGAAAGAGGTTATCACGACGACAACGGATATAGCCAGTTCGGAAGCGACCGGTGATGATAAGAAAGGTGATCTCAAGGAAGTTATAGAGTCGTCGGATGCCTCTATTTCTCCTCCTACTACTTCTACAGCCATAAGACCTTCAGCATCGGCCGCCGCTACCACCACTAGCCCTACCTCGTTGATCACCGTAACTAAATCAAAGTAGTAGCTATGGGTGATTTAACTTCCATTTTTATGCCAATATATTCGGAAGTAGGAAGGGTAATATGCGTATCCCATGATCCCGAGTAAATCTCACAGGGCTTTATCACGTAGTGAGGATTCTAGCTATTTTTAGCTACTACAGCTATAAATAGCTTGGTATGCTTGGAAACTATGATACATAGCGACCTTACCCACTTCATAGTAGATACGCCTTTCATTAAAGCATGCTTCGATGATGCTAGTATAGACGCGGCTTGCTACTATTGAATTTCTTTTGCAAAGCCTTATCTTTTGAGAGTTCGAACTCTTTCGTACCTTTCTTTCGTTTTTGGAAATAGTCTGTATGTTTAGTTCCACATCTATAAGGATTCCTGAGCGGTCTCGGTCCTAGCCTCAGTGTAAATCCCATTATGAGAAAATATATATTTTACTGTTGATAGAATTGCAAATGCTAAACTGGTTCGCAGTCGATCCCCACATGCATCTGTATATTCAAGAGATGCGGATCGTTGCCAAATCCGAAGGACTAGACTTAAAATTTAGTAAGAAATTCAATTAGTATCATAATTTCAAGCACGGGACCTCTACTTTAGCAATCAAATAGTGCATGATGCAGTTTAAACAAGCTCTTAAGAGTGAGATATCAAAGTTGAATTGAAGCTAATGGAGTGAAGACAATAAGGCTAGTATAACTGTTTAATGATAAACTCATTGCAAGGCAGCCACCCATGTGACAGAGATCCAGAACACCCGGGTATCATGTACCTTTGCAAAATGTAGATAAAATCCGTCCTCCGTCACCTCTGCGGTGAATAATCGGACGCCGTAATTATCGGACTGGTAGGGTCCGATGTCAATCGATGAAAGTGCTGCCATTGCACGAATTTCTGAACCCGGGGCCGACTGAAAGGGGGGTACAAAATTGATGTACTTCGATCTTGCAGAACAAATATCGGGGAGGCTGAAATTTTCCGTCCCGTATCTGAGAAGCCCCCCAGAGTCTTGGGGGAAAAGGCACACGCAAAGTGATACCGAAGCGGTTTTTGAATTATCCCACGTAGAAACTTCAACCTCAACCTCGGTACTGGAAAGTATCTTAGAGGAACAATTGATCCGTATATTTGGGTCAGTGCCCACTTCGTATCCGGTCATCCAATGTAGTACTCGAGTCTGAGACTGGTCAAAAGAGGAAGAGACGACCCATTTCGCCTTTTTTACACGTCTATTGTCGACGAGTTCTCTTTCCATGATCTTAGGAAATTCCAGCGTTGTTGAAGAAAACTTGATAGTTTTGGCGAGTTGGGAGTATATAGGGATGTAACTAAGGCCAGAGTTACCAAACTCAAGGTCCGAGGATCCTCTCATGGTAAGACTAAGCCCCTCAGAGTCAATCTCGGCGCTTCCCTTCATTCCTAAATTACTTTTTCTGCAGAGGTACATGCAGTCAATGCCAAGTACCACTTGATTGTAATCTCTCTTTTCAAGCTGGATAACTCTCTTCACAAAAGATTTGGGCTTGGCTAGTGATATTCCATTGGCACCGAAGGTGTTACCCTCACTCATCCCGAATCTTCCAGAATCAAGGCATGGCATAGGTATTCCTTCGCCGTACTCTTCTGAACGGGTTCGTACAGAGTCCCATTTTTCTTTTAATAACTTGAACGATGAGCCTAAGTCGGTCCAAGCCTGCTTAAAGGTACTTTCGTCACGGGGATATAACCCCACATAAAATGCTGATATTGCAAGCTCGAGTTTATCATTAAGAGAGCTGAGGTACTCCAAATCTAGTGCGGTTATGTTGGTGGTCTCAGAATAAATTGTTTTGAAGATGGAGATAAAATTGTGTCTCTTACCGAGAGATGCAAGTTTTATGTCATTGTAATATTCTGCGATGATAAATATCGTACGGCCCGCTTTCTCCGCAATTCTCGATACATCAGAAACATCAAGTACATCAGGAGATGCATTGGTACTCTGGTAATACTTGATCCAGCTGGGAACTACCGAGTGCCTGAACATTGTCTCTAGCTCAGTTAAGCTCTTTTATTAAAGAAGGTCAGTCTAATACCGCGACATAACCCTTTCGTATATTTAAATTATTCATACCTTATTGATGGCCTTTCGCGCTTCGTTGACAATATCTCGAAGCTTCATTAAACTCATCATCTGATTTAGCTGGAAAATATCGGCCACTTCCATAGCCTGCCTGCAACTAATCTGTTTATCACCGAACAGGCCACTTGTCTCCGAGATAAACTCTGAGTCGCCAGGAAGGTTCCATTTCCGTAATTGGGTTTGTGCTAAAGGCTCGGACGTGGAAATTAGTACATGAAGTCTCCATTTGGTATGTAGGACCTTGAGGTCAGTATTTTAGGTGCCATTACCTTCGCTCGCGAAAGTCTCCCACGTTTTTATAAACTCTCTGCGTTTATCTCGTAATGGCTCGCGGACAAGGCTGATATCCAAGACTTTCTTTATTATTTCCTGATTGCTCCCCGAATTTAGTTTTTTGAGCTCAGATAGGATATAATCGGGAATGGGCTTCCAATCAGAAACCCCAGTATTAAGCAAGATTTCATGGTCTCTGTTCGCTATTAAGTTGTACCCGCTGGGCATCTTCCGAGGTTTTGCCGAAGGCGATGAGGGCTTTGTCGTAATTCTTGAAGTGACGCTTATATCCTTGTAGAATTAGACCATAAACTGTTGGCATGTACGTAAGTAAGGCGGGAGCTTGTTTACCGGTTGGTTTTACAAAAAAAAAACTGTGAAATACGGGTTTCCGTCTAATGGCTTGACGTGACAGACTTTTGGACTAAGAAATGCATTGGTTGTGGTCAGAAAATTGTTGTTGTGTGGAGCACGACAAGATCGTATCTGGACGTGATTTTATCGAAATCTTTCACAGGAACACAATAGGAGCACCTGCGGGGTCGTTTACGTTATATCTGCGCTCAGGTACATACTTCGCGAGCATATTCTATCTCAGGCCTGACTAGATACGGCAAGAAATCTTCGACTCGCGTCGACTCAGCCCATGGGACCACATTGCAGGCATCAGCGGTTTGATGTTGGACGCCATCAGAGTAGGCTTTCAATACGACAGGTTTCCGACCAATCCCGCCGCTGTCGGTGGATAAACCCCGTCTGGCAATTTGAAGCGTTCTACGCTTTTTATTCGAGAGGAACCCTGCACATACACGTCGCAAATCACGCATGGGACAATGGTATTGAATGTTCAACCAAGCCCACGCGTAATATCAAGCCGCTGTAATCAAGTCATGCAAAGATCATATGCGCGCATGCACAATCACTAGACCTTTCGTCACGATGTGCAGGTGCGGGGCAACTAAGCTGATTGCTGGCATCGATTAGCCAAAATCTACACAAGTCCCACTCATTCTGAGAGAAAAAGCCCACAAGTTTGGCAGTCTCGGAAATGAAGCTGAAGCTGAAGCAAACTAATATGTATCTGGATATGCACAGGAGCTGGCGAGATCATTAGCAAAATAGGCACACCCATATAATATTGGACCCTTCGAAGCTTTCACCGTTGACTCGTCAAGCCTTTTGCCGAATCCCCGTCAATTAACTTCACCATTGCACTATTTTCGAAAATAATTTTCTCACACACGAGCCCCTGCCGGAACTTCTCGGCCAAGCTTCCATTGAATCTAAAACGCGATGTTTTCAGCCGAGTTGTATAGGCAGGCGGTCTTCCTAGCAGCGATCAGCAGGTCGACGGTTGGGCCGCATCCCCTGTTCACAAAGATACTTACGAGATTGAAAGAGGCATCGACTTTCAGCGATATCATTGCCCAAGACTTCAGCAATATAAATGATGACAGAGGGAGAGAATTTCAAAGAGCAGTTTCAGTCCTTGCGCAGTACGAGAAGCTGACAGGGAATGAACTATCAATGTTTCGTCGTATATTTCCTAGTCCATCAATATTCTCGGTGCTTGCGGCCAATGGCATAGAGCAAGCCACCGATGCTATAAGAAAAAACCCAAGGACCTCGGCTTTATTTCGCGCTTATGACCCACCAATTGTAATAAACGAAGAAGACCTTCAAGTCAATATCAAACTATGGGGCACAGGGACGCCTTATCTAGTTCTTCTCATAATCTCAGAATACGAAGCCCGGAATGGAAGGATGGGACTACTCCCCGACCTTAACCCCGACTTCATCAAGGTCTGCCAAGGTCTATTAGAAAACAGCCTAGATGTGATTGATTTCTGGAAAGAATCAGTGGAGAGAATGTTGGAGAATGACCATGGGAAACCATCCATATCTGGCGTTGAGACCATTTACAAACGCAATATAGTCGAGATATTCAAGCAGCTCCGGGCTCTCTACACTTTGACGGAAAATCAGGAAATGGCCGTCTTTCTCTACTCTAAGGGCTACAGGACGCAGTCGGCGATTTCGAAGGTTGACTACGAGCATTTTGTGGCTTTGGTCACCAAAAAGAATACAACTTGGGAAAAAAAGGCACGATCTGTCTGGGACGAGTCTACTAAAGCAATAACGGCTCAGGCCTATCATGGAATACATATAGTTCAGAAGAGGCAAGGCACAGGGTTGACAGTCATCGACAGGCCGGATCCAATAAAACTCGATGTCACCCTCGCTGTGGAGGGTCAGTTGGATGGTTCCGAGGAAAATTACACCCCATTGACCTATGAGAATCTATTTGGAAGCCATATGGTTGCATCTTGCCCTCATGGTTGCAATACGGTTCTAAGCCCGACAGCATACTTTGTGGACCTCATGCAATTTCTTCGATACAGCAGAACCAACATTCTGGAGGATGAGCTGGCGGAGCGTTTCAGTGTTCTAAGCCACCTTCTCGCTAGACGGCCCGATCTCCAAGATATAGAACTTTCTTGCGAGAATGCTATCCTGACTATACCATATGTGGACCTTGTTAATGAGGTCATGGAATCTTGGATTTTCAGTAGATTGCAGGGTGAAATAGAAAAGGTTCTCGAAGACAAAGATCCGCTCCCTGGAAAGACTGCCAAGAACTTTAAACCACGAATAGTTCGTTCTAGTCGCCTGGACGCCCGAAATAACGACACACGGCAAACCTCAGCGGAACTTGCAGCCTGCCCCCAGACCGTCAAGGACGAGATATACCAAGATCAGATAGGAAAGGTTGTTTACCCAATGAGAATTTTTCCATACAGTTATGCCTTAGACAGCATTCGGGTCATACTTAGAGCAATGGGCACATCACGAAGGGAGATCATCAACTTGTTTGAGACAGAATTCTCTATACCAGCCGATGATAGGGCCGCTGATACCATTGATGACTGGTACGTCCGCTCTGAAGCGGCGGAGAGATTTGGTCTTACCGAGGAAAGCTTCTTAGCTATCACTGGGGAAAATATCCAACCAAGAAAACCTGGTGTTGCTCTGCCTTCCACCCAAAGGAATATAGAGAAATATTGGGGATATCCGTCTATTCAAACTCTTGAAGATAAGTTACTGTTAGTAAAAGACGAGTTTCTTGCACGCTCGGGGCTTAGCTTGAAAGAACTTGCAGAAATTCTTTCAACAAGGTTCATAAATGGGAATTTCCTTGAAAACGAAAGAATTATTATGGTAGTGCCTCCTAACCACAACCTCAGAGAAGTTACCCTCGAACGAAATGATAATAAGAAACTTGACCTGAACATCTGGGACTCTTTCCAACGACTCGTCAGATTGTGGAAGGCCACAAGTTGCTCTATCAATGAGCTCGACGCCGCCTTGTCAATTATAAATGCCTTTTGGCCTGTTACAGAACCTCGCTCAATCACGGTCACCCATGTTACCAATCTAAACCTTATTTTTCGTATATCAGAGATTACGAAGCTTTCAATCAAGGAGACCCTTAACTTTTGGACCTTTTCCCTCGCCTCGGACCAAAGGATCTCGGAGGTTGATGCTTTTACGCTTCTTGGAGATGAGGAAGTCAGCAAGGGCCGATATCTCAGATCGAACTCAGTAGCAGCGATACTTAGAATTGCTGCAGGTGACTTTGAGGCCTTGTTACTTTGTAATCCATATTTTAGCGGTTATGAGAGCTTCAGCGATCAACCCACGGCTAAGAATGTCGCCCACGCATACCGCCTAGTTCAGTTATCTACGGCCCTAGGGATCTCGATTTCCGATTTACTATTGTTAGCCAAGACATCATTTTACTTAAAATATGGCTCTCCATTCAAAAATATAACGGCAGCCTCGATTTTCATCGAAAAATGGAAAGAACTCACCGACTCGGCCTTTACATTAAAAGATCTTGTGAAAGTCGACAGTTCTAATGGAAAAGTTTCGAAGAACTCCATGGAAGAATTGCTGCCACTTAGTCAAAGGACTGATATTCTACGGTCGTGTAAACTCATATATGACCTTCGAAAAGCGTGGGATGATATTGACAAACGATACCCTCAGCTAACGGAAGCGAGTGTTGAAGATGTTCAAAAACTCAGCGCTACAATATTCGATGGTGCTACAATAACTCGCATAATAGCTTTCCTCGGAGGAACCGAAGAGCCAAACCCACCTAAGCGGGAGGAAGCCAAGGATTCGAAGTTTCCAGTGTCCGGGAAGGGGAAGGATGCATCAGAAAATATTATATCCGGAAAAGGAGAACCAGAAAAAATTGATCAGACACAAGAGAAGACCGAGGATGATAAAGGTGGGCTACACCATATTGAAGGTTTTGGGGCTAAGCTTACATTTTAAGTAATCACAGAAAAGAAACAGTTCTATTACAGTACCATTTACGATTTGCTTTCTCAATATGCTGGATTGAATGGCCTGCTCGATGAAAACAGCAAACCGGCATCAAAACGGTTGTTGTTCTGTAATGCGATTTCTGAAGCTATCAAAAAGAAAGAAGAGGACTCGGCCATTCTATCAGCCATAGGTTTATCGGGTATCCAAGTTTCAGATGCAACGGTGCTACGCGCCCTTGCATTTGATATCCAGATAGCGGGCAAAGATGGAAGGCAGACAGTACGGGAAAGCCTGCAGCGGAAACTGCTAGAAGAACATCTTCTAAGACAATCAGACACTAGCAATTCCATGCAATCGCTTTATAGCTCAATTCCTACCTCAACCATTCGCATGTTGACTCAAAGTGGTCAAAAGGATTCAAAATTCGAAGGGTTTTTTATCCCTATTACATCAGACCGATATAGGTTCGCGGTTCACGTGGAGAGCGCACCCAATGTCGAAATTCACTTGAATGGCAAGATGCTGGGTTTTGAGAAAGCTCTTGATGGTGATGCAATTTATAAAAACACCGAACTTATACCCTTTGAAGCCGGTGCTGTCTATGAGCTTACGCTCACCGGCGTTCTACCCCAAAACCTGCTCTGGAGGGCAGTCAGCACGAGCGACATGATATTCACGGAATCAGCCGTTGTAGTATCTAATGAGTTGCAGGAGACAGTAGAGGACGCCGTCTTGAAGAAAATAGAAGCTGCTGCGCTCGTCGCGGAACGTATCGGTATCTCTACGGATGAATTATTCTATATTCAGAATGACGTCCGACGTTTCCAAGAGGTAGATTTTGGTCAACTGAGCCTCGCAGGCTTGGAGGCCCTCTTGCCATTCAAAAGAATAAAATCATCCATCTCAAGTGGAAAAATTGAATTGGTCACATTTTTGGAGCTAATTGATAAGGCGGTGATTTCATCCGTGGAGGACACAAAGTTTTCAGAATTAGTGGCTCAAGTTCTTGGAATTTCAACTTCAAAAGTCGGCCAATTGTTGGAAGCGACCTTGAACAAAGAAAATCCTAACGAAACAATCACATTGGAATACTTGTTACGGGCACAGAAACAATTCTCTGTTCTCTCCCGTCTCAAACAATGGGATATCAACCTTGGTGTTTTGAGGAGCATTGCGTTCCTTAATGAGGAGAACCAATACACCATCTCAAAGGAACTGAAAGATATTTACGACACACGTACTGAGAAAGAAGCTTGGATAGCATCCGCTGGAAGCAAGGTGTATGACCACTTGCGGGTTAACCGCAGGAAAGTTTTGAGTGCCTATCTTTTGCAACAAGAGGAGCTTCAAGAACAGGGTGTTCGAAACGAAAATGCTTTATTCGAGTATTTTCTCATCGATACCCAAATGGGTCCAGAACTTCAAACTTCTCGCATCAGGCAAGCCGTTTCTAGCGTCCAGCTATTCATTCAACGTTGTCTTTTGGGATTGGAGGTGCAGAGAGGTGTTCCGACCCGGGCTATCGACGCCAAGCGCTGGGATTGGATGCGCAAATATAGTGTATGGGAAGCAAACAGGAGGATATTTCTCTATCCAGAAAATTGGATTGACCCCTCTCTTCGAGATAATAAGACCGAGATTTGGTCTAAGTTCGAAGCCGCTCTACAACAAAATGATCTTACCTTGAATACGATCCATTCAGGCATACAGAATTACATCTCCGAATTACATGACATTCGCTCATTGTCCATACAAGCAGTTTACAAAGAGTTAGAAAGCCACCCGTTTCCAGCAGAACAGTCGGAAAGGGATAACGCCGGAGAGGCTCAGTTAGACGACAAGTATCCGAATGAGACATCTCAAATCCGTGCAATACATTATTTCGGCAGAACCCCCTGTGCTCCCTACCATTATTACTATCGCAAATGGACTTCAGAATCTTCAACTTGGACCGCATGGGAGAAGATAGAAGCCAGTATAACTACATACGAATTCGATCCGTCCGGATCTTCTAGTGGTGTACCCTGAAAGAGCCCGCATCCTTTCTCGTTCCCGTGGTATGGCAAGATCGCCTGATGTTATTCTTACCGGAGTTCCGAGCTTGCACAGTGCAAGATCCAAGGCCACAGATTTCTGGGCAATCTAATCCTCCGATACCGTATTATGAAATACGTATCAGTTGGACTGAGTATCGGCATGGCAAATGGACGCCCCTACAAACAACATCACCGCCGATAGTCTCAAATTGTGATGAAGATAAATACGTTGGCAAGTTGCCCCTGGAAGACTGGATGAAGGAAAAGTGGGATCCTAAAACGAAACCTCAGACACTCCCAAGTCTACGAGAGTATACTTTCTACACTGGAGTCCTCGGCCAGTGCGACAGCATGTCAGGGAAAGACACAACTCTGTGCCTTAATATCAAACGATCTGCGGATCATTTGATATCTAGGGATAGAATCGTAAAGTCACTTGTCATGAACGGTGGTCAACTGGCTCCATGGGATGCAAAATTAACCCGAGCCGCGAAGCTTCCGGGCATCGATAAAGACCTACAGTTTTCTCGCTATGATTCCAATGGCATCATTAGTGTTTGTGCTTATCAAGATATGCGCCTCGACGGTAAACTCGTTCACCACGATTCATCTTCCAAAGACAGACAACTCTTACACACCACAGTATCTCTTCCAAGGAAAGACGGTTGGAAAGTCCAGAACCTTTATAATGAACTTTCACCTCCTCTGCTTCACTCTAGTAGATCCAAGGATATCGACGATATTTTCGCGACATTTCTAAACCAATGGAGTAATATATCTTCGGAAAACTTTGGCAATGAAAAGGAGACTCTTCATTGGCATGAAATGAAGTCTCCGTATTCCGTATATAACTGGGAAGTCGGTGTGCATGCACCCATGTTACTAATGGACAAGCTGCTTAAATCCCAACAGTTTGATCTTGCGCTCAGAGTGGGTAAATTTATCTTCAATCCACAAGCAGAAGGCAGCTCAGGAACCCAGGGTCTAGCCTACTGTTGGAACTGGCCAGTGTTCTTCCAACTCTCAGCAGAAGAAGCCATGGCATCCGCGCTAGGAAAATACAATCCGACCGAAAAGGATACCGAGGCTTTCAACGAAGGCGTGAGGGAATGGAACACTTCGCCATTCCAGCCATATGTGATTGCCCGGAGTCGGCCATTAGCATACATGAAATGGGTTGTAGTGAAGTATCTCGAAATCCTAGTTGCCTACGGTGATACCTATTTCCGTCAGAATTCCTTCGACACGCTACCGACCGCCACACAGCTCTACATACAAGCTGCTCATATATATGGAACACCTGAAGTAGAGCCTATCAGCATGGCAGATATGAAGGTCCAATCCTACGCATCCTTGAAGCACAAAGGGCTAGATCGGTTTTCAGATTCGGTAGTCGACATGTCGTACCGGTTCCCATTCAAATCAACAAAGTCTTCAGATGGAGAGCCATCGAGACTAAATTTGACCGCAGAAACAGCAACCGGTATCATGAATTTAGCAGCGACCAGATACTTTAGTGTCCCTCTAAATCCCAAGATTGCAGAGATCGGAAGCATCATCCGTGACCGTTTGACAAAGATCCGCTCTTGCCTCGATATCAATGGTATTCCGATCAAAATTCCTCTATTCGATGCTCCAATAGAGCCCGGGTTGTTGGTGCAGGCGGTTTCCAAAGGAGGACTGGGAGCGATCTCAAGTCTCTCGGATTCTTTATCCCAACCAATGCCCAATTACCGATTCATCTACACCTTCCAGAGAGCAATGGATTTCTGTCAAGAGTTAAAATCTTTAGCAAGTGTGTACCTTAGCATCAAGGAGAAGCGTGACGCGGAAGCTTTATCAATACTCCGAAGCCAGCAAGACACCGCAATCTCAATAATGGGACTGAAGCTCAAGCAGCTCGCGCTCGATGATGCCAAGCAAGCTCTAGCAGTCTTAACACAGTCCCGCCAAAGCGCCCAGTCTCGCATGTCATATTACTTGCGTCTGGTAGGGGAGTCTGAATCTCTTGTTCCAAAGCCCTCGTCGTCGTTTTCCGAGATAAGGCAAGAAATCGATGAACCCATCAGCGGGCCACTTAAAATGACACCAGAAGAAACAGCCGAATTCGTGTTTTACGGACTAGGGGAATTCCTTCGAATATCTGCGACAGCAGACAAAGCACGAGCCGGTATTTTCAAGATATTGCCAAAGATAGAAGGTCAAGCGCAGCCATTCGGAGTGGGAGCATCAACCGCATTCGACCCAGCAAAGATCGCAGCTGGTATTGAGATTGTCAGCGAGGTTAAAATGACCTTAGCAGGTATCGCAAGCTTTGCAGCCGGAACCGCGAGTAGAGTAAATACTCTAAAGGGCCAGCTCCGAGAACGAAGGCTACAGGCCAATGTTGCGGGCTATGAGATCAAAAACATCGATGCCCAGATGGCTAGTCAGAGAATCAAGATCGAACTAGCTGAGAAAGACTTGGAGGTCCATAAAAAACAGATTGAAAATGCGAAGTTCTGTGAAGAATTCCTCAAATCAAAATACACAAATGAACAGCTATACACATGGATGGATAATACTTTTCAGCAATATTTATATCAGACATATGTATTCGCATTCGATATGGCCAAGGCGGCTGAGAAGACGTACTCTTTCGAAAGAGGTGAACAAACGATTTCTTACATCAAGTTCGGCTACTGGAATTCCGGAAATCAAGGACTCGGATGCGCGGAAGATCTTTGGTTGTCCCTCAAGCGTATGGAAATGGATTATATGGCGCGAAAGTCACACGATTACGAGATCACAAAGCACGTTTCCCTACGACAGCTAAATCCCACCGAATTGCTCCGTCTCCGGCACTCCGGAAAGGCGGAAATAGATATACCAGAAGTCCTTTTCGATCTCGACTTCCCGGGTCACTACGCGCGTAGAATCAAGTCGGTCTCTATCACTATCCCGTGCATTGTTGGACCATACACCACCATCAAAAGCACTTTGCGACTCGTAAGTCACAAGTACCGGATAGATTCATCTATAGCCTCAGACTACAAGGAACAAAAGCCCTCCGATTCAAGATTTAGGACAATGCAAGTACCCATTCAGAGTATTGCCACTAGCTCCTGTCAGGACGACTCTGGTGTGTTCGAATTGCAATTCCGCGACGATAGGTATATACCATTCGAGGGTGCAGGCGCGATCAGTAGGTGGAGCCTCGACCTACCAAATAAATACCGCCAGTTCAACTATTCTACGATATCCGACGTTGTCCTCCACATAAAGTACACCGCAAAAGATGGCGGTGAGCTACTTAAGAGTACAGCTGAAGATTCTACCGCGGATTTACTAGCAAACCCGGAATTCCCCCAAGGCCATGTTATTATTGATGTCCGAAGCGACTATGGGACGGAGTGGTATCGTTTCGTTAATACCGCGCAGGCGGAGAGGTCAATAACCTTGTCTAACTTACGTCGGATACTACCATATGTAGCCATATATCGAGGAATCACGATTAAAAAGGTTGAGATCTTCACAAGCTATAAGGTACCGACTGCAGAAAATGATAATAAGATACAAGGCGTGGGTATAAATATCGGAGGATCGCAAGCGTGGTTACAACCTTTCGAAGGTAAAGGAGAAGAGAACGGTTTGAACGTTTACTCAACAGTTCCACCGGAGGGAGGCAAATGGAATTTGGGGGACCTCAAAATCAAGTTGAGCGGGCCGTTAAATTTAGAAGATGGTTTCTACGTGGTCTTGGATTATTACTTGAATAAGGTTGCCTAAGAGAAGACTTTCAAGAAAAAATTCCTCGGGTTTGGAGGCTTATCGAAAAGCCAATAATTAAATATTATCAATTGAACTTCGCAACTTACATCTCGTCTACCCAAAACAGTACGATTGCCTGCAGAAGACCCAAGATACATGCGCATGTGCTTTGGACGAACAAACTAGAGAAGGTTCAAGGTTTGACAAGAGACCTTTTACAGGGACGCACGGATGTTCAAAACTCCAGACTTTCGGATAAATTGAAAACCGGCATCCCAGAAACCAACGACCCACATACACCACGTGCACCTTTCGCAACGGATAATAGCAAATTTTTCCCCAGAATTTTAATATACCCCAAACTTCTAGAAGGCAGAAAAAGGCCTCAAGAGCTGCAAGCCATGTTTGAAATTCTACCAGGTTTAAGCAAGAGAAATTTTTCGTCTTGCAGAACTTTCGAGAAAGGCATTCGCTTGTTGTGGGGTATGCAAGAACCCTCGTGAGACTTGGGGTTGAATTTGATTGTCGGCCCGCAATTCGCGAACCCTGGATCGGCGCCAGGGTGGAGAAGGGGGCTGAATTATCCGGGGAAGAGGTTTCTAAGACCCAGGTTCCTACGGTGCGTATTCTAAGAATTACCTTTTGCCAAAGTCGGTATGCCAGTTACAACCACATAAGTCACGCACGTATGTCACCAGCGAGTTAAAGGAAGAGATGATGATGTCATGAAAATTAAAGGACGTTGGAATCCAGATTCTCGTGTAGTTGTCCTCGCTCAAGTTAAAAGATACACATTATAACCGTATCCAGCAGCTTAATAGATCTTCCAGGTGATAGTGACAGACTTGTGCTCAATCTCAGTCTTCTTCTCGACTTCGAATTCGGACTCGTCCTTCTCTTGCTTGAACTTGGTCTCCTCGCTGTATTCGTATTCGTAACCACCGGCCTCACCCTCGTGTTCGGTCTCCTTGCTGGACTTCTTTTCGATCTTCTTGCCCTTGGTCCATTTGCTCTTGGTCTCGACCTCGCTGCTGAGTTCGATCTCGACCTTCTTGGTAACCTTGACGGTCTCGAAACCGACACCGGTCTTATCGCCGTCTTCGAGTTCGTCGCTGAGCTTCAGTTTTGGAGCGGAGTCGTCGACGTCGAATTCGATTTTGAAATCACCGGTGACTTCGCCGGCGGTGAGGGAGTATTTTAGTTCGTCACCTTGGGTGAGATCGAACTCGTAGGAGTCACCCTTGGAGAGTGTCTCCGGGGCCTTAGCGGATCCAGAGGACTTTTCGAGTTTGGCGGAGACGTCGGCTTCAACGATCAACTTGACGGGAACTTGATTTCATTCTATTGTTAGATGAATGTAACATTGTAGGCTTATAAGACGCGAGTATACTCACCGACGATTGGGTCATCCTTCTTATCGATCTCATCGATCCTGGCGAGGACGTTGAAGGACTCGACGAGAGACTCAACGTCAGCGTGGAGCTTCTGTGCGACTTCTGCGGACATTTTGGATAGAAAATATGTCTGGTGATGAGAAGACGAAGAAAATATTACTTTTGGAAGAAGAGAGGTTTGAAGAATGAAAAGAAGCTAAGAGACTAGTTGCGAGATAATGGAGTTCAAATAGGTCCGAAGCTGTTGCCCGCGCCCTCTTTATATTCCACCAAGATCACACACACACCCCACCACCACCACAGCTTCGATTGCCCAACATCAGGTACAGGTGACGTGAGGTGCGGGGTAACAAGACCAAAAAAACCACCATCAAGAATGAGTAGCCCGTAAGAGCTGAGAATGCAATGATGTGCTGGCGTTAAGCTACAACTGGTCAAATTCAGCTCAATAAGAAACTCGAAAGGCTTCAGCTTGACCCAACAGAAGGGGCCAGAAGCCCGTAAGTCAATGCAGGTTATCCCGCGGGGCATGGAATGGGAGGGGCTACCCCTTGCTCGAATCTTCCCTTCTTTTTTTTAATGCATTGTGGCAGTAACAGCGATCCATAGGCTAACGCCGCGTCATTCAGACACGATTTTTGGCAGTCAAAGGCGTGATGGAATGTCCTGCTGTGGGTACAGTTTCCCCTAGAGCTAATTAAGCTACAGGTAAGCTCTTTGAACAGGTTTTAGCTTTGAGCTTCTTTCTCGCGATGACAGCTACCTCCATTCCCAATTGAAGAAAGCGAGCTCGAGATATCTCCTGTCAATTGCAAGGTGGGGTTGGCAAAGAGGGGCAATGCGGCCAATATAAACCTGTCTTATAAATTTACCATGTATAAGAGCAACCTGAAGAAACTGCAGCAGGGACAGTCTATCCGACCCGTAGACCACAATTGGTGAGCTAGGCGCCAACAATCGGAGTTTAAGAGTAAAAAATCTTCTCGTCGATTTCAAGGGATTCTTGAGAGCAGGCTATCAATCGGACTTTGTGGGGGGGAACTGAATCAATGTAAGAATGAATGTCATTCGCGTCGGACGGGGATGCAGCATAGCCACAATCGAAGATGCATGGTTCGCGAGACCAACATGCTTTAGAGTTTTTTTCACCGTGCAAACTTGGTATTTCGACCCAGTGTCTCTGTCACTAAACGGGTACGATTTGCCTTATGAGAAGGCTCGAACGGCATTTAAAGGAGAAAGAAACTGTCTTGAGTCTATTCCTGTCGAGGTTCAAGAATCTGGCCTGAGAACGACACACGCGGATGAAGCGGATGCTGAGTCTCTTCGCGAAAGCCGAACATCCGCGGAAACCGCCCGACGTGTATAATTTTGGGATCCATTAGAGCGTCCGCACGCGGAATCCTGTCACCAAAAGGCGTCGACGGGAAATTAGCAGCCAGGGAACGTCAAAGAGCCGGGAAATGGTCGTGATCGCGATGCCTAGCTGAATCCGGAGATGTCCATTGTCACGCGTCTGGGCGTCGAAGATTGGTCGACGTTGAAAATGTGTTGGTTCTGGTGCTCAGGGTCTGGGCTTGGCGTCGTCGACCAACCAGCAACCTCGAAGCGCTTCTCCACCTGGCCCTTTCACAATCATATTCAGACGAAGAGATGGCACTCATTAGGATTCAAAGCTGTCTATTATCCGATAACGTATCAAGAATCTTCAATTTCGTCTGTTGGTGTCAGATGAATTATCCGACGCATCGCGCCTGCATAACTTAATTTCCGTGGGCTTCGGATTGGCAGGCTGCGACTCCCCACCGCACTGCCATAAAGTATACAGTCATATAGATCGCTTCGAATATCGAAATGGAAGAGCCACAATATCCAGGTAGCCAAGCAGCTAAAGTGATATGAACAATTAGATAAGCATCATTATACATTAAACTATCAACGAGATCCAAGATCGGTAAGAAACTAGTCCCAAAAATCGCTAGCCCTCAACTTCCTCACAAGACGTTCCACAGTAATTTCCCATTCAATTCGACCCCCTACGTGATGATACGGAGCGCTAGGTTCACAACGCATCGATGACTTAAAAACCACATTTATCGAGGTTTCGATTCTTCTACTATACTAGATGACCTTTGAAAAGGTGGAAATTGCTAATCTGGCAAGACCGTTGAGTTTTGAAACAATGTCCCTGAGCATATCCAGGTCGCATATCACCGTTATCGACTTACCTAGTGTGGTTAACACGAATACTATCGATTAATTAGATAGTAGCCGTGCTCCCGAGACCGAAGCGGTAGGCGATTGATCGGAAAGGCTACGATTTTGCGTATCAGCATAACTTTAGCGACTAATTTAATATTGTGGCGGAAAATTTTCACACTCGTAGCTATAACTGTATAGATCATCCGACGAGCGATGGCGATATCTTGGTCTGTTAGCCAGGAGATTAATGCTATGCTATTTTTGGGACAACCGCAATTCTAGACCCGATATATCGAAGCTAGCATTGTACCACTTGTATTCCCGGTATCGATACCAATAATGCCAGTAGCAGCCACCCGATACAGTCCTAAACCTTGTGTAACCATATTACCTAAAATACCTACGACCGCATCTCACAATCCAACGAATCCCACGTATCTTAAATTTCTAAACTTGTGTGACAGGATAAATTTCCACGGTCAAACTCATCTCCTTTTTCCATGTCTGCTTCTTAGTGTCGGTGAGGCAAAGGGTGAAGTCTGAAGTTGAGTTTGGGATGATAGCGGTTGGTGCGTGGATCGTGTTTGGAGTTTCTACTCGCGGGGGGGGATAGTGGCCATCGAGTTGAAGAGTAAAGTTTTCTGTTAGGTTTTTGATGGTGCAGTTGACTAGAAATTATTCATAAATGTACATCTCGAACGGAGAAGTTCCGGGTAGATATATATGTGTATACAAGAGGCGGTGCATATGGGATGGGGAGGTTATATTTCAGTGGCAGACTTACCTGGTGATAGTTTATTTGTGGGTTTGCCATCAGGAAAAATGGGGCTTTTGCTCGTGGCCATGTTTTGAGTTTTATATGCTATGTAGTGGCGTAGACGTCCGTAATCAAAATACTCCAAAATTTAATGTTCTGAATATATTGTCATGCAAATTCGTACATACATACATACATACATACATACCCCTCTTTAGTTGAGCCACACGTGGCTAACATTTCTAATTGAACGGGCTGAGTTTCCAAGGTCAACGTCGAAGGGTCAACTTCGCGTAACAAAGGATATTCCAACACGAGGTTCCAGTACTCTCTCAGATTCATGCATACTCGTAGAATACGTGTGGAGCGCATCAAACTTTCTACGCATCACTTCCAGAAAAACATCGAATGATCTAAAAGGAAGAACACAAGTCACACCCGTGATCTTGAGATCTTCTGCAACCGGACAAACCTCCACCGATCATTCGACTAACACGGTTCTCGACTCGAATACTCCACAATTTACACAATTCCAGAACCTTCCAATCACAACCCGCATCGACATCATCCGCAAACCCACAAAAAAAAAAAACCGAAAAACATCGTGAGAAAAAACGCTATGTGAACGGAAAAATTAAATCTTTGGCACATGACCATTTCCCCATACTTCTAATGCAAGACCACGATATAGCGTACCCGTCCTTCCTCTCCTTCCGATATCGCTCATATCAAAAAAGTAAGAAGATATAAAACACCGTATGAGAGATCCGGAGAATGAGGAATGAGTTGTCAATCAACCCATTCGCCAGGCTACACTTTCCTAATTCGAGAGAACATATAAAAGCTGTCCAGAAAATCATCAAGTAAGATCCTACGTCTATCCATGCAATCACGCGTAAATCTGTCACGATATCGTTCCATCGAAAAGCTACAATTATCCAATGTCGGAGAACCAGATCAACGTTTTTTTTCTCTTTCTTTTACGCGAGGTGACGCTAGCTACGTAGCCGAGAGGCTATACTACATCAAAAAAGAGAGTTTTTGTAGGAGGATGCACCTTGCATGAAAGATATCACATATTTTTGCATTCCACATATTCAAGTAAATCTATTCCCTGTCGTAAACTCTCCATTTTTCCCCAAGGGCGAGGATAATCGATGTCTACGAATGATAAATCGACGAAAGCTTTAAAACTATACTCCATCCGGCTACTTTATTAAAAAAGAGGCGTTTTTTTTTTCGCTGGCGTGAGCTAGATGATCTTTTGATAAGAAGGTATCAAGTGTTAGGTAGTAGGTAGCCAGCGAGCAGCAACCTCGCTAAACGGTACGTTTTGTAAAAAGTAGCACCTGCCTTTTAACGGCGGTCGATTGATGGCCACACTTTTCGCGTTCGATTACCGGATCGAGGAGGGTAAGACGAACTTATGCTGAGATTTCCTCGGATCCAGATAACGCTCCTATCTACGGATTTCTAGGCTGATGTGATCGTAGGGTAGACCGTGCGTTTTGGAATTCGGAGGAGGAGGGTTAGTGTTTGTCAAATATATCCGGGATGCCGAAACCTTTTGTTACTAGTAATTACTGACGGAGGATGATGTGACTGTTGAAAGCATTTTTGGTTGGAAGAACTGATTATGGGATTATTATGTTGTGCGAACACGGAGAGAAACAGTGATCGAGGCACAGAAGATATAGTGAGAGTTTGAGATAGGAGCATAGCCGTGTACACAGCCCGTAAAGAACAGTATATGTTTCACCTCAAGGATTTTATATCTAGCTGTTAGGATGTTAGGATTTACCATCAACATCACATGTTTCCGATACGAAACCCAAATGTCATCAAAGAAAAAAAAAAATTCCATCAGCATTACTGGTAGGAGTCCAGTACTTCACTAGTGGGTATCACGGACAAGGAACTTTCGATGGTGAGAAACAAACGTCTATATATAACCTAACACACCAACTTCAGCCTCACGGAACCCTTACCTAGCTTACCTTTCCCTAACCTTTTTGCCTTTCCTTTCGTGGGATTTCGCTTCGAAGGGGATGCATTCCTAGGAATGCTGGGGTTACAGTATAGTATGTTATGATGCTCGCCAAGAAGTTTCCATCTTGACTGGGTATTGTTTTCCATGGAAGTACCATGGAGTACGGTAGCCCGTAAGAATAGTAACATGTTGCGAAGTCACGATTGGAAAGCGAGAGAAAAAAAAACTCGCTCGTCCTTCCTTTCGGTATCGACTCTCATGCATGGTTTGCACGACTAGGGTCGTTTTGCCTTAGGGATACAACCCTTGCTTACGATCGAAACCCCACCAAAACCCCAAGTCTTTTTTTCCCCTTGGGTTTCGTTTGTGAGAATTATGGTGGATGTAGGGATGTCATGCTGGTGGGTATTCTCGAAGAACTTCCTAACCGGGAAGTCTGATCGTGCGTTTTTAGGCTGGTGCGTCTATGCGCTGTGCTACCTTGAGCATTGATGTGGGCAAAAGGGAAGGTGAGGATCATGAGATTTAGAGGAATTGGATGCGAGGGTACGGTTCTATCGATACGGTGATAGATAGTCAAGTGGATTGATCTACAATGTGATGGGTAGAGATGCTGCTCGCATTGACCAAGTGTGAACTATGTGTCTTGTGCCAAAATCGGTGAGAGTTTTGCGGGGAAAGGAAATGAGTATACCCACAGAAGGTACGTGGAATGCACATAGAATTGGATCAAACCCCTGGAAGGAAAGGCCGGAGAAGGGACCGGATTAACAGGAATAACCGGGAACGTGTGACAGTAGCGAGGAAACAAACTTTTTTTTTTCCCTTTCCCTTCGTACCCTTCCCTCGATTGCAGCTGGGTCCATCCAACGGCTGAGTTACAACTTATCCAACGAGTGTTTCGAAAGCGCAACCGAATAGGAAGAGAGGGTGTGAAACGTTCTCCCCAGAATACATGATATATGGAGTATAACTCGAGTATCAATGAGCAGCTGACGGTGGACAGTCCAGATGTCGACGAGCCGGGCGGCAAACGGACTGTTGGATTGGATGCGATAGAACAGTACATACAAACGGGCAGCAAGGAGGCATGGGCATAACAGTCCGTTTCAACGAGGGAATCGAAGGAGACCATCGATGTCGATATGCTCCGTGATATGCTGGTAATTGCTTCTTGCTGGAGAACAGAGTTAAGGGGGTTCAGAGACAGAGCTTGGCGGCGGGTCTTGGCTTCCGACGGCAAAAGGTGGCCCCTGTCGCTGATCAACAGCGGTTTGTGTTGTGATCGGAGGCAGGGTCAACGCAAGCGTCCGGGCTGGCAACACACTGCTTATAAAGGGACAGCGTGTCCTCCTTCTTCCCTCCGCGCCTTCTCTTCCCTCGCTATCAAATTCGATATCAGACTGACTGACTCTCCTTTGTGTGTACTGAACGACTACTTCGGACTTGTATTCCCAGCGGACTGTATTACCCCCCGTTCGTCCTAACTTGACTCTCCTTTCCCTCCTGTTTCCGTCTGTTGTTTCCGGTCTGAGAAGATTCCGAGAGAATACGACGCCTCAGCCTTTGTATGACTCTTCCTCTCACACGCAATTAAATATAACTTCCTCCCTGTACTTTCTTTCCTCCCTTTTGCCTCTCTCTCTTTTTACTACATCTACTTCCAGTCTATATTCACTGCATAGCACATCCTGTCTGCACCGAATAGAATATCATCTACCAATCTGTACCAAATGTCGTCCCCTTCTGCATCGCCGGACCTCGGTGTCTGGGACTCCCTCGACAGCATGAACTATGACATGCTCATGAAGAACATGAACCTCCCGCTCTCGCCGCCCTCCACCAGTGACGGTGAATCCGAGGAGGCCGCTAGTCCCGCCGCATCCGTCGACACTCCCAAGGACCTCGACGACTCTAAAGATGACGCTAAGAAGCCCGCCAAGAAGAGAAAGTCGTGGGGTCAGGAACTTCCTACTCCAACCACCAATCTCCCACCTCGGTATGTATTTATATTGCGTCGTTCACACCTGCAAAATACTAACATGATGTCTAGCAAACGCGCCAAAACTGAGGCCGAGAAGGAGCAGCGTCGGATCGAGCGTGTTCTCCGTAACCGCGCCGCCGCTCACTCCTCCCGCGAACGCAAGAGGGCCGAACAAGAAGCCCTCGAGAAGCGCAAGAAGGAAATCGAGGTTGAGAACGAAGACATGAAGACCCGTCTCGCCAGATTCGAACTCGAATTCGCCGACCTCCAAAAGAAATACAAGCAACTCGAACACAACTACCTCCTCGCCAAGTCGCACCTCCCACCCGGTTCCGCCTTCGCCCCGCAATCTCTCCCCGAGGACAAGACAATCACCTCCGACAACGTCGCCATGGCTGACGTCCAAGCCCTCTCTCCGCAGTCCCTCATCCAAAGCCCGGCTATCAAATCAGAAGATGATATCACCGCCTCGTCAACCAAGTCAACAATCTCTACCCCAGTTCTCAACATGACACAACATCATGCTACGATGTTGTGCCCCTCGGACCTGCAGTGTCTGTTGAGCAACAGCAAGGCGGTAGCAGCATTGACGACAGCCTCCTCAAATCTGATGTCCTCTCTTCTGAAACCGTTGACAGCCTTTGGACTGATTGGACCCTCTTTGAGGACAACGCCCTGAACACCGGCGCTGATCCTCTCGGGCTTAACGTTTTACCAATGGATAACGATCCGTCGTTAGCTACCATTTCCTCCGCCGATCTGGCGTCGACCAGCCTCTCGGCTGAGTCCTTCGGTGACGCCTCGTTGCTGGATATCAGCTTCGATCTGTTCGGCCTCGGCAAGGACGATAAAAACGCCGCCGCCATGGACATCGACCTGTTCGGTGCCATCGACGCCGCGGCTATCAAGGACATGTGAACGAACCGCACCCAGTCTTTTGTTTTATTCTTTTCATCAGTTTTTCTCTTTTATCAAAAGACCTTTATTCCTCGTCAGTTTTCTTGACCCCATTAAGAAACCCATCTCTACTCTTTTATTACTCTTAATTCCCCTAGTTCTTTTCTTGTCTCGGATGGATCACGGTTTTCTGTTTTTCTCTTTTCTGGCTTACACGGTACTGGTTTTTGGGATTCTTTTGATTAGTGTTCATGATATCTCGGCTGTCTTCTATTCGCTGCGGGTTCTCTCTGATTTCTTCTCTTTCGACAAAATTTCCGGGTCTTTGGGTTTCCGATTTTTTACTACACGCGAACGTGTGTGGTTTGCAAAACACCTCACATCACAAACACATCTACTCCCACCTTCCTCATCACCAACCTACTTGTTTATTTCGAATGGGTCTGGGAAAGTTTTCAAGGTTTATATCCCGTCGCTCGACAACCCTCACTTTTTAATCCCGCTACACTCAAATTCATTTGTGCGCGCGTCTTATCGCAAGATATAACTGCTGCGACGGTTTTTGAAGGGATTAACTCAAGTTGGAGGGATGAGCTTCGGAGGGCTTTGTGATATTTCCTCTTCCATTAAGAAGAAAGTATGGTTACGGGGGGTAGATATTGTGAGATGAAACACATCGGATGAAACCTATCGTCATATATAGACCCGGAGTTGAGAAGATCGGAGTGAGCTTGTCTAGCTGAAGTTTGAAGAATGGGCTTTGAGAGACGCTCGGACGCTGGTCACAGGATCTTTAGATATCTAGTATCGTTTGGTTGGTTGGAGGGATAGAAAATAGGTTCATTTCGGGGTTTGAAGGACAGGGTAGGGTTGTGAACGTGGTAGAGATGAAAGAAAGCGCAAAAGTTGAATAAATGTTCTTTTGAAAGGAAGAGGGAAGGTACTGACATGAAAGATGAAGTTGGGGGGTGTTGGTTTGGACATGTTTTAGCATGGGTTGGAGATATTTTCTTTCCTCGGTTTTTTGGGATGGATCAGATCGTTACGTTCCTTTGGGGATGAAGTATACCACTTACTCTTTATTGAGTAAGTAGCGTTTTAAACGATCTTGGTTCTATGAAAGACTTTGAGATGATGGATTTATCGAGATGGGGTTAGTTGGGGTATGTAGGATAGGATAGGATTCTATGTGGATGGAGTGATCAGTACTGTGGAGAGGAAGGATTGAGGATTTCTTTTGGAGATATTGGAGTTAAACGGGAGTTTCTAAGGAGTTCGGATGTATATAGAGAATTGTCAATTCAAAAAAGAATCAAGAAACCACATTTTCAACCATCAATCATGAATCTTTCCAATATATCGAGTAGCTTTAAGACATTTTTCATAGTGGGTCTTCGTAGATATCTATGTAAACGGGGGTGACATGATGAAGAGGATCAGTGGATAAATAACGAAGAGAAAATTCCAAGTCATTAATTTTAAGATTCACTATCGCGAACTGCCCTTCAGATTCCACATTCGCGTAGTGTGTAACACAGATCTATGGAGAGGGTGAAAGTATGTTTTACGCAGATGAGATGTGGATTCTAGTGTTCATGTGGTGCGTAGAAAATACATTTCACAAGAGGCAAGCAATGTAAATAAAGCGGCACAACATTCATTTCCAGCGACACGAGCCGCTGTCAGGACCGTTCCTCGTCATACCATATCACCGACGCCCGAGAAGCTTTCGTAATTTATAGTTGCAGGGCGAATACGTACAAGACATCCAAACCAAGTCTTCGCGATACCCAACTATCCACTATAGCTGATTGTTCCAACAAGCAAGAATTAACCAATAAATACTATTCTATCTACTACCGAGACGACGTCAGCGTCGCGCACTACATCGCCAATTTCGACGGCATAGCCATTGCGGTTTGTGAAACCATTTTTTTTTTCTTCTTCTTTGTTCGCACCCTTGTCTGAAATGTGGCACGCAGGAACAGACTCCCCTCCGCATATATAACAAGATTCGCCTCACGCGGTTCCCCGACCCAGATCCTTGGAAATACCCCCAAAATTCTCAACAACGAGTCCTTTGAACAAAGTAGTATCTCAACTTTCTTCCCTACTGCTCGTCTTACTTTTCGATTAAATCCCATCGAATTAAAGAAAAAAAAGGAAAGGTTAGCCTGGTTAACGTAGTCCAACATCCACGACCGAACTTTGAGAAGTTGCTGTAGGTCAACTCTTTAAATATAGGAATTTGAATATATATTAACAAAGAAATTATCTAAAGAAGGGGAAGAAGCAATGTGCGTCGTGCTGCAACATTACTGGGAATGCGACGAATTTCACAGCCACGAAATCATAGAATGCGAAGTCAAACGAAACGGTGGGAAATGCAAACAGGAGATTCAAGAGGATAAGACTTTCGAGGGGACGTGTGGGGATTCTACTTGTGAGGAACGACTTACGAGAAAACGACGGATCGAGCAAAAGCGGAAGATGCGAGAGGGGTTGAAAGAAAGTGGTGCGGAAGGAATGTTGACATCTGAATATAGTGTCGAAGGAAAGATATCGGAGATGTGAAAGGTGGGAGATGAGTTGGAGTGGGGATGTGCATTAAAGCTTGTTGATGTGCACGGAACGGCGAAGTCGGTATCGATGAGCATACGACTTTCAAAGTTTGGTTTACAGACGAGTCCGATGGTTTCTTTTACTTTGTTGCGTATACATGGCGTTTGGATATACCGGTTCTCTGGCGTTAATAAAAACAATTTTCTTTGAGGTTTCTTCAAAGTCCTAAAATTCCCGGATCCGGGTGCGGCAAGTCCATAGAAGCAATTTCTTCTAGACAGCGATTAAGGATTAATTACATTAGTACTTGTTTGACGAGCCCTTTACTATATATACCCTCATATACAACATTGAGAATACAGATATGTGTATTCTCCAGTTCGACTTCTTCTTGCCATTCTAGATTTAGGAGCACTTCGTTAGAATTAAAGGGAAAAATATATTAATTCGCGTCTCGGATGAGATGGTATAACTTCAATTCTACTAAAACAGTAAAGACCCATAAGAAATTTATAATTCTATTACCTAATGTATAATACAAAGAAAAGAAAATTCTATAGTACAAACTCTATATCACCCCACAGTTTCGATAACATCTTCGTTTCTGGATACAAACTGTAGAATGATCTACACTCTACTGCTCAGCCCAGTCGAAGGCAGAGATCTCAACCGTGGCACATTCCTTCGCATCACCGCTCGGGGTTTGAGCATCGGTGACAGGTCCAACCATGATTCTATACCCCCGGCTGGCGAACCATCCGTGGTTACCGCAAGCCATCCACGGACCGTCCTTGTGAGTAAAAGACCTCGACCCATCAGCCTTCTTCTCACCGAGAACAAATCCTTCGGTACGACCACCCTCCGGAACAACATCATCCTCGTTGAACCTTGGATTCCTGACTTTGTTGTTGGAGTCGACGTACACCTTTCGGGTGTCGGATCTATATCTGATGGATAGCTGGTTGTTCTCGAGATAAAAGGCGGAGATTGTCTTTGAACTGCAAGATTTCTTTGGCGAGAGAGTGCAGCGGTCACGGCTACCTGTGCCGATGCGGAAGTCATCGATGTGGAAATCGATAGGACCGAGTTCGAGATCGGTGAGACCGTTGGGGTTGCTCACGATCTTGGTGGCTTTCAAAACGAAAGAGGGCTTTACGGCTTGCGCCTCCGAGGCGCCTTCGGCATCTGGGGTTGGGACAGCGCTGACCACAGCAGCAGCGGCGAGGATGGTAGCGAGTGTGAACTTCATCTTGATTGAATGATTCTCGACGTATTAAGGAAACAAGGTAGGTAAAAAAAATATTTGATAATCGTTTAGAATAAAATATATATACTGAATAGTAATTAATAGACTGGATGTTTTTGTATTCGTTGATGATTTAGGTATGCGAGTGGGACCGAAGGTCGTTTATATACACAAAGATCCCGAAGACAAAATGATCATCAGTGCTCCGAAAAGCCGTCCCTAGATCCACCCGATATCTCCTCGGAGCTCTGGTGCAAAATTTCGCGATCGTATTTCTCTAGAATTCCTTCGGTTGAACATGGTTCCGGAGCGTGGTCCTTGAAGGTCTCAGACTGCAATGTGTGGCCTTAGCGTATCTCGACTTCTGAACATGTAACGTTACGCAAATCTCAAATGCTCTTATTAGGGAGACCATATTATTCTTTGCATAAACTTCACTTCTTTTTTCACACTTTGATCTGGTGTGGTTGAGGGCCCATACCTCATATTTACCAGATGTAGGTTTTAGTTGTTCGAGAATAAGTCTTCCAGAAGGACTTTCAAAGGTTTGTGGTGTTTTGGATGTGCGGGAGGTTAGTGTAGTTAGACGCAAAGTGTTGGTGTGCGGTGCATGAGGGGTACCCCTGATCAGACTAGTAAAATAGACCGTAGCACTAGCGTTTCTAGTACCCGATCGGGTATCGATTGTGCATATATGCATATCACACCTGCTCTTCACCCTTACCCGCAGTGCATTGTAAACCCTTCTAATATCTGGCTCCGGGGTCGCGAGATTAGTAAACTGAGCTCGCCTGATCAGTACAAAGACTGAGACTTGCGGTATATAATTTAATATAACCCCAGTTTTTTTTAAAACTTTAATGTAGATGTTCAACGTAAGGAGTGAAGTGGATTTACTTTCCCTCATTGCTCTGTCGTTCAACTCTGGAAGGTGAATTTTTGTGCACATTATCTTTAGGAAAACAGGGTGGGCTTATATCTCCCCGGTTATCATAAGTAAGCTCATCTCGTAGTCCACCATCCGCAGAATAGACCATGGTACTGGTAATGGGCAGTGTAGAAGGGGCCGGTCATAATCGGGTGGTTTCGTCCCAAGAAAGGTGAGAGATAGAGCAAGGTACAACCTCTAAATGATAGTAAACCACCCGATCGTAATTTTAGTATCCATTATCGCCTTGAAATAACACCCCCTCCGACTTGTCTCGTTAACCAGACGCGAGCACGGAGTGCGGAGCCCTCCGACAGCAAAGCAATATGTTGCAAATCGAACCCATTTGCACAGATAATAACTCGGGATCCAAATTACAACGGACGAAAGTGTTGTTCTAGTAAAGAACCAACTTTTGTACCACTTCGTGCGCCGCGTCTGGTTCACGAGACAACTTTGTACCACCTCAGTGACTCAGGCGTAAACCACCATATCATTAAGCGCGTTCCTCCATCTTGATACTATCTTGGCCCCAGATCTCAAACCCATCATATTGTCTGGCTAGTCCCAAACTTAGCTGTTTGTAACAGTTGACAAGGGATTCACCAGTCTGCGCTTTCCCCAAGTTCACGCATCATGTCAATGTCTAGTTTGTTCACTTTTCCATCCGAGCTCATACACGCGATTTTAGCGCTTTTACCATCCCAAGACCTCAAAGAATTTTCTACTTGTTCCCACTTAGCACGCCAGATATGTCTGCCTGTGCTATTTCGAGGCATCTTAGCGCATGTAGATGCAATCGATGTATTTCGGGACGGTGGTAGATTGGCTTGTTTAAGAGATCACGTTCGGTAAGCGTTCCCGAACATAAATGTCACATATCCTTTATTTGAACAAGAGTCTGACCGTTTTACAGGGAAGTAAGGATCAAGTTGCTTATGGATCCAAGATCCGATCAGCTGCAGCGAATTGTGTCAAACTCTAGACTATACTCGATGCAGCTTGTCCCGTTATTCCCGCACCTCATCAGCTTAAGCGTCTGTTTTGGACATTGCTCTCGGTTTACACAGTATAAGTTACTACTCGCAATGTTCAGGGCGTTTTCCGAACGCTGCCACTTTTGGAATTCGGCTGAGGGGAGCTTACGACGGCTAATTGTCGACTTTTCGGAGGATATATATGAAGATGATCCGATGAATCAAGAATTCATGGACAACTTCCGTATGTGGGGTGAAGATAATAGACTATTTTTCGACTCTGCGTTTCTCAATTCGGATTATTATATCCCGACTTATGACGATTTAAGCCGTTCTGAAGACCCCGAAGGGTTCGCTAAGTTCCAAAAGCGGATGAACTTGGCGAGAGAGCTGTATTTCCCTCAAGCAAGATTGAAGGAACTGTACATCAAAGCCCAACGGTTTAGTTTCAGGAAAGAGACGATAGCTTGGGCGCCCAACGTTATGGATTTATTACTAAGGTATTTGAGTGAGAGGAAAGGTTTGAAGTCAATCGAGGTAGGGGCTCGCTGGGTTATCACGCCGCCATCATACGCACAACTGGGACGACTCCGCGAGCAACCAGAACAAATCCGGGTAAACGAACAGACGAGTAAGAAGGTACTGGTTTACGAAGGGGTCAGGAGCTTTAAACTCAGGATTGCAAAATTCCACCACCGACATTTGATGGAACTCGTGGCCAGATTCCCGAATATCGAAAGGCTAGAGATCTCTCATGATCTTACTCAGAGTATATATTCTTACTATGATGAAGAGGATGAACGGGACGTTGATTTCGCGACACGCAATATGGCAAAACTGTTGAAAGTCATCGAAGGGCTTCAGGCATTAAAAACGATCTCGTTGCCTTGGCCAGCCGCACCGGACTTACCTGTAGATCTGGATCAAAGTAAGTACTACTCGAAATACAATATAATGAAAAGCGTCGAATCATGGATCGCCACCCGAACGACGAAGAATTTGGAATATATGGAGTTCGTGCAAGATCTGCCATATGACAAAGAAGAATTCTTTGGCTGTGGCATAACTCATGATGGAGGCGCATTGGCTTGGGAAAGGGGCGTGCGACATCGCGGAGGAATTCTAAGATTCACCCGGGATAGAACGATGGCTTACCCTTATGAACCGGGGTCAGGCATGACAGGTGGTGGGACCCAAGTATCAAACGACGACAGCGAATCCTTTGATGGACCTTATGATGACCCGTTTAAACTCGCTTTACCAGAAAAGTGTGACTGGTGTTTTGATGATGAAGTTGACCCCGGGTGTTTGATCAGGGTTGGAGATAAATATGTTTTCAAGCAACGGTAACGCCTAACAGTTTACAAAATCTTCGATACGATACAAACCAATTAGCACGAACATTCGGTACCCGTTTTCAGTTCTTGATAGATGTAATTAAGATTATCCGACAAACGCGAATTAAAAATCAAAATTTGAATACTTGTATGAGTACGGAGAAGCTGATAGGAAGCTGAATGAGCCACTTCTAATAAACAAAAATAAATTTCTGTCTCCGACAAAGGATAGAAGAGGACACTGCCTCAAGTCGCACAAAAGCTTTTTAGTCAACACTAATAAAATACAATATCGGTGACACGCCTCTCATAACAATGCTACGCCGTTATTCAGAAAAACGCCTAGAACGCCCTCCCGCAGCACGATAAAAAAATCCAGACACCACCTGTACAATAAAATACAACAAAGTTGAAAAATGAAACCCAACGAGAGAAAGAAACCGTCATTCGACAAATTCGGATACCTCGAGTTCATCCATCTCGCTGTGCAAAGTCCAAGACTTCGGACTAACCCTCCTGATTTTGAGGGACATTCCGACATCATGATACGGACGGGTACCCTGCGCGAAGTTGATAAACTCGATACCCTCGAGGCCCAACGCGATCCAATACTGGATGATTTCTCGAAGACAGTCGTCGCGAGCGGTGGTGCCACGATCGTTCGGCCATGGCAGGTGTGCGGCTTTGAGTTTGGTTAGTTTCCACAACTCCCTGATCGCGGAAGCTTCGGGGGGCTGATAGAGATCGGAGCGGAGGGGGAGGATGTTGAGGGTGAGGTATTCGAGCTTAGGGAACAACCTGGTTAATCCTTCGGCCTCGTATTCGTTGAAAGTAGCGAGATTGACGGCCAGATCTGTGACGGAGTAGTAGACCTGGCGTTTCCAGCCATAAAGGTCTTGCAACTCCAAGGCGTATCCTTCGTCGTGATATTCGAAGGAGACCAACGAAGCGGTGATTGCGAGTTTTTTGAGGCGCATGCCGACATCGCGGCGGAGGGCGGATCCGATAAGGAATAATTCGACATAGCTGGGAGGACGACTGCCGTTGATTCGTCGAGAAGGGGTGACGACACCGAAATCGAAGGTTTCAGTGGTGATGCTCAACTCTTTCAAGTTTGGTGGATATTTGATCTCAGAGATCAAATTGAGGCGCTCGTGGCCTTCAATGACTCGTCCGAGGAAGTCTCTGTTACGCTTTCCAAGATTGACATAGAAACCCTCGCAGTTCTTCTTGAGGATAAAAGTAATCTCGCTAAAGGGGATGTGATCAGTGAGAAAGCCGATGGAGAGGGTTTTGAGACCCTGGAAGTTGGAATAGGAGGAAATTTTATTGAAGATTGCTTGGAAAAGATTGCAATCGTATTCTGAAATAGAGAAGAAGTCAATCTTCAAGCCCGTAAGCTTGGGGAATAACTGGACTAGGTTGGTCTGATTTCGACAAGCCTCAACCGTCTCTTCGAAAGGACGGGAACCGAGTCCACCAAAATTGATCATGCTATATCATTTAATGGATCGAATAAACTAATGTGTTAGATGCCTGGTTTTCATATGAACATATCCAGCCAATGATAATGCTTACCGAACATGACGTCGAACCGGAGCCAATTGAGCACAGAAAGTGTGGCTCGAGTTTTCATCCAAAAGAAGACACTGCCAAAGATGAGGAATGGCTGCGGCGCGACATCGTTTAGACGCGAGAGAAAAATTCTTGAGATCTTTCAACGGCAAGAATGGGGCGATCGCTCCCAACATCTCGTTGGGGAGAATAAGAAGAGAAGGAGATGCGGTTGACATGACTGGCATTTTTGCCAACGTCTGACAGGGATGGAGACAAATGAATCAGCGTTTGACAGTAATCTGATGCGGGGACGTTGATGAAGTTTTTGCGATGAAGGGGATGGTGTTGAGGCGTCGTCGAATATTTTATGGCGTCGACAGGACAAGGCTGCGTGCCTCATAAACACAACAGCTGTCACACATTAATCTTACTGGTATCAGGAGCTACCACACACACCATATAGAACTCTGCAGGCCCCTATAATAGTCAGATCCTACTCTATCTACTGCTAATAATTTGGAAGTTCTATCGACATTGAATTCTATAACCCCACTTAGCCAACCTCTTATCATCTATATTCCCCCCTTAAGGGATGACAAGGCTTTGTGATCCGAATCCCTCTTCACGATAAACCCCCTCATTTGGCTCGTTATGCCGTTCTTCTAACAATGATCTTACGACATCATTCACCTTTAGAAATTCGATATTTACAGCAGCGCCTAGCTTCAAATGGTCATAGAACGCAAATGCTACTGGAACTCATCGGGATAGAGAGCAATTGTATCATTGTCTTTCAATAGAATTCCGACTGGACCCTCAACCCAACTTCTTCTTTAGACGTAGATGTTGACTCTTCCCCAAATACTTTTCTAGCCTTGGGGATTTTACGGGGGCTTGCTATAGGCGCTAATTTGAGTCACGCACCGGAAGCGCAAGTCGATAAGGCTGAAGGATATCTTGGTCTCGAATGCTAGTGCTAATATTAAGCGAAGTTTTAGAGACTGATATCTAACCGAACAATGGAGACCTGCCTACCTTTTTCAATCTATCTATCAGCAATAAATAGACTGCTTTCTTCAAAAAGTGGGTTTGCCTTGCCCATTAATAGGCTGCACACGAATAGCTATTCGTGTGATGGTATTTATCCGGGTTCGGCTGCAACACAATCATGTTTGTTGTATTTTTTCCAGCCGTCTATGGCTCTCGATTAGGAGACGTTTCGCAGGAGGAGACAAAGTGGTTTCAAAATCACTTCTTCTGTTGCAAAATTTCATCTTTACCTCGGATGACTTACTGACTTTCTAATATAAAGTCTATAAAGGGAGCCCCTAGTTATTCTATGAGCATGATGTGATAGTGATTAAAGGTAGTAATGGCGGTCACTGAAGAGAACTTTAGGATGGAGCATTGTAAACAGCACAATATTCTAACTTTGTGATATTTTGAAGAAGATTCACGAGTAAATGTTGGCTCCGAGCATGTGGAATTATTCTAGAAAAGGAGATGATCTAAGGCGAAACCGGGAACTTGAAGGTCTTCTGAGTGGCAAGATTCAGGCGTAGTTAGAGTAGGGGTAGGACTCGTGTCTTCTCTCACCTATCCTTACAATAAGCGTTTACTTGAGATGTCATCCAGTAGCCGTTCTTGAGAATTCCTTGTTTGCACATATTTTATTTTGCCTTAGTTCTGAAATTGGCTGGACACCTATCTTTGATAGAACTAGATGTTGCTTAGACCCAGACTCAGAGATGGTTTGATAGATGTTTCCCAATCGCGTCAGGAATGACTTCGAAATTGCATTCTTAAACCGATTCGGGAAAGCACACTCCGCCGCCTTAGATATTCGCACTAGGGGGCATACGAGAAGTCGCCACCAGCTCATACTTTGTCAAAAGCGGAAGCGGAATGGATGAAGCTGGTTTCTGATAAAGTATTGATACGGTCACGGGATCGGGTGTGGTGGCGTATACGGTATGTTATATGGGTATTGTGGGAAGATGACAGAGCGAGGTGGTGTTGGTTGTACAGCAATATCTGTCACTTGGTAAGAAATTCGAGAGAGCTGGTAGCGATAGTACTAATATTAAGGACGGTACTCGGAACAAGCTGATAACTAAACCGCTATAATTTATGCCCTTTTAGCGATTGAATGATAGGCCGACTATTAACTCGAGTCAAGGCCGGCAAGACCCGTGTGATAAATATTAATTCGGGCTATTCTCGCGCCAGAAAATGGGCATTTACCAGCGCCGTATGAACAAATGAATAGAGTGTGTATGCGGTGGAAGGTGTGCCAGATTGATGGCCAACAGCATCCAAGTTGAACCGAGCAATTTAAGTCCGACAAACGACGGAAGACATAGGTATGCCTGATAATGATAGAATGCGTCCGGTGATGGGGGCCCCCGGGTAGCTGCAGAATGGTTTGTTACACGGAGTCTGCGGGAATGCAAGCCAGCGTTATATCGGAGAGGTATCGTTTGGGGGGCAGATATCGTTCTTATCCCCCTGAGCGTTCGAACGCATTCCTGTCGACGACACCGAACCTCGACCACGTTTTGAACACTCTCCATCGTGATAATCCCCATCGATGCAGGCCGAGCACTTAAAATAGAGAGAATCGCGCGACTACTCATCTCCTTCCCACGCGGGCCCTCTCCTGGTGGAGGTTTTTTTCTTTCGGCGGTCCTTCTTGTTTGGCGCTGGTGGTCCAAGCTGGGAGCCCCTTACTTTAACTCGTCCGCATTCCCACAGCCAATTGAACCTTCGCCTTCTCTCCTCGTCCGGGCCTCCTCGATTTGATTGAAGTTTCGAAATCCCATCGCCGGTCCGCCTGCCTGGCCACCGTCTCTTCCGATTGTCCGACCTTCCAGGCATATTCCAAGTCTCGTTCATATTCCCTTCCCCCCCGTCGTCCACCGCATCCGCGCGAGTACCGCTGCTTAGTCTCGCTCCCATCTACGCTTCCGGACCAGGGACCAGGGCTCCTTCTACATCGAAACTTGTGTCTTAAATAAAGAATATACACACGCCCACGCCTGCTATTATGGCCTTTACCCTCTCCGAGAACGACTCTGGCGTATCCGGCTTCAGCACCAAAGACAATAAATCCAGCATCCATCGCCTCTCCTCCAACCGTCCGTCCAACGAGATGGCCACGAACACCACTACCACCGCCGCCTCCTCCATCGCCGGCGATACCACTACTTCTACTAAAGACCTCCCCTCGCCCTCCAACACGAATAACAACCCGCGCTCCCGCTCCGAGTCCGTCGACCTCGATATCGAGCGCGGGCTCAAACTCGACGATCTCCGACAGCGTCGCGCTCAGGAACTCCCGCCCGTGTCGCCCGTCACCCCTTCCCGCGATGGCGCCTCCAGCCTGCACTCCGAATCCTCCACCGCTTGGGATCCCACCCATCCTTGCTATCCTCACGTAAACCCTCACGTCCCGCCGAATTCCCCGCTCGCTGAATCCACCAAAATCATCCGAATACCCCGCGATTTCATGATCCACGGCGACACCTCCCCGGCGTTCTCGAACACCTATCCTAAGATCCTGGAACCGTACATGGGCGAGGAGAGGTTCAGACGTGTGATCAAAGCCATCAACGCGGAATTATACGAGGCTTTCAACCCGTGGAATTGGCGGAATTGGGTGGACGCCTCCATGGGTGTTTTGACGTTGTGGTTCGCTGAGGATATCTTTGGCACGGAGACGAAAAGACGGTTAAGGAGGATCGAAACTTTCTTAGAACAGGAAAACAGAGAAATGGAGGAAATGCTGGAGAGGCTGCGTAAGGGGGAAATGGTGGAGGATGAGAGAGGCGAGACTCGAGAGGGAGAGGAACCGGTGCCGATTAGTGGGTTGGCCAAGTTGATCCCGTTGAGGAGGACCGGGTATATGAATGTGAGTATATAATCCCGTCTACGCATTCCTCGCGGGGTGGACGGAATGCTTGGATGAGAGTGACATGATGCTAACCGACGTTCCTCGATAGCTGGATATCCAAATACCAAACCCGTTCACCGCGGACTCGGAATTCGGGGACGATGAGACGCAGGACTATTCCGCGCAACCGACGCCGAGAGAAGGTGGTCCGCCGACGAGTCCTAGAGATCACGTCGGCAGGTGATCCTAATCCTCACCTCGACTTTCACTTTCTCTTCCTTTTTCAATTTCATACTTATGGGGCGTTCTTTCGAGTTTTTTTTCTTTCATACACGCTGTTTCTTCTGTGGAATGCACATTTCTTCCTCTGATTCTGATAGGTATATCTTCATCACCGCCCTTCTCGGAGAAGGGATTAATGATTCGATGCGACTATTGCACATAACATAGCTGGATTTCTCTTTTTGTATACTCATCGTTTCACATTTTTATACCCTTTTCACAGGACACCACCGCGCAGCCTTTTCTTTTAACCTTTCTCCTTTCTTTTTCTTTTTCTTTTTTCCTTTTCTATCAGAGGAGTTGATGTTTTCATGGTCTTGTTCTTGTCGCTGGCTGGGTTTATATTATATCACTTCTGCAGCAGCAGTCTTTTTCTTTCTTTCTGTCTTTCTTCGTCGTTTGTTATATCATACCATACCGATGAGCCGTTATATTAGGTCTCTTATACCATATCTCCTTCTCGTTTGTTCAACATTCTTTTCCTTTGTGTCGGGTTTGCTAAGGATATGGTATATGTGTATACTTCTTAAGTAGGTATTATTGAAGTGGGCGTGGATGGATGGGTTTGGACGGTGTATTATACAGTGGCTTTTTTTTTTTTTCGGTATAAAGACTTCCACTTGATCATCACCTATCACTTTTCCTTTTTATGTGATTATATGTCACGGACTGAAGAGAGTACGGTTTTCTTAATCATGGTACAAAGACAACCGGCGCGGCTAGGGGAAAGAAACTCACCATAGATCTTGAGAACGGTTCTCGGGGGCAGTGGAGTAACATGCAGAGGAGCTCATCAAGTGGACCCCCTCAGCAAACTTCACACGTTGTCAACGAACCAATTATTTTTACAATTTTGTAGGGGTTAAAGAAACTCTCTGAACCCTGCGATATCGCGCCATGGTATAAAAATTTAGCAAGTTCCAAGGTGAGAATTTAGTAAAAAGAAGCTTTTTCGTTAACATACAAGCTTTCGAAAGGTTCTTGGCCGTGATCGGTGTGTTAGTGCGCGATTCGATTGGCGTTGTGGGGTGGACCTGCATGCAGGTTACCAAAACCGTCTGGGTGGGTGCGGATGGAGATGTACCGCTACAAGTTTAAAATTTCGATATCACGAGAGCGGAGGTTTGCGGTCTCAAGATGGTAGAGTTGTACATATGAAATGGTCGAATTATAATTAATTATCGTAATCGGTGTTCTTTATGCTGCTGTTCTGATATATAATTGTTCGTGGGAGTCCACCAGAATGCAAGAAACATCAATACATGTCCAGTGGAATTCCAGTGGAAGTCGCGGTACGAGCGTCGATTCAACCCTGTCCAGAATCCAGCGCAAAAGCTCTCAATGGCGGGCGCCTAACCCGAACAGGAGCTCGTCAAAGCTGCGAACTCGAATCGGTGCGACTCGCACGACTCCACCCTCGCCGCGAATGGACCTTGTTCCTACTACGCGCGTATGCGGAAGCTGTGGACGATATATCACGGCTTCCTCGGGTCGTCGATTGTATATAATCCGTAGCTTCCCACCTGTATCTAAATATCTTTCTTTCCAATTGTCCATTTATCTTAACAATCGATACCGATTGCCAACTTGAATTTACTTTCTCTACTTTAATCATACAATACCATTGTCAGATATTAATATCAACATCGTCACAATGATCTATCACCCATTCCTCGCATCCCTCCTCTTAATCCCCTCCGCAACCGCCCACTTCCTCCTCAACTACCCCCCTTCAATCGGTTTCTCCGACGACGACGAATCAACATACCCATGCGGCGGCTTCTCCCCCACCGAACGAAAAACCGTGACTCAATTCCCCGTCGCGGGGTTGCCGATATATGTCACGACCACGCATCCCGCGGATACTTGGTTTTTCCGCGCCGCGTTATTGAACGATACTGATAATTGGGTGACCTTGGGGCCAGCGATCAGTCAGACCGGACAAGGTGATTTTTGCACGAAGAATGTGATGGGTGTTGAAGGGTGGGAAGGGCAGGAGGCGGTTTTGCAGGTTGTGACCAGTGCGCCTGACGGGTTCTTATTCGAGGTATATATCATTTTATCCCGTTGGTGTCTTCTTGAGATTCCTGTTTTGGTGATACCGTGAGGGGTTATGCGGCACATATCCAGCTATTCAACCATCTAATTCTCTTATCGTCGTCTGCTGGTATGTGAATTTTCGATGTCAAGAAACTGACCTTCTGGATTAAATCTAGTGCGCATCAATCGTCTTCACCGACGGTGCAGCGATCGCTCCGACAGACGATACCTGCAAAAACGGCACCAGAATCGCCGCTGAATACGTGGACACCGAACTCACGTTAAACGCAAAAGTCACCACCGTTGTCGATTCCCCCTCGCAAACTTCCACCGGTTCCGGTTCGGCTGCCACCAGCGAAGATCATTCCGGTCATAGTATGATGACTACCGCTCCTGCTGGGGCTACCACTACCGCTCCCGCTAGTTCGAGCACGCCGAACGCTGCGGCGGGGAGGTATATTAACGGTGGTATGGCCGTGCTCGGTGGCGCCCTGGGAGCTGCTGGATTGTTTATTTAGAGAGGTGTTTGATAAAAGATTGAATGGTTGTGGTAGTTTGGGTGGTGGTGAGGTTGTGGATGGCTGATGTTCTTGCGTTTCTTTATACCCCTTGTCGTACCATCTTGAATTATTCTTAATGAACCTGCTATATATCAAAAGCGTGAACATAAGTCAATACAATTCGTCAGACTCGCTGAAATAACACGCATCGTAAATCAAAACCAGCCAGATGATAGCAATACGAAGCCTAATATATTAATATACAATATACTCCACCCATTCCTCATTTACTTCCGTTAACTTGAATGCCCCCGGCCCCATCATGTCCATTAACGATCCCTGATTCTTCACCTAAATCTTTCCCCTTCCCCTTCCTCCTTCTCATAATCCACCAGGTAACCGCACATCCCACAAGAATCCCAAAAACCCCGACTCCAGCTCCAATCCCCGCCGCCGCACCCCCCGTAACCCCACCTTTCCCACCCACCCCGCTGCCCCCCGTATCCTCACCACCGTATCCTCACCTCCACTCGTCCTCCCCGCCCCCGCAGACCCAACACTCGACCCCGGCCTCGCGGTATCGGTGGTACTAGTAATATCAGCGCTACTACTAGAACCCCCCCCGACTACTCCTGGTACCGTTCCATCGCTCGAGGTGGTTGTGGTTACGGTGTTACTATTCCCCGCGGATTCTTCGTTGAAGATGTATATCGGAAACGCGTAGAATGCGTTGGAGACGAAGTAGGATACCCCGGCTTCGAAGTAGAATTGGGTGATTTGGGGGTACAGACACTGCGCGATGAAGGGTTCGTTGAAGTCGTTGTCGATGTCTAGGAAGGACATTATCTTGCCCGTTTGGGTGCCGGATGTCAGACCTTTCGAGTAGGAGTACGATATACTATATTGACCCGTTAGCATGTCGTAATTAACTACTTAGTTAAGTAATTATACAATATTTGTTAAATTTTATGTTCGATAGAATATTCTTTTAGTGTGTATGTATAGATGTTATACTATATATGACTTACACGGGACAGCAAGGCCATGCGGTTTGTCCACCGGACGATAAATATATAATAGCATTAGTAGTAGAATTCGTCAATCTACTATACCCGGACGGACAATTGCTCCCGCGATAATACCCCAACGAAGACCAACTGGGCGGGCAGCATGATGCAGGACTATCGGAATAACACCCGAAGCTCGACCGGTACGTTCGACCGCTTCGGGTTATCGATCCGGACGTCGTCGCATCGAACGTGAGATTCCAGATGCTGGTTCCGAAGTTACAGTTCGGCGACGGGGTGAAGGATGTTAGGGGGCCCTTGTAGGTGTATGTTGAGATGCCGGTGGGGTCTGGGAAACCGTTGGCGGAGATCGCGATTGCGGTCGATTGCGAGGCTGTGGGTTCGAAACGGGAGAAAGTTATGATAATTGTGAAGAATATGTGGACTAGTGATCTGGCCATGTTTACGGGATATATCAATATTTAATCGGACTAAAGTTCTGAATATTCCAGATGGCAGTTTAACCCATTCAGACCTTTCCTCAAACGCTGGAGGAAAAGTAAAGTAAACCTTCCTGAACGAAAACCCAGGAAACATGCTCCCTGTTCCTGACTTTATCAATATCGAAGCGAGAGAGGGGTCATCCAAAAGAGCCTCAAAACCTCACATCAAAATCAAGATTTCCTAGCCTGTTCGTCGAGAAAAAAGGCAGCCTCCAAACAATAGCCTTGGCAATGTTTCAGCTCCATCATATTGCATATTCACCTCTCACCCCGAGTCTACCATTTTCTAACATGCGGAACTTTCCTGGATCCGCATTCAAGGCTGCGTTTATTCGGCTAACATTTCAAATCGCGG
This sequence comes from Dactylellina leptospora, assembly GCA_036971365.1. Lineage (NCBI taxonomy): Eukaryota > Fungi > Ascomycota > Orbiliomycetes > Orbiliales > Orbiliaceae > Dactylellina > Dactylellina leptospora. Next base: position 924,398 of record JAJTUC010000006.1, read on the forward strand.
GATCCAATCGCTTTGTGTCACCAAGGTAAATTCTGAAGATCCCGGGGGGCGGTCCTGCGTAGAAGCCTAAATTCTGCGGACGAACGTTATTCGTTCTTTTTTGGGTTAGGATTTTCGGCGAGGCTTGGAGGATTCAAGTGTCGTTTTTTCCCTTCTTTTGACTTGGCATTCATCAGAGGTGCATGATGTATATGCGGGTGTACCATCGTGAACCTGTGGTATTTTTGAAAGGCTCTGTGTTGTGTCTACCTGATAGCAGTCGTGATGGCGTGGTAAGCAGCGACTAGGGTACTGTTCCACGCGAAACATGAGACCCAAGGGTTTTCTTATCTCATGTGAATAGAATGATCAGTTCTTGAGAAATACAGTAACATATAGTATAATGCACAATAGATCTAACGCTAAATATATCTAAAATAACTTCTATAGTAACATAACACAACCAATACATTAACGACAAGTGAAACCACCACCTGCTTACGAGTACCTACTCATAAACACACCATTCACACCCTTATACACGATATCACACCGTAAGCATCCCCATATTTAATAAAACATTACCCCCTCTCTCAGCACCCTTAACAGCACCCTTAATCCCCTTCGACAAAATCCGCTGCTTCATCTCAGCAGGCTTAAGCATAAGCTCCGGTCGTCGGATCAATTCCCCCGCGATCACACCAGCAACCAACGGCGCAGCAAACGATGTCCCTGAGTCAACCTTACTAGGTTCATAAGCGGGTCTACTCAACCAAGTCGATGTGATATCAACCCCCGGAGCGTGGATATCGATACAACGGCCCCAATCCGACTTCTCCGCTCTCGTATCTTTGATATCCGAATTACCGACGGATAGTATTGACGGGATATCCTGTACGAACGCTGCGGGATAGTCTTCACACGAATTTAAATTATCGTTCCCGGGCGCGATGGTGATGTGTATCCCAGCTTCAGAAGCCATTTTAATAGCGGTTTTTAATGCCTCCAATGTTTTCTGGTCGGATCCGGGAACGCCAGCGGCTCTCGTTGCTTCGATGAATTGTTTGTTGAATCCCCATGATAGATTCATAACTGATCCCTTGAACCCAGATTGATTCCGACGTTCGTTATGTCTCTCTAATACCGCGTTAATCCCCTTTGTGGAATTAACGAAATCCTGGTCGCCTTCGTAGGTTACACCCACGCCGAGGATATTAACCCCCTTAGCGACACCATAGGATTTCGAACCCACGACTCCCGCAACCATAGTCCTATAATTCCACCAAAAAATTAGCTTGTCACTTTTTTAAAACTCACGACGCCGTCGAGACATTTAATCGGAGTTTATCAGATATTCTATCTTTTATCTTACCCGTGTCCGCTACCGTCTCCCTTTTGGGTAATATCGGTTTTATATATAATCTTCGCTCTCCCTTCGAACTCCGGGTGCCAGAAGTCGATGCCGCTGTCTACGATGTATACATCGACACCGGTACCCATCGCAGCTTGATCGTATCGATAAGTATATTCCATCGCGGTGACGTTACGGCCGTTAGGAACGATTAGGGTGTCGGGACTGGAGATTCGTTGTAGACTCCACGGAGCGTTAGTCTGCTGTATGATCGTGGACGAGCTGTTGGTTTGTCTGATTGAATTGGGCAGTTTGAGGGCTGTTGAAGAGGGGAGGAGTAGTAAAGATAGGAGTGAAGTTGCGAGTTTCATCTTGCGCGACTCCATTTTTAGTTGGAATTAGTGCGATAATGATGATGGTAAACGATTGGTAAGAAGCGTTATGAATTGTTCTAGTTAGTTCACAAAAACCGTGGGACGAAAAATGTGATAAAACGGTGGAAGAGAAGAATAGGAGTCTATATTGGTAAAATATTGACAATTTGATATTGTAAAGGTAGGTCCTTCAGAATATGCTTGTAGTTATATAATCCAACATGACTAGAAAGAAATATACCAGTCTCACCACTAAATACACCAGATTGGAAGGAGGTCTGAAGTACAATTGAGGCGTATTCAAAGCATGCGCGTCCCGTTTCAGCACTCCAAAGTATTAAATGCAGGGAACCCGACCGTCGTGGCTGTAAGAGCTAGTCTCGGACGCAGCTTTGCGTAGTCTCAGATCAAGAGACTTCAACTCCGCAAGAACTTTGCGTTGCGGAGCAAAAAATTCGACGATATAACCTCCTCTGCAAAAATGAATACTTAATATCTTCAAAGCACTTCGTAAAGGACTATCGGTAACACGGCGGCGAAGCTGGAGCGCATATAACTCTATCTTATTTTTTGGCGTTCGAGAATGGAGTGGGGTTGTATCATGTTGACTTGAGAAACGTCCCTTGCAGCGGTCCCTCGTGTACACAAGGTACGTGTTCCAACGGGGAAATGAACTAGTTCGTCGAAATACCGCCTTACAAATTTGGTAATTCTGGTTCCGTCGCATACATACACATACGTATGCACCCCTTGTCTCAAAGCGGCGCCGCTTTGAGACACGGTGCTCCAAAACTTTAGATATCCTAGAATATGCTAACTTCGATGCTTTATTTTAATTGAATGCTTTATTTTCCTTGGTTTCTGCGGTATCGGATATATACGTTGTCACGTGGCTCTGCTAGCAGCAATGATGTTTTAACTTTTAATTAGCCCAAGGGGGTTTACCATGAAGAATTGCTGCCAAAGGAGTTAGAATAAGTGAGAATGGCATTCGGTCACGCAGTCTAGAACCGAATTTTTGTTAAGAATATTAGAATTAAATTGATATAATCAAAGCGAGTATCATGGGTGAAGAGGCAGGAGCGGCAAGTGGGATATTAGCATAATTGAATACATGGCAGATCCAAATTTTATCCTAGAGTTGTCTTCTCTGTGTTAACAGCTTTATTTTACTCGATGAGGCCTAATCATTTGTTCAGAATGCACAATCCTATGTTTTCTAAATTACATGTAATATTTTCGTAGTGTGGGGTATGCTATCATTTGACTGGTCATGCGGCTTAATATCTCTGATGCTGGGTTAAGCTTGGACCTAAGGTGTATAATACCGAAAACATAGCAGTTGCTGGTATGGGATAAAGCTTTGAATAATGATGGTGCTACTACCCCTCAGCCGAATTTTGAACCTTTGTGTAGCTCCTGTAAAGAAAGCTTTTATCAATAGAAAGAGATGTTACCCCAACTGTTTAATAAGGAGAAAGAGAGATTCTCAATAGCGGTTTCCTCCTTTCCAAGATATTATCTTCAATATTTTGTCACTTATGGTAACTATGACATAAGCCGTTACCGTAAGGCGCCTAAGTGATTGGTCGAGGTGGGGCGGGTCACGAGTGTACGTCCGTACATCTCTGTTTTCGGAACCAAAGACGCGGCAAATGCGGTACGGTGACCTTCTGATGCGAGGAGAAGCGATGGCCATGGCCTCGATCTGGTCTCTAGCGATTTATATCGTCTACACCAATAATAATTGATAAGCTGGATGATATATCTTGAATGCCTACGCCGTATAACTCCCGTACTTACGTAGGCAGAATCGTAACCCAATGGTATTCAACATGCTTTATATATATATCCAACCACAATCATTCAATGTACGTCATATGTTCGTCGCAACGTGATGGAGATTCAATTGACGGCTCTCACATCAGCTGCTTGCTCTAGCTTTGTAGTACGAAGATGGTATTTATTGTTTAAGCGCAAATGTTTCTGCTACGTATCTTGAATTTTTATTCGATGGTGTATGTGTATTTAAGATCTCTGCACATAATTGCATAGTAAGGCATTGTGATTGCCTTGGTCTATATTTATTGGCATGAAGACAAGATTGCTGCTGTAAGCGCAAACATTGACCTGAGTCATAGTCGCGAGATAATAGTCCATGGGTATTTATATTAGGGTACGGTCATCGCGGAAGCCGCAATGACGGTGAATCTAAATAGGTATTTTATTGTTTTGGCATATGAATAATGGGTTATTTGTGAGAAAGAAAGGTGGAGAGTGACATGGTGGAGGGAAGGGGTCGTTATATATAGTCCTCGTTGGAAGCGTTGCGAAGGTTGGATTGTGAGAGAAGCGCTGTGATTGGCTGGATGGTTCCAGCTTTGTTCCAATGTGGCCATTTCAAAGCGACACCGTTTCAACTTCATCCGACCTCCATCACCAACTTCTTCCTCCAACCTCCACCGTCTACCAGAACATTCCGCACAGACGCTGAAATCAAATAGTTGGCTCATTATACTCTAGCACCTATCTAGCAGAGCTCTCTCCTACCGTCCTTCACCAGAATATCCGAGAAACAGCAAGAACCCACCAAGTCTATCGAGACCTCATCGACGGCCCCAGCGCCACACTCATCACAATGGATTCCTTCACCCTCCTCCCCATAACAATGGACGAATCCTCCAAAGCCCTCTCCGCTCTCCCGACATCCGTCCCGATCCCCGATCTATCAACCAACCTAACCGAATTAAACTCCCTCCACCGCGCCCTCCTGCAATTCGAAAGCGCCATCCCCCCACCCCCAGGCCTGATAAACCCCAAACGCTCCGCCCAAATCAACAAGCTCCGCGAATCCGGCAACGGCGAATTCCGAAAACAACGTTTCGCGGAAGCTATCAAACTCTACTCCCTCGCTCTCGAAATGTGTCTCGGCAGACCGCACTGGGAACAATCCGCGCTGGTTCGAGAGGAAGCTGCCATGATTTATTCTAATCGCGCGCAGGCTAATATCGCGTCGAGGAATTGGGCTGAGGGGATGTGTGACGCCGAGTTGAGTTGTGGACTTAAACCGAAAGATAATGTGAAAGCGTGGTACAGACGAGCCATTTGTTTGAAGGAGATGGGAAAGTTGGAGGATGCTCGAGAGATTTTGGAGATGGGGTCTGAATGGGAGGCGGAGAATCAGGGTAAGACCGATGCGGATTTGAGGGCGTTGTTGAGGGATGTGCTCAGGGAGCTTGAAGCTAAGGAGAATGCTGCAGCGTAATGGCGAGTGTTTCATTTGAACCTTTGATATCTTTTTATTCTGTTGTTCCGAGGTCTTCTCTTGTATATAATTTATAGCCTCTGCTTTTATTTGCGTCTCGCGGCTAGGCCTACTTGCATCGAGGCGTTCATTGGCGTTCTTATAATAGAAGCAAATCTATCACATATATCCTACCAAATCCTTGCGCGCTATCCAAAGAAAAAGCTATCCCCACATAAAATCCAATATACATGACTGTTATAGAATCTCGGGAGCAGAAGGGCCCTACTTCCTCCTTACCAGCATCTTTGTCTTCGGGAACATCAACGGCAACCTCAAAGACACGATCCTATGCTCCCTAGTCTCCTCTTTCCCAATCCCCATCATCTTGGCATGGCTCTCCTTCAACGGCTCAACCCTAGCACCAATCTCCCTCGCCGCCATCTCCACATCCTTCCTATCGATCTGTAAATCCTGCACCAAATCCCAAATATCCATCTTTCCATCCTCCTCAATCTTCAAACACAATATCAACATCCAGCAATATAATTTCGTCAGCTTGGTTTTCGACATCTGCCGTTCATTCTTATTCTGATTCTTCGGGTCCGTGAAATTGTCAATGAGGTGTGTGAGAATCGCTTTATCGTCCGCGGGTATATTGTCATAAATCTTCGGTCGGTACAACGTATTCGAAAACGCCTGCACGAACGATCTGTGGAAATTTATCATGTGCTCGACGTATCGTAACACCTTGAGGCGAGTGTTGACGTTTGACCCGGAATCGATCACACCCCGGATACGGCTTTCGACGTAATGCGGCGATATCCTATATATCCACCGTTAGTATCCCATACTCCAGACCCATAGCGAAGCACAGAAAACATACGTCGACGAAACTTCTTCGCCCTCTTTTACGGCCTTATCCCATGCTCTAACCCCAACCAAACAAGTATCCAACACCCTCTTCTCAATCATCTCATCCAATCGGTAAACGGTATCCACCGTAACGCCATCCTCATCCCCGTGAACAGGGGGTAGGTACTTGCTATTCCCCTGTCCGCTCCTCAAACTCTCACTGGTAGGTAACGACGCGGTCGCAGAATCCACCGCAGACGAGATGGCAGAAACGACGGCGTCCGAAGCCGTGCTCCCGAGCGTATTATGCGTGATGGCGTTGAGTTGTTCGTCCAGGAGTGCTTTTTTACTGGTACGGTTACCGAAGGCGGCGGATAGCGCATGACGGGAATCCAAGAGCTATATTGTCCCACATCGTTAGCTTCCTTATTCCCACTCATTTCCGTTACGCTTCAGGGTAGTTATAAGAAGTGAACATACAGTTCCAGTGGAGGCTTTCTCCGGGATCTCCTTCTCTTTCAACCGTCTGACCTGTCTACGGACGTGCACTAACGGCGCAGGATACACATCCACACTCGCGGTCTCAGGATCGTATACCCCAACATAATACCTAACGAATCCCCACATTAGCGCCCCCATTAATCTTTCAATCCTTCACAACTTCCCAGATCCCCTCGTATTTGAAAAGCTAGGGAGGTGGTACTTACGAGATCCCATCTTCCCCTTCTCCTTTAGCATCATACTCAATCCTAGCCGTCTGCGCATGAAGATAGTACTCCGTCTCTCTACTCTCAATCTTCGTTCCGGCAGGCGTATGTTTCGAGACCTTAGTTTTTTTAGAATATGCGTCGAATTTGAGTTCCTGTGGTAATTCGATGCCGTGTACCGATGCTATAAACTCCCCAAATCAGATATATATTAGCTATACGTTCCCCGAAAAAAAGAAAATGTTAAGATGTTATGCAGGGCATTGGTGCCATATAAACAGCTGGCGCACCTAGAATCGGCGGATGGCTTCCCGCTTTAATACTGTTAACTTTGACGCTTTGCGATGAAGTTGCCGATGAAGAGACGGGACGCGGATGGCCGTTCGCGTCTCTCTTGCGCTTTCGTTCTCGTTCCGGGGAGGCCATTGGTGAGGTATCGCACTGAGAGGAGGGTGATACGGGCGGCCGTGGGTGTTCGTTGAAGGTTGCTGCTCGAGTATGATCGAAATATATTAACTTTTTTTTTTCCTGTCGCCAAAATTTACGATTTGGGGGTTTTGGCTTGGCGCGCATCTCTCATTTTTATGCCGCAGATGCCGCACAAACCAAACATCTCGAACACCATCGAGGATAACTACTTAAGTAAACATTTATGAATGAACGGATACTTGAGGATTTGGTTTTATTGATAAAAAGCTAAGGGAAGGAAATGTATATTTACAGGTAACATAACCCCCAGCGAGCGACAAAAAAAAGGATATCGAGAGAGAGAGAAAAATCATCCATAAGAAAAGAAGCGGAGGGCAACATATTACACCAATGAACTCCAATGAGTAAAGAATAAGGAACCACTCATATAGGGAAGACATTAACAAGCAGCTGTGAAAGGAGATACATGGGAAACCGGAAAGTAAACGAGAAGGAGACAGGGACATGAAGAAAAAGGACATGACGGTGCTAGAAAAAGTAAGGAAAGCATCAATCGAATCTCGGAAAGACATCATCAGCCATTGTGAAAAAGAACTTGAGGATCCTTCCGCCATGATTCATAGACCCTCCTAGTGCGTAACAACCCGAACTTTTGATTTTCTCAGAAATAGAAAAAGGCTCAAGGAAAGGAAACGGAAGGGAGAGGGGGAAGGGGGAAGAGGGAAGAGAGCGGGAGAAAGGTACGAAAACGAGGCTTAGATGCAAGAATGGGAAAGGAGCCACAGACGCCGGCGAAGATGCAAAAGGAGACATAATAAGGATCTAGAAGAAGAAAATGTCTTGAAAAACATCGTTACATTTCAACCCAGGTATAATACCCCTCTGCAAAACATCGACAAGCGCAAGAAAAGCCACACCGCCTCGAAGCCGCCTTTTACCTTTCTTGAAAAACTCTTCTTACATCCCACCTATCTTGCCGAATTGAAAGCCGCCGCTACCCATGGGATTGACCCCCTGTTGGCTATTCTGAGGCGGCGGCGGTTGCGCGTATGGATTCATCTGCTGTTGTGGTGTCATGGGTCCTGGTGTCATACCCGTACTCGGAACCGAAGATGGATTGCCTGTGGGTGTCGACGGTACGTGTCCGCCGTTAGTTTGGCCCTGTGGCTGTCCGTTGGTATACTGAACCGCACCGATAGTATTCACAGAAGGCCCAGATGTCCCCACGCCGTTCAACCCCCAAACTTGTCCACTGTGGAAACCCGTTAGTCCACATAGAAATGAGAAACACGATCCTTGTAATAACTTACCAGTACTTGTCATCATCGATCTTCCCCTCGAAATACCTCCCCCTCATAGCGAAAAAGATATGACCGGTCAAAAGACTGTCGCTACCAGCCTGATGCTGTGGCCCAACCCTCTGAATCCCCATATCATCCGCAATATCCTGCAACCCCCCTTTTAAAGTCTTGACGGTCTTCATCAAATATTTTATATCGTAGAGCGCTGGGAAGAAAGTATGCAAATATTTACGGAATTCGTTCTCTTCAGCCGGGAGAGCTTGACAAAGCATTATCTTGACCAGATACCCAAAATCGTACCCGCTATGGAACGAAACCCACTTGACATTATCAAGTAGGACGAGGCCGGACGAGATCAAAAGTTCACCAAACTGCGAGACATTGATTCCGAATTCCTCGTGACGTTTGAAGTCAATCCCAGATTTTGTCAGTAAATCGATAGATTCTTGCGCGTACATGTCGTCAGCCAGGGAGAATTGAAAGTTGAATTGCCATGTGGAAACCGGTTCCGGAGTTTTGCCATTTTCATCGTAAAAGGTGATGCCCAGCTGGATTATTTTGAGCATGTCCACGTTACAGCGAAGCGTCTGATAATGGTAGTCTGCCTTACTACGGAAGCCACCAATCGGACGGGCTACTATTCCAGGGAACTCCGTATCCTATAAATTCCCTTAGTTAACAACAACCCCGACATCGGAAGCTAGCGATTCACATCATACCATGGCAATGTACGGATAGTCCTCCACCAGGTCTCTCATAACAGCGATCTCAGCCTCCAGGTTTACCTTCCAGACCTCTCGAATAGCCGTCGCCGCAGCGGCAGCCGCTTGCTGCTGTAACGATTGTTGCTGCTGCGCAGTCGCTTGCGCGTGTACAACCGACTGACCATGTTGCTGCTGCGTATGCTGAACATGAGCGACCTGCTGCTGCAACGCCTGTTGATGCTGCGACTGCGCTTGAGCGTGTTGGTGGTGAGATTGGTGTTGCAGGTGTTGTTGATGCTGCGGTTGCATCTGGTGATGAGCGAGGTGGTGGGATGCATGAGGGTGGTTATTATGCAGTAGATGCTGATTACCGAAGGGGGAGGGAGTGTGCATGGTTGGGCCGAAGCCCGTGCCTCGTGCGGGAGGCATCGTTCGCGGTTTTGTTGACGGCCGATAGCGAAAGTGAAGAGAGGTTGGGAGGAGATGGATGTTATCTAGAAGAGCGGCAGTATCGAATGGAGAGGTTTATATCTATCGGATTGAGCGTGCGCAGGCGGTCCATCTGATGCTCTGGTGCGAATGACGAGGGTTATTCAGCAGAGAACAGTGGCCATCCTGACACTGTGGAGAAAAGCTGCGTTGCGGACGGCGTGATATCTCGGATTTAGTCCCTGTATACGACCTATAACCAGCAGCAATGTATCCTCCCGGCTCGGATGTACCTTGAGATGTCGTCTGTCGCCTATCGGTGATGTTGGGGTGGTGGTTATCTCGCGATAAGATGGGTGGAGTTGGAGGATGTTGAAGTTCAAGTTGGAAGAGTGTGGTCGATTGTTCGGAAAAGCTGACTAAGCGGCCGCCCAATCGCAGTCTTCCGCCTAACAACGACATGTCTTCAGACAGTCCAATCACCTCGCTCCCAATTCCACCCCCGTCAAACCCTCCTCCCATCGACCTGAACCAGAACTGTAAGTCTGACAATACCGGGTGCAAATATTCGGAATGTTAACTCTGTCAATGGCAGCATCATGGTCGAAAAATTCAACCCTCAATCCCTCCTCCGCGCCGGACGGAACCTCCCAGATCCCTGGGCTAGACGGTACACCAACCTCATTATCTCTCACAAATGCTTTTCACGGATATGAAGTGGCAAGTCTCTGACTCGGCGATATGATATACAGGGAAGCGTGGCGATATACCGGTCCCTTCACCAGATTACAGCGCTTCCGAGGACTCTTCCCGGGCTTCGGTCTCGCATCAGTAGCGTTCGCGGGATATTGCGTCGCAGAGTACATATTCTTCCCACCGGAGAAACACGGTCACGGTCATGAAGAGGGACACGGAGAAGGGCATCATTGATTCCAAGATAGTGGAGAATCTTACGAAACGTCGAATCCTATAAGAATGGAGGGGTTGAGTAAATGGGCTGCTAGAAACAGCCATGGATTAAGTCCATGCGTCTTTTATGCTGAGCCAATTGCCGCGATGAAATCATACTCTACGGTACCTCTTTGCCATGCACAGAAGGGAACAAAGATATATATGTACAAATAATTCCGAAACCGGTGTTTCTATTTGCTGTTCCCACAAGGTACATCTGTACATATGCTGATATACTCCATCACAAGCGAACGCGATATTCAAATTACAGGGTGAATTTTATTTCAGGTTGATTCTTAGAGAGAAAGAAAGCAAACTATATTGTTCTTTTGATCCCTCGTCTACCTAATGATAATTTTAATGCCAACAACCCAGAACTCGAAGGTCGCATCAAGGACTAAGAGCTTGATAGCGAGCTAAGGGTAACAAATTCGCTCCAGTGAGCGAAATGGCTGCGAGAAGGAATGAAAACAAACGCCTATTTAACATGCGGACTAGCCTTTTGGGAATATAAACAACAAAACAAGTAACAAACTCGCAAATTTTTCCACAGTCAATGCCGGGTAATTCTTTTGGGTAAGAAGGAACGTCGAGAACCAGAGTGTAAACAAGAAATCCAGAGTAAAAAGCAACAAGCAAATATTATAATTGTAAACCCCATCTCATAACAGTGAAAACGCGGACAAAAACTCAAGGGAATGTGAGGAAAGGAAAGTAAATACCAGAGGAATTGAAGAAACCTCCCAAATACCGTGACAAAAGTTCACCCAGCCATTATACCTCAAAAAAAAAAAAAAAAAACCCCCCCCTTTTCATACTTTCGTCATCGTAACCACACGATCATCCGGGCCAAGAAGTTTAGACGCCCTTCACCTTATCCTGCATCCTCTTCATAGCATCTCGGTGAACTTGCAACATGTCCCGTTGCTGGTACCTTTGATCGATCATTCCTTCTCTCGCAACCCTATCCATTTCCTTCTGCTTCTCGTATGCACTCATCATCGCATGTTCTTGAATCATCATGTTCCTTCGATCCTGAACTGTGTTTTGATGTCGACTGCTGATGACTTGATCTTGCATTAACGACTCCCTCCATTTGCGGAGCATGGACTCGCGGCGGTCGCTGGGAGCAGCTTGGGGAGGTGTCTGAGGTGCCGTATGAACGGGACCTTGTGGGACAGGGATCGATGGCATTGAATTGTTCAATGCTGTCATGTAAGGGCTAAAGTTATTGAGGGTTGAAGGGTGCCATTCCATCGAGCCAACGCGGCTGGGAGTCCCCCTGCTAGTCATGCTTGCGGCATAGTGTGTACCGTTGCTATTGCGGTGGGATTGATAGACCGATGGAGTCATGGATTGACGATGCAGAAGATTAGGGGAAGATGCGGACATTGCGGTTTGATATGGTTGTGGTTGCTGTTGCTGTTCTAGCAATTGGCCGTAGACCATGCTTGGATCAACAGTGGCGGAGAATGATGGGGGAGATCTCAACATGCTCTCGCGCTTTGTAAGAAGAGTTTCACACATTGGCGGGGCAGGAGATGTTGCCCGGTTGGGGAGATCCATTTCAACTTCCTGAGTTGGAGATTCAACAACAGTTTGTGAAATGATCGGTGAAGAGAAAGGAAGCTGGGATGCTCTAGATGGTGGAGGCGAGGCGACAACGACAGTGGGAATTTGAGGAGATCCGGGGACCATAGCTGGCGAGATAATTAGTGGGAGTGGTGCGCCAGGCGGGAGCTGCGAAGCCGAAATGTAGCCTGGAGTTTCTCTGATGGTAGATAGTGTGTTACTTCGACTAAGAGCCCCAGCCTGCATCGAGTTGAACGTATCGCTCTTGCTGAGTCCGAGAATTGGAGGAGGAACCTTTGCTGAGGATGTCCCTTCTTGTAATTCCATTACATGAACCGGAGCAGCCTTCTCTTGTGCGCTATCTGATTCCTCGAGTACTCCCATTTCGTCATATTGCGGTTCATCAGCCGGATCTAGGTGTTTAGCCCATTCGCTAACTCTGAAAGTCTTAACAACCTTGGATGGAGGTTGGACATGTTGAAGGCTGCCGTGGCGTAAAGGCGTTGGTGGGCTGGCAATAGAGTTCCTTGATTCCTTCTTCGACTTCGGGCGGCTTTCCGATCCAGGAGACATTGGAGTGGATTCATCAGGACGAATAGAGCCAGCGACTGATTGTCTACGGGATTGAGAAGCATCTTGGGAGAGTTTTTCCATAATTGTCTTATCAGCCGCCTCAGAGCCAGGTGCCGATAGAGAATTCGCGAATGACGGTCGTCGAGATCCCGCCTTCTCTGAACCGATTACCGAAGAGTTGTCACGGGGGAGTTCAACAGAAGACTTGACAGCATCCTTTTTATCATCAACCTTTCCAGACAAAGAATCGATGGGAGATTCCGCTTGCGGCGACCCAGGAGTTTTGTTCGACTTGTTCGATCGCACAGAGCCTTTCCTTCCAAGAGAGATAACTGACAATCTCTTGTTCGAGCTCCAAGAACCGCGACGGCTTTTCAGAGAAACAATCGAGCGCCTTTTGCCGGTATCATCGCCAACGAGGGGAAGTTCGTCGTCGGATCGTTCGTCCTCTTCATCGTCGAGAACACCGCATACAGAGGAGGCTGCATCATCATGCGGAATTTCCTGAATGTCATTTAATGGAGCGATAGAAGCAATACTGAGAGCTTGTGATTTTCTCTTATCGTCACGAACAGAGTCTGCGAATGTCGCCAAAGAAGAAGCGTCGTCGTCGTCTTCTGCTTTTGTTGGGTCGATGATGACAGTGTGCACAGCAGTAGGAGCAGCGAGACCGTTTTGTCCAATAGCCTGATTAGTAGTTTCGTCGACATCACCCTTTTCTCGAATGACAACGGCAGGCGTGAAAAAGTGTGGAACAGGTGGAGCAGCAGGGGTAGCAGCGGAAGCGGGACCGGCCTCTTCGGGGCCTTTCTCAACCTGAGACGCTGTTTCCAAAGTTGGAAGAATCGAACCAGTTTCGACGGGAATGTGTGGAACAGGGGGTATTTCGCCCTTTCTTATTCCAATCAACTCGATTGAATCGTCGTTTTTCGAACTTTCGCCATCCGTGGAATTTTTCGAGCTTTGTCCCAGTCCCGAATCGCGACTCAAGTGTTTTTTCTGTTTTAATTCGCCGCTGGCGCTAGCGCTTGAAGCGTCGTCAGGGACAAGTGTGGTTGTCGTTTGCGACTTGTCGCCGTACTGCTTCTCCCAGATTTCTCGGTCTCGCTGGGCAGCCTCCTCAACTCGCCTACCGTTCTCCGCTTCCATAGCCTCCAGATCCGCCTGGGCTTTTTTGCGTTCTTCTTCCCGTTCCTCACGTTTTTGCTTTATAACTTGCCCTGCAGGAACATTAGCATGGCTGACGTTGACCAGGAAACCCTCCGGTATCGCTCGGGGACTTACAAAGCTTCATCTGGGATATTATCCCAAAACAAGTGATGACAATGATAGCTGCAATTTCGACTCTGATTCCTCGAGTCATTGGGAAGGTGTTGGTACCAAGGGGGAAGCTTTTATCATTTAAATCTATTGTATGTTAGTAACAGAGCGCCTTGGAAAGGGAAATAGGATCGCGTACTCCAGACGTAAAGCCAGAATTCTTTCAGTCCAGCTCGAGAGAAAAAGTCGATTCCAAGAACGGTGACGGTAGCGCCGGAGAATGCAATGGAAAATATCATGCCGTAGGGTCGGGTATAGTGGTGTAGCGCCAGACAGAACAACCCGATACTAAAAGATAAGATGAAGATGATTTTTTGGTATCCTCCCTGAACAAGACCGCCTGGCTTCAAAACAAGGACTATTCAACGGTTAGCTAGTTTTCCGTCGCGGTTCGGAGAACAACTTACACCATTGCGCAAGACAAAAGCCGCCAAGTAGACATGCTAGAATTTCTGTGACTTCGGGGAATACAACTGCCACACCACCAAAAATCGCACCGGTGATAGTTACGGCAGCAACATATCCTCCTTGAAGAGCATTGGATGCTGGAGGGTTCATAACATAGATGATGAGTACCGAGACACCCAAGCTCGCAAGAAGCGCGGTACTCAGAAATACGTGAATTCTATAAAACATCAAAATTAGTCCTATTTCCGTGTTCTAGAAAAGACGGTACTTACTGCTTGTGTCTAACACCAGCAAGCGTATATGGAACGCCAGCAACCAAGAGAAGAAACCCAGCGAAAGCGAAAGCAGGAGTCAATGGAGGCGTATAAGGTAGTCCATTCTTGTCAGGAGCCTGACTCGTCTCCACAGGGTTGGCATCTCCAGTAAGGGTGGGTGCAAGATCTGTGACTGATGGCGCTGGCTTTGTTGTTGGTCCCGCTGTCGTCTGAGCCTTAGTGTTCGAAGCAGGAGTTTCTTTATCAGTCTGCGTCGGTGTAGACCTGTGCGATTGGCTTTTAATTGGTGTTTCCGACTGTTGGTCTTCCTGACGCTTGTTCAAATGCGATGCAAAGGCGGCCTTGTCGACATAAGTAACAATAAATCCTCTTTCGACAACGGCGACAGGTTTAGAATCCCGAATGGCATATCCCGAGATGGTCGGTAGCAGCAGCGAGCAGACCGCCAGGCCGACACGGAGCCAGCTGGTGGTCTTCATCGTGCAAGTTTATCGCAATATCAAGATGTCGTATATGATCGCGCAAGTCGAAGCGACAATAGGAGACCCCAATGACGGGTTGAACAGCAATACCAGTCGACCTTGAAGAGTATATGCTAGAAAAGAACGACCAGACGAAGGGGGCGAAATTTGTATATATATCAAAGTGTGATCATAAAGGATATTGTTTTATAGCGAAAAGCAGCTGGAGCCAGTGAATCCCGTGAATCAGTTGGCTGGCGGACCAGAATTGAAGGCTTCGCATGAACCAATAATGCCGTAACGGGAGTGGCAGATTAAAGGGCGCCAAATAAGACCTACCGTTGCGAAGCCTGTGTCTATGATGTTCACGTATCCAGCGGTGTATGCTTTTTTAGCAGCAATGCATCAGAAGAGTGGGGAGGAAGGTTGGTGGAAGAGTCCGTGATGGTAAGGAACGTCGGGGGGGAAAGGAATGTGTTGCGGAGTGGTATTATCGTCCCCGCTTGCGAAATATCGATATCAAAGGAATGACTGAGGTTGGAAGAATTGAAGATTCAAACGAAAAGACTGGAAAAGAGTGGATGAGCGGACGAGCAACCGAGATATGCTACGTTCACGCAGAGGAATGCATGCAAGGGAGGAGAAGGATAAAAGAGAGAGATCGATCTCAGTGTGGCTGCAGAGAAGGAAAGATACCTTTCGTCGAAACACCAGGCCATCGGGTCAACCACTCTGCGACGACGAGACCAAATGAAGGAAATTACGCCCGCGTCATTGGATTATTGGTGCTGAGGAGCGCGCCTCTTAAGACCTCCTCCCACTGGACCGAGGGGATCGAGACCTCCCCCGGGGACTCTCTCACTCGCAAGAAACAGCCTGCCGTTGATGACCTGCTTCCTGCACACCCGCAAGGACCTCATGTCTTTTGCAATCTTTGGCGATTAACTCTGAAGCCTATCACGGCAGGGCCTGGTCTCGACGTCAGGTGTGCGTCCAATCATTGGCCGGGGCTGCGGTTTCGTGAGACACCGTGCGAATAACAGGCCCACTCACACCAACGACCGAGCTTCTCCCCAACGTCAGCTTCGTTCTTTGATCGAAAGGAGGGGCCCATCTGCGGCAGATCGAGCTGCAGGAACGGCAGTAGGCCCTCCATTCGGGGCTAGTTTCTTAACTAGTGCGTTAGGGACATCGGCAGACCTACCTCGCTCCCGCGACATTATCAAAGCTACGGCAAGCGGGCTGGTGCACCCCTCTAACTCGCATACAAGCCCCCCCCAAATATCTGCCCATCATTTCTCGAAGCTTTCCGTTCCTGCGAACATGTTCCCTTTCTTCATATTCGATCGATCGAACTGGGTCTTTCATGCTTGAGGTTTGCCCCCCAATCTATTACTCGGTCAACCGTTTCAAGCGCTCAAAAATTTCCGTCTATGCCCGGGCTTCGATACCGAGATACCAGTCCTGTGCTAGCCCCGGTGCAGATCGGCCCTTTGGTCAGGGGTTTGCCGGAAACTCACAATGTATGGACGAAGTATTCTGTATTCTGTATCAGCTCGTGATGATATTTTATCTCGGTTACACGCACCCACCGAATCAAAGAGCAGCACGAATATCATTCTCAATTACCATCAAGGTCACACCAAAAAAACAATCCACGTCAAATTTCTATGTAATGAGACGTAACTCATATGACAGACCCCTCTCTTCAGGTCCCGCTGTCATCCCGCGCGCAGCAGCCCAATCAGCCTGGATATGCTGATTGCACATCATTCGATTGGCAAGCTTGGTCGGTTGGCGATACAAAATAGCAGGGTCAGTAAAAAGCCTTCCAAACCATGTCATTTAAGCGAAATTAATTCAGACTTCATCGAAACGAACCATTCCCCACGGAAAACGTGGTTTCTCGCCTGAGCTCTCCCTCTTCACCCACTCCAAATATATTACATTGAGACCCCCCCTTCAGGGGTTGCTCAGTGGTTTCGGTGTGTGGTTATTTTTGCCTTTCAAATTAAACGACTTGGATCAAAGCTTTTCTTTCTCTGGTTAAGGAATTTCACTTTCGAGAGCGACCTTCCGTGAGTGAGTGCAACCGAGCCCTTTAGATTTCATTTAGTAGTTGCCCTGAGTTCCCCCACAGTATTTTGTAGTTAGGACCGTTGTTGCCTTTCAGCACGGCATGGCGAGACCGACTCGTGATGGAACGCCGAGACAAGCGCCTCTTTCTATCCGTTTTTTTAGTCGTCAGGTTCTTCTTCATTTTAAATTTTAAGGCGGGCGGGTTTGACACAACTGGAGGGGCCTAATTTGGTGGTGTATCCCCCTTGCGGCTTGCATTAGCTCGACCCGATAGCAGGTTACTCGGTACCAACATCCATCAGTGAAATCCGATGTCGCGAATTTCAATCCAACGCGATCGCGTCGAGCGAACGCGGCCAGAACATTTCTCAATATTTCTATCACTGTTGGCTTTTAAAGTTTCTCCAGTCCAACATGTCAACCAACACTTCCAACTGTCATGTCTGCGCTTTTCGTGTCCGTGTCTCTAACTTCTGTGTAATAACTTACGAAAAGCCTTCATCATTGGTGAAATGCTGACGAGAAGAGGGCGTGAGCGCTGTCTCAAGTTGTCAAATTTTTATCACTAAGACGGTGGAAATATTAACAGGCCCTGCAGGTGTGAACTGACCTTGTGTAACGCGCAAAGAAAAGGGCGAATTGGAGCGTCTCCCATTGCATGAACAAGCATGCGGGCAAACTCCGTTGACAAGGGCGAAAGTCCAGTCTTCACGGCACTTCACGTTCAAATTTGTTGACGAATTTCTAACATGTCATTATCAATCACCGTCTCCATGGTGAACCTTCAACTTTCGCTGTAATGGTCAAATGTCGAAAAACAAATCTCGGATATCACCAGATATGGATAATCGGCATCTCTGAGAAATGCCTTTCTCACCAATTCTGACGGATGTTGAATTGACCCATCGTTATCCGCGATAGCTCGGGCCAGCCACTTCCACTCCACTTTTCCAGCATTCCCAGCCATGCGCGACCAGATCTGACGAAATACAGATTTCCCCTCATCCCCCCAAACGCAGGGAAGTGCCATCTCGCAGCAAGTAATCTTAAACACCATGGCAATCCTTCATTTGTCAGAAGCGCATGTTTGATTAATTGAGTGAGTGATTGATCACTACGCAAGCAAGCGAGGGGAGATTGAATTGTGCTTCCCCAGATCTGCGAAATCTAGAAAGAGAGAGAGAGAGGAAAAAAGAATATTCGACTCCATTCCGCCAGCCTTGCGATTATTTGATTATCGATTACACTCCGAACGCGATACCAATATGATTACCGAAGAAGAAAAGAATGCAAAAAAAGCCTCTTTTCTTCCCGATCGGTCGTGTAAGTCCGCCACACGGATATGCGAATATGACGTTTTGATATATTTCTCCTCTCTTCGGTTTTGTCGGCAATGTTAGGAACCGAACATGTCATGCAAGCCTGCCGCTGTACCGGGCGCTGGCTCGAAAGTTTATGCATATCAAAAGGTTGGTAACAAAATATTATTTATGCTTCAGAGCTAGTTAGCTAGCTATCGCGGGAGTATTTTACACTTACGTGTCGCTCTTCGACTCGTTCTCCTAGCTGGTCTCTCGCGCTCGTTCGCGTAATTGTTGAATTGGGATATGTATCGGGTGCCGCGATCTCTGAGCCCTCGAATGTCACGCCATTCTCTGGAAAGAAACATCAAGAATAACAATCGAATTCTACCATTCAAAGAAAAAAACATGCCAATGACACATGTACATGGCATGTTCTAAAAAAAGATTCAATCCCTGTCGAATATTCTCATTATTCCCCGACATTCGAAACAATACTCTTGTTCAAATGGTTTCACCAGACCTGAACACATCTACATCCCGCAACAAATGTCTCCAGCAACAAAGAAAACCTAGAAACTCCATTTGATACCATAGAACTCCATCGAATATTAATGAATCAAATTCCTGCACCGCCGCAGCAAATTTTCTTCGTCGACGCGCTTGTCTTGAATAAATTTTAAACGGATCGTGTGGTGATCCGGTACGAATCATATTTTGTGTCAAGCTCTTATAACGACTTACCTATTTGATAAGGTGGTACCTCCCTACCGCTTATTGCCGAAACAAAAAAAACCACATTTATATTCAACCAAGCTTAGGCGATAGACTAGCTCTCCGGGGTAGCTTCCAACCGCCCCAGAGGGACAATGAACACCCCCAGAGTCCCGGCTTGTAATTCCCGTCAGAGGGGGTAAAATCTTAAAACCCCTCTCCGCATCGCAAGGGCGCAAGCTAAGGGGTGCATAAACCGTTGCGACGGTTATGCACCGTCGTGTTGTCGGAGCTAGCTCGAGAGACTCGACATAATCACACGAGAGTTTTCACGAGGATTCGATCGAATGAGGATGATTATGACTAGTTTTGATAGCTTGGGGTCCCCTCGCGTTAGGCAATTAATGCACTCGCTTTCAAATCATATCAACTTCTACGGAGTAATAGGCTTTCCAATTTACTTGAGCTTCAAGCTAGCTCTGATCACAGCGATATTATAAACTATAAGAGTACGAGTCAACGCGAATGGAGAAACTTACTCCGATAGTACCGAACTTTTGTAAATTTCCAAGGAGGCACGAGACTAGCTAAAACGCTAATGAACGTAATGAGCTTCTGCCCTTGGAATAAAGCACACAAGATTTGATGCAGAACTCCCAATTTTATGGTCTGCAATATTAAATTTTTAGTTGACATTGGTTCCCTTACATACATGCTTGGAGTGCTACTTTGCCATTTCTCTTCAGACACCCTTCTAGGTAGATATACAAAAACATTTGCGAAGTTCAAGTGCAATTCATGTTACCTTTTACCCACCCTAGGAGCTTCTTCCAATGTTTGAGTGATTGCTGGGTGTATAGCTATATGCCCAGGATTGTCTTAACTAATGAACCGAGCCACCTTTTTTTTCAGAAGCCTACACCTCTTCCGTCTCGACACAGAGAAACTCACCTAAGCCTTAATCCATTCTCTTCCACACATGTGCCATCACATCACACCTGCTACAAGCTAATAATATAAAAATCCCTCCAATTCTTTTCGAAAATATTTTACCATCTACATCATCACATTCAGCTCGTGGATAACCGTCACCGTGAATTTTTCTCAATAAATCGTTTTGATAACTAATCTAGATTATGAGACTGATGGACGGACTCACGCGTGAGATTAGTACATCGCGCATTCGTTTAAGCATAGCTATTTCATCGGGTTATTTCTTGGCTTTATAGTAACAATGCCCGACTGAACGAAGTGAAGGTAGGGGCTCCGAAGGAGCATATTGAGCTATTACACGTAAATTCCAGCACTACGAAGTACCTGATTCCCCCCAAGGTAGTCCTTCAAAAAATAAATATTGTTTTTTCCATGCGATTCCATACAAATAACTGTTATTATAGTAGAATATTATAGCTTAGGACTCCAGCCACACTTTAAAAGAGAGGCCCCCGAAAGGGGGCTCGACTGAGAAGCGTAGAGTGGTGTCCCTTACAGATATAGATATAGTCAGTTGGGTTTAAGCGCATCCACAATGCCTTCTAGTTGTTACTCTCAACCTTCTGGATGGATCAATGTTGTATTTTTTTGACGCATTCTGCGTTGTAGATGTTCCTTCGATACCAAATGTTATATAGGCTTGTAAGTTCAATTCGTTATTCAAATTGATCTCGTAAAGACAATCAGTATTTTCTATTCAATACAAAGTATACTAATCGCCAGCATCGAACCCATAAAAAGTACATCCTGTCCACGAACATATGAACGAACCAGAGGGAATGAGAAGAAAAATAACAAACTCTTACTCCGCGAAAGAAACCGTGCAAATTAGTCCCTCCATAACATGTCATGACTAAAACAAAAAAGACTATACCATAAAATATAATACCGGGTTCCGATTATGCCATTTTCCCAAAATCCTATCTCCTATCACTAAGACCAGCGACACACTATAACCAACCAACGAGAACCGAGAGACAGAAGAAGAAAGAAATCTAAATTTATTAAATGAATTGAAAATTTAAGCAAAAGGGGGACGTCTGCCTCAATCCTCCCTCACTATTTCATTGATAAAAAAAAAAAACACCATATCCAAAAAACAACAAATATCACAAATCCCGTTGCACGGTCTTCTTCCCTTTCACCTTCCCATCTCTCGCGGCAACAGAACCTCTCCCCTTCTTCTTCAGACGCTCTCTATACCCCGGAACAGAATGACACCCCACCTTCTCAACCTCATAAACACCGATCCCCCTCCTCCCGACCACCCTCCTCAAAGTCTCCACAACCCCATCATCCCCGAAATCCATATCATCGAGATTCAAATGCCTCCTATAACTCCAAACCTTCCTCAACCTAACCACCCCATCACCCTCCCCCTCCCCCTCCACGATCCACGGATCCAAATCAACAGCGCTCAAAGGCGCAACCACGAAATCCCTCCTCTCACACCCCTTCAACCCCGCCACAACCTCCAAAACCCCCTCCACCTTCCCACCCATCAAATCCACCGTCTCGATATCCCTCCCTCTACTCCCCAACAACCAAGTCGGCGGCTTATACGTCTTCCACCAAACCACCGTCCCCACGTTCTCCTCCCCGCTCAACCAAAGTTGCGCCGGCACAACCCCTCCTTGGTGATACACCCCCATCAACGTTCCGAATATTATATTAAAAACAACCCAAACGCCAACCCATCTCCACCTCCATTTGGTATCCTTCGGTACCCTCACCGCGCCTAATATCAACGGAACGACGGGTATCAGAAACCTCGCTTCCTGGTGTGGGATCATGCTTAACACCCCTACTCCTGAAATCGCGGAAAGTAGCGGAATGCTACTTTTGATCTTCTTCATATCGAGTGAAAACGGTAGTAATAGTAACGCCGGGCCGAGTAATTGTGGTAGATTTGCTAGTAGATGCGTGTACAACGGATGCAACCCGTGTTGTGATAAATTTTCTTTCGAAGAATTGTAAAAGATGTTGTTGAGAGGGGTGATTACTAGATCGGAGAGTTTGAGTGATGAGAGGGGTAGTTGGGTGTAAATGTGTGTGTCGAGGAGGACGAATGAGATGGCTAAGATTGCGGCTGGTATACTAAACGCCGCGAAGGATGTTGGACTGTTTGTATCATATTTGTTAGCGATGATGGGTAGAAGTGGGGGTGGGGGATATACAATGCGATGAAATGCTGGAGGAGGGATATTCCGGGGAGGAGTAAGAATGCTGGAAAGGTTATACGGTTGAATGTGCCGAATACAACGAAAAAGGCGAGCATGATGCAGTTTCTAATCGAAGGGCCCTGCAGAATCATTAGCCACAACATCAAATAAATAAAATATCAAATATCAGATCTGAATCCCTACCTTCCCGTTAACGATCCTCTGCATAAAAACCAAACTCCACAGCAATATCACCGTCTCAACGCTATTAGAAAACGTTCTCGTCTGAACAGTCCAAGTAACCCAACAACTAGCCGTGAGTAGCAACCCACCGCTGGGCGCCGTAACGCTCCCCAACTCCAACAACGCCCAATCTTCATACACCATCGAAAAGAAATAAAATAACAATCTGACGGCGTAGAATAACACCGTGGGACTGGGATCCTTGCCGTTCGCGATCCATTGCAGTAACGTCATGGGCATGGCGTATACACCCAGCAATGGAATATAACTCCGAATGGGGGACTGGGATGTGAATTCCCATGTTCGAGTAACTTTCCAGCCGTAATGTTCACCTGCATGCCGAGAAAAAACAAAATGTAATTAATAAAGTTGATGGTTAGCGAGAGGCTTGGATACGGTATGCGCGCGCGCGGGTGTGGAAGGTTTTCAAGGGTGTTTTATTATACGCGAGATGTAGATATGACGTCGGGTTGCGGGACGGTTTTTACTGTGTTTTACTCACCTGCGACAACTTCGGGACCCTGGAAATGTTCGTCGGGATGTATGTATGAGGGCATGAGGGCGAGGTAGAGCCGTATCAGGGCCAGGCAGAGGTATATCCGTCGCTTGCCCGCCATGGTATATTTGGATTTCTGGGGACCGGAGTCTTCGGTTTTCGTCGGAGTCGCGCGTGGGAGGGATGCTCGACCATCTATTCTATATAACTGCGAGTCAAGGAGTACCGGAGGGCTAGCGAGCGGATATCTTTCGCGACAGGCGAGAAACAATGTCCGGGGATGTATACGTATCGAGGTATGAGAAGTGGGCGATAGTTAGAGAAGGCAGAAGAGTGAATGGAGGGGTCTGTTTATGTGGGCGCGCGTGGAATGGAATGGGAACGGTGGCAGGAGCCGGACATCATCTCTGTTGCTAAAGACCGAACCACCAACCTGCATGCAGCGATGCGCCTTTTCTTTCTTTCTTTCTTTCTTTCCTTCTTTCCTTCTTTCCTTCTTATTGCGAACCCCTGATGCAGCGGCCAGCGATAAACCCCGACAGCGAGCGCCCGTTCTTATTTCCCTGTGGGGACGATTATTATCTGCAGCTAAGTCCTGACCAGCCTAGCTCATTCGCTGGGTGTTTGTGCCCTTTTTGATGGGACAGCTGCGGCCAACAGCCAACCACAGCACGGATCCCGCCTGTGTGCGTGCGTGCGTGCTCGAGGGCATCGTTGGGGACTCCGGAATGTTCCTCTGATAGGAAAAAAATGGAGTCGGGCATTCTGGTGGAGATGCGGCGGTATGTGCTGCACGGTGATGTTGTTCGTCTGCGAATGCGGTCACCCGACAGTCGACAGGCCACATGCCTCCGTCGATATCTTATCAAGCGGTCACGGTACACTTACCATTGCATACTTATGATAAGTAGCATCGATAACGCTGGCATGTGTAAAAAATCACAATGCGACTGCATTTCATTCTGCTGAATATAAAATATCTCATACGAAAAAGAAGGAACGACAGGCTCGACTTCGCACCGTAACTAGTACCAAAGAAAAGCTCATGCCACCGTCACCACCATTAAAAAGAAGAAGAAGAGTATTTTTCAAGCAATTTGTTTCATTATCGATACAATAAAAACATCTCATGTCATTCCCCTCCTTTCGTTCACAGTCTTCGTATTTTCCCTTTCATCGGTCCTCCATTTCGTTATAAATTCACAAAGAAAAAGATTATTTGCAAGGAAGCAATAAGAAAAAAGTATCATAAAAGTAAAGAAACGCCAAGTTTATATCTCGTGAACCGGTTCGTCCTGATATTGTCATAACCGATCCCTCATTGCGTTCGGATGAATGGATGATTTGGAGATCCCCCGTTATCGAATGATTGTTGGCAAGGTAGAATTAAATTTATCATACGCGCATCCTCCTCCTATTCAAGATTGTCGATTCGAAGCTCATCGAATTATGATGCAGTGGTCCATTGAATGGATAGGGGAGTCGTTGGGAGGTAGCGGTAGTTGGGATCAATCAAGTTGGAGAATCAACGAGGATGAACAAGTTCGACCGAGAGCGAGACGTTTATTTGCTAGACCTTTGTCAACTTGCGTTCATGTGCATATGGATGTAAACTGTGGTACTCACGAGCGGGCTCTGGTCTTTCTTCTCTTTCGCTTTAATCTGCGGACGCGCTTCTTTCTCCACTTTGCTCTCATCTTGTCGGTTCTGCAATGATGTTAGTCGACTGTGCAATTGACTGAATATGGAAGAGTGTACACGCACGGAAGTGACTTGATGAGGTTGGTCGGTGATGATGTGTGGTGGAAGAGAAGAGGGAGGAGGAGGAGTAGTTGGAGACTGAGGTAATGATATCGCCCGGCTGCTGTGGGGCCAACGCCAAGACATTGCGGTTTAGCCCTACATCACGTGGTATCCAAAATGCAACAACGCGGGGTGAAACAACGCACAACGCGCCGTGTTGTGCCCCGGACGATCGTGAAGTCCGTGCTGTATTGGAATATATCCCCAAAGGTCACAAGGCAGAGACTCTGCCTCTGCTCTGCCACCGACATCTCAAGATAGTCCTACTATGTATCATTACATGCTGCTTTCTTTGCCACTAGCTCTGTACTTACAGATTGTCCCCTCTGCCGTCATCAACACCTGTCAACTTACTACGCCTATATTTAAATTTATCTCCTCATGTTTAAATTTAATCCGGTGTATCGTTAATTGTGACAGCATATATGGGGCGGGTACCGGCGAAGTGGCACGTCGGTCGTGCTCGAACCTTAGCCGCCATTCAGTCGCCGATTTCGTGTTTCATATTTGCATAGACATTCGCAGCGTCAAATATTATACAGGGTGGCACCGATGAAAACCGATACTCGATGCTTCACAGTATATAGTCCGATCCCAGCCTCGTGCAGAGACTACTCTATCCGCAGATAATATCCAGATATTCAATCATAGATACTTATCTAATAGTTATATACAATCTAACGAAAATACCTCAAATCATCATAATCATCCCTAGACATCCCTCCAAAAATATCTGATATTACTATACTAAATCCCATATAGCCCGCAATAACCATGCAACCCCAAAATACACCAAACGAAACCTCAACAATCCCACCCCTCCTCCCAAACACAACCTACCACAACCTCTACCGCGTGGATTTCGGCAACTGGTCAACCCAAGCCATCTTCATCGACGAACACCTCGGCGTAGGCCTCTTATACCTCCTTCACGGCACCGTATACCCCTACACCTCCACCAAACTCGGCACGATAACCCTGGAAAAAGAATACCCCAACGCGATCAAAAAATTCATCGGCAAAATCTCCACCGATGATTTAGTTCGATTTGATGAGATTTGCGGGAGTAGACCGGTGCCGGTGTTCGGAGGGCCGAGGGAGTGGGTTAGAAGTACGATTGAGTATTTGACAACAGGACCTATTGAAGATGATAGGATTGTGAAGGTTGTTGGGAGAGGCGGGGAAGGGGTTGCTGGGTTGAAGGTGCGGGAGGTGCCGGTTTTTAAGGCGGTTGTTACGAGTTGTGATGAGAGCTTGAATGTGCCGGCGTGTCAGATGGTGCAGGTTATCGATGGTGATAACTCTATGGCGGTTTAGTCGTCGTCTTTGATTGGTGTTTCTGAGCATATATAATTGTATTGTTATTCGACAGATCTGTTTACATACTGATTGCATAGGCGCGGAGTTGTTATAATACCCATTTTGATTCTGCTCGTTATCTTTATTAACTGTCTGGTGGAGAAGTGAAGGTGTTCATGTATGTCCACTCGGCTGGCTGCATGAGAGTAGACAGGAAGTCACTCGTACATAACGTATTTATGGGCTACTCGTCAATTATATTTCATGATATACGACGGCTGGTTCACGCTAGAAGAAAGAAACCTGTAGCAAGAGAACCATACTCGCTCGCTCCATAACAACTGCCAAAGCAACAAATACAAACAGGAGATTTGTCTTAAACATCCGCGCGCGTAAACCAAGATAAAACAAACCCATTAGAAACATCATACAAGAAAATTCGTAACTTCATCATAAACCCCTCCCCGAGCAAATTGAGCTATCAACACCTACAACCCCCCTCGAATTAGCCAAACATCTCATCATATCCTCACTTTAGGACTAAGGATAAAATACCTTGAAAGCTCCAACGAGGAACATATCATATGCTTCTTGATATCCATCAAAAAGCCCGCCAAAGTACCCGGAAAGTCCAAAGTAAGACGAGTGCGACCACCATCGCAAGCGTCAAACCTTTCTCGGACACCAAAAACGCCATAACTTGATCACCATGTTCCACCTGCCCGGCGCCCGCCAAAACGAGTAACTGGACCTGATCAAGAGGCATTTCGTCCAGTAAACCCCGGAAGATCGTTCAGTAATCCTGTTGTTATATCTTCTCGCGGCTAGCTAGAGGCAACCCAACGCAAGTTTCTCGTCCGGAGAGTATTGAAAGAAGGAAGGAAATATGACGGCGGTTTATTTTCGTTTAGGGAGAGATTCCGGCGGATGGTGACAAGGACCCGTAGCTCCCCTTCATCTCCGTAAGACTCGTCCAGTGGAAGAGCGCAGGACCAGAAACAGTACTGCGTAAGTCTATCGAACTCTCGATACTAAGTTCAACCGCCGAAGTCAGCATTTACCGGCCTGTAGTCGAACAAGATAAATATACGAGTGGATCTCACATTTCCGCTGAGCTGGAGATACCAGAGAGCAGATGCGCTTTGCGGTTTGTGGATTTTCGGCAGTCCCGGGAGACTGGATCGGTTGAACTCGATGTTAGGGTGCTATCAGTCGAGGTTGTGTGCCATCATCGAGCACCGTGATTTCGAAGTAGTTCGCCAGCTTCGTAGATTCCAGCTTGAACAAGCTGTTTAATTATATCCCTTTCTTTTTCGGC
This sequence comes from Dactylellina leptospora, assembly GCA_036971365.1. NCBI lineage: Eukaryota > Fungi > Ascomycota > Orbiliomycetes > Orbiliales > Orbiliaceae > Dactylellina > Dactylellina leptospora. The sequence goes on from JAJTUC010000006.1 coordinate 951,739, forward strand.
GGTGGTATCGTGGAAGATGGAAAAAGTGTCTTTCGAGGATTCCGGATGATGCGATAGCGAAAGCGGAGTTGTTGCGCTACTCCTGCGAACGAGATAACGCTGAGAGTTCGAAGCTCCAAAAAGCTAAAGCCGACGCCGAAGATACGAGATAAAAGACCTCCAAAACGATATCGCAGAATCCCTTCGCAGTGTCTTTCTAAGAGAGTGAGGAATAAAAACGATGATGAACGAAGCTAAGGATGGCCCTTGGTCGGAGGGATTTTTCTCGCCTATGTAATCATACCAGGTCAGCCCTTTCTAGCGGAGGCTCCCTCGCAGGAGCTATGACCCAACTGCCCCAAAGACCAAGACGAATTAAGGTTCCCCTCTCGTCTGTACATGTACTTGTCTGCCGCTAGCTACTGATGCAGGCTTGGGAGCGGTGGGTCCGACGTGCAGCTGAATGCCATCATGTTATTTGCTGAGAACCTCCGTCATTCCCCATACTTTTTTGTCCCTCGCGGCCTCGTTCGCTGTTGGAGGTTGCACAGCCTCGATAGGTAATGGGTTCCAAGCTTAAGCTTATCACCTGCCGTCTGGTTCCTTTGCCTAAAGTTTCGATCGCGTAATGGCGACTTTGTCGCAAAATCGGTATCTCTTTGCGGATATTTGCTTACGGTCAGAACGTTCTTATCTTGGTATCTCTCCCTCCTGAGGGTTGGTGACACAGCGGCGAAATTGCGGTATCAGAAATTGCGTTTCCGATCGGACTTCCGCAATATAACACACAGTCGACAACGTCGTCATGTCTGTATCTGTCAGTTATACCTCTATCGACCCTCGGTATTTTACGATTCGAAGTCACAAGATGCATCAGCTTACCGAACAAAGATAACCCAACATACCAACACAAAACCACCATTTTCGTTGTGCGGTTGTAGATTTATCGCGAGCTCAAGTCGTCCTACTTTGGCGTCTGGTCCACAAACCCATTCCTCACCAAAACACCCTTCTCGTTCATGATTTCCATAACGGTGTCGTTAGGATCCTTCAGCAATGCCTCCACCACTCCAATCAAATTCCAAATCTGCCTCCACCTCATTTTCTTCTCCTCCTGCTCTATCGCGTCCAACGATTGCCTATGGCTCGTTTTTAGGCATCTGTTGTATATCACCCCTGGATTTTTGATATGGTAAACACCTGCCTTACGATTCTGAGGTACAGGATATTTGGCTTTTTCGTAAAATAACTGCAGGATCGCTTTCTCGCACTTCGTGTCCCGTTTACCGATTGATAAAATGATTAGATCACCGCTACACAAAGGCCAAGGTGCCATTGGCGCTGTAGGTTCGCCACGAATAGCGATATATAGATTCCATACTCCGTCCTCAGACTCATTTTCATATGGGGTTTGGTTTTCCTCAATCTTATAAGGCATGACGATGATCTGGTAGGCGTCGTATTCCTTGTCATGGATCATAATGTGAGTTTCGAGGGTAAGCTCTGACCTCATCAGCTCCTCGAGGAAGAACGCGGTGCATATCGTAACCGGGACGCACGATTTGTATTTGTCCCTAGCTTTTGCCAAATAGTTGGTTATGAAGTGGTGTTTGAGCCTGCTGGGATGCCATCGAGCGGTTCCAACGTCCATCGTGACGCGGAGGTGGTTGGGACTCGTATCGCGAAGTCAGCCGAGGTTTGATCAAAGCTTTCTGAACCAGCTTATGATATGAACGCTTGAAGGTATCGTCGTGAGAGCTATTCGTATGCGTAGATGGTGTTGGAGAGTTTGGGGGGTTGGAGATGAAGTCAACACACCGGTCGAGCAGCCGACGTGATATCGAAGTTGGGACAGATAATTCTACCTCGAATGTTTCAGTATCCGCTTCCAGTTAGCTTATTATCTGGGAGACGGAGTATTTCCAACTTACCGGTTCTAACGAATCTGATACTAGCTGGCGTATTCTCTGATCTAGGCTTGTTCAGGATGTTAGTAGTGAATATGTCAAGGCGGTTACTTGACTTTAAACAATAAGACTTGACCATCCTGCGCCGAAAGACCTAGATGTATAGCACCGTTAAACGAATTTTCAACCACCCAATAGCCAATAAGGTGAAAGAGCTAAGGATGAAGCGTTTGCGGTAGGTCTTTTGCCAAGTTATGTACCTGTAGTCCTTCAGAGAATACACAAAACTCTTACCTGATCTAGGCTTCTGTTAGCGTGTAGGACGGCTCTAAAACCATCTTAGGACAGTAGCGCGTGACAAGTCAATACGCGTAGAGAGCACAATTCTACAATTCACATAGCTATCTAATTCTGAATTCTGATATTCTGACCAGAAAAAAATTCAATTGAATTCGGGGATATCAAATCGTAAGACCGTCTTTCACAGGTTTTAGGAACGTGATGCCTTCATCCATGGGGACAAAACCAAGGGGAAAAAAAGAAAGGAAAAGTTTGCCCACAGAAGTCATTAATAGTGAATCTAATGAGTTCCAATAATTATTGACAAAAAGAATAATAGGATACCAAAATCAAAGAAAGTGCGGGCCGCGATTCGAGAGAGAAACCAAAATCTGAAGAATAAACGCCGGAAAGCAGCAGTAACCGTGCTTGCTTTAATTCCATCCCGCTAATTCGCGCTTGGTGAAGACCGATTTAGTGATCGATTGCATGGGGGTGTCGGTAATTATCGGAGGGATATCTCGGTTTAATAGTCGTATTTTTGCGGCATCTTCTTAACAGCAGATGAAGCAGCATTCTAATAATTCACAGACGGCTTCACACGCACAGCATGCGCAGAGACCGCAGCAGCTAAAAAAAATGAGAATTAGCAAAGTCCAAGATCGTTGGCTTGGGGTTTGGCAAAGCTTACAGTCCAGCGAGACAACCTTTGCCGGCACCGCCGTCATCGTGTCGACCTCTGTCATCGTATGGCTGTTGTTGTTGTTGTTGGTATTGCATACCACCTTGGTCCTATGAGCGAGAACCAATTGTCAGTGAGAAGACTTCAAGATGGATAGTATGATCGTTCCAGCCTTAGTCGCTGGGTATTGGGTCCAGAGCCTCTTACAGGAGGATAGTAAGCCTGCTGTGGTTGCTGACCATAGCCTTGCTGGTAATTCGGCGGCTGCTGTTGGTACGACTGTTGTGGATAACCAGGCTGCTGCTGCGAATAATAATCCTGAGACGACATTTCGGGCGATTCAAGTCAAGAAACTTGCAGATATGTAGGTTTGGGTATTCCGAGTGACCGTGAGGATAAAGAGGTATCGAGGATGGTGTTTTGGTGAGGTCGAGGAGCGCTGCAACACGTTTAACGTTATTTGTTAGCAACAGTCGTGGAAATAGTGTGGGAGGGCCCAAAAATATATCCCCTGAAACCACCTCATTCACATCGTCCTCCGACTGGGGGAACTCACCGACAGAAGCGAAAACGGAAAATAGTTTTTTTAATTTGGTGGAGCGACGGGTTTGGCACAAAGCAGTTCGGAAGAAGGAAACGGGGAATGTAAGCCGTTTTATATATTTCGCATGTTCGAACATGTTCCTCACCAGGCTAACTTGCCAGGGGGGCCCGACCCACGTCTTGGATCCAGGGAGTGGGTTCTTTTTATTCGAAAAAATGCGACCAAGACGGCCCTACTACGAGTCCCAAACTAGCGGACGGCATTTAGTCTTCCTTCCTCTGTCTTCTCACTCGTATCAGATGATCAGGCTTCGAGATTGTTGTACTTCTTTCCCATGCATGAAACTCGCCATGCATATCACAGCAAGATTAATTTAGCGTCCCGAAAGAGACTTGTTGCAGGGAGGGACTGCGCCGATGCTGCACCCGTCATCTACGTCTCTTAAAAGTTACCGCGGCATTCTCTCCTATCCGGGCGGGTCTGTCGAAGAAGTAACCATACTTCGTTTTTCACCAGCGGAATATTTTTTTCACTAACTCTCCCCTGCCAAAATCATCTTGGTGCTGTCCATGTTTCAACAAACTAAACTACCCAAGTCCGTTTTGCTAGTCTACGTAATCTGACCCTGGCTGTGTTCACGAACGAAGCATCTCTCGACGGCCATCCTGGGCGGCCAAGAGGATGAAACAGGTATGGTCTGGTCTTGTCAGATCTAGTCCGTGGCTCATTCCGCCAGTCAAACCGCGATATTGAGCGGAGCCTGTGGCGCATCGGCACATGCTTTCCGAACTAAGTGCACTACCCGACAGAGAAGGCGGGTGGGAATTTCAACCAAGCATGGTCGACATGACCTTGTGCATCTGACAAACCACCTTGGCTGATCATAAGAACCCTCATTTCTGCAGGTGGACACATTTTAATTACAAGTGAGGGTGTTGAACAAAAGCAAGAAGTCCAGCCTTGTGCATTCCCATGAATCATTTAATTCGAGTTTCAATTTGGCAGGTTCGAGCAATAAGCCCAATTTTTCCTGTTGAGTGGTTTTGATTCATTAGTGGCCAAAACCTACGTTACAACCAACCTAGCGCTTCCGCTCCGTATTCTGTGCTTTGCGTGGAGTAAAAATAGAAAGAGAGAAGACCCAAGTTGGCACGTATGTTTGGTAAGACCATTTGCGGCTTCTCTTAAACGACCACGTATATTATTCGTACGAAGACTGTTGAATTTGAGTAATATAAACGACTTTTTCCTGGCATCGTACGTACAACTTGGTGACAGAAGAGGGTAAATTTGGAATCTGATTCATTTGCGACCTACCGCCGCAGCAGACCAGCAACACAGCCAACGCTTGGCTCCTAGGAACGATTCAGCATCGCCGGCTCATTGACGTCAAACTGAGTTCTCGCCAAAAGGCTTATAGTCATAGGGCTGAGGCTTGACTGCTTTGATATATCATTCTATTAGTGCTTCTTAGAAGATATTATCTAGTGTTTCATCTAGTATCATGACGGATAAGTAAATTTTCGTCAACGGCTCGAGGCAGATATCAAATGCGGAATTCCGGGAAGACACTGAACCCCAGTCAATTTACTTGAATGATACAAGTTGTACAAATATTTGTACAACCTGTATAACTCGAGGGGAAGAAACGATTTGCCCCGCAGTCTAAAGTCTTTCTCATAGCAAGTTATACTGGTTCTTAACCAGAGTATAATCGGGGTTATTGGTTGTAGCTATAGTAGATTTCCATTCCGACGGGCAATCGGCAATTAAAATGCTGCGTTGCGTCATATTTAGCCCTACGCCTAGGCTAGGCGTCTGGGGGACGGAAGCCTCAAAGTAAAATACGAAATAAAATATCTGAAGTCTCTGAAATCAATAAACCTCATCTCACGAGAACTTGAAATACGGAGCATCTATAATTATTGACTTCCGAGGTACTCAATGGGGTGATACCTATCCAAGGATGCTAATATTAATCCTATCACCATGGGTTTTACTCACCCTCATAATATATCTCTTCTACCGATATTTCGCCCAAAAACAATATTTAAAGCGTCTTCCACCAGGTCCCAAGCCCTTTCCATTACTCGGAAATATCCTCGACTTCCCACCGCCTACAACACCGGAATTCGAACATTGGCTCAAACATAAAGACCGCCATGGACCTATCAGTTCTGTAACTGTGCTTGGCATGACCTTAATAATCATCCATGATAGAATCGCAATACATGAAATATTAGAAAAAAGCGCCGGTAAAACCTCTGGAAGACCTAGGATGGTTTTTGCGAATGAATTATGTGGGTACGAATCTATTGTACTCTGTCAAGGGTATAACAGCACTTTCCGACGGTGCAGAAAGTTGTTACACCGAGAGTTGGGGACGAAGGTTTCGGCGGCGCAGTTTCAAGATGCCCAGGAAGTGGAAGTTAAACGGCAGCTTGTGAGGATGCTTAATCAGCCTGATAAGTTGTTCGAGCACTTCCAGACGTAAGAAACTCCATACTAAAAAGAAGCTTGTTCAAAAACAATATACTGAATGGAGTTTGAAATAGCACCTCAAGCGCAACTGTTCTCAAGATGGCTTACGGTTATAATATTGAACCCGATAAACAAGATAATCTGGTCAACTTGATCGAAAAAATGATGACCGAGTTCTCACTTGCCGCAGCACCTCTCGCATGGGTAGTCGACATTATCCCTATCTTTCGATACATACCTGAAAGCTTTCCAGGAGCTTCATTCAAAAGGACGGCTCGGAAATGGAAAAGATCCATCGAAACAGCGGCCTATACCCCTTACCAATTCGTTCAACGACAAATGGCTGGGACCAACTGTCGACAATCTTACGTATCAAAACTCGTGCAGCAGTGTCAAGCCGAAAACACCGAAAATGGGAATCTAAATCGCGAGGACGAAGATGCCATTATTTGGACAGCTGCAAGTCTATACGGCGCCGCCGCAGACACCACAGTCATCACTCTCAAAGCATTCACTCTAGCAATGCTTCTATTTCCCGAAGTACAACGTAAAGCGCAAGAAGAGATCGATAAAGTAATAGGCACAAATCGATTACCCACCTTCGAAGACCGAGAAAAGCTGCCGTACGTAGACGCAGTAGTTAAAGAGAGTCTGAGATGGTGGCCAATCGCACCAATGGGTTTTCCACATACCGTAGACGAGGATATAGAATACAACGGCATGCTGATTCCAAAAGGTGCATATCTACTCCCGGCTGTTTGGTGGCTATTGCACGATCCAGAAGTATACCCCAACCCAGAAAACTTTGAACCCGAGCGCTTCCTCGCACCCCGAAACGAACCCGATCCGGCATCGGATGTTTACGGTTATGGGCGGAGGATATGTCCTGGTCGATTTTTCGCAGACGCAGGTATATATCTCAACATAGCACAAACACTAGCCGTTTTCAACATTCATAAAGCGGTGGATAAGAATGGGAATGAAATTGAAGTTGATGCGAAAGTGAAGCCCGGTATATTGAGTTATCCGACTGAATTTCAGGTTAAGGTTACTCCCAGGAGTCAAAAACACGTGGATCTGGTTAGGAGGGCTGCAGCGGAGTATCCTTTGGAGAAAGGTAATGGCGATGTCATTGAGAGCATAGCTAGCTCTATACGCGAATGATTCTATTATTTAATATGGAGCCTACAGGGGATAATTATGTATAATAAATTGATCGATTGAATATATACATCCTCAATATCTCTGAAGAGATATTCATAACCTAGATCCTGCATCAATATTCCAAAGTGTCTCGTGTATCGGGTGTCTAGCCTGCGAGACAATTCGGGAAGAACCTTTACGTTTTTCCGGTCTAGCACTTGTAGCAGTAGTTGACGCTGTACCAGGAAACAATGGTCAACGATCCATGTAGATGAGAAAATACTGGTCACCAGAACTTACTTTGGTGGGAAAGCACAGCAGGTAATATGGGAACTGCAGAAGCTGCATTGACGCTTGACCAGTTTGAACTCTTCTGGCTCGGCATCGTAGACGGGAGCCGCATTTGGGTTGGCAATTGGGCCGGCGGCGACGAGGCCGAGGACGGTGGCGAAGACGACGAGAGTGAACTTCATTTTGACTAAGCAAAGAATCAGGTATTTAGTTCGCAAGCTTCCCATATCCGTTAATTGGTGCCATCTTCATACCTATATTTGACTTGAAGTAAAATTCAAGGGCTGTACAGCTATACGGGTTTAAGAGAGATGGCTGAGAAGGAGTTAATTGCTGATATAGAAGAATAAATTCAAAAACATTGGGTTCTAAACGGCTGATATTTATACTTGTTGTCGGATCATGCTGGTTATTCAAATGATATATTTGATTATGGGTTAATTGGCGCCCTGACGTTAGAAGCCGTTCCGACATAGGAGGTTCGTATCAGTATGAACATTCATCAACATGCTTCAGATTCTCGGTACCATGATCATCCACAAAGCTAGGGTTTGGGGGCTATCCTTGGAACTGGATTGGCAAAGATAGCTTTGTAGACGGGATAGCTACCCGTCGTTTCCGTTACGACCATCATATCTGGGCCTCGCGGCTCGAAAGGCAGATCCAGTTCTGCCTTACTAGTCTTGTATCAGAATTCCATAATTGCAGCAGCGCATATATTGATAAGTCAGGTTCGAACCGGTTCCAATCACCGAGTTTTGACTATGGCTGGGATTTAGAATAGTCGCCACATAGCCATCCAATACTCACGTAGATATCAGGAGATAAGAGCATGACGCCCTCCAATTATGATGCTATATCTCATAGCTAGCTCCAAACACCCGTAGCTTAATTATGGTAGTAGCAGGGCTCGCAAGTCTCTCGGGCGCTTAGATTCCGACCCGGAATTTAGTCCCGCGCCCGAGAGACATAAACTAAGCTAGGATACTTGATGTAGCAATTTGTCAAATTTAGGCCTAGTTTAACAAGTAGGGTTATTCAAGACTCCAGTATGCTCGATTTTAATTGAGAATTAAAGGAATACTGGAAGGCGTGCGTTCGCAAGCAGACAAACGTTCGTCATCTCATGTCATTGAACTACAATAAGGATGTCCCAAGTTTTTCACGATTAAGACATTACCTGGACCCTTTTTCTTTTCAGGAAATTCACTGTTGGCCTAATAAGGGGCTTGATAGCTAGTTAAGATATGGTCCGAGGCAGTGAACAGAAGTTATAGAATCCCGGCCCTCCTTTCACGGATAGAAATTCCGATCAAAACCCTTGATCCACGGGTCAGGTAGTTAGTTTCAAAAATAATAGCTGCCTGCGCATATTTTGTCTGCGAGATCTCCATAATTGCATTCAAAACTCGTATTCGGTGTTGTTCACTGACAGCGTGTCGGAGGCAGCGACCCCGCCGATACAGCTAACATCCCTTTTCGGCACCACGGACATACGTAAATGGAACGTCTCTATCTCGAGTGGGCATACTTCCTTGAAACACTATTCCTGTTACGAAAACGAGGCCATTGGTTACCCCAGATATTTACATCAGTATTTTAAGGTTTTATACGAGGAGAGCCAAGAGGGGGTGCCGGGGTATATACAAGTATCTACGGGGTGGCGCTCGACTAAGCGGGTGGGATATAGGAGAAGCACGGACCACACCTTGTATATTCTGCATCTTTGAATTGCCGACAGAGTTCGAGCCTGCAACCAAGCGGATCGAAAGTTCCGAAGACAGGGGTGAGCCTCAACTCGATAGGGGTGAAGATAGCCCATACGCATAGCGAGGTAATTATCTACTAGCCAGTGACTTGCTAGTGAGCCGTTGCACTGGTCCCTGAATGGGTTTTGTGTAGTGCTTAAACAGATAGCCAAGTTTTTTTTCTCGGCCGTTAAGAAGCAAGCAAACCATATGGGTTCCGAAACTACACTCTTCTTCTGCAACCTCTTGATATAAATTTACCCGGACCTCGTGGTATCGAATAATTGGTGTTACCACCAAGCCGTCGGGGAATCTTCAAACTGAGGGAAACCTAATTCAACTCTGTTCAAAAGAGCTAGGATGTCAATTCCAGTCGATCGACTCAACGACCGTATAATTCGGTTCGGGCCAGACTGAGCTCCTCGTGTCAATACCTATTGAGATATGCTTTGTTCAGACCCTTGCAGAGTACATACTCTCGTACGAGATATCCTAGTCCGTGGTTATATGATAGAATACTTTGAGGCTCGGCTTTTATAAATGAGCTAAATTTCATAGTCCTGTCATTCCGATAACCAAGGATCAATCGCTGCGGCTAAACTATCAGCGATACCACAATTCTACTGTTTTTACGAAATGAACCGCCCACAAGGTCCCAAATACCAAGTTTAAGCCATTTGGAAGATGTACGAGGCTGTTGCTTGACAGAGCATCTCTATTGAGAACCTTGTTAAATGCGCAGGATGGAGATTACTCCAACTGGCAAATTTTATTTCGTGAATTTGAATATCTTGAAAAGGATCATTAGGACCTCTAAATGGAAGAATAAGAACCATAGCTATTAAAGGTGATGACTTGATATTTAATCTTTCTGCTGGGTATCGATTTGCCTGCCCCGTACTCAATGTTATAGCGAGCAGCTCAGTGCATTAAGCATGTCGCGCGGCTGGTTTCCCGACAAAGTAGTGACCCTTTCAGCCGGAGCTCTACCATATCTTATCTTACACGATATATCATTGATATTAAGTATAGAGTAGGAGACCGCGCATCTTCTTAAATCTCTCCTAACTCCTAAACTCTCCCGCAACAATATTTCGCCGCCTTTTTCAAATACCAATCTCTGGTCTCGGTCCTACATACGGAGGGATCGTAGTTGGTAGGTCATATGGGTCTTTGAGAGAGTATTCGTAAAACCTAGACGCTTTGAATACCTTGTGTGAGTCAACGTCTAGGTGGATATCGCCAGTACAGTCTTTAAACTTCAGCCAATTGCTCTTAATCGAAGCCTTCGGCCCAGCAACAACCGGATCGTTGACTCGTTCATAATATGAGTTTTCGACGAGGAGCTCGGTTTGACCACGAGCATAGTTGCCGTACGAGGTCACATTCAACATGTAGTTGTTGTACATATGGCAATGTTTGATGTTATCGGCAGAGGGCCCACGTTGGTTTGTTGAATTGAAGAAGTTGTCATTGATCTTTGACGGAATTGGGTGTTAATGATTGGTAAGTCAAAGAACACCATGTTAACAGGTTTTTACTTACGGTCATCTTAGATATCACATTCTCCGTCCACCCAATGCCAAAAGCCTTATTATGCTCGGAAAGGAGACAATTCGAAACTGTGACATAATCTGTGTCCTTCCGAAGGTCAATGAGACCATCTCTCATTCGCGCAAGCTGCTCTACTTGTTAGAGTTGCTCCAAACCACTTGCTATTCCGGAGAAATGGGTTGGGACTCACTTTGACATGGTCAATCCAAATATTGATTCCTGTGTCTACCTGAATTCCGTCCCAGTCTTCTCCTTTTCCATTATAATCCGTTGGATCATAGGTATCGCTGATCTCCAAGTTTCTGATAATGATATTTTTCTGATTGTTAATGTTAAAGCCTCCACCGAGAAGATGGCCCGTTTGGCCAACTCCAATAATGGTTTTGAAACTTTTAACGGGAATTTCGTATCCCTTTGGTTCAGAAACGATAGTTCCCGATACTCTGATGATGTAGGGCTCCGTCACACCAGCGTATCTCTTTAGGTCTGCGTGGGTAGTGACCGTTACAATTTGACCGCCTTTGCCACCATATGTACCACCATTTAAGGACGCGAAACCATGCGCAACATCCTCGCATTGAGCGCAACCGGCCCTTTTAAGGCGTAAGCTGGCAGTAGGTACTCCGTCAACTAACAGAGGAAGTATTACGAGGAATGGTGTTAACTTGGTGTAGAACATAGCTAAAACTAGGGCTGACTAGCTATCAAGTTGATATGCGCAAAGTCGCTTCCGTCGACGGACGTCTAAAAGTCTAGAATACTTGGAATACGATCTTAATTATCGAATGTAAACCTGGTTAATGCTCTCTCGCTCCATATTGTCCATTTTATATCTTTCCGCATTTCATTTATCTTGAGGCTCTCTCCCCAGCATTCCATCATATAAAAAGAAAAGGTCCTAAGACTAGTGTCTTGTCTTCAACACCTGGACAGCTGAACAAAAAGTTCTTCGAACAACTTCCAAGACGGAAGAACTACGACTTCATGCCCCAGCCAAGACCCTTATATATCTTCTCCTTATCGAAATCGCTTGTTCAATGCAACATCTACAATGCCGATCTACGTATTCCGCGGTCTAAAATCTTATTTCACTTTCAAGAGCGCTCAAGTCAGTCCCTGTCAACGACAGTCCGTTGGACGATGCCCTGAACGGCCTTACTCAAAGCCACCTGTGTCATTGCTTTTTGGCTCACAAGGGAGTCGATTTCTCCGTTCCCAAGACTTCGCAGTTTAGGCAAATAATCGATACCACGGAAGGGGCTACCCGGCTACTAAGAAGCGAGTTTGGCTAAAGCCCGGTTAAACTCTCCTGACCACATTATACCACAATGGACAAATGAGCCCGAATCCACAAAGAACTTTAATCTAAGAATTTTGGATCGCATAAGAAACATATTCTTGGATATGAGGGGTACCAAGACATCGCGATGTCTTGGTACCCCTCATTTTGCCTTCTTGGCCTTCCTAAGCGTACCCGGTTTACTGATCCCTCGTACCACTTAGACGGAACTAATATACTGAGATCGCATGGCAAATACCGGAGATCTATGAAATGTTCTTGGTGGAATAATATATTCTCGACAGAATAATTTTCCGTTTAGTAGGTGGAATAACTGCACTTTCAAGCTCGGGTAACGAATACTAATTGAAACTCTAGCGGTAAGGAAGAACCTCGATGATTGCTCGAATGGTATCAACAAAAGTATTTCTAAGTTTGATTTTTCTTGTAATAAAATGTAAATCGGACTTATCTAAGTCGAAACAGATACCTCCTGTGTGACAGAGGTTACCATTGCCACTTCCCGCGTTACTGTAGCTGTCACCAGAACTTCCTCGGTCTTAACGATGGTTGCTTGAGCGACCTTCAGCGTCACAGTTTCGGTAGAAGCGGGCAAATCCACAAACCCAAAACCAAACTCGTCAAAGGTGTCTCCGGACGAAACCGACTTTCGAGCGCACTCAGCGTCTAGATTCCTCTTGTCGTTGCTTGTTGACGTGCATTCCTCGGGAGGATATACGCCGGTCCAAACGAGTTTTACAGCATCTTTGCCCTTGTCCCGCGGATACGCATCTGCGTAGAGCTTGTCAATGGCTTGCTCCGCTGTCCAATGTCTATTTTGCGATAAATGGTTCGCTAAAATACTGGCAACTATTGGGTTGGCTATAGTCGACATCTCATCATAATCTTTAGTGAAACTCTTTTAATTACGCTAATAGGGATGGTATGGAGGATGTCTGACCCATTGAGATACCATTGTCTGGCGAGATCTCATAATCATCGGGGCTAATCGGCGGCGAATATATAAACATCTTGGGAACTTGCCGCCCTTTGTCATCCACCTCAAAATCTACAGCATAAATCTGCCTCGATAGCGCATAGACTTTGACAAATTCAGTTTCAACATATGAATTTATGATCCCGTTGGAATCAGCGCTGCCAACTACCACCAAGTTTTTGAACGAGTCTCCCCGTTTCGCTGGCCAATCGTCGATGGGTCGTCCCTATTGAGCCGTCCAATACAGCTTATATGAGTCAAAGGCCATTAAATTAGTGTGAAAGAATCTCCAAAAACATACAGGCCATCCGTTACCAGACCCCGTTACGATAATAACACCCTCACGTTTCATGAGAACGTCCAAAAAGGCATCCGTAACTTTTGAACATGCTCGGATCCACCTAGTTTCCTCGTCCGTTATACCAGAGTTTTTGTAATTTTCCAATTCAGACTCGGTTTTGTGAAAATCGAACACGACGCTCATATTAATGATAGCGACGTAATGTGGATTTTGTTCTGTTTTTTCATCGATTATTTCTAAAATTTGATATAGAACATCAGCCACATACATGGAAGCATCGCGGCGAAGTTTGTCGAGCGGTACTGCAATATAAACGTTAGCCTTCCGAGCGTAACCTGTCGTAAGACCGATAATTTTCGATACAACGCGAGTTCCATGGAAACCATGATCGGGATAATCCTCGTCAATTTCGAAATCCCCGTAGTCTTCTTCCACGCTAGGACGATTAGGTCCCCTAGGAAAAACCCAATCTCGTACTTGATTGTTTTGAAAAGCAGCTTTAAATTCGGGGTGCTCTCTGGCACCGGAAGCTAAACCTGTATCAAAAACGAATATATCGATGTCCTGGCCTTGTGAGCCCTCATAGTAAAGCGGCTGCGACTCCCAAGCGTCGTCGCTCCAGTTCGGGGGTCTCGAATAGAATCTAATGTCAGGTGCAATTTCGTCTTCGCCACGTATATACTTGACTGGAGCCCGCTTGTCGAAAGATTTCATTTTTGAGTATCTTGAGTAACGTTGACTAGTTCTATTTAAATTTCTGTCTTGCATATCTCTTCTGTGGTTGGATGATTGGACTATGCTTCTTTTCTTGCCTTGTGAATTGTTGGGACTGCCCTTCTTTGGACGGTATCGTTCTCGGTCTGCTTTTCCTAATCTGAGATGAAGAGAGCGATAACACTCTTCGAATCCCCAACCATCAAGCTTAATTTGACCATTTAGTAACCGTTTAACCCGGTGCGTCACTACGAACATTGCCCAGCATGAATTCAATGCACGGAAGTGAAAGACAAAAGTAATTTTTAAGCTACTAAAAGGAACATTCGGTCCGAAATTAGACTTACATAATCCTCTATGTGGTCTCTTATCACATCTCCAATGGCATGGTACTTCCCTTCGACAATAATAAAGGGTTTGCCTATGTCCTTGTACTCCGCAACCAAAATTCCTTCCTTCCTGGCCGATGGGTCGGCCGCGTCGTCATCTTTTAGCTCTAACGCGTCTCGTAGGTGATCTTCAATCTTCTTCATCACACTCTCATCTCGCCAGTACTCCTGTTTAGGATATATCTCGAAGAGAAGCAGCGTATTCTCCCGGAACCCGCCTTCACATTCGAGGTTCCAACCTAGCCATCCATCTAGGTCGTCGTCATCTGAGTCTGGCCAATGAGGTTCACGGCCAGCAGGGAAAGCAATAGACACTCCGAGAGATACAATCAGAAAGGAAGCAAATACTCTTGTAGCCAGCTTTTGCAGCATTTTCTAAGGTTCTCGAGTTTTTATTAACAAGACCGGAGCCGAAAGTAAGAAAGGAATATCTAAATATCGAAATATCATGTATATAATTAAAATCCCTGGCGATACTGAGTGGCAGCCATTCTATATATAGAATGGTCTATGATATAGCACTTAATCTTGTAGCAAAAAATCCATTGAAAACGGAAGAAACGTGAGATAAGTTGGGTACACACCTGAGATTTGATGCAAATTTGTGATCTTACGACTATACTCAAAAGTTTAGCTGACACACCCTGGGTGAATATCCAAGGCCCTATATGAGCAAGTACCTCTTGAGCCAGATATGTGCCCCACACTTCAATATAGTTTTACCATAGTTTCAAACATGATTATGAATTCCGAATCGGGTTAAGGAACTGGATTGCTCGCCATATCTTGTATTGCATATCCCAAGTTGTGTTATGTCCTATCGATAGGATATAACACATATCAGCCAGATGTACCAAGATAAAACAGCTTGGTACCTACGACTATCTCAAGGCTACTCTCTAGATGGTGCCATTGGATATAATTATATAAATAAAATACTGGCACCATATTACTAGCTCGCTACAACAGTGGAAAGGCTTGAAGGCTTGTTGCACAAAAAGTTGACTTTTATACCACGTGGAGACCACGCCACAAAGGGAACCCCAAGCCTGCAAGCTATATTCTATGCTGAATCTTGTGAATACTATGTGAAGCCGAGGAGCTCTGCAGATTCTAGAAGCCGTAGGTCTCTGTTAGTAGCCTCTTAGCCAACATCTTTCTCAAGCGTTTCAGCTTGAATGATAAGGATGAGGATGACAATAGATCCAAAAAGCAATAGTTTTACATTGCCACCCAATTAACCCCTTCCAGCAGAGCTCCAGATGACCAAAGATGGTCTGACGATTAGGTTTGTAACAATAATAACACTCGATTCATAGCCACAACGTAACTGTTGTGCAACAATGGGTTAGCATCTTGAAGTTATTCAGTCAAAACCTAAAAGTATCCTCGGGCAGCCTTTCTGAGTGCGCTGTTGACAACGTCTACTAGTAGTGTGAAAGTTGGATTGAGGATAGTTTTGCAAAACTATCTGTAGTATACTACATCAATATTCAAACATGCAGTCGCTAATTGATAAACGGTAACGGTAATCTCCAAATAGCTGCTCCGCCGCACAGTCTGGTTCCGAGACTGCTCCAAATACACCATGTGCCACCCCTTACGCAAAATCAACTCAAATCCAACTCCGATATCCCCAAACTCACAAAAACCCAAAAGTCCCCATCCGTTCCATCCTCTCCAATCTTTTCCTTCTATTCTCCTCGTCTTCCTCCTCCCACCCCTCCACACCTTCTTCAATATACCCTTCCCTCCAAACCATCCTCTCAATCCCTCTAACCCCACCCGTGACCTTCCTATCATCCCTCTCATCGCCACCCTGAACCGCACTCCCCCCACTATCCCCCCTCCTATGCCCCAACCCATCACTGATACCCCCTTGTTCCAAATTATTCACAGCCCCTTCAATTCCTTCTGCCCACCTGCACCATCGTTTGATAACCTCATCCACCCGTTTCACCCCGTCTCTCGTCCCCGGAACAGCAAACCATTCTTTGTGAACCCGTTGGCAAGTCTCACAGACGTGAGGTTTGTTATGGTATTCGTCTCTCAATTCCAAATGTACCAATCTCTCAACCCGATGAGCGAACGGAACTTTCTGCGCCGGTTTCCCATGTCTCGCCGTCTTCTCCGCGCTCGCCTTGCTAGCAGAAGTAGATCCTCCAGCCCTCGTCTTCCCAGAATCCTTACTCTTAGAAGAAGAATCCGCAGGAACACCCGGTGTCCCCGATGGAGATCCAGTCGCAGTCAACGGAACGTACGGATAATACCTTAATAACTGTAGGTTATATCCGCATTGCTGGCTCCACTGATGTAATCTCCTCTGCACGTTCTGCGCCCTCCCGATTTTCAACAACACTCTCTTTTCTCTAATCGGGGATCCAGCGGTTATGCTCGCGCCACGGCTTCTCCTGCTACCCGCGGTGGGACTTATCGCCTCGTCGTCGTCGGAGTAATCGTCGTCGACGGCGCGGAATAAAGCTGCGGAACCGGGGTCTTTGACGTAACTGTGATTTCTGCTCACTTTACCCGCTGGCGGTGCCGTCAATTGCTGCGAGGCTGGTGGGGTTAGGATCGGTATGCCGCGGTTTAAGACTTCACCCATGGCTGCGCCGGCACGTTCAGGTGGTGGGGCTGCGTTTTCGTCTTTGAGCCAGAATATGTAGATGTATCCGGGCATGTCCTTCTGGGAGATGGGTTTATTCATCTCCGCTGTGATTAAGGCGCGGGTTTTCGCTGAAAGGTGGGGTGGGAGTATTGGATTCAATGCATCTATTGTGTCGGCGGGGATTATAACCGTTGAGGTCTCGTCGTCAGAATCGTCTTCTGAATCCGACGACGAAGAAAGATCCGCATCACCGGGGTTATCCCAGCCGTTTCTAGCGTGGATGTTTGGTGGGAATACAGATTGTACTGGAGGAGCCGTAGTGGCCGCGGGGACTGTAAATTTGATCTGCTGTGACGAAGTCTGGTGTGTGTTTAGATTAGGGTACGATACCGGATCCACCGCTGCCTGTGGAACCTGAACAGGCGGACGTTGTGAGTAAGGTTGGAAATTCGAATATGCCGCTGTATGTTGCTGAGGCCGCTGGTGAGTAGGTCGAGGGATCGAAGCTTGCATTTGAGGCTGCACATGCTGTTGACTGTGGCCATGCGGTCTCGCTGAAGTCGTCTCATAATCATCATTCGTGATACAGCAGAACAGAGCCGCTAATAATGACGGCCGCTGCTTCGGTCTATGATTCGTCGGGCGTGGCCTCTGCACCGCGGGCTTGAGTTCGTTATTCGGCGGGTAGGTATCTACAGGGGTCTCCTGTATCCGCCCCATACCCTGAGCACTCAATCGATTCGAAGAATGCGTCGGTCGTTTCGAAGGACCGGACGAATGCGCATGCGGTGGAATAGCAACCTGCGGCCGTTGCGGTACCGGTCTTCGCCCGTGATGCTGTCCGGCCTCATGTTTATGTCCGTGTAAAGCTTCCCACACCGCCTTCTTCCCGTCGCCTTTCTTCCGGGCCTCCTTCACAATCTTTGCATCTTTCTTAACCACCGTGTTCTTCTCAACCACGATGACTTCATTGTCGCTTAGCATCGTCTCCCTTCTGATAATAACTTCAGCCTGTCCAGGTCCTATCCTTCCTCCACTTTCACCACCAGTGTTATCGTCCCCACCAGCATCAACTCCTAGTATAACCTCCACCAGAGTATCCAAGCTACTCCTCCCCTGTAACCGCCTCATCTTCTGACTCTCACTCCTGTGCAGCACGACTGTATCCGCAGCTTGGTCTTTATGCTGCCAGCAAAAAAACTCCTCTGCAGGATTCGCTGTCTCGCCGCTGCTACCTCCATTCCCACTACTACTGCCACCGTCTTGTGATGTGGAAGACTTTTTATATCCGCTAGGCGCTTTGGCAGCAATACTCCTCCTACACGGCTTGCCGGTGCTGATACTGATTCCGCGGCACGTAGTCGCAGGATTCCGACTGTCGGCGCGGCCGATGAGACGGGCGGCTAGAACTTCGGGTGTGGACGAAATATACGGCATCGTGGAGGGCCTTTGATAGGGTATATATACACCCTTTCGTTTGCAAAAAGGGTTGTTTGATGTTTGTTTGCAACAGTATGTTAAAAAATATATACCGAGCCGCTGTCTATAGCCGAATGTTGAGGGCGTATATTTGTGTTAAAGGGACGTAAATTTGCCGTTTATATGTGGGCGGCGTGTGCTAGACGGAAAGGGGAAGCAGGACACACCCTTTTACGTCCCCTTTAGAAAACGAAGATGAGGAATGAAAGGAGGGAAGTTTTTAGAGTGCAGCGGATTTGTTTAATGTTAAGATGAGAGAGGTTGAGGTTTAAGTGGACCGAGGCTGCCTGCACTAGTCCAATCAGTACCAGGGAAAAAAGAGCCGAAGCCACCAAAAGAGAAAGACCAAGCGGTTTCCAAGATATATTCCGAACTCCGAAATATCGAAGATTCAGCTCCGAAAAAAAGGAAACGGATAAGAATAACCACGCTTAGGAAAACGAGAGAAAATAGAACGGCGTTTAACTAACCGTTTCTCCGAGTCGCTTAGAAGTAAGGAGGCTGAAGATAGATCCTCCCCGCTAGCTCGGACGGCGAGTAGCTAACTCTGAACTCTGAACTCGGGACCACTTGTAACACCTCTCGATCCAAGCTACAACTCTGGTTAGCATATAAAGAACTACCAAGGAAACAAAAGCGCGAATAGAAAGGAAGGGAAAGAGAAATAGAGGGAAATAGATGAATAGAGTAGCTTATTATAGCTATTCCCTTATACATCATAACACACCCTAGTTAGATCCCTCTTCCTCTTCCCATTCATTCTCCCGAACGAGCGAGGCGCATCACATCAGTCACCCAGTTCCTGTCTGCCCCGTCACCAGCTCGCTCGAGCAGGCTCCCACCCAAGAAAAACGTGCTGCGTACATGTACGTACGTACGTACATAAAAACCACACCAACTACGACATGCGCATGCCATGCGTGAAAAGAAAAACAAGCAAGCCCAGATGCCTTGTCCCTGTTAAACTCAGAGAGGAGGGCGTGTGGACGAAGACGGTGGGAAGGAACAAGGGGCGAGATTTGTTGTGCTGATGTCTCCGCGTTCCACAGGACACAATAAACACCAACATTGCCTCTTTGGGCCCTCCGCATAAGCCACTTTGACAGGGTCCCCACAGCCACAACCATCACCCCCCAAAAATTGCCCATTGCCACTTAAAAGTAAAAGACTCGATAAGTTATCGATAGGATATATTTATCTTGAATGTGTATATCTGCCTTGCTATACTTTTACTTTTTTGCGGGAGCTATTCAGCAGAGAACCCGGTTGTCGTCGTTGCCTTCGTAGACACATTCACTCCAATCCACCCAGGTAAATTCATCTCGATCCCCTTGCTTAAATTCTTCCAATTACAAACCATGCCGCAAGACAACTATAAAATGACCATTTGGCTACTGAAACAAAAACCCACTACGTGGACGCACAGCAGCCCACAATTGCCTCCATCACCAACTACCCCAGGCCGTAGTTAGGTCCTGTGAAGGGAAAAAAATCTACTTCAATCAAGAAAAAAAAATGTATTCAACAGGGCGTTATGCATGATGAGGGCCCTCGTGTAAGACATTTATATGCAGCTTCATATAGACTAAACTTGATAAAGTCGAGGAAAGAGGGGACCTTGGGAAGAAAAAAAAATTTAAACTCCACCACAAATATCCACTATCCCGCCCCGAGCGTCTACTCATCGATGCATCTAGCCCTAAGCCAAAAGACAGATAAAAGCCAAGAGAATTGCCCATCGTGATAAAATCAAGTCATCGCAATCACAATCGTTACCATTGGCGCATATAATCCACAAAAAAACCGACACGGGAAATCGAGACATGCGTCAAGCAGAGTGCCAGCCCGGTAAACGAAAAAGGGTTTTCTCCACTTAAGTACACTTCAGATATCGATATATTAGTCTCTATTATCGTCTGGGAGCTCGCTCGCTCGCTCGCAGGAAATGGCTTGACAGTTACGCTATCCATACCGCCGTCCTCCCACTCGCCGAAAATGAGGAGAGAACGGGCAGCAGCAAGGTTTCTCACAAGCGAGCGAGCAGCGAGAAACTCTTAATTTATCAACCAATTCGTATCACAAAGGGCGGGGGGTAAGCTCCATTGATAAATGATTTTATTATATGCTATAGCATCACGCCTCATACCCCCTTTCTCCCAAACTTTGCAAATCCTCAAGTTCGATTTCCTCAATTTCTTCATACCGGTATGTCAATCATCAAACCTGATAAGACGCTCGGCCTCCTACGATCTAACGTCTCCACCGTGAGACCGAGAACAGCTCGAGAGCTGAGGTCAAAGCGAAGCGAGCTAACGAGAAAGCATGATAGCCGCAAAAGCCCCACATCGCACCCTCCCCTCCCCGATGAGGCGCCTCATGCGGCCTCACGAAAAAAAAATATACTTTCCCTCTAGCATCTTTAGCGCCTATACAATCTCGCATTTAAGAGAAAATTTGAACTCAAAAAAAAAAAAAAGCCGATACAATCGCACATCAAAGATAGTCATGTTATCTATATCATAATCCAATTATACTTCCCCGTTCACGCATGCCCTTCACCGGTTACCGCACAGAATACAACCGAACCGATGCTGCGGCGCACGGCGGCCGAGGAGAAAACTATCTCGAAAACGGATAACCCACGGAGATAAAAACTATCACATACCACGGCGGTCTCACCGGATTCCCGCTCCCACGGCCGGTGCCGCGCTCGTACTCATCCGGTCACCCGATCATTCCCATGCGTCGCGAAACTCGTCTCCATACCTGCAGTCCATCATACACAATGACCCTCGCACGAGCTCCCCACGAAGACTTCCCGAAAATCTTATCGATATCTATATCCAGTTTAACTTCTCCTCGTTGACCCAATCCGCTCTATCAGCGATATCTAACGATATCTACATAACGACAAGAATAGTTAAGTATAGTTGTCGCTCAAGGCTAACCTATCCGAGAAGGTAATTGACAAAATATACCTACTCGGGTTAAGCAATTACCTTATAACACTCGCGTTTCCTCGAACAGAGTGATGGACGTGTATAAATGAACGGATGGGATGTGGATGGATAGACCAATTGGACTTTTCTTTATCCTTCTTTCTTTCATTTCCTTCTCAACGTTTTTAAATGACATTCATAAAACAGTCGGGTGAATAACGGGCAACGGTGGAGAAAGGTACCACAACGGCGCATGAGAGTGGGCAGTTAGTCAGGTCAAGAGATCATAGCGGCGCACATAGAGAATATAAAAAAATTCGAGATGAGAAAGATGTTGATTTTTTTGCCCGAAAAAGAAAAAAAAAGACAAGCGCCCCGTGTCAATTGAAAAGATGATGAAATGGACTAGAAAAACAGCAAGACAGGAGGGAAAAAAGGGCAATGTGGAACCGCCGTCTAGTACTAGACACACAAAATAAAGAAAGCCATGACCCTTATGAATTCCCCGATCCACACCTGGTCTACGATATGCCTCTCAGCAAGCGAAGTCGGTGGTGTTCACACACACACCAAAATGTAAATGTATGACGATAGTAGAGAGTAGAGGTCCGATGAGGGGAAAGCCATGAAACAACGGGTGAGCAGGAAAATAGGAGGGCAGGATGATCGGATTAACGACTGGATAGTTGCGCGTTTGTTAGCCGAATAATCTTCCACGCGCGTGGGATCGTCGAAAGAAAGAAAAAAAACTCACTCTTCAGCCCACTCGTTCTCGCGGCGGATCTGGTCTTCCTCCTCAGGTGTAAAGTCGTTCTGGATGTTGAATGTCTTGCGGATCTCCTCCGGAGACTTGCCCTTGATCATGTTGGCAACGGTCTTGCAGCCGACGTCGAGCAGTGGCTTGATATCCAAGTAGTTCGCCGCCTGTTGTGACATTCCGCACACGCGATTAGCAAGATGAGCGAGATTATCAGGACAAGTGTTTTTTTGCTTACCAAGATGATCTCGAAGAGCATTTCCTGGTCGACTTGCATGAACTTTTGGTCCCACTCCTCGATATCCGTGGACTTTTTGCGGGAATCGCTGTCCTCATCGGTGGCTGGAGGGGGGTCGTTCTTGTGGTGCTCGCACCATTCGATCACTTTGCGCAATACAGCTTCGTTGACCTATTGCGTGGCAAACATTACGTGTTAACAAATCGTTCCAAATAGAACAGAGATGTACGCGGGTGTGACGCGAATATGCTAGGATAATCGCGAGAGGGAGCTGCCGGCGAAGCTTGTAGAGCTTCCCCGGGCAGTTCGCCATGCCGAGAAAAAATAGCGAGGAAATTGTGGGAGAAACGCTGGCTACTCACGTTTGGAATCGGAATGGCGGCACCAATTTCCTCACCACCGATATCCTCAATCATGTTCTTGATTAAAACGGATCGCTCAGCGACATCCTTGTCTGTACGTGAATGCCACAAAAAGTAATTAGCCGCTGTAGATTCGTCTTAGGTTGGTAGTGGGTGGCGGGCGGCGGTAGTTGTCGGAGGTCCAGAAGGCGAAATTCGCTTCCCCGCCACCTTTCGTGTAGCTGTCTCTGAGCTACACGAAGGGGGGTGTGGTAGCGAAGAGGGCCACCTATGAGAAAGAAGCGGCTACTTACCAACGGTGACCTCGGCATTATCGGAAGATAATAATTTGAGAGTCGACATTATGGCGGTTGTTCTGAAGTGTGAAGTCGTGTGGGTTCTGTGAAGAGGGGAAGATGTGGAGAGATCAAAGGTGCAAGCTTATCGACAAACCGAGCACCGATAGAGAAAGCTGAGATCTTTCACGCGTGGGATTCCGATCTGAAAGCGGAGCAGAGAAGCAGCAAGGTCTGAGAGACGGCGTGTTCGGGTTTTGTCTGGGGTGATGATATACGAGGTTGGCAGGTTGGTGATGGTGATTGATGGTGGAGGAGAGAAGAGGAGGAGGAGGAGGAGAAGCTGAGCCTGGGAAGTGGGATCCTTCTGCTGTTTTAAAAATAGGCCACACCACACCACCAAACACTGTCCTCACCACCACTTCGACCACCACCACCACCAGATTGACAGACTGACAGACTGACAGACAGACTTCATTCACGCATCCGCTCTGACTAATGTGGCAGAGCTGCTGGGAATCGCCCCGGCAGTATCATCGCGGATAGCTGCTTCCAACGCGGGTCAAAGTGCACGCTTCCATCAGCTTCCATTGCAATGGATCGAATCCAACTATGCAGTCATGGCTTCACATCCTAACCGACCTGCTCAAGGATTCGCCTTTTCCCGTCCAAAGACGCAGTGAATTAAACATACCCGTCCATGCCTTGCCTGACCTTGCCTCACCTCGCCTCATCTGGCTTGCGTGAACGTGTTTGACATCGTCGCCGCAAAAACGACATCCATTAACAACAGAAACGAAACCCTCGATCTCGGTTTCTTTGATAACGAGACTAGCATCTTCAAGGAATTGCTCAGAGCTATGAAACCAGCAATTCGCGAAAGAAACAAACCCGCGACCTGTTAACACCCTGTCGTCGCTGGTCTCTTTCTTCCCTTTCACCCCTCCTTTCTTTTCCCGATTCCCTTCTCGCATTGCCGTCCTCTCCTCAATATGCCGTTTTAAGCTTAATCATCTTTGTCACCGAAGTATGCATGGGGAACGTGGAAGCGAACCACCACGCACGGGTTGCCTGCAATTGTGGAGTGCGAGGGAAAAAAAGGTGGGTGACTCAATAAGCATACGAACATGGAACGTATGAATGGTCAGCCTCTTAGACGCCTTGACGCCAGAAAAAAAGATCCCTCGTATTACCTCCCATGCGTCCTTACGCATGGATACATAAGAATGTACCAGCTTTCCAAGCCTTGTCATGATTCAGTGTGCCATAGGCTCCGAGATATCAGTGAGGCATGACGATACGAATGGTCCCCACATCACCAGGCTGGTGCCTGTGACAAACATATTAGTATCAAATCTTGACATGACGCCGATATCCCGCATCTGTGACCGTTTGACAGTTCTTTGACAAAGAAAGCAGCGGTCGCGAAAGACCAAGACGCGAGTCTTTCGGCCAGTCCACGCGGACAGATCCCTGGTTCTTTGATCGTGACCCAACAAACCAGTTTCAGAGGCACAGCGAATATTCCTCGAGTAGCCAGCGAAACATTTCGCTCGTAAACCTACAAGCAGCTTTGACCCTTTGAACAAAACCCGTTGTTTTGGTATCTTAACTCGGTCGCGTCATTCAGCGCTGACTCGCCCAAGAATCCCTGGATTGATCAAGCAAAAGCCCAGCGGTGAATCGCGAGACTTGGCCGCACACCCAACAGACAAAGACTGCATTCCACGAAATCACGAGCAATGTATCATGCAAGTTAGACAGGAAACCAACGTTTGTAATAGAAACCAGCGGTAACCTCATAGATAACGGATCCCGCACTTTATTAATTAAAACAATTGATAATATATCCATGCATCAGCAAGCCGAGACCCTAGGATCTTAAAAACCGTCCTAAGGATGCCCGTCGCCCTAAAAATGAAAAATAAGAAGACTAAAATACATTTTGAATCGAACACAGGGAGTATAAAACGAAAAAAAGCCAGCAGTTGAAATCAAACACCCCCATTTTTTATCTGTTAAAGCAATCAATCCCTTCTGTAGGTTCGCCTTGTAAACGCCTGTGCAAATGCAAATGGTTCATAGTAATAGAAGATTAGCCGGTTTTGTGAGAATAGAAGCCCAGAGGAAGAGGTAGAAGCCTGAGAGAAAGGGGAAGGCTCCGAGAGAAAGAAGTTTCTAAGAGGGTGGCCCCTAAAGAAATGGAACTTCGAGTAGAAGAAAACTCTGAGGGAAAGAGGCCTCGAGGAAGGTGTAACTTTAAGCATCGCTAAAAAAAAAAGCATTTCCTAAAACGAAAGAGGGATGTCATCGAATCCTTTGGTGATGAGCGTTGTGGATGGGAAATTGCAATCGTCATTCGCGCTTTATCGAATGTGGCTCGTCGCGATTGTTTTATCGCTCTAAGGTTGTAAATGGTGCTTCATGATTGTTTTGGCTTCAAGGTCTCGGAATGAAAAGTAGTACTTTGAAATCATCTTGAACAAACCGTAGATGAATGTTTTCGTGACGCTTCTTCGATCTGGAAGATAACAATAGTTCTAAAGGTCGATGCGGTTTATCGCCCTTGGTCTCCACGTGGAAAGCGGGGATCTCGAGGGTCTCGAGAGTCGCGAGGGTCGCGAGGATCGTGCGGAGGAAGCGGGTTGAAGAAACCAGGACTCGGGCTTCGTTGCGGAAGGGCCTGGTACGCGGCGGGAAATCGGATGCTCGGAACTGGTGATGGTAATAATCGTCCAGGGCTGGACATCGCGGACGGCGGCGGAAGCGAGTGGACACTGGATCCAGCGCTCATGAGTGGTGGTGGACTAACGCCTGGCAAATAATGATGGTGAGTGGTCTGCAGAGGCGAGAAAACGGGTCGCTCCATTCGCTCCATCGAGGGGAATCTCCTCGATTCACCCCATCGACGGGACTCGCCATTGCTTGTAAACCTACTTCGTGATTCTGCCTCTTGATACATTGAGGACGGTTTAAGAACATCCGGGGGCGGTGCAGGCCCACTAAGCGCAAAACCGGGCTCAGCCGACTCCTCGAAAATCCTCGTACTAGATCTACCGTCGGTGCTACCGTCTCGGTCGAAAGATGGGGCCGGTGAGGCGGAGGGGAGTGTCATTCTATCCCTTACCGAAGGCGCTGGAGATGGTGCTGCGATATCCTCGGCAATAAATGGGGGTGGTTCGTCTTGAACTTTGATAGGGGGTTCGGATTCTTCCTTCAAATGATCTTGCTCGCACATGGTTCTGACGAACATGTCGAAGGCGGCAGCATCTTCACGCTCTTTGCGCTCCTTCTCTTCCTTCTGAGCCTTGCTTGCTAAACAGCCCGCTCGCATCAAAGCTGCGAGGTCAAACCCTACTTGCAATGGGTTGTCATCGTCATCCTCGTCCTCTTCATCGTCGTATTCTTCATCCTCCATATCAATATCTTCGGTAGCGTGGGTTGCTGATTCTTCAGCGGCAACTGCGATTGGCTCTTCGACGGAAACAACAGCTGGTTCTTCAGCGGCTGGGACTTCAGGTACTTTAGTCTCGTCACGGACTGCAGAAATGTTATCGTCACTCATCTCGACATCCATATCACCGAACTTCGCTTGTCGCAACTCCGAACCAAGTCCTCCACCACGGCTTTGCCAGATATCTTCCAATTGATGATCAATATCCTTTCTCCCATCAAACGCGGCGGCGTAAATCGTAGCATTAACATCCTCTCCAGTCTGTTCGCACCGTTCGATGATCTCATCCAATTCGTCAGGGTTTTCTCGGGCGAAGGTTTTGACAACCTTTGAGAGGTATGCCCGTTGGTCCTCCAGTCTATCCAAAGTATCCTCGGTGGCGTTCTGAAAAGCTCGATCCGACACCATTCTCCCTACCTCATTAGTGGAGGCTGCCAGCATTTTGTTCTTCTCCAGCCTAAAATCTGCACAACCAATCAACCCTTTGCGATGCTCATCAGCCAAACGGACGCCTTCATTATAGAAGGGTGCAGCTGGTCCCGTTGCAGAAAGATAGCTTTCGGAGGTCTGGAGAGACGTGATTGTCTGGTCAAGAAGCCCCAAATTCGCCCGGCGGAGGTGACGGTCGAGTTTTCGTTGCTGCCCAACGAGCCGCTGGTTTCGCAAAGTACACCACTCACGGGTCACGCGATGCTCCACCCGAAATCCTCGCTTTATCAGCCTCTTCATCGGTCTCCGCTTGGACTTCAAGTCCTTATCGCGCATATACTTGGCGATATTAATGGCATCGAGCATATTGATACCTTTCGGTATCGCAGCCCGGAACTTAGCCGCAAGCGAATCTGGCGGGGGAGGTAGGGGAGCCGGAAATAACGTCGGCTGTCGAGGAAGCCGAAGTTGCTGTTGTTGCAACTGTTGAGCTTGTTGCTGCTGTTGCTGTTGCTGCTTCCGAAGGATCTCAGCCTTCGGAGGCCGCCCTCGCCGTTTCTGCGGCGGCTCCTCGGGAGTCGACGCCCCTGTGCGCTGTGGCTCAATGGGCATCTTCTCCTCCGGAACGTCCACTGACGACGGGAGGGGGACAGCATCCGGGGTGCGTTCTCGTTCCGTTGGCACCGGCGCTACAACGGAAGGCAGAGCTGCTACTGGCTCCACGACTGGGAGCAGGAGCTCGACGCTCCGTCGAGGCGTGACAGCTTCCTCGACGGCGGGAACTTCGTTCCCCTTCTGTTGTTTGCGCCTGCGCTTCGGCGGGCGCTCCTCCTCAGCAGTGACAATATCACCACTGTCCTCTTCGGCGTATGACACGGCCTTCCTGCTGCGCTTCTCGCGGGGCGGTCGGCTGGTCTCCGCCTGAGGAACAGCTAGTGGCTCTTCGGCGGGGGGGGATTCGACTGGGTCGGAGGAAAATGGGAGGTTCGACGGAGAGTGCTCGCCTGGCCCCAGCGTCGAGAAAGATGCCGTCGCCTTTCTTAAGAGGTCGGGACGGATGCGAAGCGTCACCACCAAAGATGGCTTCGCTACCGGAGCGACCTTCTTTGGAACGACGCGAGAAGAGCGCCTAGGCGTCTCTCCAGCATCTGCTTCCGCAGTCGGTGCTCCAGAACCCTCACCTATCGGCTCGGGTTCGCTGTCGCCGAGCCCAGCAACGGCCTGGGTCTCGGCTCCGTCCGTCCCGTCTTTGGCGGGAGGCATTTCCTCGGTGGGGATGACGACGTGGTCGTCAGAGCCCCCGCTAGTGCGCTGCTGAGCAGCGACTCTCCTTCGGGTCACCATTTGAAATGGGACCGTTGGGGCCCGCGCATTCGTGCGTCGGTGCTCCCCAGCTGGGTTGCCATCCCCAGCTGCTTCAGGCTCCGCCTGAAGGACGGTCGCCGGCGTTCCCGTGGCCGTATCTTTCTTCGGCCTGGCCATGACCTGTGTTTTTATTGTTAGCATTCAATATTTCCATATAAAGAATCTGTATATAGTAAAAATAAGGATATAAGGGGCACCGCGAATCCACGAAATTTAAATAAAGAGAGAGTAGAATATCACAGTCGAAACACAAATAGAAGGGCATTCTCGACGAAAAGAAGGGTGAAATAATGTATTACCGAGGCGGTGCGATTGAAAAGCGCCAGCATCTTTGCATTCCATTTGGTATGAGCCAAATTCGTATGCGTGTATGATATACTAAACCTACGCGGTTCAGTAGCCCTTTGACCTGGAGGAAAAATTTTACAACTTCCCCGTAGGTCCGATGGTGCCAAGGACACGCGAAAGAAATGGCGAAGCCAAAAAAGAAGGGCGTGTAGACACGAGAAAAAAACTCGTAGATGAGTTTGATATAAGGATGAAATGGGGGCAAGAGTGAAATTTGACGCTTCGTTGTTTTGAACCTTGCATGGTTTGGCTGTGGCGCATAAAATGCCAGTTCTTGAAGGGACAAGCCAGAAAGGGAAGGGCCAGCTGGGCAAATTTGCAGGGGAAAGCGTGAAAACGGAAAGAAGAGACCTTCCAGTGCAAACCACGGCTGATCAACCTAACCGGATGATCGCGCATCCTATTGGCTGGACGAGCCAAGCACCGGGACAAACGGCCAGCTTTGTGCAAAGGCCGTCGAAGCAGAGACGAACCCGAGTAGGAGCAGGGACAGTGGCATTCTCTCCGTGGAATATACGAGAGAGACGATTCAAAAGATGATGCGTGCGAGATACTTACTTTCCGGTGTTATTTTTTACTTCTCCGAAAAAATAACAAAAAAAGAGGCTTGGTGGATCTAGTAGAACTGTGTTGTCAGCACCGAAGAGAATATTTGTGAGCACGAGACATGAAAAGGCAAATGCATGCAGAAGAGATGGGCCGTGGTAAATGCAACGGGAGTCTCAAAATAGAAGCAGAAGAGTATTTAAGTGCATCTCGATGACGGTAGAGACGGTGATATGTTGATGGAAGAGATGGGAGAGCCGTCGAAGGGAGAGAGGAAGGAAGAACGTCAGGGATAGTGAATGCAACGGAACCGAAATATTCGTGATCGATTGCCGTGATTACTCACATACCAGGAGTACCTGGTAATTGCGAAATCCCGATGCATAAGGCGAACGAGAGCTTGTACTTACTGTCGGTGATGGAGAGAAGTAGAAGGAGATGGTGATGATGATGGAGAAGGGTGAAGGTGTTGTGGAGGAGAGTGGTTGGAGGAAAGATGATGACGAAGGGCGAAAACGGAAAGAGAAGCAACAGCAACGAAGATGCAATAAATGCAGCGAAGCAGAGAAGCCTGCTTCTTTCCGAGATGAAGCTGGCAAAGGAGAAAGCCCTGAGGTGATGAGAGTTCGAAGACGTCTCGTCTTGATGGAAGTGTAATTGGGGAAGTGAATAGAGGAGGCTAATCGCCGTAGATAGGCTGATATATAAGGGATTTACCTTTGGTGGCTCGGATGAGAAAAACGAGCACGAGCGATTGAAGACACTGAAAAATATCACGACGGCCTCTCAAAATTGAGATGGGAAGAGGAATGAGAAGAGAAAGAAGAGTGGTGATGGGGAATGCGGTGG
Organism: Dactylellina leptospora; assembly: GCA_036971365.1. Taxonomy (NCBI): domain Eukaryota; kingdom Fungi; phylum Ascomycota; class Orbiliomycetes; order Orbiliales; family Orbiliaceae; genus Dactylellina; species Dactylellina leptospora. The sequence goes on from JAJTUC010000006.1 coordinate 981,676, forward strand.
AAGGTAAAATTTGAGGCGAATTATCAGTTGCAACGGTGAGGTAGAAGAAGGGCGTAGAAAGGGCCCAACGAAACACCGGCAATACCAACGCAACAGCTGTGTCAAACGGGCTGCAAACAATTTTAATTTAAAGAGGACTTACGATTCTTCGAGACTTCGATTTTTTGAAGCCTCTTTATCGGGAGATGAATGCGTGATGATGATGGTGCTGGTGTTGACGGTGGTGATGTTACGAGGTGAAAGGAAGCGGGAGAAGGAAGAGAAGAAGAAAACATGTGTGGTGGTGGAACACTCACAGCGCCCGCCTTGGATGTGTCGCAAATTTCAATTCAACAACAGCAAGGAGTCTATTCGAGACGCCTGTCGCCAAAGAACACGCCGGAGGGACGTATGGCCTTTCTTAAACTCTATCTTATTCAGATGGTATGCACTGTCAGCCTGGTAATGTTGAAGTTGTGATTTACACATCTACGGCGAAGCCTCCAATTATAGCCCAAAGAAAAGGGACATTAGATTCCAAATTTTAGTATCTCGGTGAGAATATAGATATTCCTACGATTCCCGATCGGTACAGCAACTTCAAACTAAGTTCAGGCCTTTCCATCTCTAGAGATTTCGTTAATTTGTCTGAACGATGTTTTAGCGGAAGTTAGAGCGTTGTCCGGCTCTAGATATTGTTTCAGAAACTGCAAATAGGGATACGGAATGTCAGTTCTCACTGGATGGTCCGATGCCTCCAAAAAGTCTTCAAACTACGAAGAATTCATTGCACTAATACCGCTGTGGATAGAAAATTACTCATCATGGTCCGATGTGATATCGCGAGGTACTTCCAGATATCTTGCCCCTCGCAGACAATTCGACGGCGCTACGGGAGACGAAGCAAAGAACTTCTGAAGGGTACGAGTATTTTAGTCTCGGAATTTCGTGCACTGACAAATGCCCAAGCTACTGACACTGGCTTCAAATTAGGTTTCGCCCTTGCAAGCCATTGCACAAAGATTGCGGTGTTATGTACCCGTGTGCCTTGCAGAGTTGCAATTCTAGTAAATGCTCTTCTAACCAGTCATAGTATATGCCCAAGACATCGACGGAGATGCTCAAATTGTATTAAATACAGGTTCACGCGATTTTCCCTCGAGGAAACTTATTCTACCAATCACTATATGTGAAGAAGTCCTTCGAAACGATATTTCTGCTCCCTGCCCGCAGGCTACGTATGTTGGATTGTAAGGCCGGCCAATGAGGAGACGCAGGACAGCTGCCCTCAACGCCACAGCACGAGCCAACAACGTAGCGCCAGAGATGGAAGAATTTTCATGCAGCTATATAGATGATGAATGGTGGATAGAACACTCATAGCCGGCTGTAGCCTCGTCAGGCCTGGTGCGAGGCTGCTTCTTTGACATATCAGTGAGTGGAGTCGAATTCTTGAAGCCTTTTACTATGATTCTTTGCGGGTTTGTCAGTATGCTGAACCGGGGAACCACAGGATTGCCGAAATGGCGGCATGATACTATCACATTGCATCGGAAGCGAGATCTCGCTCTCAATATGTATCGATTGAGATAAGGGATCAATTCGTAAAGCCTCAGACCCGATTTCAATCGAATTTTCAAGGAGCATGGGCCAAACCGTGTGTTTTCAATCTTGCCCACGGTCTCAGAATGCACGATTCGGACGAGCTCGCCTGGCCATACCGCAAACGACGGGCAAGGACTCTTGAACTAAGTAGTTATCTAAGTCTAAGTAGCCACGGCAAGGCAGAGAGAATCATTATTATTCATACCTTTCGGGTCTCCATCATACCGACGGACCGGAACGACAGACCTCCTCAACTGGGGAGCCCCCCCGCCCCTCCCTCCCCCAAGCGAGCGTCTATTCCGACCCCATCCCTTTCTTCGTCGACTCATTCCCTCCCCCCATGACGCCTCTCTGCTGTGCGACAAGCTGCTCAGATTGAGTCACCGGCCAGGGCCAAATTTTGCAGTGTGGGAGGGTGCATTAACTTGTATGGCTCTAGCGCAATAAAAAACAAAAATTCTTTGCTAAGCAGCCAGGCCAACCTTAATCCGACCGCCCCTCGCAAAAAAAATGTACTGGATGAGCACTGCTTTCAAAGACGGATTATATATATTTCTAACAATCGCCGGAACTTTCTAATCTCCATCTTCCTTTTTTATTTTAATCCTCGTCGATTGCCTGTTCTTCTGTTTGGTTGTTTTTTTATTCGCGCTACAAAAAAGTCTCTTTCGCAGCACATTCCTACCAGCCTTCAACACCACCGAATTCACAACTACCCCTCCATCTTCAACCTCATCGCAACTTCCACAATTCTCGACACCAACCACACACCGCTCACATCACTCACAATGGCTGTCCGCGCGCAAGTAAGTTAAATCGCTTGTCTTAAATTCCCATCTGCATGACCACAGAATGCTAATATCTCCACCCACAGTTCGAAAACTCCAACGAGTACGACCTCCACACCCCCACCCCCACCTATCTCCAACGACAAAACACTAACATCTCCCCCGGGATCATATAGAGTCGGTGTTTTCGCCACTTTGACAAACTCCTATGCTCTAGTAGCTATCGGCGGTTCCGAGAACTTTTACAGGTACGGCCTCAAAGTCGAATCTTAGCGGGGAGACACCAGATCACACAATCAGTCTCTCCTCGCACCCCAGAAAGCTCATACTAGATATCATAATCTAACCAAGAGGTCTACAGCGTATTCGAAGCTGAGCTCGCAGACGTCATCCCGGTCGTCCACACCACCATCGCCGGCACAAGAATCATCGGCCGGTTAACCGCAGGGTACGAACCTATCTCACTCCAACCACATCCTCGACTCTGAAAATTCTAACAAAATCTACAAAATAGAAACCGAAAGGGCCTTCTCCTCCCAACCTCCACCACCGACCAAGAACTCCAACACCTCCGAAACTCACTTCCTGAAAGCGTAAAGATCCAAAGAATCGAAGAACGTCTCTCGGCCCTCGGAAACGTGATTTGTAGTAACGACCACGTTGCCCTCGTCCACCCAGACATCGAACGCGAAACCGAAGAATTAATCGCCGACGTCCTCGGTGTCGAAGTTTTCCGACAAACTATCGCCGACAACGTTTTGACGGGTAGTTATTGCGCCTTGAGCAATCAGGGTGGGATCGTACATCCTCAGACGAGTATACAGGATCAGGACGAATTGAGTAGTTTGTTGCAAGTGCCGCTTGTTGCGGGTAGTATCAATCGAGGTAGTGCAGTTGTTGGAGCTGGTATGGTCGTCAATGATTGGATGGCTGTTACAGGTAATTATTTGCCCCCTCCAATTGAATTCTGGTGCATTTGCTAATATGTTTCCACGGTACAGGTCTCGATACCACCGCTACGGAACTGTCAGTCATCGAATCGGTATTCAGATTAGGCGAGGGTCTAGCACCACAGAACGTCCAAACAACGCTAAAGGACAGCTTGGTGGAGAGTTTCTATTAAGCTTGATAATAAATAAAATAAACACAAAAAACATTTTAAATAACCTAGAAGAATACCGAAAGAGAAGGACCTTGTCTACAGAGTTCAAACCCGCCTCGTACATTCCGTTTGCCGAAACCAATTTCCGAAATACGACACGAAATCGACGACTACACTTTTCTGAGAACGAGGGGAGATTACGGTTGTATTATAGTTCTATTCTTTCTCTCATATCCTTTTTTTTCATGAGAAATTTAATATTAGATGAACATGAATTTGGATCTTCCTGGCATTATCCCTTCGCTCTGACATAATCCACCAAGCTCGTGCACAATGATCCTAAGACTCGCCGGGACTTCTTCGCTCTCGCTGTATTCATGGGCCGTGTTTATCCAGAGATGCAAGGGTTAGACTTCGAAACGCCTTTTGATCTGTTGATATGAAGGAACGATGTCCAAGAACGCATAATGGTTTTGCGGGCACGCTATAGCTCGGTACACTATGTAGGAACATCTCAAACCTAGGTATCTCAAGCATAATATACCACATGTTCGAAAGATGATACCTCGACATAAATGCCACCACAACCGCGGTCTCCAATTATATTTTACCCCAAATTCTTCTCATCTCAAGTTCAGAGGAAATTGATGTGCAAACAAGCCAATCATACACCCCAAGAATAACGAACCAAAAATTCAAACTCTCAAATCCTTGGACAAGAATTGGAAGCTCAGATATCGCAACTGATCGATTCGATCATCCACCAACAAAGAAAGAACTCGTTAACTCGTCCACAAGATGGCTATACATGCAAGCTCACCTTTCGCTCCTTACGACAAAGGTTATGAGTATAAACCAACAACCCGGGTTTACATCGATGAGAATTCGGATGTCAGGGGTGATGTGCGAGATACTTTGTTTACGTGGGTTGATATTATCTTGATTTTGATCGTGGTACTCAGGCAGATGTTTGGATAGATGAGCACAAAGGTCCGATGATGTGGTATAATTGGTGGCAGTAGTAAAGGCGCAATGTTTGTATACCATATATGAAAGTCCACTTGGGCTTAGGTGAATACAGTCCGCAAGCTAGAGAGTATGTATGTACAAGTTCCTTTTTTCGTTTGCAAGTTTAGAATATTGTGGACTCTCCGGCAAAGTTCTCGTCCTTGTGGTCTAGAAAATTGCGAGTTCGAGGTTACGTGTTTGTGGTAGAGCTTTTCCTGGGATTAATCCGCGAGCACAAGAAAATTAATGTGCTTCTTCCCAAAAGTTCGAGTTCGTAGTTTCCCAGGTTCGGAGTAGTTCAATCGATACCTCTCATGTCGCAATATATTCTCGAGCGAGTTTGTGTCCTCCAAACCGTCGAGTTCGCAGATATCTATGGCTCCAGAGGAACCTCATGAACCCCATCTTGACTCCGATAATGTAAGAAAGGTGCAGAGGACTCGAATATTTAAACCCCTCGAATACCTCCCTTCCATCTCCACTTCCAATAACCATCCATCCACATTCAACAATCTTCATCATCTAGATCACCTAGAAGCGCAATCCCAATCCCAATCCCAATCCAATCCATTCCAAAAAAATCCCACCCAATCCAATCCAATCCCATTCAAAATGTGCTCAGTCACCCAAAACAACTGCACCAACTGCCGCGGCGCCTACATGGGCCGTCACGTAATCTGCCAAGCCGCCAGATCTATGAACACCATCTGCATCCCACAAGTCACCCAAGCTTACGTTCACAGCTGTCCGACTTGTATCCGAGCCGCCCATGAACGAGCCGCGAGAGAGAGAGCTAATCAATCGAACGGAAATGGAGCGAACGGAGCGAACGGAAGAAACGGCCATCGTTAAGTATCTTCAAATGAGTGAAGGCAGATTGAAGTATGAAAGTCGTGCCTTTTGGAAGAACTTTTGGGGGGTGAAATTTTTGCAATCGTGAGGTGGAGACCGCTGTTTTGTTTTCTTGATTTGTTTGCATTTTTTTTTTTTGAGAAGTGAGGCCTCACTTCAGTGGATTTTCAAAATAGTTTTCCGTTTGATCGTTTTGTTCCTTGTCCATTGAAGTTGAAAATAGTACTTTGTTTTGTTGTTTTTGGTTTCTGAGGTTTTGTACAGGTAGCCGAAGCTTTCGAGGAATCTCAAGATTTTTTTTCTTTGGATTCTTCGATTAGTTGATTACAGAGCGTATGTACACCCAGCGAAGAATTCGGTGGACCTATAGGCAATATAATACAATTCGAAGGATCAAAAAAAAAAAACTCACTTGAACGTAAAATTACCTTGAGGAACGAAACCGTAACTTTCTTGACTAACTCTATATCAATGTTAGAACCAATCCTCTACTATGTGGACAGATCGTACGATCCTACGATAAGATGTTTAGAGTTAAATCCCAGATGCTCCAATTCTAGGTGACCTCGCATCCCAAGCGGAAAATGGCTTGGTTTCCAGATTCTGCCGGGTCCAGTCGACTGGACAAAGCAAGATATTGAGGCCCAACATTTATCAATTTGGTATACTTCTTCCTCATATCAAATGCTTTCATGTCTGCTACCAAAGAAAAATTTCCCAGATCCCATCGTCCTGCAAAGTAGACCATGCTATTCAACATAGTTTGCCCAATCATATAAGCCTGTCGTGGGCTCGGGCTGTATAGAACTCGAGTACGCACAGCATCGTATCGCGGTGATATATAGCTTAAAACTTGAGATATTTCAAACCCGCATCCTTTAGATCTCTCAAGTATCGCGAACACGATGTTCAACCAGGCGGCATGTTAGAACTCTTGAGTAATCCATAGAAACATACGGACCACCCATATCTATAAATTATATCCCGATTTCTATACCCTACTAACCATCCACATCCAACTAAACATTCCACCCAATTCTAAACCAAAAAAAATATATATCTCACAATCTTCCAAACCCCTAGAACCAAACTCTCCCATTCCACCTATCAATCAACAAAAGAAAATGTGCACCCAAACAAACGTCACGTGTAACCGCTGCGGAGCGACTCAAAACCGCACCAAATGTCCCAAATACCCGAATTGCGCGAAAATGGTATACACCTACGATACCAAAGGGAAGTGTCCGGTGTGCGGTAGCGATACCCGGGTGTATTTCCTGGCTAGTCCGAGGTCCGGGGGTAGCTCGAGTGGAGGTAGCTCTGGTGACGAAAGCGTGTTTTCTCACACGAGTCGTAGTTCGAGGTCTAGCTATCGTTAATCTTTAGAGTGACTGACTGTGGTTTCTGAATGGTGCAGGGAAATATGCTTTGCATTTGTGGTTTTGGTAGTTGATATTTGATTTTTGCGTGATTTGGATAGAATTGTGAATCATTATACCTTTCCCTAGACTTGACTCCCCGTTGCCTCATTTTGAACATGCAATTTTGTAGATTCGCAAGTTTGGATAATTGTTCAGAGCATTTGCTCTGACTTGCAATAAAAATCAGTTTTGGATCACAACCGTTCGCGAGAATAGCAAAATGAGAACTTTGACTCTTAGAACTTCCATTCCCATTATATACTAAACTCATTTCCTAAATACCGAGTTTCTTTAACATCACCTTATTGAGAGTTTTCATTCCTCTCAAGGCCACCACAAAAAAATCACGAAGACCCAGAAGCTATCTTGACCAAGTCAAGAACTCAACAAGAATATAAAACATGTGCTGCAAATACATCTATCACTGCACAAGATGCAAAATCAACTGCGGTAGCAAAACCCAAGACTGCAAGAACGCATCATCGGTTCCATTCTGGTTCGCATTTGACGTGTTGCCTCCAGCATCGATAGATCTTAAAATACTACGGTGTAAGAACTACTTTGAACAAAGGGTGAAGTATCCAAGTTGCCATTTCTGCAAAGATTTCTCTGCGGAGACTAGATATTGAACACTTGGATTGTGGGTATTGATTTGATGTATTGAAAGCGCTAGTGGGATGAGTGGCAGGGTTTTGATGTGTGGTTCTGTTAGATTTTGGAGATGATTTGTTGTAATTTGTTTCGGTGCATACCGAAAGTAGGCTCGGGGAAACATCTCGACCATTTCAATCACTTTCTATACTCCTGAGATTCGTGTACGATTGGCTATCTTGATTTAAAGGAGTAGTATACCAATTAAAACTATCACTTAGTCTTAGAGCTGTAAGTCTATTAATTGAGTCATACTACTTCTACATAATCAAAAAACCGTCATTTATTTCCTCGCGTTCGAGAGGGTGTGCCCATCGAAGAGTCGTTCCTAGGTTGATTCAGCGACAAGAATATAAACCAATATTCAATCTCTCAAAAAACTTAATCTTGCATCCGAATACTTAAGTAAAGCAATATGAGTTTGAGCGCACAAGAATCTCCTCGTGTACACGATTGAGGTCGACCTCAAGAAACAATTTCTAAAGCCCATACCCACAACTTCCCAAATAAACCGGAATGAAACAATTCACCAATCCCGCCGCATGTCTATGTGATCCCCATAAAGCTTCCACGATCTTTAAAACACCCATCTCGAATCCAGTAACTATCCATAGCAGATCCACAAACCCCTAGAACCCCAAACGTAATAATACCAAAGTCATCTTACATTCCACCAACCCGAAGCAACCACAATGTGTAAGAAGATCTCTTTGATATGTTGCCGTTGCGCGAGACTCAACCCAATCGAACTCCTATCGTGCGCAAAGTACCCGAACTGCGCTGGCGTCAAGCATATGGGTAAACCAGCTAACAGTTGCGAGTACTGTCCCAAACCCGAGCCGGAAGACATAGATGATCCGGAACCTTTTGATTACAGAACCTTGTTGAAGCGACAATGGGTTGCGAAAACAAAACGAGATTGAGAGATATGTTTGAATACGGGGAATACAGTGGTTAGCTCTATCGTAGGAGAGATTTCGTAGATTTCATTTCTAGTTTATTGACATGTGATGTTTCTAAAACGATATATCGTTAATATATCCCAACATGATCGAAAGCTGTTGAAGCTTATGAATTCTCTGATAATCTTGTTACATATACTGGTAATTCATCCAATCCATGTTCAATCACCGGAGCAGGTGTATTCTCAAAGTCCCATACGTGACTTCAACCCTTCATCCTCCGCGAAGTCTGTAACGACGCCACCGTACGTTTTCGCATCGTCTTCGGATACCGGAACATTACCTTCGCGGACTACGATTCGAGCATACATTCCAGCAGCAGTAGCGGCTTCGACCTCTGTTTGGTTTTGTATACATAGCATTAGCGTATTGAGTATGGAGATGCGAAATGTTAGCTCGTGGATAGATGATCCACTTGACGAAAACAGCAGATAGTGCAGCGAGCAAAAAAATGACCCCGGTAGAGGAGAACGAGATGTTCGGGAGTGTGCTATCGCTCATAGATCGAGGATACTAAAAGGGAAGATGGGATAACTCAGGACGATTGACCTGATTTCTGACATCGTGGCTTCCGAACTTCGTTATTCACTCGCAATCCCCGCGTATCTCGTGTTCAATGGATCAATCACATTGCGTCAAAGACAAAACTCCAAAATCCGAAAGAAAGAGAAAAACCGATGCAATGCAAAATCACATTTCCAAACCTGTGATCACAAAAATCCAAGACATGCTTAGTCTCAAAGTTCCAAGACCGAAGAAGATCGTAACCTTTAAAAGGGATACCAGCTCCGGAGTAGGGATAACTGATAACCCACCCCCGCCTAGAATAGTCAAAAAGACAAAGAGCTAGTCAACGAGTTTTAGGTCTCAGCTCGGATAATAATCCGCTTAAGCTCAACGCCATATCCCTTGGTACGAGCTCAGCTGAAAAAGAGCTCGAAGGATACTAAATCTACTACCGATTTAAATATCGGTAGTTATTGAATTCGGTGACTCCACAATCGTGGAATGTCGCCGAGATCTTGGATATACTTTTTTGCCTTTGATAGAATGTTCTGGTATGAACGAGGTCAATAACAGCCCTTTGGGGGAGTTTGGAGATGTTCTTGTGGGCGTTGTCCGAATCCAAGGTTCGAAGACGACTTGCGTGTTCGCTTCGCTGTGTGTCTCCCCGGAGTTATTCCATGACAGCCTATACTTTTGCATATTTCGGCGAGATTCTCTTTGTGAGATCAGAAAACACAAAGACTCTCAAGAATCCCAAATCCCGAGAGATCGGATGGACTAGAATGAAGGAGGAATGTAGCAAAAAAAAAACACTGCAGATTGTCCACATGAACACTTTCTCAAAGAGTCGATGGTTGCAGCAAAAAACCCACAACCAAAACGAAACCCTGCAGTAGAATGTGGAGTTAACCGTCGTCCATCGACGAAACACATCGCGCGAACCACGACGACCGAAGCGTCCAGAGGGCTGGGAGGATTGTCTCGTCACCAGGAATAGCTGTTCAGCAAATAAGGTGGGGTCCGATCACGGCCCTCGCCCGAAAGAAAACCTGCTGACATCCAAATCCCAAGAACGAAAGGCTCGATATCCACAAAAACAAACGGCGGCGGCGCCTAGCAACCTCAACCAACCAACCAACAGGCCACCCGGGTTTTTTCTCGAATAAGAATCCTCCATTTTAAAGAATCAGAGACATTCTTACCACCGAGAAAATCCCTGGCAACGGAATAAAAGGCAAACGTCAAGTTTCCTAGGAGGTGTGGATCACGCGAACCACCAAAAACAAGGGAATGGTGGTGGTGGTGGTGGGTGGCACTGACGATTTCCTCTCAGGAGGAAAGAATCGTCGACGAATCCAAATCCCTGCAGGATGCATATTCGCTAGCTTGATTTCCTGTGGTTCCTCCCTTTAGCTCAGTCGACAAAGTTGCCTCTCGCGAAAGCATTCCAACCTTGTTGCCTGCTAGCCGAAGGTATGTTCTGAACTAAAAAAGCCCACGCCAGCTTTGCTGCAGCTACTGCGCAACCCACCACACCCCGGATTCTTTTTCGTGAATATGCGAGAAATGTAACCATCGATGTCGACAGAAAATAACGATGGGCGGCGCAGCAAGAAGACCGATCGTTCCTTTTTCTGCAGGGCAGTTTGATCCGTAACAAAGAAAAAAAAGAATGTGAGATAATTTATCCCCAACAGAAACCCATTTTAAGGTTGTCCGTGTGTCTCGCGAGTCGGTCTACGCCGCTCGGATACACAGGAATAAGTATCGCGATCCGAAGTAATCTTTCAGCGGAGAGTGTTCGCCATCTTCGCCGCCACCGTAGACGGTTCTTTCACCAGGCAGAATTTCAGACACGAGCTGAAAGAGAGAAAAATCGATATGCCACCAACAAGTAAACGAAACTAAATGAGATAATTAGCTCACCTTTAACATTATCAGTCAAAAATACCCATTCTTCTCCGATATACCCGGTCTCGCGCATGATAACTTCATAACTTTCCTTAACAGTCTTCAAGCCAGCATTCACAGTATCAAAATGACCAGATAAGAAGGGTCTTAGATCCGGCTGCTCGGTATTGTCCGTATACTCGAAGAACAACTTCTGAGCCAAAACACTTCCGGAAGAGTAGATGTAAATTTTGAAGTCCTTTGAAGACCAGATATCCAGCGCCTTGATGACATCTGGGTATATCGGCGCTTTGACGTCGCCCGAGCGATAGGCGGTTAACCACAGATACCCTGATGGAGAATAATCATGTTATCAGTTCGAAATCCATGTGATAGTGGCGTGTTGAATCTTTTTTTCTTTTAAACGAATGCCTCGCATATGAAGACCGTATTTGATTGGTCTATGAATAGCATTGGACGAAGAGGTACTTTGGAGTACTCTTTGGAGATAACAGTAAAGTGAGATGATAATGAAAAGAGAAGGTGTGGTGATTGTGGAGGTATACTGTGTTGTGCTATTGGTGGATAACTGAAAATGGGGACGTCGACGATCAACGTATGCGCCGCCATGTTGCACGACGAGACAACAAGCAACAGGTCTCGAATGAAGGAACGAGTTTCGAGTACACCTTCTTCCTTCTGTGCCGTATCGGCAGAGTATCCGTATACGATATTTAGAAGGTGAAGAGACAAGACTCAAATGCGCACAGCTGGAGCTATCCAACAAGGGCAACCTCGTTGAAAAAATGAGCTGGCACAGTAGCTATACTGCGAAACGAGAAAATTCCAAATTTTCACCAATAGCTTTGGTTGCTGTTAATTCGACTAACCTTGTAAGTTCTTCAAATATGCGATTTTGACATCATTCTTTGTGAGATACTCGACGTGTTCGAGAAATGCCTTGGGGTCTTCACGGTACTCCGGCGGAAACTCGTTGCGATACGGCGCAAATTCGTCGCTGTCCCACTGTTGCTCCAGCACCTGTGGGAGGGCGGAGAGGGTGTAGGGAAACTACCAGTAATTTGGATAAATTAACTTTTCTGTTACGAACACCACATGCGCATAATGCGAAAATTTGCAGATGGGTTATTTTCCAATTCGTTGGGAGAATGTCAAAAAGGTTAATGGAAATCATGGATAACCCGGCAGTTGTGGATAATCAGAATCAGTCGAATGCAGAAGGCGACAGACCGCGCAGGAAGGACAGAAATACAAAAAAAGGCGAGATCGAAAACGCTCGCTGGTGGTATAATAGTAGTGTATGAAGTAGTAAAACTGGTACCAACCCGGCAGAAGTGGTACTTTCGGTTCCACACCGCCAGGCATCATGGATCTTGATGCTTTTCTTCCAGATGCACAAGGAGAGGTTCTGTTCTGCGGGCGCTCTCTCGCCTATCAGAGACAAGAAGCACGTTGCGATCAGCTCCGTCGAATCGGCGAGGGGAAAGGAGCTGCGAGCTGCGAGCTCCATCCCGCGATAGCACTCCGGGTTTTTTCTTGACCATTAAACTGCGCCGGAGGAATAATGGGCTGGTAGCGGAGGCAATAATGTCATGGGATCCATAACCGTATCATGAATGATGCAACAGCGACGAAAAAGCCAAAGGCCATGCAATGCGTTGGGTCCACGTTGCGATAACCAAGGCCGACGAGGGAGGAAGGCAACGACGACCTCGCTCGAATAGGCTGGATAAAAAGAAACAGGCGGAATCCCAGCTTCAACCTTCCAAACAGGAAATTCGGTCTTCTTCTGGAAAGTCCACGCTTTGTTTGTAGAGTTCAGCTTGCATGATGATAGGCCAGAACCTTTTCGCCAGCTGCAGCTTCGATTGGAGCTTTTTTGGTTTTTGGTTGAAGTTGCAGGTGGGACCGGTTTCGAAGAGCGCAAACGCTGCAGCAGCTGTGCAACCCACCAACGCATCTCGACCAGCCTCTGCTAGCCTTCGGACACGAACCCGGCCACCGTAATTCTGATCGCACGAAAAAATTAAAAAAGATGGGATGAAAATTTTTTCGCAAAAAAATACGAACGTGAAAGTGGATCTCGAAGGGCAGGGATGTGGGATCGCGAGAATTCCAATTCTCGGATATCCCAAAAAGAAACTGCTAAGCGGTAGGGAAAGCAACATCGCAGCCAGATATCGACGGGCGCGGATGGCGGGATAACAACCTGCAGCTAGAGCTACCAGCTACCAGCTACTGCGCCGCCCAGGAAAGAACGAAGAAAAAAAAGCTCGTGAAAGCCAGGAAACTATCGCGTCCCAGCCACCGTTTATGCGATATCCATTCCAGCTGGAAGCTCCATAGGTCGTTTATCGATGCGCGAGCTCCATCGCTCGATGGCAGATCGCCACCGTCGCGAATGAAAATTTGCGAAACTAGAACCTGGCTAACTGCGCAAAGTGGAGAATAATTGATAAAAAATTCATCTGCGACTATGCGGCGCCGACGAAGGCAACCTGCATCTTATTTCGACGGGAAAATGCGATGGCGTCGAAATGGTAGGAGCATATCCCGACATCCAAAGGAAATTGCAAAGTCGCAAGACAAAAATCCGGAAAACGATGATCAAATCGTCTGCCTCGATTAATCATTCAGGCAAAAGAAGTGCAAAGTCGTAAGTAGTTAGAAGAAGAAAAATGCGACTTACCAGCACATCGCGAACAAATGATATCGAAGAAACCGTGCCTTCTAGAGTATTCCCCGCGAAATTAGGCCGCGACGCAAATCGGAATTGTCAGCCAAAATATCTCCACATTTTGAAGCTTCCTTGCAGAACAGATTTATTCCGAAGATGGCAAGAGAACGCAATTAATCTGGTAATAACCAGCGCACAGCTTCGTGCCACGTATGACGTGCCGCCGCAAAGACGTGGTTGAAGCAGTCGATGGGGACCGAAATGATATTGCAAAAGCTAACAACACTTTAGGACCGTAATCGTGTTGCATTTTTGTTCATACATGCGAGTAAGACGTCGACTCCCCGGGTGGTTCTTTGCGAACCACTCGTTGCTAGCTTCGAAACCCTTTTCCAAGGTTCTTCGCTCGCCGGTCCGATGAGCCGCAGGAGGCGTCGAGGTAGTCGTCGCAGGATTGCCATGCTATTTCTCGGCTACCGAAAGGAATATCGGGCAGGAGTCAAACAAACCAAAAAAAAAAATCCATGTCTGGTCAAATGTCCCCAACTCAATTCATTGGCAGAGGATAGCTTGCCAGCTCTTGTTACAGCTATTCTTGAAAGATGACATGTACTTCGCAATTTCAATTTTGATTTGAGAGTTTTCTGCTGGGGAATGGCGATTGGATCACGTACCGATATCCAATAATATAGCCTTTACCTGTGACATTCTCAATCTCTCCTAGCGATCTGCCTCTCTCTCACTATATCTCGCTTGGGGTGCGTGGAACGTGCGTGCGTCTATGCGCTGGCTGCTGCTGGGCCCGGTAAGATAAGGGGGGATATATCCTTTTCTCCCACTCTCGTTTGTTGACGTGCGTATGGATCGGTTTCAGATAGCTCATACGTGTCTGATGTTGATGGATTGGTTGAGGGGTTTGTATGAAGATTGAATGGTCCAAAAATTTTCGATGATGGGAAGTGGAGTTCAACACATCTCCGTTGCGCGGGTTCCGAGACATGTGTTGGCGGGGTGGATTCACCCTGGCTGTGTCGTGGAATGGAATGTGGTATCTACGACTGCAATATCCTGTCTTCACGGGTGTATTCGGGAAAACCGCTCGGGAAAACCGCTCGGGAAATAAAATTTTTATGAAAAATATTTGCGAAGTGCATTTGAATTCTGCAGGCACGATTGCATTTCACATGCAAATTCAATTATTCAAGTTGATCAACTCTTCTATTGATCAATGGCTCGAAGTTTGGAAATATGCCATCCGCAGCATGGAACTATCCATAGCTAGACCTCAACGAGCGGTAAAGGGCTGAGTGACTGATGAACAACTGTAAGGAATGTGCATGACATACACGCCATGCTACGCTCGCATATAACAGTTCCTGCATCAAAAAAGGAATCCCCAAAAAGCAATCGCCTCATAGAATTGTTAATCGACCGGAGGGAGCTCTGACTCCGACTTTCCGGATCAAATTTATTCCCGATGATTGAGGAATGACCAATTCGCCAATTTTACCATCACTCTCGGAGACTGCGAAGAATTCGAAGCGGAAAATCTCCCAAAAAAAGGGAGAATCAACTGAAATGAAAAGAAATTACGAAATTTATCGTCAACTTGCCGATTCACTCACAACACAGCCCTTCCGAGCATTCCGGAGAAGAAGCACAGTCATGAAATGAATAATCTGCTCATTTAATTCGTAACAGATTGACTTCCGCAGACTAGACCTGTCTCTCGTGCAGTGCCTCGTCAATCGTCGTAATGCGACATCGCGACATCGGGAGTAAACGTATCACATATCCGAATTACCAAACCGTCTACGCGTCAGACTTAAACTTTCGACATCCGAAAAGGTAAAAGACGAACCGATATACGACTCCATTCTCAAGTGATTAGAAAGAAAAAAGAAAGAAAAAATAAGAAAGGGGTGTACGAACTCTATCCCCTCACGTGAGAAAGAAAGCTTGGTAGATATACTTTCCCCGTTCCTTATCCATCCTGTGAATATTTCCGAATGCGGAAAACAACTCTCGAGCTCGAGAGCGCCTACTTTCTTTCTATTCGATTCTTCAAAGCTTATCAGGTACCGATTGATAAACGAGAAGGGGCTAGAATATACTTTTCAATCCATCCGCGAAAAGAAGAAAACTAAAAACTATCTGTCTTTTTGCTTATCTCGAGAAAGAAAAAAATCTAGAGGTTTATCTACAGATACAAGTACGTTGCTCGATTCGGACATCGGGCTCGTTAGGCGTGGGTTCCGGTATCCTCTTCTCGCGCGCGTAAATGATATGCACGTAGACGGATACCGTAGTGTCTATGCGAGCCGTTTGCGTTAAAGAATCTCAGAGTCTAGGTCAAACTAGAGAGATAAGATGTTGGTGCTTAAACCGCCGTTTAGTTGTATACGGATAAGGGGGTTAAAGAAGGTTTCCGCATTCGAAAAGGTTAACGATATCAGTTACAGGACCGTCGTACGAAGTACGGGGTGATACAAACCCATCTTTTGACAGCTGCTGCATGGATTAGATATTTTCTTCTTCATACCGTGAGAAAAAGTGAGAAAGTGGAAAGAGAGCGAAGAAACGCCACGCTCTGCCGTGTGTGGGGTTCGAGAATCCGAAGCACCAAACGCGGCTGGTTAGACGTGCTGAGGGTTCATCATTGTTTGTGAGCATCCGTGCTTTTCTTTCTCCTATTCTGTTAACTATTCACTGGAGATGACGGGTGGGAGGCCTGAGGGGGGCTGATCTTTTTCTCGTCTGATCAGAGGGATTGTGGGGTTGGATAATCGATAATTCCGCTATCAATCTCACAATCGTTCATGCTTTTGTGATATTTTGCTTTTGAGGTATGCCGCATGCGCATATGCGGTGAGAAGGGGGGTGAAATATCCACGGTATCCCATCGCTTATTGTTTTAGAATCAATATGCCTGAGAGTTACCCATCCATCTAGTTAACTACAAAATATCCATATGCGAATAGTATTAAGTCTAACATGACATGCCTATTCGATTGCTCTGTGGATACTTGAGCAGATTGTATCATGATCAAAGAGGGGAAAGAGAAGGGAAAAAAGTGTCAAAGCTCCCTCCAGTTTCCAAGGTTACGGGAATATCGAAAATGCGGGTAACAGAATATCCGATTTTCATGCAATAGCCGTGTAAGGGGAGTTGTTTATCCCCACAACGAAAGGTTGCAACCTTTCTGGTGGCAATCAATATTATCCTTTTCTTATCTTACACGCCTGAAAGGGAAACTCTATCGCCTGCCGATACGTTTTTAATATATTTAAGATTATCTGTTCACGGCTAAACTATCGGTTGGGGGAAGGATGACATGATAGAAGACTGCGAGAAAGGTGTGTGGTACAATGGCGGTGCTTAATGACGATATGCGGGAGAGGGGGATAAGCTAGGGGGAGCCGACAGGATGTGATGGGCGGTTGTGTTGCGGTAGACGTATCAGATAGGGGAAGGTCCTGACTGTTACCGTTCAGGGAAAAATGTATCTGGCAAGGGAAGTTACCGGGCTTTTAGGATCTTCGATGTTGTGATTATGGTATGATATGCTACGTAGGAAACAAGAAGAATTTCACAATTTTTTGAAATGGGAAGGGGGATATGACAGAAACAGGTCAGTCGGGCGATCTGGAAGGGAAGGCTCTGGAATCGAATTGGTCAATTGGAGGGAGCGGCCGGTTGGATGATCAAGCAGAAGAGCACACCGCGGGATATTTCGGCAGTCGTGAGAAAAGAAGGGTCCAGTTCGTGGTCTGATCATGGGAACCTATTTTGCTTTCTGTTCTGATCATTCTCCGGATGCAGGAATTAGCATTTGGGTCGGGGAACCCTTTCGCTTTGGCTTTCGTGGGTGCCTGACCGGACGCAGAAGGTAGACAAACCAACATCTTGGGTACTTCGGAGGGTCAGTGTGAGGAATAAGGTACCGTTCAGTCGGCAGCGGAGCTAAAATAACCTGGAGACTGGCCGAGACCGTTTATTTTGGTTGGGTTTTTTGGGGTGTGGGTGAGATTCGCATATTCTTCGCCTGGTTTAACATTCACTATCGCCCTTTTCCCCCGCCGAGGAGGTCGATGGTGGGCTTAGGTGTGGTTCTCTTTGCAACCGCATAATCTTGCCTTCGCTGGGGTATTTTGAAACTTCAGTCGACGGATTTTGACAGAGCAAAGCAAGAGGGAGACGAAAAGTAAAGGCCCCTGCCCGTTCCGGTGATGGGTCACATGGGTGTCAAACAGGAAGCTAGCTAGACAAGAACCTCGTCGTCGTCGTCGTCGCTGATTGCGCGACTTGCGAGGGAAATGGGCATTACCCCATGTTATCTTGCGTGCAGGTCAATTGTCGCTGGCGACTGGGGGAGAGACATGTTCTTGTCGCCAGTCGTAAATTGACACCTCCGTCCTAACGTCGACATGCAGAACGAGACATTCAGAAATGCAGGTGCTTGCAGGGGAGGTGAGGCCTCGAAATGGTGGCATGGGAGGCCTTTCTTTCGCAGGAAAATAGGAAAAAGGAACAAGGATTCTAACAGAACCTCATCGAAAGAAAGTAAACACACGAGCGACCGCTCTCCTTTGCGAGTTCTGCAGGACGCCCATTGTTTCGCGGACCAATGGTGGCGCGAGGCCGCCCTCCTTCAGCTTCAGGGAGGGACATATCATTCGGCCACAGCCAGCGACGCTAACGAGGGCCTGTCGTTCCAGCCAACCACTCTGCCCGGTTCCAGGCAAAAATAGCTTTCGCAGCTTGGTGTGGGTGGGAAATTGCTTTTTCAGAGTCGCCCCGATGGCCATTTCAGAGAGGAAATGACGGGGTGTGGGAGGTGTTTGGTAGTGACCTTGCTGTGCCCGCGCATTCTGAGGATAATGGTGGTCATGATGGTGATGGGTCGTCATCAACAGGCGCAACAGAGGCACAGGCCCCCGGCCCTCGCAATAGCGAATGTTCCGTTGACAGTTAGAAGCAATTTTACGATCATGATGGATTGGTTGAGCTGGTTATTGAAACTGTGGCAATTGCACGGTATCAGAATAGCCTCGCTCGTGTCGAGTGACCCGAAAGCGAAAATGACCACGAACTAGGCCAGCCGAAACAAGCTGTGTTCTCGAGTGCTACCGGTGAACCGATTAATAGTAACTCTCCGTGCTGGGGAAACGACATTTGCTGTAACGTGTCAAGAGAACGGTATCGAATGAGAGCGAATGAATTAAAACTGTTGGGGGGAATTACACAATAGCAGGTGACTCGGGGGGTTAATGGGTGAAGGAGTGAGCTCATAAAGCTGGTTCTTCCGTCATACGGCGTAAAATAGCAGCAAAATCGTAGCTCTCTCTCTCTCGCTCGCCCTCCTGCCTAAGCGACGGGGTGTATGTATATTCCTACGGGCTATCCTCGAGCTCGAGCTCGACCTTGATCTCGACCTCTCCGCTACGCTACTACCGCTCTATTACTCTTTTCACTCGACGACATAATAATAGCTAATTCAATAGTCGGACAGCAGCCAGCCTCGCAGCCAGAGACACCGCTACACACCAGTTATTTTAGTTTTCTCCCAGACCCGCCTGCAGAACGAAGAAGCAAATAAAGGGCGGCAGAACCGCCTGCGAGGGAAGTGACCGACGGGACCTCTCAAGGTACGTACTTTGTACTGCACGATATTAGGAGGATACGTGTACCTCCGCAGGCAAATCAAGCGCAGAGATACAAGCTCCCCCCCTCCTTCATGCAGCCATCTGCGACCTGCTGGTTTCTTGCTGGCTGCGGTGTCTGCATGGGCTCCACCCCCTCCCACCGCCAATAAATTGGGCCAATTTCAGTTCCCCACCCTCCTTTACGTCCACCAGCTTGGTTGCGCTGTCGTCCCCAGAACTACGCCGGGTGGGCAGTCCTCAGCACTAGGAGCGTCTCCGCTGTCGGGCTGGCAGCCAAACCAAACAAATAAACCGCACTTGACCCTTTTCTCTCGCCCTCCTCTTCCCTTTTGCTCTTCCTTCTTCTCCAGTTTTATCGCTCTAATCTATCTCGGTGTTCCCTCCGCCGTTTCTCCCTCCTCTTCTCTTTCCAACACACACTTTCACACTTTTACACTCCCACCCACCATCTCCCTTCCGCTTCCTCTTCTTCGTCCGCTCGTACATATTCTTCTTCTTCGTCTTCTTCGTCTTGCTCGCACTCACTCACACTCTCTCTTCCTTTTCGACCGCAGCCTTTCCTTGCCCGCCAGCCATAAAACCATACCCAATCACCAATAACAAGCCAACAGTCAACAGTCAAAAAGTGCGTTGTGACAGCAGTTAGGGGCTTCAACGTCAACGACAACGCAGCGAGCACCCGATCGGCAAGACAGTCAACACCAACATTCCTTTGCCCGACTCTCGCATACAATCCGCCCCCTCGCCCTCCATTCTCGCCGCCATCATCTCATCTCATCTCACTTCTCCTCCGTCACATTTCACATCGTCACATTCTTTGCCTACCCGATAGAAATCCCGACAAACGTGTGCATACCCTCGACCTGCTTAACCGAACTGTGTCCTCCCAAGAAACTCCCAGAAAAAGCCAAACCGTTCAAAAACCGTCGTTCCCCCTCCCAGGTCTTACCTACCCAACCAGAACAACTCTCTCCTGTGCAAACCGATTCTTAGAGAACACTCTGGGGTAGCGTGGTCCTTTAGGTCCGGAAGTCGAAGAGGCTATCGATCGTTGGGTGCCCGTGGCTCTTGAGTCAGCGAAACCTCCTCAACAATATCGATACACGAAAGCTATAACCGTCCTACTCATACATCTCTCGATAGCTTTCGACGCCTCTTTACTTCAAATTCATCCTTCCATTCATCGGATACTGATCGCGACAACTCTTCCTATCAAGATCCTTCTCTAACGACCGTTTCATTTTATATATCCTCACTCTCGGCCTTTTTCATTCGACTTTCGGAGTTTTCTTACTTGGACTTTTACAGCAGGGCGTCTTTTTTTGCAGTTCGGATTACCAAACCATACAATACCCAAACCAAATCTTTCTTCATGTCTCAATAATCTCTCATCAGAATACTTGATCCCGGTGGTTCAATCCGTCGACCAAATCCAATCATATGCACACGATATCAACAGTTAGGAGTTTCCCGGTTTTTGCTTTAGCGTTCCGTCACCATACCACTATTACGATTTCTCTCTTCTCCTCCCAGGCAGGAGCTGGTTCATCACGACTTTAACACACCTTGGGTAGCCCCGTCGTCAACATCTCGTCTCCCGAGCCTTTAACATTCTTTCCTCTCTTTTAACCAAACACTCGCACAGCAAGCAAAACTTGCGAAGCTTTCTTTTAAATCTCTCTCCAGCAAAGTCGCCTTGGCTTGGTTCAGGCTTGAGGACAATTTCAAAGGTCACGCTCCCTCATTTCTTAGGTTGAAAACTACTTTGTGTGTCTCTTGATCTGAAGCGTTTGATCACGATCGATCGGAGCACCGAATAGACTCAAACCGACATTGTCGAAGCTATTATTTAATATCTAAAACAACAAACATCGAACAAATCTCAATCTTTACCCAATGGAATCCATTCGAGAGCAACTCAAGGTGGGATCCTTCCTCGACAACCGCTATGAAGTGATCGCCCCTCTCAACCATGGTTCCTTTGGTATGGTCTCTCTCGCCCGTGATGTTCAAGAAAACGAATTGGTAGCCATCAAGTGCCTCGTCAAACAATGCACCGAAGACAGCGTCGAGTTCGACGACGACGCTCTCGAGCTTCACTACCATTCTCTTCTTGGACAACACCCACACATTGTCAATGTCCGTCACTCCTTTGAGACTTCGTCTCACTTGTTCATCGTCCTCGAGTATTGCTCGATGGGCGATTTGTACGAAGCCATCCGCCTTGACAAAGGCCCCTTGGAGACTGAGCACGTTCGCGACTTCATGTTGCAACTCCTCTCAGCCGTTGAGCACATGCACTCCAAGGGTGTCTATCACCGAGACATCAAGCCAGAAAACATCTTCCTTACGCACGAAGGTGACATCAAGCTTGGTGACTTTGGTTTGGCTACTACGGACAAGCTCTCCGACGACGTCTGCGTCGGAAGTGACAGGTACATGGCACCGGAACAATACGATCCCTCTAACGGTCCCTACGATCCTGCAAAGGCTGACATCTGGGCCATCGGTATCTGCTTGTTGAACGTTCTCTTCGCTCGCAATCCATTTACCGTCCCAACCAACGAGGATCCATTGTTCCGTGACTTTGTGTATGACCGCCAATCTTTGTTCGATATCTTCCCGACAATGTCTGAACAGACTTTTGATGTTCTCGACTACTGCCTCACTCTCGACCCTTCCAAGCGCTCTCTGGAGATGCTTCGCCGCGAGATCATGAATGTTACCGCTTGGTCTACTGATGATGAGCTCTATGATGACTACTGCATCGAAGATCGTGACGCCCAAGTCACCGCCAGCACCCGTGAGCCACTTCGCACTCCGTCTCTCACGGCCCCGCAGCCAGCCGTCGGCGGTGGTTTCCCATGGGCTCAAGCTCTTGACAGCACCCATCAACGACAACTCTCCACGATTTACGATGAACCTTACGTTGCTGTCACCCCAGTTGAGAAGCAAGTCAAGATCCCAGAGTCCTACGACTCGGGACTTGGCATGTCTATTCCCTCTCTACCCAAGAAGGCTTCCCCATTCAAGGCTGTCTCTTACTTCTCGAACTCCCGAATCGAGATCATCCCACCAAAGCCCTTCAAGCTTTCGGAAATCAAGACCGACACAAAGGCTCAACCAACTCTGTCTCCCGTCACTCCTACTTTTGTTTCTAACGCGAGCGTTGCCAGCGTTCCTATTAACTTTTCCAAGAAGCCTGTCACCTACTCTAAGGCTGACTCCGGTGTCTCCATGAGCTGGAGCGACCTATTTGACGAGGATGAGGAAGAAGAACAAAACGCCGCTATGCAACGTCTTAAGGAAAACAATGCACGTACCTGGAGTGCTGACAAAAAATCAGCTCCCATCAAGACCTCGTTCACCAAGAACAAATTTATGGACGATGACGTCTTTGGCATCGAAGTTGAAGCAGAGTTTGACGATGATTCTGAGTGGGTCACGGGTGGATGGGAGGACTTCCATATATAGGCTCTCCACGATACCAGAGAAATAGGTGTTTGTGCAGAAGACCACGTCTTTGGAAGCCCGACAACCAGCCCACGATTCTTGGAGATTCATATATACCTTGGTTAATTCGAACATGGGTCTCTTTCACAAGCTGACAAGACGTACCGGCACCGAGTTTTCTACACCAAAAATATCTTGCGTTAATACCACACCACACCACTCTTGTTATCTCATCTCGGCCCTCTTCCAGCGGATACCCTTTTTACAGCGACAAAACACCACTACCAACCTACAGCTTTTAACTCTCGCCTCTTCTCACCAACCCTTCTTCACTTCTTTACGGTCGAATATTTTTGTTTTAGCGATATCTCAAACCAACTCACACACAACGCTCCTCTTTTCCTTATCTTTTGTATCATGTCTCTTTCCCTGGGTGGTTCGGTGTTAAAAGGTTCTTTTTGGGGGTCATTTTATTTTTTCTTGCGCAGTTTATACCGATAAACCCAGACAAATTACCACTCGGCTCAATGGCTGAATACCAGGTCGGTGGCGCATTCCCGTTTGAGATCTGTTCTTCAGTCTTATATGATGAGGAACAATCTCGACGGGATGCATGTACAAAAAAATTTGAAAAAGCTAACACTTTTGTCAAACTTTCTTGGTTATGGACAAGGGAGAAAAGCATTATGAGTATCCATCCTCTTTCAATTTACCAGATACAAGGCTTTCTTTTGGAAACAAAAGTCATGGTTTATTGTGCTTCTTCTCAATCATCTTCCTATACCCAGGCTATGATACACTCTTTACCCAGTTTTCTTTTTCCTTTCCTTAACTGTCTTTTCTTTCCATTCCTTTCACATTTTCAACAAATTTTCTTTAACCAAAAAAACTTTTCTTTTCAATTCTGGCTAAAATAGAAGAAAGCCTTTTTTTAGTTTTGGAATACTTCCTTTTATTTTACTTCAATTCTGTATGCCCGACGGAAGAGTCTTTCGAAGAAGTCATCAATCTTTGGCGCCCATCCGGGTTGTCCAATTTCTCGTTGAGACGATTTCTCTGACGGTAAACATCATGTATAAATAAGAAACCAGGATCAAACAAATGTATAAGAGGAAATTTTTTTGGGGATTCTTTTATTTCTTTTGGAGAGGATGATGTCTCTGTGTCTTTGCGTTCGAATACCTTTTTGGAGAACATTGATACTGATTTGACAACGACATGCTATGCCGTCACCACTCCGAAGGGATGGAATTCCCCTGAATTTGGTTTTCTCTGAGCTTTTTTCTTATTGGGAAACTATCAAAACAAACATGGCGTTTTTTGAACTTGAACCTTTTCTTCCATCGAGTGTTTCATGTGCTTTGCTGATCTGTTTGTGCTCTCTTGTGCCTGTGAAACTCGTTGACTGGCGGATGCTGAAGCTGACTTGACTGCGTCTGTCCTGATCTTGACAACCGGTGCTGACAGACATACTCTGCTCTGGAACTCATGTTGGTGATTTGATATTCACTTTTGCTCTCGGTTCCAAACTCTTCTCGCGGGAGTTGATCCTTATCGATTGGCTGACCTCTTTCTTTGGGCAAAAGATGTGTGTGCTTGATGATTCCTTTGACACTTTGATGGTTCACGAATGGTGGTATGCTTTACCCGTGGCAGTGATCAAATTGATGAGAGTGAAACCTTTCGCGTGCCTACAGTTTGATTTTTCTGAGTTACTTTCTTCTGACTTTGCTCGCGGTTGTTTTATGGTTCGTCGCGCTCTTCTGATTTTGGTCGTGCTGTTTTTTCTTGTGACAATTAACTATAGATATTGGAGATCGGGATCTTTGTCGGGTTTTCTTGGGACGGGATGGTTTATTATCAGGTGATGGATGGATGGATGTATTTTCGTTCGGGTGTTTATTCTTTCCTTGGATCGAGAGTTTTACGGCGTTTTAGTCTTCTTTCTATTCGTTTGATTTTTGATTGGATTGGAATGGTGGGTATGATATTCGGACGACGACAAAGATGGGACCGATGATGAGGTTTCTCCTCTCTCCTCTATCGAATACAAGAAAAACACCAAAAAAAGAAAGAGATCCTACTACCTGCTATCACTAGCAGGTTTCAAGTACGACGGACGAACTTCGAAGGGCGAATGCTTACTAGTCAACGGACTGAGCATCTGCAAATGCAAATGGCATACAAGCAAACCGAAAATACACTTACGAGATTCACGAATATACCCAGTTGGAGTACCCTGAAAAGGGGAAACATGCATCCGAAAGGATAAAAATCAAAAAACAGCGGACGAAGAAGTCGTTTAATTTTTTTTCAAGATTCGCGGCACTTTTTGCTATACACGCGGCCCTTACGATTTATCTTTACGAAAACAGATATCGAAAAAGGAAATACTCGAGTGCTCTACCTCCATAGAGTACGCTCCCCGAAAGAAGGAAACTTCAATTTTCAATATTGAGAAACAGTCATCAGTATCCTTGCGAAATCTTGGATCTTATCGACTGATATCTTTTTCATCTTGATCGCAAAAAAACGAAAACAAGAATTAAAAAAAATATCATTGTCGTCTGTTTATCGAGAAATCGATATGCATCTCTACTCTTCCGCGAAAAGCTCGTCTCATCTCATCTCAGAAACTCATATCTCCCATATTCGAAACGAAAAAACCTCACTACTTTAACACCGTACCTCGTCACTCATCACTCTCAACATAACGTCTAAAAATACCGTTCTTAATTTCTATCACTCTTCTTCACTTCTTCGTCTTCCTTCTTTGTTAATATTGAGTATATCCTCTTTTCATGATCTTGCGAGTTAAGGGCCGGCCGAAGTCTTTCTTCTTCCTTCGAGTTTTTCAATCTCGGTTGCTCCCAACTTCGTCTTCATCGTCTTTTTCGCGGTTTGCTTTTCAGTCGGTTATTTCCATTGGGCGCGACTTTTGTTTTAAGAAATTAACTATAGATCTCCTCTTTATTTTCTCGCAAAGTTTTCTTCTCTCATGTATACATCTTTTTTACTTTCTCTTCATTACCGCCACCACTCAAATATCTCAAACACCATTCACCACCGTCAATTTCTTCACGCACATATTTTATCTGGCTTTTAAATTATCGAAAAGGAAAGAGGGGGGCGGGGAGGGAGAGAAGGGTGGTAGGGGCTTGTACAGCGAATGTATTTCTATTCACCAACTTGAATTTTTTCTATTTGGCGGTTGCAAAGGGGGGCATAAATGCCGAAGATATGGTTTTTTTTTTGGTTGTTCTGAGGCTTGGAGTATATATTTACTTTTCTACTGGCGAGGCACACGGGGGGCTAGTTGGTAATATAGACAGAATGGAAATATCTTTTTTCTTTTTTATATATTCATTTCTTATATTTACTTTTTGGATTCTTGATATATACTTTTTTCCTCTCTTTATTTATCTTCGGGATTACATTTTTGAAAATATCTTTTTCGCTCTTCTCACTCTATTTCCTTAAATTGCGATCTAATCGATTTAGTCGATTTTGTTCTTTCTTCAGAGTACAAAATTTGATACAAAAACGTGTGCATCTTTTTTATGTTTTCTTAAAGTTTTTGGATGTAAAAGCGTAAAAAAGTAATTCAACATACTTGTCTATATCTTACACCATGCTCGATATCGTTTCGTGACTGGAGAAAATTGTTGATGATGTGTTTTTTTTGTTGTATTTGGGATGGCGAGGTTGGGATGTGATTATGACACATAAGGATCAATACGCCAGGATTTTGGGTCAGTCGAAGGATTTTAGGACCCGTCATACCTGTGAATGTTCATGTTTCACTGCTATTTTATTCGTGAGCGGTGAATAAGATAAATGAAAATGATATCGATTGAAAACTATCCTATACGCCGTAGACCGATTTTTAACTTAAAACGCCTATCTCGTGCTCCTGATATCAAAGGTCTGAGAAACACCGCTTGTATGCCGTCTTCCAAGATAAAAGCGAGGATGCAAAAGTGAAAAACAGAAAAATACAAAAAAAAAAAGATAGTTTGCCAGCTAGAGAGCATATGAAACACTTCGTAGAAAACCCCCTATTCGTCCTTTGAGACTAAGGCATCGATAGCCATTTGCGCAGCTGGAGAGCTGCCGGTTGATTTGGACGCTGCGCTGGTTACTTCCTCTTGATCAATTATCATATCGCTTTCTCTCCTGGCCTCAACCTTAGCCTCACGAGTATCTTGGACTGGGTGGTCGGTCTCCGTCATTCGGATATCATCTGCGCCTTTCTCTTCATCTGTCTCATAACCTTCCCACACCTCCGCGACAGATCCTTCATAGTCTTCGCTTTCCTCAGACGCGTCCCGCCGTCCTTCATTCAACAATCCTTCCACCTCCCTATTCATCTCCTCTTTAATTTTCTCAATCGCTAACCTCAACCCCGGAGAAATACTCTCATCCTTCTCATCCCCCTCTTCCCGTTTATCCAAAACCCTTCCATCCCCATCTTTGAAATCCTCACCTTTCAGGCTTTCCACTTCGGTTGTCTCACCGGGGGTTCCGTTACTCTCAACGTCGATATCAATATCACCGACGTCTAAGAACCTCTTTCTCGGTCTCCCTCTCTTTTTCATCGGTGGTGCGTTGGGGTCTAACCTCATCAACTGCTTTTTCAAAGTGACGGATAATCCGAAGGGATCTTTGGTAGGTCTACCGCGTTTACGTTTTGCGGGACTGCCGTCTTCGTTCATGTAGCCTTCCTTTTTGAGGAATTGGGTTATGCGGGGGTTAGTGAGGTCGAGTTCTATAGGTGGGGATTCGGAACGTCGACGTCGACGACGGGATGTCGGTGGGGAGGATGATGATGAAGAAGAAGTGGGTTTAGATTTTATGGGTTGTTGTTCTCCTGATCTTTCTTGATGGTTGTCTGTCGATGGCCCTTCGTTTTCTTTGTTGTTTTGCTCCGGGGAGGTGGAGGGTGTGCTATTATGTTCTCCGTTTATCGGGTTTGGTGTGGTGACCGTTTTCCTTTCGCCAGAATCATCGTGACTGCGATCTTGCAACTTCCTCTTCTTGATACCGTTTATATTCTTCTCGCTACTATTGGTACCCTCCGCATTTGCGTTTAGGAATTTGTTACTATTGGATGGAGTGAACGTGGGATGCGTGATGTGGTGTTTTCCAAAAGCGATATCTTGGATTACTACCGCAGCGCTCTGTTGCGTGTGTCCCTGCGGGATTCTGATCTTGTCCCATGGAATCGTCGGTATGGTAGTGCCCGATGCAAGGATAATAGACCATAATAGATCGTACTTTGATGCTTCGGACCAATATTCCCTTACATGTGAAACTAACGGGGTCTCGGGGAGAGGCTCTGCTGGTGGTGAAAAAGTATTGGTCGTAGGGTTCATTTTCGTGGGTAAATTTATACTCTGGAAGCCGCCGGGGGTCGGGCTACTGCTGATATTGGGATTATTGTTATTCTTCGAGAAAGGGGAAGAGATGATTTTCGGAGCTATCGATATTGGAGTAAACCGCGGGGAGGACATCGGTGAAGTCGCCGTTGTTCGAACAGCGGATGGAGGATACTGGTATTGCTGCTGATGCAGCGGCGGTAAAGTGTCCATCTCTTTTCAAAATCGAGAGTGAGTAGAATATATAAACACTCCGGTCCTAGATATATTTACCGACTTCAGGCACGAAATATGTGCGGTCCTACGAGGCTGACCTGGTGAGGCCCGTCACGAATCGCTGACGCGTTGTCCGCTGAATGGATATGATTTTTGTGTTGACCTTGTCGTTTTTCCGGTGACACAAACCTGACGTCTCTCCAGACTGGTCGTATGTCCTATGTCTTGTGAATGTCCGACGATGCCTAGTTGCGTTCAAAACGCTGTGTAGCAAAGCACCCTATCTACTGCAGAGAAAAGGGGATAATAGCTGCGAGCATTCCTTCGCTTCCCTGGTAAACTGTTCGATCTTTACTTTCCACCAGAACCCAGCGTGCGCTGTAATATTAAATATTAATACCCCAAAACCCCGCTACGATGGCAGCGATAGCTCGAGAAGTTGTGTTGTTTGCTGTGATTCTGGGTGTCGCAGAGGCGCTGTTCGAAGGTCGCGAGGTCGAGAGGGCTCGAAGGACCGTTCGAGGGCGCTATCCTTTGCTTATATCGGAGGGGAATCTTTGAATGCGGGTGAAGGGGGGAATACGGGGCTTTGCGGATTATTTCTCTTTTTTTTCCCTTCGACTCTTTCCTGTTCTTTTTTTGTCTATATTTTTCTTATTTTCTTTTCTTTTATTTCTTTGAGTTTTTTTTTTTTTTAAAAAAAAAAAAAAGTTGAAACGTACAAAAAATTAGTAGAAGAAAAAAGAAAATCCCATAAGACACTTCTCCCTTCCCACTAATAATATCTAAAAACCAAAGAAGAAAACAATACTATCTCCACGCGTCGGCGAATAGAATGCGTGGTAATATCGCCTTTCCCATGCAAAACTCAGGAGACTCCTCGCATCCAAACGTCCGGTTATACCGACACGTTTGCGCGCACACATCTCATCTCGAAAAACACCCCGCAGCTCGTGTTCGACAAGTTATCCACGCATATCTATATCTAAGAATCCTATAGGTTTTTTTTTGAAAATATATTTACATCGATGTCACTGAATAGTATTCGTGGTTGTTTAGAAAACCAATGATACCGTTGCTTCTTGGTGGTTGATCCATATGGAAGGAGCTCACATCTACCTACTTGATTTCAATACTCGGTCTCGGGTGGCTAAGATTGAGGGAGAACCGGAGATATATTCCTTCTCGATTTGGTAGAAATACACCCTTAATTACTTGCAAATTAAAGGATAATGATGTTAAAAGAATAATGAGAGTATCGGCAATGCAAAAGCGTGTAAGACAATATAAATATATATATTGAGGGATTTGTGGTGAGAAAACCGAAAAGAAAAGGATTAAAATGGAACAACCAAGAAGAGGAGAGGATATGTACACAAGGGAAAGATCAAAACAAGAAAAAATACATTATAGTTAGATAGTACCTTTATTTTTTTTTTGCAAAAATCAAAACCAACCCACGCTCAAGTGATATTGAGTACAAAGGAAAAGAAAGGAAAGATGACTAATAGAAAGTGATAAAAGGAAATATATAATAGAATGTGTTTGGAACAAGAACTGAGATCATAGGCATCAGAAGGCATCGACCTTCTAGGGTATACGCTCGTAATGTAGAAATGAATAATAGAAAGAAACAACAACTTGCCTGGTGTAGAACCACCCGTCTTTCCCAACAAAATCAAAAGTAAAAGGAAAAAGAAAAAGAGATCGTGAAGGAAGGGGATCTTCAAGAAATTTTAACTCAGAACGCCAGCAGCAACCCGTTCCGTGGTCGTTGAAGCCGAGACTTTTCCCCCGTATAATACAATAGGCCGTTCGTTTCAAGTCGTGGGTGAATAAAAATGAACAAAAATAGACGCTTTACTTGACCGTTGCACATTGTCGTTGTATTATATCAAAGTTGAGATCATCCCGTCGTTTACGTCCTCTATCATGGAGTGAATCACACTCCTGGGGAACTCCCCGGTATTAGGTGTAGTAGGCGCGACATACGATCTTCGAGAACGAACGCCAGAGTTGTCTATATTCAGTTCACTCTCGCTGCGTTCTTCCGCGATCCAACTCGTACCGCTCAGCATGCGCTGTTGTTTCCGTTGTCGTTGACGGCTGGATTGTTTCTCCCGTTCCTCACGCATACGTCGCATGCTTTCTCGAGGACTGAGCTCGAATCCCGGGATCGGGGGTGTTACTTTACGTTCCAAAGTCGCAGCCCATCTTGTTTGCCACGAGGTTGCGTCATCACTGTTGAGGCTGCTCGCGCGGCTGGGGCTTGTATCGCTGAACTTACTGTGGACGGTAAGGGTTGATTCGCGGTTTTCCATCTCGCGCAAGGTGGTAGAAACTTGTAGAGGGCTACTACCGAGACGGACGCTATTTTCTCTATCTGGAGAGTCACAGAGAGGAATATTAACACCTAAGTGCTTAAGATTACCGGTGCTGGACATCTGTTTGAGACTAGGTGGCGGAGGTGATGCTGGAGATGCTGGAACAGGTGGTACGATATCGAGGCTCTGACGACGGCTGTGGTTGCTGCCTGAGCTGACCGCCCGTTGCACTTTAGCGGGTGGTGTGCGGGGTGGTGTGGGCATAGAACAACTCCGATGGGGTCGAGTAATCATTAGATTATTAGTACTGTGATTTGTAACGCTCGTATTAGTGAGGATTATGCTACCCGGGGTACTGGGATCAATGACGGTGTTGTGAGTCGTTGTGATGCTAGGGTTTATGCCACTATTGACGCTGCTAGTCCTAGGTGGAACGCGAGCATGAGGCGGTTCACCAGGATTAGGCATTGCAGCTTGAGCGGCTGCTAACGAATAAGCTATTCTATCTCTCAGAGGTAGCTGAGAGGTATCCCATTCGTCAAACACAGCGAGGGCAGAAGCTTCTTGCTCTCGAACTGCAATTGGGAAGTTTGCAGCATGAGGTGGAGGTGATAACGGATCCCCTCTGTGACTCGACTTTGGACGGTTGATAAGATTTAGAAATGGTGAGGTTGCACCGTGGAGACTCGAGCTGGATTGTGTGAACGGCGACGGCGCTAAAGCGTATTCGAACGGACGAGGCGGTGAACGAGGGGGTCGCACTGGTCGAATCGGTGGTGGGGTCGAACTCGCATCCCGGAACGAGAGGGAAGGCGCATGCTTCGAGGATCTGAATGGTCGGGACCAGTTTTTGTGCAAGTTCTGCAGGAGCAACATTGACCGTCTAACAGGCAGCCTGCTCTCTCGCTTTTCGACGTTGGAGTGCGTAGATAGCGGGCGTATGCCCATCGTGTCCGATGATGGTAGGTCATCGTTATCCTCAGTCAATGGTTTCCGTGCTGGGAGTCGACGGCATCGTAGACTGACCACAAGTGTCCAGAATACAACTTCCATGGTCAGTTTTAGGACCCAAGTGGCAATCGCAGCTGTGACAACCCATCTTGTATCCTGAACGACAACAGTATCCGGCAACCATCTGAACTTGATGACGCTGACTCCCCATAGTCCACCCGTCGCTATCGCAATGGCAAGACTAGGTAGCCCCCCAACTAATACTGTGACCATTGCTGAATACCCCCATAACGAGAATATCAAAACCAATATCGTCGATATTATATTCAACATTGACGCAATCACAAATGGTACCCGCAGCTGCGAATTACCTAGCCATGTGTAAACCGAAATCATCGATATCAATACCGCACTGCCTATCGACAACAGAAGCGAAATTGCAGAGATAATCCGTAGATATCGCATCGCAAACGGGGGAGTCCGAGAGATCGCCATCTGGACCAAGTTATGCCGAACTCAAGAGAACGGCCCGAGTTTGGAAAGCCAAAAAGGAATGATAGTAAAAGAATGAAAGGGGTTCGAAGATATTTCAAAAGAGTGTGTTTCCGACCAACAATCGCTCGCCGGTTTTATTCCTGAAGGTGCTGTTCCTCTTGCTTCCCCCACTACCGGATTTCCCTTCCTTCGAACTGCGTGCCGTATGATAACAAACGAGCGAGTGGCGTACAATCCGAAGAAATAAATCCGAGTTTTTCGATTACCCCAGAGGAAGGATTAGGACGATTCGAGATTATTCGAAAGACCAATCTACCGTAGAGACGAGGTTGCGTGGGTGTGGGAAAGGATTGCTACTTTGTCCCACTCGAAATAAATGGCATCGCCCAACGTTGACCCGTGAGATTATCGAACTGGCTAGGATACCGGGGCAAGGTATAAGAGGGGTAGAAAGGGGGGTTTGAAGGACTGGCAATGGTCTGCTCTTTTTTTCCGACCCTGCTGTGATACCGTGGCTATTACAAATGTTAGCGGGTGCGCTACCTAGAATCGAAATATACTTGGAGGTTTCTTGGTGGGATTGTCATACGACTTCCTGGAAGGCGGTAGGATTGTATGTGTACTTACCTGGATAACAGTTGGATTCGATCCAGCAAAATTGATTTCGTATGCAAGAGCCCGAGACAAGAGAAATAGGCTGGGTGCTTGGGTAATTTCCTTTGTATAGATATACTATCCTTCGCTAGTAAGGTATCTAGCTATAGACGAGACAGAAGAGTGGTAGCGACGGTGGGTAAAATGAGTGCGGAGAGCGAGCTGAAGTTGCATGAACGAGCGTATTGGGAAACTAGGAGCTATGTTGTTTCAAATGGTTGAAGAGTTCGCAAGGTCTCGGTTTCTTCGGGAAATTCTGGGAAAACAAGGCAAGAGGGGCTTGAACGAGTGACAACTAGTTGGAAACAAAGGAGTGTGAAAAGTTTTAGAGGTTTCTACTGCTCGCCTACTGCCATCAAGTCCGTCTGTGAGGTTTCTTTTCCCTTCGGCTCCTGTTGGCAAGTAGCAATGATTTTAAAATAGTGAACCAATTGGCGGACCTGTATTCAATTTTACCACGGTCTTCTGCTCTGTCAGACGTAAGAACTGGGCGGTCGACCAGGTCTAGACGAAACGCACAAGGAAGATGTATTCCAGGTCGGCCAATGAGTACGCTCTCTCCCTCGTCGGGCTGAAGGAACGTAAAGCAATTGTCGGGTTTCGAGTACGCGGCCAAGCCAACAAGTGTTGTTTGTGCGGTCTTCACCTGCAGGCTGGGCTTGTGCAACCAACTTGCAGAATATAAGATATCGGAATCGAAGCTCGAAGGAAGGGAAGGTCGAACAGGTACAGGCTGCTGCGGTCGATTGTCCTCGATATGAGAGAGCCTGTATAACGTAGCCAATTGCTGGCGAGATCGGGCAGGAATACCTGGAGAGAGAAACTGCAAGAAGAAAAATCCGGAGAAGGGCCTTGTATCTTATTCTCCGACGTAAAAAAAAAAAACAATAGCTAGCGAACTCCTCCGTAGTGTCCTGTTGTTTTGCTTCGACGGGTCATATCCCCTGGCCCAAGCACCTGGACCAGTTTGAGTCGCGTTTTTAACGGTTCTACCATGAAGGACGAGCTATCGATAACGCTTCTACAAAGGCAGTAATTTCCGCTAATTTTTGGCTGCTAGTCTTTGGGTATTGGTCCTAATACCTTCCTACACGGACAGTATTTGGGTGGTAATGAGACCGTATTGAGGCAGTAATACTGCGCTCCCAAACGTCGGCTCTGCGTTTACAGCTCGAAAGCGCATAGCGGCGCAATTAGCAGGCAAAATGGACATGGGTCCGGCCCCAATTTCCGAATCCCTGCATTGTAGACAGACTCTCTGTTGAGGTCTTATAAAAGTCCGATGTGATCCGCTACATCGCTGGCCGACACTTTGTTTACCTGCGAAAGTGGCCGTTCGATGCTGGCCAAAATCTCGGCATAGAGCGTTCGTCCAATATAACAACAAAATTGGTATATCACGGTATCAGTCGGAGCAGATTGGTATCATGTCCGCAAAAATATGTGAAGCAAATTTGAATGTGTTTTTGCCCTCAGTCCGGAATCATGTCGGGTGGTATGCACGAGATGTTGAACGATGATGCCGATGCGGTTATAAGAAGTGGCTGTTCTGTCCGACGCTTCCAAGATTTTAATCTCGAAGTCATGCAGAGTGGATATGTTTCACTGGCGCGCATTCTCCAATATGCCACCAGGAAGCCTCCTAGCGATGAATGACGTGCGACACATCCATCTGGTGGACATGAATTACAGCTGCCAACCACGCCGCAGATTCATGTTTGACATGGCACACAATCGAGACTGGTAGATGGCCGCCTAGAGAAAGATTTCTGTGCGCCCAACTCGATTGTAATGGCTGGCCGCGTTACCCAGTCCTCAGCGCCATATGAAAACTGCCTATCACTTATGAGGCAGCTGCAAATTTGGCGGTGATAAAGGTCTGGGTGCCGCTTGTGTCTATTTTGCAATAGCGCGAGTCCTGCCCTGGCCTGCGGAATAACATCTGGCCCGATATTTTCGATTGTTCGGCCCCAGATTTCCTTCTCTTTGATTGCTAAGAAAACTTCCGAAGCGGACACCTTTTGAGGTGGGGCTAAGGCTAAGGCCCAGGTTAAGTGTGGCTTTATAACAATCATCCGATCCTACAGAGTCCGCCATGAGTCGGGCTGGATCTTGGGATCTTTAGCCTGGGCGGAAGGCACTGCGTCCGCCTTGCAGTAGCAGAATGACATCCTCCACGTTTGTAGCTGTACATGTCAGAACGAGCTGGCCACGAAGTACCAGCGGCACATGCAGCATGCTGACCAACCGACTCCTGGCTCAGGGCAGTAGTCATACTTCGGCCGTTTGTCGCGAGACGGGCGTCTGTGATGTGCAGAATGCATATGACTGGGCCATACCGCAGGCGGACTTAGCAAGAATCCTCGCTTTCAAGGAGTCAAGCAGAGCAGAATGGTTCTGCGGGTTTCTCTGAGGGACGAGAAGGATTCGATCGCAGGGAGCTATATTCCGTGGTAGCGGTGGCCTCTCTCTCCCGGACGCTTCGATACTCTCCTGGTATCCGTACAATAGTCTGTTCCTAGCATCGCCGAGGTCGTCCGAGTGGATAGATAGCATTCTCCTTCGTCGTCCTGTCTGTTGTTGCTGTGGTCGAGAACATCTTTGGTGGTGTCGTTCGAACGAGGCTTCTTCTCCCTCTTCTTTCGCCTCTCTCTCGCCCAACGCCCTCCATCATCTCCAAACCAACCTCTCTCCTCCTCCCATCGACATCGCTGCACCGTCCAGCCATCCAGCTTCACGAATTTCCATCGTTTCCATCCTTCGCCTCGATCACGGTTACCGCCCACCATGTCCGACACGATAAAGCTGACGTTCAAGGTAACCGCTTTGCCCCACCATCTCGAACGAGACAACCCCTCCAGTTGCTCGCTCGCTCGCATCCAGACCATCCAATATCGGCATCGCCCACGGGCCTCCGGAGCCTTTGCTAACGCGCCCGTCGCAAATATAGGATCTCAAGAATGAAAGATTCACGGTCGAGGCCAGTACGACCGATTCGGTGAGTTCCTCTAACAGAGCCGCTCAAGCACCAAATCCAGCGTCACTAGATTACGTGGAGGGCCTCGACAACGAAGAACGCGGCTAACCCCGCATCCTAAATCGCAGGTCGGCACTGTTAAAGAACGCATCCAGTCCGAGAAAGGATGGGATCCAGCTTCGATAAAGCTCATCTACTCCGGTACATCATCTCCCCGCTCATACGACGTGGATTACTAAGCTTGGCAGCTGCTAACCAACGTGGTACCGATTTCGCAGGCAAAATTCTCCAAGATGCGAACACTGTTGGATCTTACAACATTGACGAGAAAGGATTCATCGTCTGCATGGTCTCGAAGGTACTAATCCATCCAAGCCTCCATATCTGCTGACGTGGCAGAGCTTCGTCGCCCGAAAGGAACCAATATCATTATCAATTCACGCAAAACGAGCTAACGAAATCGTCGCGGGTCATCTAGCCCAAGGCAGCTCCAGCGAAAGCATCTGGTTCGAATAGCGCGGCTGCTCCCTCGACGCCCGTCAAATCCTCGACTCCAGTTCCAACTCCTGCCGCACCAATCCAAGCCCCATCTACTAGCAGCGCAGCCGTCGTTCCAGAAACCCCAACCCCAGCACCTCAAGCCGCTGCTTCTTCCGCGGCACCACCTGCTGCCGCGTTCAATGATCCGTCTTCGTTGGCCATGGGCAGCGCCCGCGAGGCTGCTATTCAACAAATGACGGAGATGGGATTCGCGAGACCAGATGTTGAAGCAGCCATGCGCGCTGCATTCAATAACCCAGACAGAGCTGTCGAGTATCTCATGAGCGTAAGTTGTGCCTTGGGTTTACACTTTTTAAAAAAGCCGCACCATCCTAACTCAAAATACAGGGAATTCCTGAACATCTACAAAGAGAAGCCACACCCGCCCAGTCATCGAGACCACCAGCTCAACAGCCAACTGGAAACGCACCTCCCACTACCACCACCAACACCACTGCAACCAGCCCACCAGCCGCAGAATCCGATGAACCGGTTAACCTCTTTGAAGCTGCTGCCGCCGCTCGACAAGGCAGAGGTGCTCCTTCAGGTGGCGCCAGCGGTGGCGCTGGCTTGAGCGCTCTCGGAGGAGCAGCCGGTGCCCGGGATCTTGATTTCTTGCGACAGAATCCCCAGTTTCAACAACTGAGAAATCTAGTCCAATCGCACCCACAAATGCTCGAGCCAATACTTCAGCAAGTCGGACAAGGAAATCCACAACTTGCGCAATTGATCCAACAACACCCAGAAGCCTTTTTGCGGCTTCTAAGCGAAAGTCTTGAGGGTGAAGAAGGAGAACTCGGAGGTGCCTCTGGTGGCCCACCTGGAACCATGAGCATTCCGGTCACTGAAGAAGAGAGAGACGCCATCGAAAGGGTGCGTATTTCTATAAAACTATCTACACCGTATACATCAAGAATTGGAGCTAACTAGACGCCAAACAGTTGTGCCAACTCGGATTCGAGCGTGATCTCGTGATCCAAGCCTACTTTGCCTGCGACAAGAACGAAGAAATGGCCGCGAATTTCCTATTTGAGCAGCCACCAGATCCGGAGGCTTGAAGCACGACACGCATGTTACGATATTCCGATTTCATGTTCTCCTTTTGTGATTCTTACGTCTTTGTGGATCTCTATTCCTATTCCTACTCTAGCGGTCATCTTGTGGAACTTTGAAATTTCGCTGTTTTCCTTTGTGATCTTTTTTCTTTTCTTTTTTGGAATAAAACGAACATTAATGAGGGAGAGGAAAGACACAGCAGCAGCTGGGGGCGAAAAATCAATATATCTCTTTTCTCCTTACATTAGCTATCACTATGTGGTTCCGTTACTTTGATCAGGGTTTGTTTTTCTCTCTCTCGATTTTTCTTTTATCCTCCGTCCTTTTCCGTTTGTGAGAAAATGAAAGGAACTATGAATGCATCACGATAAATCTCTTCTCTCGACTGCCCTCCACGAAACACACGCGCATCACAGCTGTACAGACGCACGCAAAATGATATAAATTATATTGTTTCGATACTAAGGGGGGGAGGAATACTGTTATTTCGGTCTATCGAGTAAATTGTCTCGATTTGTCTGCGTCTATCTAGTATAAAACAAAACAAAACTTCACCAACCGACTGTTCACAAAATTTCCCAAGCTGGAATACTAGCTGATATCGCTGCGAGATTATCTCCCAAGCAATCAATTTTCCGGGTACGGCTATCCATCTGCAGCTATCCGAAGCGATACAATTTCTTTTCTATCGCCACGAACTCTCGTTCCTGGAAGTTAACGAGCGGGATATCGTATTAGAGAGTGGGTAGCCTAGTATCCAGGATATTTGATACTTCAGATATGCAATACCTCAAAACTCGATTACAATACCCGTCAATAAATCATCACGAAATTGTAATATCGATATTTCCCTTGTAATAATAATATCCACATCGCCTTGGATCAGGTAACCTATAGTTGTTTAGTCGATAATAGTCCTACAAGACACCAACAGCGGAATATTGGTATTAAGATTATCGACCAGGAAATTATCGTATACTGTGTATAACAAAAGGTTACACATCATAATGCAGTGCATATCAACCGGGTTCATCTATTTCCGGAAATATTGATAGATAATCGAAACCCACTTGTTCAGCTAGCTCGACAGAGGGGATCCTGTGAAATAGGATCACTGTTTTCGGGGTGGTACGTATAGTCGGAGAAAATAGCACAATATGTTATGAAAATATGTTCATGATATATCGTTGCGAATTATTATTCCGTCAATATACAGGTTTGTTATGAAATTTCATATAGATGGGAAAGTATATGAGAATGATATGGGTATTGCACTATCGCATGTTAATTGTATAGTAATCTCAAATTTCCCGCTGTCGAGCGATATTGATTGAATGTGATGAATATCGAAGAAGAGAGTGGTCGTTGCTACGAGGATGGTCCCGCGGAAGCGCGGTGTTCGCGATATCATCCACGCGCGACCACGCTACACACACAGAAAAAAAGTGTCAAAAGACCCTGACGAAATTAAACGCAGGTATGGCGTGCATATGTTACCGCTTGACTACATCTTCGTGTACGAAGGAAACTCATTAGGGCAAGAGCCACCAGCCACACGGCGCGATAAAGCCAGGAATATAATTTTAAACCTTGATGAGAACAGCTGGGGCGAAACGCACAAATTACAACATTCGCGCGGAGCTAACTGTCAACCAAATCTTATTCTTGGAGGTGTCTTACCTGATGGAGACTTATATATCATTCATCTCATCTCCATCTCAGATGTTTAATTTCCAACCTTTCGCTCTATTTTTTTCTCTCTTTCTCTCTCTCTCTCTTTCCATATTCAACATCAACATCAAAACATCAAAACATGCATTCGTGAAGAGGATGTTTTTCTTTTCCTCACGTCGATGCTATCCAAAATCCTTCGATGATCAACGGACATCTTCGTGTCTACCGAGATATACCAAGTAAGTTGCCTCCCTTCTATAACCCCCGGTTCAATCGATCGATAGATATTCAAACATGGCACCTTCCTTCACCTAAACCGGTTATCCTAATAACCTAACCCCGATAGGAAGTATCAAGCCCATCATATGCAAATAGTCTACAGCACCACCCCTCCTCATCGATCCATCCGATCCAACGACTTGATTGATTTATTGACTTATTGATTGATTGTGACTTTAATTGAAACATTCCTCTTCTCTCCACCTCTCATCTAATAATAAAAAAAAGGTGGTAAAAAAAAAAGGCGTCGCGATTTATACAAATACGAAGAATGTGATAAAAGTAAGCTCTCGGTCGGTTGGATAAAACGATACAATGAATTTCCTGAATAAACACCTGAAGACCCCCTTCACTCCCACGATAACAGATAAATCAATGGAAAAGAAACATACAACTAACTTTCTCTAATGAGCAACAGGGGAAAAAAAAAGAACAATCGCGGATGAGTTTGGAAAACGCCGGTTGCACAAAGATGAAACAAGACGGGAGCCACTCTCTCAACTACTCTCCTCTTCAAAAGACGAGAATTAGAGATCGCGAGAGAGTGACTAAAAACAATCGGTAAGGAACGGATAAATCCCCATATAGCAAAAACAAAAAAGCTGTCTTGGAAAGAATACGCGTGCTCAAAACTCTGGATTCGGAAAAAACAAGTAGACGGATATAAAGGTTAGCTACCACCCGTTTCTAGAACAGTTCTTCTTCCCCCTTCTCGCCAGGAGATATATGAAGACGAAAACAAAAGGCTGACAAAGGAAATATAGTAAAGAACGTGGGGCAGAGATAAAAACAACCTCATAGAAAACGACATATAAGCGAGTGGAGTTGGTATATATATATAAGCAGACCGAATTTCCAAAGCAGAAGGGTAAGAAGTAGTGAGTAGCGGTGAGTAGCAGCGGTGAGGGGCTAACAAAGAATATCCAGAGTGAGAAACACGCGGAAGAAGTGAAGCCTTGATCCGTACTTTACTCTAAATCCAGAGCAAGTATCAGACAAAGGTGAAAAAGCAGACAAGAGTGAAACCAGAGACAAAACAGAAAACAGATCGCACGCGGTGACAGGATGGTTTGGGTATCAATAAGTTTTACAGGGTCTTCTGAAGGATAATCAAGATCAGATCAAGCGAGAAAAAATATTGTTACAAGGTAAGTAGGCTGTTAGCTAGATTGAGGGAAATGGCGACAAAAAAATAAGTACGGATGACGATGAAACGGAAGCCCGAGCCGGATAGACGATAGAATGATAGGGCTTTCAAAACCCCTCCCTCTAAAGCTAATTTGAGTGGTCAAGGACTCTCGATGAAGACGACGAGAAAGGTTGAGATGGGGGGAAACAGATGTTGAAATGCAGATGTAAACGACTCAGATGAGACTCCGACAAATATTCCACTGATGAAAACTCCGAATGATCAGGCAAATGCAAGCAAAAAGTAGTCCGTGAACGAAAACGAGAAAACCCGAAGGCCGTCAGTTTGGAGAAGAAAATCTACTCGATCAGTAGATCCGGTTATTTTTTCGGACGAAGCAAGGAGAATAGATAAGGATCGGGAGAGATCACATGGTACGACGGATCGTACGTCTTATCTCCTCTTGATCCCCTTGCTTGTTCTTTGCGATCGTCGCAGCGGCTCCAACTGACCCCTTCCGTTGCCCTGCATCCGAGCCCTCTTCATCTTTTCCTCCTTTCTTTTTTCGTTGATGAGACCCACGCTGCCGGCTTCCACTAAGCCTATCCATCGTTCACCGACGCTCATACCGTCTCTTCCGAGTGTATTCGCACACTCGGCCCAGTCTCGTTCTGATAATCTCATTTTCGCGAGAACCATGCCGACCAACTGTTTGTCTTCATCTTCGCTCCAGGGACCTAGATTTCGTCTCGTTGCGGACAGACGTTTCGAGGGTGGTCCACGGATACGGGATCTTTTCGGTGTGACAAACGGGTCGTCTAACAGCTCGTCATCCGATTCAGGGTGGAAAGTCGATGTTTCAATTTTAGGAGCCGGAGGGCACTGTGTGGGCGTCCCAATCGGGTCCGGAGTCGTGAAAGGGTGCAAATGTCGAGGTGTCGAATCGTTCACATCATTCACATCATTCGAGATGGTAGAAGCGTTTCGCTTTCGCTTGTTATTCCGGGTGACTATCGTATAAGTGTATCCCGAGGCTGATGCACGAGGCGTATCATCATCCACATCCATCTCTTCACCCGAGGATTCGTCACCGGGAGTCGTCCATGGTGTATGCTGTGGGATCAACTGCTTGGAAGGCGTCTGAGGACTGGGTGTCCGACTAGGTGTCGGTGTCGCGAGCAAAGATTGAGGATATCGCGATTTTGAGAGAGGGTAAGGCGGAGGTGGTGTTTGATCCAGCGATAACAGATGATTTAACGCTACGGAGGAGTTCGCGATACGTTCACTTCGGGGTGTCAGCTGGATTCCCTCTTGCGCTATGGAGAGACCCAGACCGACGGCGGAGGAGAGAGTCGGGTGAGAGTTGGAGGACGGTATCAGGGAAGTCGCGCCATTTCGGTGGGCCTGTGAGCGTGTAGTCGTCCTGGATCGACTGACGCGAAATGCGTTCTCGCAGGGGAGAACGGAGGGGAGAAGCATGTGAGCGGATAGAGGCGACAAAACGGCGGCTGTCGACGGTGGTCGTGGGAACGATGATGGTGGTTTTCCGGGTGTGGTGGGAAAAGGACGCGCGAATGGAAGGGAGCGAGACCGGGAGATGATGCGGAGGAGAGATGTTTGTTGATTCTTATCAGAGCGGAGGCTAGACCTTTATAGTTCCGGACAAATACGGAGGCAGGCACTTGTCCAATATTCGTTCGGTAGTGAAGTCGAGATATCTGAGGGTGATGGAAGAAGGACGGCGGAGGACGGTGGAGGTTGATGTTGATGATGAGGTCGAAGTGAGTGTGTGTGACGGGGGAAAAGGTGCGGAGGATGAAGGTCGTGTTGCAGTCCAATCCCAAAGCTGATAACACGTATTAACCCACTGGCCGAACGCAGAATGTCCAGGCGACTTGTCGCTGATACTCGGAGAGTTATACGAATAGTACTACTACTAGGTAGTATATGCTATACGGTATATACTTGTTGGAGGAATGTTTAGAGAGTCAAGATGCTGTAATATGTGAGGGGGCCGTGGGTTAGTTAATGAGAGCGGGAAAGTGCGTTACGGCTACTCCCAGCAGACGGGCGATTGTACCCTTCTCTTAGTCTCTTCTAGTCTCTCTTCTCTTCTCTCTAATCGAATCAAGTTTCTGAGAGGAAAAAAAAGGAAAGGAACGCTTTCTTTTCTTCTTCTGTCGGCGGCTTGCGCTTCAACGAACGAATCGCTCCAATTCCCCACCAACCCGGCCGGCTTCAAGGGTTTCCGACAAGGGCAAAGGGCACCTTCTGCGCAAATTTGAAGACTTCCTCCCAGCCAGAATTCACTGGGAAAGGACACCAATTTTGGTGTGCCAGATGAGGGGAAAACAGCCCAGACCCTTAACCCTGGGGTGTCCTGTCCTTGCACCTGTCAATTGAACAATAAGAGAGATGAGGGGGTGGAACGATTGAGGCGAAGTGGATTTTATTGCCCTTGACCCACGTTCCCTTTTCTTGCGACCTCATCGAGACCAGATAGCGAGAGAGACAGACGAAAAAGGGCGCGGGAACGGCTGTGTCAGTGATAACTATCGGACTTTCCCTAAGAAAATAAGGGTCCAAGACCGGGGAGGGGCTATTTGATTCTTGTCGATATCATACGACCTAGTGTCGAAGACAGAAGAAGAAAAAAGTCTAAATACGTGCATAAGAATACTATTGCATATGCATCAACCAAGGTGCCTTCCTTCGTATCATCTCATAACATTTCCCGACAGACGCAGCCTGACAGCAGGCAAAAGTTGCACCTTACGGAGAGCTCTTTTCTTTCCCCCTTTGCCTGTCAAAAAATAATCAATACTCCGTAATCTGAAATCAATCGAATGACTCGCAGCAGTACACCGGAGAGTAAAATTATTCTTCTAAATCGGCCTCAATAGGGTATGTGGATGCCCGTTACATCGCTGCATGCGCATGACAATATTTTTCTTCCTGCGCGATGATGCATGCGGTGCGGAAACACACACACCAGTGAGCCAATCGCTGAAATTGTGAAGGAAACGGTGACCTCGAACGGTCTTTTTTTCCTCTCTTTCGATTCGCGAGCGGCGCTCAAGCGTTTAAGGGTTCAAAAAAGATACCGATACTCTGTATCTGAAACCCTCGTTTCCATACTTTTTTTTTTGGACTTCCACCCAACCATGCATGGTTGTTTCCTATGTTTCCTTTCCAAAGAAAAAAAGCTCTCAACAATCCTTTCCCCGATGACAGAAAGTTGAGTAACCTCCTTGACCATTGAAGCGGGATATTTTTACCTTTTCCCTTCTTCTCCCCAAACCAAAAGGACGGGATCCTCTCCCGTCTTTTCAAAGCCACTTTTCCACACACGCAAACCCAAAAAAGTGAAAAAAAGAATAAAGTGCCGCTTTTTTTGGTCACCAGGTACCATTCGATCAGGCAGAACAGAGAAAAAAAGGAAACAGAATTTTCAACTTACGCGTTTCAATTGATCATGAGCAGCGTCAGAGAATGCAAAAAAGAAGAGAGCCCTCGAGGGCTTCTTCGTCCGCATGACATAATGTTTCATTTACCACACCTGATCTCATCAAATCCCCCATCTGTGCATCTTCACTATCAC
This sequence comes from Dactylellina leptospora, assembly GCA_036971365.1. NCBI lineage: Eukaryota > Fungi > Ascomycota > Orbiliomycetes > Orbiliales > Orbiliaceae > Dactylellina > Dactylellina leptospora. Next base: position 1,025,533 of record JAJTUC010000006.1, read on the forward strand.
CGAAGATCCTACTCTCCCGCAGTCGATATAGTTATCCTGACTTCACAATGACATATCCCCTCCATCCCCGTCCATCGAGATAACTCCTCACAATCGGTCTATTTCTCCAATCTATCCCAACACCCATCTTCCATGTCCCGATGATAGTGCAATCGGCCCACATGCAGATAATACTTACGATGACTGGGGCGGCGTGTTAAGACTCGACCGTTTCCCACTATTACCCGTGTTTAAACTGGGTGCCAATTCCCCACACCACCTTTACGAGGGAAACGAAATAAATTTCCGGCAGGGGGGCAGCCATTAACGGCCTACGCGTTCCTTCAGAGAACGCGTGTTATTGTTTACGTTCCACGTTGATTGGATTGCCCGATCAGGCAATTCCGTCACGCGAAAAGGGGAAACTCGCAACGACCGCTCGCCGCGGTAAATGTGTTGGGCGCAGAGAGCGTTCTAGTCCAGGTGCCGTGATATTGGTATTCCCGTGAGATGGTACAGTAATCATGTCATCGCCACCGATGATGAAGCGATGTAAGATCACAGCATCATGCATGAGGGAAAAAAACGGCGGTAGAACCTTCCTTCGTGTTCCATTCAGGCACAGAATCCAGCTATTGGATAGATCCGTTGCAGTCGCACTCGCAACCTTCGCATCGAGAAGCTTGTTGCTGTTCTCATGCTTGACGCAGGAACGAAACCTCGCTTCCGTTTCAAACGCCTGCGGTTTCCTCTTTCCCGTTAGCTTTCCTTTTCCGATGAGCCAATCGCGAAGGAACATCTTACATGGCAAGTCAAGGAATACCAAAAGTTACGTTGGATTTTAATACATGCACGACATCGACGCCTCACGTGGGAATGGAGGGCTTAACCTTGAAAGAAAACACACAACTGTTGCGCCAACTTTGACTGTGCGGAAGCTCGGTTCACTTGTTTACGGAGAAACCGTTTATTTTTCTCTCGTGGCTGTTAATGTGCGGCAGGTTTCTAGATTGAAATGTCGAGGATATCCATGTCAGTTTTAGAAACATTGGAAGGATAACACCAGTTGGGCTTGCGGCTGTGGCCACGTCTTTCGAGTTTATTTAGCGTCCAGTAAAATGTGGCTTTTCGTGGTTGGGCTTTCGCCTGAGAGCTTGATGCAAGGCGAGAAGGTCTTGAAACAGTACCAAGGTTCATGAAGAGCTGTATATACATGTGACCACTTCGCAATATTCAAGACCATGGAATTGTAAAAGCCTCCGACTCTAGGAGGTATTAGAAATTGCGACAAAATCCTGCGGATTCGACAAGAGTCTATGAATATTTTACTCAGAGTTGTGATGATCCTTTCTAAGAGCTTAGAAAGTGAAAACTCGAAGGTTGTGTTCAATAGAATACTGCATCAACATTCAATACCTAACGCCTGAAGTTGTGGACATAATATCATTTATAAAGTATCAAAGAGGAATATGAGAATAAATAATTTCAATCCAAAAAAGCTCGAAGGCTTCTTAAGAAATCCCAAATAAAGAACAGACAGGATGTTCGACGCAACTAATCCCAATACAACTCCTAGTATCATAAAATCTTCTACGGCGGACTAGAAAAATCAGATATTGCGATTCAGAATAGAAGTAGTTAGCTCTACCCCGATTAACTAATAAAGACGCACGATATCCTCCTCAAAGGATACGTAAATATATGAGCCTTGAGGTATGCCCGATGCTCTCGTGCTTGCAACCCACAACACAGCGACAATTGTTGCATATATACACAGTATTTCAGCTGCAGTGTATCTTCGTGCGCCGCGTCTGGTCTACGAGACAAGATACATCGTATCATCGCAGCATTATTAACAATTGACCAAGTGTCTGTGTAAAACCAAGCTTTCCATGTCGTTGGGAAGATTCTTGCTAAGGGGGTAGCAGTATACACGCGGTGGCAACAACGTTAATGCATATCTTCAAAGGCACTGCTGTCAGAGTAAAGTAAATGAGAAAAGGGTAAAAATGGTTCGTTTCCCTTCAACTGTCGGTAGTTAGAAATCTCGAGAAGCCGAAGCAGAGATCCGAATGAAAATAAACCCGACAATTCCAAATTTCGTTCTCGCGAATATGAAAAAGAACCACAGTTACCGAAAAGTAGGACCCTTGTTCGGAACAGAACAATGGAAGTGAAACCATGATAGCTTTCCCGAAAGAAAAAGAGAACGATATAAATGTTATTACAATGATATTGCAAGATCCATCTCTAGAAATGCCGTGCTAAAGAAATATGAACCGACGGAGAAAATGAAAGTACTCAAAATAGACACCGAGAAAAAAGGACATGAGATCATCATCGAAACCGGTCAAGAAGAAAAGCCGTAAACCCAAACAGGAGAAGCCAATTGTTTACTCCAAATAAAAACCTGGATTTTACCTTCCTTCCACATTGCTCGGATCTGGTAACGGCGCATCACCACCCTCCAGCACCGTTTCTTCAACTTCACTCACACCAACATTCTGCTTCCCGCTACCGCCAACCCCACCAACACTTCTAACCCCTTCATCAGCAGCCCCGACTCCAAGAGCAATGGTAGCCCTTCTTCCAGCTTCCAACCCTACAGGATCATCGTGATACCTGTGCACCCCGTTTCCGACGTTACTACTAGGTCCACTGATACTCGTACTCGTAGTCCCACTACCCGATCTGCTAGCCCGACTCCGGACGCTTCTCCTTCCGATATTCTCCTGACTTTCCATCGTACCCGCCCGTTTTCTTCTCTCCCTTGGTGTGGAAGTTGAAGTGCCACCGTGAGATTCCCCGCGTAACCATCCACCAAGACTAGCTCCGACGCTTTTAACCTTCCGAACTTTCTTGTTATGCAACGCTCCACCGACATTCGATGGAGGGTAGTTGTGCGGCGATACCAATTCGTCTTCGAGAATGTTGTCAACGCCTCTTTTCAGCGTATCCGCGATGACTGCTTGTAATTGATACCCGACGAATAACGGGCCGGGAGTGAGAAGTGAGAACGAAGAACGGTTCGGATTTGCGGTTGGGGGGGTTGCAACGGGTGTTGTGGAGATATTTGCGGGACGGCGGGATGGACTTCGTGATTTTGTTGGAGTGAGTGGTTGAGGATGGTTTGGGTCTTCGAAGGCGGTTTTAAGAGGCGGTAGGAGGGGAGAAGATTCGCCCGGATGGATGTCGGATCGCGCGTGGGAGCCGTGGGCCGATGGAAGTCGTGGGCGTGAGGCATTGGAACGGACTGATGTCGAGAGGATTGGTTCGGGTGCTATTTCGGAGTATGGAGTGTTATTGAGGGAGGAGACGCGCATGATGGGAGTTTCAGCGCTGGGTTCGAAGTGGTATTCGTCTTCTTCGGTTTCTGAAATCGCGGAATCGTAGTAAGATTCGTGGTCGTCGTTTTGAGCACGCTTGCTTGAGATCAAGTAGACACCGAGGAAATTAAGTAGGCAGCCGGTCAAAAACTTGACCAGCCTCGAGGTATCAGCCTTTTGGAAGTCACGATATAAAATGGCGGAACCGGTGACGGTGAAGATGTTGAAAAGAACACTGCAAACAGGTGTTAGCAGGGAAAGAACCTAGGAAGACCATGTGTAAGAGCATACAATTGAGTAGGTATAACTTGGGTCGAGTCGAAGCGTTGGAGAGACCGGCTGAGATACTTGATTTGTAGAACAGCTGTGGCGCCGAGTATGAATACGAGGAGGTAGAATACGGGGTATGTGACGATTTTGTATAAAGCGCTTGAGAGCAGTGAAGAGACGCCCTTTGTTGCCAAAGCAGTATAACCACCTTTGAATGTAATGTTAGCAATTGGTTCTGCCGAAAGATGCTATGAGACCATACCGAAAAGCCCAACCAACCCGAGATCGATGAGAATAAATTTTGACCCGTAGATGTTGCTGAGGTAGAGCAAAACAACCATCATGGAGCATGTGACGCCAAAGTAAACTTCGAACGGTGTTTGGCTGATTTCCCACCAAATCTGCCCTGGCGTGAGCTTCTCTTCCTTTGGCTGAGAGCTAGAAACGACTACTCCGACTCCAGTGATAGCAATAACGACTCCTAAGAGATCCCTCCTTCGGAATGGCTCCTTGAGCATCAGGGGTGCGATCAGGCAATTCGATGCTAGTGCTACGACTCCCAACGGCGACACAATCGAAGCCGGCGCAAAACCGTAGGCCAAAAAGTTTCCACACTCTCCAACCGTCATGAGGATAATGCCTGCCCACCACCATTTGGATCGTAGATAAGGAGGTCCGGGGGTAGCCCGACCATTCTTCGACGGTGACCGTTCCGGTGATTCGAGTAGGTATTGATCTTCTTCGTCGGTCTGGTTCCGACCTCTTCCCTCATAATCATTGCCTTCGGGACTATCGTAGGTATCGGTCGAAATCCAACTACTTTCGAGGTCTTCTTCTTCACCGCTTTCCGGACTTCGAGTTCCTCCGTTGCCTTCCGGGGGGTGTAGCAATCCGTCCTCCGCACCGCTGGCACCATTCCTGCCGTTAGCAGCACCCCCTTTGCTGGCAGCTAGGAGCTTTCTCCTCCTTCTCCTGCTTCGGCGTTTGTGCTGTTTTCTCTCTTGCAGGCGTAACGATTTTTCACGCGCGAGACGGATATGCGCGTATTTTTGAATATTGAGGGCGAAGGAGATGACAATGTTCCCGGCGATGGATATGACGATACCGATGAAGGAGGACCATCGAGGCGGGTGGGTCCCGCCGTCGTTATTTCCGCCGTCACCAGCGTCGGAGAACAAGAGGGCCCTGAGGTCGTCCATGGTGGCTGCTGCTGCCGTAACGGTCGTCTTCGTGCGTGCTCGTCGTCAACGGCAGCGACGCTGAAGCCGGAAGACCTGATCAGGTCCCGGGAGGAATGAGATATATACGAGGTTGAGGACGTAAGTTTTTTGTCTCCGGTGTTTGTCGGGCGGGCCTTCTGTGTTTGGCGATGGAGTTGGCTCGGTTCGGCTGGAAAGGTGCCTGGCCCTTATTATGTCAAAAAACGGGTAGCGTGGGCCGACGTAGGTACGTTCAGCATGGAGGAATAGCTGAAGGAGACAGCAGATATCTCGACTTCCGCGATATCTGAGTGAGTGAGCGAGTGTCACGAGAGCCGGCGGACGGTGTCGTCTGCCACCGGGTGGAGTCGACGACGACGACGACGATACAACTCTCCCCTCTCTTTGTGTCTCGTCGAACGGGTGGATGAACGAGTGAATGAACGCGAGAAATCGTTACAGCTCGCGGCCATGACATCTTGTCCGACCGGGATTCGCCTGGCGAATAAAAAGCCCGCGTTCAAACATGAGCCTGCGAAGACTCGCCAGCGAACGCCCTTGGGCAAGTGGGGTGGTGGGCTTCATGACCTGCATTCACCTCGAAGCATGTGCTTACGTGCTGTCTCTCCGGGCAAGAGAGAAATCTCGGTTGCTCTTCAGCCCGAATACGTTAAATATCATCTAGACTGCGAACAGGAGGGTCAAACGTGACCATCTTCTCATTAACATTCGCAGTGAGAATATGTTTGGGGGTCCATCCCTGTCACTGTCGAAAAATATCCCGAATGTTCTATTGTTAGATCACATACGATAATAGTCGATTCGACAACATTGATATTGTCGAATCTGCCACTGCTTTTCCTGAACAAGTCAAATATATGGAGGATAAAGGCTACGATTGCAAGTCTACACAGATATCTCAACTTGTAAAAACTTCAACATCCTTTCCAAAATCTTCTGGTCTCCAGCCAAAGTCCCAGTTGTCTCCCTTTCCCCCCATCCGACAGTCCACCCGCCTCCAAAATCAAACAGCCAGATATCTTCCTGCTCATCTATGAAAACATTACTAGGGCTCCCAGTGCCCCAAAACACACCAATTTCATGCAACCCATCCAGCGTTTGACATATCTGCGTCGCCCACTTCTCCCTCAACGCCTGAGGCATCTCCGCCGGGTTGATGTTTCTCATACTGGTTCCTGGTATCCATTCCTGAACGAATCCGATAATCTCGTCATGAACAGCGTGTTTCACATACCCTAGTAGTTTCGGAACCCGGATATCTTGCGAACCCGCTTCACGGATCCTTTGCATGTTTGTGATCTCCTTCAACATCTCTTTATCTCGTACCCTCTCGTCAGCTTTGCACAACATATCTGTCCCATCAACCGTAACACGATAGGTGCCGCAGCGCCCGAGTCGTGTGTTAGAAACAATTATTTCCTGGGAGGAATATTGTGGAAGATCATTGTGAGGTAGAAACTCCGCACGCCCCGGCTCTGATAACATAGTTTCGTCGGAAATCCAAGGACAATTAGCTCGATTGACGGTAGGGGCACCGTCCACTGTCTTGTATTCCAAATAGATGATCTTAGGGTAAAGCACCGAATGCAAAGCTCGCGGCTCCGACAACTGAGATCTTTTCGGTAGCGTATCAAAGAACTCTTTGCCGACTCGGACAATCTCATCTATGACCTCGTGATTTAGCTCCAAGTCTTTGTCAAAGGTGTCAACGCCTTCCTCGGCAGCAAAACTTCGGGTAAGTTTCTCCAAAAGACGATCCTCTGCGAGAACTCCGTAGAAACCATTATCGAAATCGCCATCCTGATCTGTTGAAGCTACTTCCACGGAAACGTGTGTGCCGTTGTATTCAAAATCGATGCTTGCTGCTTCACCTAATCCGCCCCATCCGCCCACGACTCTAATCTCGGGCACTTCCTCACTCGTGTCAGCCATGATATTGAAGCAATAACTAACACAACGTCGAACAAACTTGGGACAAAATAAAAGAAAGAAAGAAAGAAAATATTTTGGTATGGTGACACCGAACACTAAGAGAATATGATATTTGCGCGTCTACTGCTTTATACCATTTCATACGCGCCCGACTTTGCACTCGATCTCACGAGACCCAGCTTCGCGGGAAACAAAGGTCCATTTTTACCCAGACTCCAGTTTTAGCCCAGTTTGCGTGTCGCAAAGCACAACGCAATCACCATTTCCCCGTGCCTCCTCCTACCCGCCAGCGCTTGTGTTTAAATGTTTTAAGGGTCACATCCGGGTGATGCATCTCTCTCAAGGTTTGTAGGAAATCTCGGAAGCAGGTCCTACCAAAATATGACCCCGATTCTCATGATCAATCGTCGATGCTAGATAACGTTATACGGTAATGTTGTGTGTTGAATAACAGGGCGTTTGCCAGGCTACCGATGCCGCCTGATGTTGGAGCCTGGTTACACAAATCACCAACCTGAGGCGAACATTCACCATATAAACACTCCGGTGCGACTCTACTCCCATATATAGGATCATTAGGGGCATCATTCCCTCTCAAACTGCTTTCCGGTCACGAAGATTGTCCGACAACCACTCTTTTTACGTTAGGAAAACATTCTATTCATCGCATTGATCACTGAGACAGGGACAAACTTCTCGCAGGCCCCCGCGTCAAGAGCGAAACAATGATTATCCCGACGGATATCCTAAAACGCGGCGTCGAATACGCTGCCAAAGACGACAGAAAAATCACAAAGAAACAGATAATCTGCGCGGCATCAATTTGTATTGTGATAATATCCTTTTTCGTGGGATGGTACATAGGCGGAAAACTCATCGATTGGTGGACCTGGCGCGAGAATCGGTTACTTTTCGCCGCGAGTGAAGACTTACAAGTTAACGAAACCGTTGACGATATTCCGACTTTTGTGAAACCGAAGAAGGTTATAATTAGCGAGGTGGGTGGAGGTGGTGGCCTGAAGGTTAATGAGAGTGAGAAGGCTCTGGAAGCGCTGGAGGAAGTAAAGGGACTTGTTGAGGAGTTGCCTCAGTATAGCGAAAAGGACAAAAGGGTGGTCGAATCCTTGAATGGATAGTCCTCTGTGAAGTTAATGTGCCTCATGATGGCATCAAAGGCGAATCTCGATATTTAATGTATATATATCTACAGATCCGTCCCCGAGTTATCAAGTCAGCCATCTCTATAATATACGATATTCGTAAACACACAATACATGGCTGAGGTGTCGCCACATGCACTGACGGGTGGTATTTTTGATATCAGCGGGTAATCTCTACGAGATCCCCCCCCGTTTGGAAGACGGTTTGGCAAATCGCTAGCTCTGGTTGGCCACACCAGGCTTCCAACCCATGCTTCAAGCCGCCAATGAGGCTAAAGCATTCCAGAATTCCTGTATGGATGGCGAACATTGGACGTGCCAAAAACAACACAAGATTATCAGGATGCAGTTTCGCGGCACAGCGTGCTGCACTGCCTTTTGAGGCCCTCCTTCTCGCGCCTGCGAGGCGAATTGATCTTATCTTTGTCGATGCATCGAGGTAATTACAGAGAGGGGAACGATATATATTACTTAGGGTCGACTTGATCAAACCTGCGGGTCTTCTCAAGATGTATGATTATACTAAACTCCAACATATCATTTCATTACGATTCTTCAGGAACCAAACCCGGACCGTCTCCGTATACCAAGCGTCGAATACCAAAGTATCCAAGTCAACCGCTTAGCCCATGATATAAATAAAAACTCCTCATCAGGCTTCTCCAAAATATTAGAGCTATACTTCAGCTGGGGACGTTGAAACGTCTGCTCCACGAACACCGACAGCCACTGTCCTGCCCAACCGTGTAAATAATGGGAATTATTCGAGTCTTCCGGGGAAAAGATACTTCCTCACCGAATAACAGTCCCCACAACGGATTCGAGGAAGGCCCGACCTTCCCCACTTATAACCCCAACAATCCCTACAAAACCGAGAAAAAGAAACCGAAAACCTCATCAGGACCGAAGAGTATGTAGTTACCCCAACCATATATTGTTTTCAATTTCGCCGGGCTATCTGATGCAGCACAACCTCACTACCTAAGCAAGAAAGCTTTCTCATTAATATTCTATAATAGAAACGGAGACCGAAGTACCAGACTTCAGCGACTTGATCCCCTCTCCGAATCCATCGCCCGCCAGTGTCCGCAATAACCCGGCAACGGTGTATGGTAACCCCACCGGTGCTGTATCATACCGTCCCACGCAAACGTATCAGCCTAAAACTTCCAATTCATCATCGGACTCGAATCCGGTGCTTGTTCCAGCGATCGTTGGGAGTATAGCTGGATTACTTGTTCTCATAGCTTTCGGGTGTATGATATGGTGGTTTATCAGAAAGAGGCTAGATAAATCCAGGGAAGAGAAAGGTTTGGAAACAACGGATAAGGCTTTGGAAGATGATATTTCCGAGACGGATACGTTTGTCGAAGATGTAGATATCGATACTAGACGGTGATCTAGAAGAGTTTGTTATTTTATACACAACGAAGATTAATGACTGTATACGAGGAGTATTTATTATATTTGGCGTTTAGTTTGTACATCTACCATCATCGTCATCATATTTTTAAAAGCAACGGTAATTTTTCTGTCGGAAGTTTTCTGTCGGAAGTACAATCACCGCCAAGATGCAAGGCACCAGTAATGTACCTGAGTTAAAGCAAACAAATAATCCGGAAACGACTCTACGCACGACCCGTGTGTCATGTACATGTAACACAACCGCATTCTTTGAAGATTTTCTGTGCCACCGAGATTACCGAATCCTGATTATGGGGCGCTTCGTTCTCCAATGAGGCTCTCGTGCGGTGTTCGCTCCGAATGATTTTTTGGTTTGCGATAACTGTAGGGAACCGTCGCGAAATGCAGTTCGCCATCGGCATTTCCCTTTTAGGAATTTTTTTGACTTCATGAGGACTAAAATTTGGTCGGGATTTTAAGGTGCATGATCGCGCCACGAGCCTACTTTAAGGCGGTTGTATTTTCTTTTATTGTGTTCTATTACTTGGGAGTTCTCAAGGCTGAGGATAGCTTAGAGAAGTTTTCCTCAAACTTATAAGTCCAGTACCCTTTGCAAAGGGGACCGATTGCCTGGTTTTAAATTTTTACCAAGAAGACAACAAGTATGGACAAAGTATCTCAGGGGTCTTGAATTCGAAGAGACAGGCTATAGCAACAGAGAGGATTCTATCGATAGAATGATTTGAACGACTAGTGCTCATTGCTTGTATCGCTTGAGGGAGATAATTACTTGCGAACTCCGAGTAAGTCTATCATTAATCCAAATAATCTCATATTAAATGTTTTGAATGGTAATGAGACTAATAATTCCCCCAGAAAGAGGGAGTCAACTCACATTTAGACCTACTCCATACTCGGTACTTCAGTTTAGAGCCTTACCGATCCGGTTCTTCTAGAAAGTTGAACATCGAATGCTGATCAGCGTTCAGCTGAATGACAACTGGTGCGATTATCGCGAGAATAAATGGGTGCAATGTCAAAACCAACTCGCCATATATCTAAAACGCGGACATCCACGATATCCTTCACAGTGTACTATACTACAATCACGCTTTCATTGGATGGCGATGTTTCCTGGCTTAGGTCTTCTTTTTTGGCGACAATTTCTACAGATGTATCCACTACGTCGCTAAATATCTCTACGAAACCGATATCAACGAGCTCTACACAACTTACTCTGACACTCCCGGACACTCCAACCTCGATTACGAGATATACAGCCGCACCCGTAACGCCGCGCCCAAACTTGGGCAAGTTTGAAATAGTGGATCTTTTCCAGGATAACTGGCCACTGCTTATAGCAGCGGGCATGACATTGATATTTCTCATCGTGGCTTTCGTTTGGATTCTATGTGATTTTAGAAGGAAGCGCGGACTTAGGGGTAATCCTGCATTTGCATCCGATTCGGAAATATCATCAACAACCATGACATTGAACATGGAAAGACATCAACAGCTTTTGCAGAATGTATCTGATGACGCGGAGATGGTACCGCTCGATGACGCGGCGAGGAATGTGAAGACAGCTCCTGGTGTTTCATAATTGTATAGCTTGTTCGATGTATTTATGAGATTCTAAAAAGCGTACGGTTTGCAGGAGTCTGGAATGTTTTCTGATCCGTCTTTTATCTAGCTACTTGCTGTTATTGGGGCTTGGATGCTTTCCTATGGAATTATTGCACTCTGTGAAACTCGAATGTAACCCTGCGTAGGGGAATCGAGATATTGGATACCTACAGATATGTCCCAAATTGGTATTTAATTGCCTGTATATATCGTTGGAGAGCTTGATTGTGATCATAAGTTTCAGACTTCGACCGGCTATTTGGCTACATAACCTCCAGCTTGAAAGCTGTTAATTCTTCAAGCGTACCTAGGCATTGATATACAGCATTGGTTTACGGCATGGCAGTAACAAACGTCTTTTATGTCGGGAGGCTAGACAATCACACTGATTTGATATCTGTTTGTCGACTCTGTAGGAAAAGGCCGGATTGTCAAAAAACATCCAGTGTACCTTCTAGGAACAGATCTAGAACAGAATACATTAAATGGTGGCAAGAGAACTGCTTTCTATAGTTGCTACATCTGGGGCAATCCGACGAAGGAATGTAGCAAGATTTGGCGGTCTAATTAATATAAATATCCTACCATCCTTTCGATCTCCCCAAAATTTCCAGACCTGATTCGAACTAAGCTATAAATTTATGAGTCCTCATAGATCTAGATTTTATGATGGAGATCTCTGGGTAGTTATAGCCGCCACCGTTCCATTTTTACAACCTTGAGGAAGGCCTTCCTCACGGTATGGATGGCTATCTAATGCCGAAATACTTTAGTATCCTATATAATGTCTAAAAGTCCTCTTCATATATCCGAAGACCGGCTTATAATGGTGCCAAATATCGCTAGATATTTCACTATTAGAATTTCGGGATTTCGGACCACTTTGATACCTATCACAGCTATGTGCACCATCTTTACGATTACTAGGGAGCTTCGGGCCTTGATGCCACCTCATATGATACGGCTCCTGATGCATAACAACCAAAGGCCCCGTCATTGCCTCAACCGAAAAAACTGGAATCAGGATTGCTACACCTAAGTTGGATATAGTATCTGCTCAAAATCCTTGAGTATCGTCAAACGGCGAGTCTATTTCTTCTCCCAAGTCCTCAATAGACAACGTCACTAGTTACTCCTGCACCTTGTATTTGTGGGAAACGACTGAGTCGTCAACTCTTGCCTACTTTCTACTTTAGCGATATTGATTTCTGGTACCATTGCGCCTACATTATCATCAAACCCCACGGTTATCAGCCAGGCTGCACTTATCGCACCGCTTGTAGTGCCTATCACGAGGATCGCCACAACTTCTGGAATATACCTAATTCCAGGGATTGTGGAGGGCGGAGGATGTATAACTACCACAGGAGAAATATACCTTAGCGATAGACTCAAATATAGAGATATATGAGGTCGACCTACGAGCATATATTTATTATGTTAGTATCATTTTGTGGTATAATTCATTCCACGTATCCTTCGCTTTATTACAGGGTCTGAGCACGAGACAATTGGGGTTTAGGGGGCATATGTTTCTTTCTTAAACCATTCTAGTAAAGCTTTTGTATTTATTCTGGCCATATTTTTAATTATCGAACTTGTGGACTTGTTGTTCATATTCATAGATGCGCTCGAATAACTGTCATCATCTTCTTGAGGATCAGGATCCAATATTTTCCGACTCGCGAATCGGGATGAGAGATCTATATATATATACGGGGTCATGTGTACACACGTGTGCCCGCTCCATAAAGGTATAAATAGAATGTTCCCTATGAACCGTACATTCCCCCCCTTTTTATACCAACAAGGGATAAAATGAGTAAACGTCTCTAAGTTAGTTATCTCAAGCACTTATCTGCAGGGTTTCGAGGCGGAAGCCCATAACTAGGGTTTTCTCACAGTCCAGAAGTGAGTGCCGGATGTAGGTACGAAGTACATAGACCAAACAAATAATCCCAGACATCCTCAGAAATACATAATTAATATGAAACCGACACGTTTTCGGTTTAACCCGAACGTGCTTCTACCCACGGGCATCCCAATGCAAACATCCCCGCAGTACCGCTATGAAAGTTGACAGCTGCAAGGATCGTTACAAATGTTGATTTCACCCGTAAATTGAGTGGCCAAAATTAATTTTGGTGAGTTAAAATATCGATATAGTATCTCAAGCGGGGTAAGAGAGCTCTTTGATCTCATTCTTTGCTGTGAATTAACCACTGGTATACTAGTATACTTCGAACATACCTGTATATACCCCTCTCCCATGAAGATGCTTTATATGTTGTTGCTTGCAAGATCCTGTAAGAATTCCCACACTAATATTTACATACCTCACTATCAATGCCTGATAAGCGTCTGAAAGATTGAATGGATCATATCTAACCGATCTTGTTTCTCTCCTAAGTTTCTAAGCGCCAGGATTGCCCCACTTTAGATATTCAGCTGCGAGATCACGTCTACCACAGAATTTCCCATTCGTGGGTTGCACGCAACTAGAACAAATACAGATAAAGTGTTTCCACCCTCGCCACAATTCAGATAAAGTTGATCTGTGTTCCATTGGAACCCTGAAATTCGAGTCACGATTTTTCAGAATGGGCGTGATTGGGGAATCTCCACCTCGAATGAGGGATGCGGATTTAAGGTAACGCTAGGACGGATTTGAAGTTTAGACTATAGGATCCTCTGATATTGGTTCTCCACCAACACTAATTTCTAGATCACAAGGTTTTCCGCGGCGTGGGCAATATACAGAGAAAAAAAATCCCACTCCTACAATCAACCACATAAATCGAGGCGGTAACGTGGGTTTGCAAACCCACGCTAATGCCTTGGTTGATTTCCAGGTTGCCACCTGTTGAGACATCTGCGACATCAAGAATGCGAATATCAGATATCTCTGCCGTCTTTGACTATGTCTCCACCATTGACTACCAATAGAGGCTCGGGCCGACCACCACTTGCTGATATCACCTTAACCACGATCATGCTAGTCCTCGTGATTGCTCTCGCTATCACGCAGTGGCATATGAAGATCATTAGTGACTATCCAAAGAACTTCAACCTCCTTGGCCGCTTTACTAAAAACATTTAAGAGACAAGTACTTGTTTACTTACAAGTCAATTGCTTGACTCCGAGTAAAGTTGAAATGTACCTACCTGTACCACGATTCATGCGAAAAGTTCCCGCTTCGCCGGATTACACGATCTCGTCTGCCTGTTTCGAGTATGAAACCTAATTTATCATCTCTGTTCCGTTCGTTCTACCAAGCGCTCCTGGTTTCCTTATCCAAAGAGTTCGAAGCGATCTGATACACGCAGACACCGTATGGCCATATGGGCATGGCGCCGCAGCCACCTGCAGACCCTGGGAGGGGATTGCTCCCACGTTTTTTCCTGTGCCTCGAATGCTCCTGCATATACATGTGATCTTTGCTATTCTGAGATCACGTCTCTCTCGTATGTAAGTACATGTATCGATAGCCTGATGATAAAAAAAAAAAAAAAAAAAATATTCTCGTCAGAAACAAACCAAGGCCAGGTTTTTCAGGAACTTAGTATCAGATCCGATTCGTAGATGGTCACATAATCGATGCCCCCACACTATCAAGTGGAAAGGGTCAGCGTTCCCCACTTTTGGAAGTGTGCCTGATGGCCCCATTCCGTGTGTTTGCTCTAATGTCCTCGACTGCTCATTTGCTGAAGTTTGATTGCTTTAATGAAGTTGAGCTTGGCGGCGGCCAAACAGGTCTAAGTATCGATAGGGCACAGTGGGCGCAACGCGAGGCCGTTGAAACAACTGGCGTTCAAGCGAGAGAGTCGGGGTCTAAGAGTGCATGTAGACAGAAATGAACAAACCGTAGCCTAGATATATATAGACTTCGGGCTGGTTTTTGTTTGTAAGAGCTCTCCCAGTTCTTCGGGACCGTACTGACACCTTAAAAAAATTCATTCCCGCTCTTTTCAGTTCCTAACTCTCCAGAAGTAGCCCTGAGCTCTTCTGGAGTATCGATATTCTTTTCGGATTCGCGACAACGACACACCGATTCAACGGCCGGAAGGCCTGATAGCGCTATTTTGCGGACTTCAATAACAACTTATACCTCTTTCGCCTTTGGCGTCTGGTTTACGAGACAAAATCTTTTTTTAAAAAAAGATGGACTTAGTTAAGTCTACGTTTAGTACGAGCATCAGCTCGGCTACTAAACAAATCCCAACACTCTCGACGGGAATACCACACACCACGTTTGGTCTCCTGACGGAGTTTGCTGCGGCATCAGCCACAGTCAGCCCAGAAGATGCTCCCATTAGTACTTCTCGACAACTATCTCCGACATTCACTGGGCGTGCTGGGACAAATACGAAGCCAAGTATCGGGTTGTATGTAGGGCTTGGGACGGTCTGCCTTATCGTTGCGTCAGTGGGTGTTGGAGTTTTGTTCTGGACGGTGGCCAAGATGCGGCGGGAGGATAACCGAAGGAGGTCACAAGAGGCAATGGCCATGGAGGGTCTTGAAGGGCTCGATAGCACTATGCATACCCATATCTCGACAAACAGAGAAAGCGCTGCTACTTATAGCTATGATCTCGAATATGGAAGAAAGGATACTGTTACCTCGCCGGATTCGCACTATACTGGTACCTGGTATGATGGGTGAGTAAATAAATCTATCGGGGATTGTAGCTGGAGGTATACCTCATTGTGTTTTTCACTAACATTGAGATCACAGAGCAAGTGTAGCTTCGAATCGCCCGAGTGTCGACTCCAATCTTGAGCGCATAGATTCGGGCTCGAACCAAGCGAATAGCGACCCAACCCAAGCGCCGCCAGCGCGGATAGACCCTGTTCAGACTCGCATTGATCCAAACCAGACTCGCATTGATCCGCATCAGGCTCGCGATTAGACCCATGGCTTGAGCTTCGGATCATAATATATCGATAACTTATCCAAGTTCACGGAAAATTTGATACGACAAACGGCAGCTCTAGTTCCCGTTTGGAAATTCGATTCTACTATATTGTCAAGTTAGCTGGCTTATTTACCCTACCGATTCTTATCTGACCTTCGCATTTTCGCAATAACAACCGGCTTTCTTTATCTCTCGAATTTCACTCGCTACATTCAACTATACGAGGGATCTCGACTCGGGGACTGGATGGGAGATTCGATGGGTATTCCGAGACAAATATTTTGTGTCACCCAATTCCCGAACCCAAATCGAGTGCCACGACTTCCCCTTCCTTTGGATGGAATACCACTTTTGATTTATATTTCCAAGCGCAAGTATCAGGCCGGACCTGCGGACTTTTGATTCAACCCACACATTCGCTTTTGAATAATCATTTTTCTTTTTCTTTCTTTTTTCCTTTGTGCTCCGGTCAGATCTGCGATATCACTCGTCTGTGTGATCGCAGAATGACCAGTTGATACGAGGTTATTCTTCTAACCTCAACATTACGAATTATTTAACAACCCTGTGGCAAGCCCAGGGGTCCCAGGCCCTCGCACCGGAGACGACATAAGCGAGATGCAGCTATCCCAACACGCTGTGATAAACATGTCGACTGAGTTGGGCTTGGCCAATCCGCATCGAGATAATTTCTGGATTGGTCATGTCATTGGAGGGATGAAGAAACTATACCTAGGTATCATAAATAAATATCTATGGATATGAAATCATGAAAAAAAAAAAACACACTTAACATAATTATGAGCTATCGGTGGGGGTGTTGGGGTTTCGGGGAGGGGCGTCTCGGTTTAATCTGTATAATACCCATTTCCTGTAAATTTTTTTGAATCTAGTGAATACGGCACGACGATAATACATCTATTGGATGTTTGTAATTAACTTTAAACTTGGAAGACGATAGTGGTCGGCGGCTTTGTCTTAATCCACTTTCAAGGCTTAATACGAAGAAGATCGTACTCTCGGGTATGCTGAACATCAATGCACAAATGTCTAAAATAAGGTTAAATTATGGGACACGATGAGATATTTATTTTAATGGAGCCTCCCTTTAGTCTCTCTAGGGTCAGGGTTAGAAACATACCGTCGCGGGGTCAATTATTTGTCAGCACAATCTTGAGATCATCTCAACTAGTAACCCGGAGTATCGGCTAACACGGTGTATTGGGCTCGGATAGCTACTCGGAGATTGGGCTTTGTTGAATTCGGTGCCGGTGCGAGCTGGATATTTGTCGCATTCGATGCTCCAAGTAAACCACCATTTCAATATCGCGTTTGCTTATTCAGATATTTTGATGTCCAATTCACTATTAAATATCTGTAGAAAAATCCCCAAATATATGTACTACGGGAGTCGCTAAGTAGCAAAGATACGGTCTCAATTATGTACAACGTCAAAATTCATCCTCATCGGAGGTTCGTCTTCATAAGAAACTGTTGCTCCGGTGAAGGCGAAAAACTAGAGCGATCTTGATGGAAAGACTAGCCAAGTTACGACCTCAACCCCGATCCCTCAGAGCCCTTGTTGACCACCATATCCTTCAATATATCCTCCTTCTTCGGCGGCAGAGCTGCCTCCGCGAAATCGTCCGACTTGACCGCGTGTATCGTATAGGCATCTGTACCATCACCCCACCCTCATTAGCTCGGTCTATGATCCGCCACTCTAGCTCCGATCCGAGAGGTGTACGCACATATACTGACGACAAAAGCTAGCAATCCGACACCCGTGATAGCATTCCTCACGAGGAACGGACTCCGGGCACGGATAAGCGACTGTCCTTGTCGGTAGTCTGGGTTGTAATACGAAGATCGTTTGATGCTAGACGGAAGCAATCGTTAGCGCGGAGACCGAAGAATTGGGTATCGGATGACATGGATCGTACATCGGTAGTCTCAACGTTCGCGATGGATGCATTGTGCTGGTATGTATGGAGCGGTGCGATGTGGTGAGGTCGCAGATTTCGGTGGGTGGCGTGTTAATTAGAGGTGGGATGATGTTTGAACTTTCGGGCGACAGGGATCGGGGTTACTCCAAAATTTTAAGCCGCATTGCTCTCACCGTGTTGTATCAGCATATCTGGAAATGTTATAGAGCATTTCTACGAGAACTCCGATGATGTGAAGATTAAATGAGGTCATTCGTCAATATCTCCTTTTTAGCTGATAGCACGGAGATTTTGAAACTATGATTCAACGGAATCGTACTGAATATTGCGATAAAACATTCGCCGATTGAGCAATCTGAGATTGGATAACCTGAGATTGAGCCCTGCTAGATATATCAATCCCCTTAGATTGATGCAAATAGCATCATAAAGAGTCATCAAATCGCTAATATCTTAGTCAAAAAGGAAAATTGCCCTCCAAATACAACTCTTAAACAACCAAAACTCCATCGTCTCCCATCAGCTCCTCGAAATCCCCGACCCTCTCAACCTCTAGAGGTTCCTTATCTGTATCCGCAATTGCGATTTTCGAATTTCCTACTCCCTTAATCTGGCCCAAATACGCCATTGGCAGACTAAATCTTACTTTCACCATATCATCCTGTCGTTTACCTTTCGGTTTCTTCGGCCACTTCTCTTCCTTTCTTTCCTGGTGAATACTACCCCTGTTGACGAGACTATCTCTCCACGCCATGACGGTTTCGTATCGCTCTCTTTGTTTGATGTAGCTATACTGTGGTGTCTCGGCCGTCTTTCTGTGACCGCTTCTGTTGATCTTGGATAGATCGAACACGCTGGCGGATGTCGTAAAGCTAAGGAACTCCGTGAGCAGGTCTCGGCCCTCAGTAGTGAGATCCTCGTCGCGGAGTTGATCTTGAGCGAGACCTTTATTCGTCGGCACAAGAGGCTCAAACAGCCAAGCGTTGTTGAGCGTCACATCCGAGTCCCTGGCCTTCCGAGCATCTTCTCGCAGGAATTTAGTCGCACCCTGGAGTGTCTCGATCTCATGTTTCAAGGCGGCGACTTCGCGTGCAGTTGCTACAGCACGATCCCTTCCGGCTTTATCGTTCTCGTCAACCGGTCGGGCTTCGCTAGCAATCTTCTTCCATTTCACAACCTCGTTCTCGAGATTTTGCAGTTCCTCCGTGAGACTGTCAAGGGATTCAGTAAATTCCTTTTCACGGGTACCCGCATCCACGAGATTCCTCTCAAGCTCTTCAATTTTCTCGGCTTGTTTGCCGAGTGTTTGAATGCGAGATTCGAGGTGTTCGATGCGAACGGCAGCTTCTTCAAGTGATTGCTCCTGTTACGCATGAAAAAGATTAGTAAACAACATGCACAGAGTATTTATTCATTCAAACTTACCCGGAGTTTGATCTGTGTCGCCCTCGAATGCGAGTCCTCTTTCAGGCGACGGATCTCCTCTTCAACATCCACTGTAGCTGTCTTCTTACTCTTCAATTCCTTCGCTCTAACAACCCATGGTGGAAGCCCTCGCTCGAATTCAACTGTCATATCGAGGTCACCAGCTACAGATACCAACTCATTAAGAGCGTCGGTGAGAATCTTCAATTCTTTCCCACAGCTTTGGAATGGGTCCGAATCTATCAAACCCAGTAACTTCTCCGTAGACCGGTACATGACGCTCTGGACTTCGTTGAACATGAAGGGCTCTTCTCTACCAGGCGAGAAAAGAAGATTATAGAGATCCATCCCCGAACCACGCGCATATTCCGCGAGCTTTTTACACATCTCCTCGCATCGCTCGAATAGAGAATGTGTATCAGGTCTGAGAGTAAGAGATCGAGCCTTCAACTCCTCGAGAGATTGCATCACTCTTTTGGTGACGATAACTTTGGCACTTCTACAGTTTCCGATGAGCCCTTCAGCTTTCCGTACAAACAAAAGAGACATATCCGCTTCGTCAGCAGTGGGTGGTAGTTTGTCAACGAGAATTTGTTTCTGGAAATCGAAGCAAGAAGCAGAAGACTCGAGGTAACTGAGCATCATAAGAAGCTTCATATGAATATTTTCGGCATATCCTTCAAGGTCATTAGTTAGGTGGACTTCGCCGAGATGCGTCATTAATGCCAGCGTTCGGGATAGCTCATCCGCGACTTGCTTTTCCTTTAGCTCATCCTTTCTAACAGCATCGATCCACATGTTCAGAGTTCGCTCCACGGGCTCCAACTCGAGATATGCACCTCTGAGCTTCTCAAATTGTCCGGAGGAAGCGCTTGTGATACAGTTGACGAATCGGTCGCACATTGCGTTCACCCAAGTCAATTTGTCGCATATGTCGGAAGCAACGAGCGCTCGATCCTCTTGATTATGCTCGAATTCGACATTGAGAGAATCCTTGATATGGGATTGAAGTAGATGGGACTTGAAAGAAACCCGCTTGAACCTGAGGAGTGCTTGGATAGATTGCTTTTCCGAGTCGAAGGATTCCGATAAGTAAAGTTGAACCATTTCAAGGTGTTCGGCCGCTTCTTGTGCCTCCATCTTGCGAAGCTCGAGCTCGATGGTTTTGATTTGCGCTTTAGAAGCTGACATTTGCAGTTTGAAGTTGAGATCCATGACGGCTTTCGATCTGCTCGAGATTTCCTCCGCCGTCGATGCATTTTGCTGGTGTGAAGCGCGTAGATCTTCCAACTCATTATCCAAGTTCAGAACCAACTCTCTGAACCTCGCGATAGTATGGTCGTAGTCAAGGAACATTTCATCTTGCTGCATGATTCTCTTCGTCTGGTCTGAGATCAAAAGCTCCTTGTAGTCAAGCTCTTCCTGCATTTGTTTCTCCGTTTCAACGTGATTCACCTCAAGTTCGTCGGCTAATTCTTTGAGATTTTCGAGGTCGTCGATTGTCGCTTTGAGTTCTTCAACCTGCTCACTATAGCTTAGGTTCTTCTCGGTGAGTTCCTCCAGCATTTCCTCTGCACCTAGAGCATTATCTAGTTGAGAGCGGAGGTCTTCAATGACAACTTCGGCCTGCGATAGCTTCTCTCGAGTGTTCTCGTATTGTTCTAGAGGGAGAAGTTAGAATACTTCACAATCTACAACCGATATACGCATACCTTTAAATTGAACTAAATCATTATTGTCTTCTTCAAGGCTCTTGATAGAATCACGGAGCTCTGCTTCTTGCTGCATCGTGACGTCTCTCAAACGCAATAGTGCCTCCTTTAGCCTCTCATTCTGTCTTTCCATCTGGAGCCAGCCTGCTGTAGTCTTCTCTTCCGGAGACATTCCTTTGCTCAACTCTCCGTTCTCTTCGCGTAAAACCTCAACCTCAAGTTCAAGCTCCTCAAGCTTGGATTTATATGCTGCGACTTCGGTTTTCAGCACCTCGAAGTTTTCTTCAGCCATCTCTCGATCAAGAGTAGCCATTTCAACGATCATCTCGTTCTCTTGCTTTTGGTTCTCGAGCTCCTCCCGCTGAGTTTCAAGATCTTTGATTTGCTTTCGAAGGTCTGCGATTTCTGCTTGCTGTGGCTGCATTTTCGTCTGTAATTTCTGAATGATGATTTCGTATTTATCTCTCTCTGCTTCGATTCTTGTCATTGCTTGAAGCTTGTCCCGATCCTCCATTCGTTTCTTCTCGAGCAAGCGTATTTTTGATTTGAGATCTTCTATTTCTTTCGTTAGGGCAGAACTCGATTTGGAAGTCATACCAGCACCCGGCTGTGGCGAAAGTGATTCTCTCATGGTCGCTAACCCCGTCTTCTTGCTATCGATGGCCTGAGGTGCTCCGCCTCCCGCTTCGCCAGAAATGCTCAGCCTCGACCCGCGTCTAGCAACAGTCGGGGTGGTCTCTGGTGAAGACTTGCCACTGGAGCTACTCGCTATGCTGGCCCTCTTGCCAACCGTTGACGCTGCAGTTCTCAGAGGCGTGCGATTGACCCCCGTCTTAGAGCTTGCAGAAGATATCGATGGTGTTCGAGGTGGGACTGAGGTAGTAGGAGACACCAGAGAAGATCGTCGATTTCCTAGACCACCGGTCGACGTGGAAGGAAGAGCGGGGGGGCCCATGGCGCTCGTTCGGGTAGAAGTGGTAGACGGTGGACGAGCGGCACCCCCCGAGGCGGCTCTACCCCCAACCGGAGTCGACGTCCTCGTGCTCGCGCCTGATGAAAGCGCGCTCGAGACAGCGCGTGGAGCGAGTTTGGTAGGGGACTAATGGAGTCGTGAGCCAGAGATATCGACATTGAAAGGGTTGAGTGATTATACTCACAGTTACGCCGCTTAGTCTGGCACCTAGCCCTGGTGCCGCCTTTGGGGTTGGACTAAGGATGGTGCTCGTTCTCCGTCCGGGGACCGGAGAGGGCGACGGTCTCGAACTCGGTCCACTGAACGTCTGGGAAGGGTTCCTAGCCAACCCAGCAGCGGGGCCCGGTGTCGGGGTAGAGCTGCTTGCTGTCCTAGCAGCATTGGGATCAGGTAGAATCTTGAGATTCTGTGGTTTGATGAATAGCCCGTATTTGGGCCCTTTGCATTCGAAATACGGCTCATCTTGAACCGTTCCATCGTTCTTGCCAGTTGGCCGGTCCAACGCCACGCCGACCCATTCCCCTGGTGCAAAGTGAGTGGTTCCGATGTAAGCTACATAGCCGGTCTGGCCCTCGCCAGCTTTGACGTATTGTCCAATGGCGAGTCCGGACATGATGTTGTGCTCTTCCTCCGGGGGCTTCTAGCTCCGTTCCACCGTCTTCACAGGAGACTGGTCATAGTGATGCGGGACAGGTAACCTAGATTCGGAAAGGTACGCCATGGAGCGTTTGGGGCCAGCGGTTATTGTGAGGGAAGTTGAATGATTGTGGGATTGGCCCGGACGTAGACGCGTGGGGCGCTGTGCTGGGTGGTTGAAGTTGACGTTGTCGCAGTAGTGGTGAATGTGTGTTGCGACTAAAAACAGCAGGTTTGATCTCACGAGTAATATAAGTTCGTTGTTGGTAAGGGCCCAAATCGGATCATCGTTTTCCTTTAGGTCTCAACAACAAAATTAAAGAACATTTACTTCGGTATCAAGATGGACTTCGATAATTTCAGACCAGACATGATAAAACGAGTTGGGCCGTCGGAATCGGACGAAAATATTGATAGATCATCAAATGTGGACGCATCAGAAGATATTTCAGAATCAGAGGATGAATTGGCAAAAGATGCAAGAGCATGGGAAGAAGCCCGTCGAGAAGAAGATAGCGCTTATGCCATAACTAAGCTCGACCCGACCCCAGAACGTACCGCAGGCGATGTGTGGAACCGCTGGTGCGGGTAAGAGACTTATGAAATCTTAAGTGGCATTCGCTATCATCTAAACGCCAGATAGCAGATTTGTAACGGCAAGCAGAACGCCAGATCCTATTGGGTTTCTGAAAGGACTTGATAGATTAGGGAACAGTTATATCTTTGCTGGAATATGAAAATTTATGTAACAACTAAGATTGCATCTGTTCAAGACTATTTCCCGGCATCTGAGAATGACTTATGGACAAATCATAAGATGTGAATATCCTAAACCTGCTGAGGACGATATAAATCAGGCACAGTAAATTCTTATTGGTTACGTATGAAATATGGTTAATGAGAGTGTAGTGGATTAAAATAATCCTTAGAAGGGAGTTTAATCTTTTTGAAAGCAATGATATCAAAGATAATGCGAATGTTGATGACCTGTTTATATTCACACTTGGAACAACGGCAGCATTACCTCACTAGAGAACTGAATCGTCGTATGTATCGCGATCGTACGTGCATTGAAGACAATCTCTACATTAATTCTGTTCACTTTGACGCACGCATGCTTTGATTAGGTAACTCCGGCTCAGAGAGAGAAATGAGAGCAAACCTTGCTCATTTAATTACCTCTGTCTGAGATTTTTAGGTTAGGTGCATACATCAAAGAAATAGTCGACTGGCTAACTACAGTTCGCCTTTCAGCCCCACAATTGTGGGTAGCTTGCAAGCTACCCAGATATCCCCAGATATCCCCAGATACCCCAAAATACCCCAAAATACCATAGGTTCTTCCATCCTAGCGAAACGCATTTTCTAGTAGTTTTATGAGATCCATCTCTATTGATGCGTGTTGACGGTGTACCTAATAAAAGTCAGACACTCAAGCCCCATCAATATAGTATAAATGAGGTTACCCTTCGTGAAGCAAATTTTGGGCAGATTGGTCAGAATCTTTAGAAATGCCGGTCGCAACACGATAATTGACTGGTCCAATGGTATCCAATTTGCGGCCACCGTCTATTAGAAGGAGAAAAATATCAGCAAGTGTTTCTCCTACTTTGATATCTGAGGTATTATGGTCCGTATAAATAGAATCGTTTTCAAATTCTCTGGAAAAGTAGGCATCAGAGAATTCTTACGTTTGTGGCAATGGTTCTTGCCAGATACGGCCCAGTTAGAGCAACCTGCAGTACGACACCTTTGAGCAGTCATGTTGAATTGTTTTCGAGATGAGGGTTATACGAATATATTGATTTCTTATATCTGAGAGGTAGAAAGAGCGTTTTCGTTTGCTGGAGAATTGAAATGGGGTGGATTATGGAAAAGAACATGGGAAAGCGGTGTTCGATTCTCCTTATATACTCAACCTGATCAAAGAAATTGTGGCATACTAAGAAAGACGGCATATCAGGGACCTAGGTCCTGTGCGATGTAGAGGCCGATAAAGGCGGTAAGTAAATCAGGTCACGTAAACAGCAAAATAAGCTACGTAAAGTGGCAGGGAAAAAAAAATCGAAGATAAAGTAGGAGATCATGTAGGGTCATGGTACAATGTCAGATAACGGGATTTGATGCGTGCCGTGGATCCAGACGATGGATCCACGCATGATCATCCGGATTCCATCCATGGATTATGATTTGGACTACGATTTGGACTATGATTTGGACTGTGATATCGATTTTGATATCGATAAATATCAGCTATTTTTTTCTGAGGTCTGAACAGACGAATTTTTGATGTGGTGATATCATGATCCGATAGACTTTTCTGGCCAGATCTGGTGTGATAGCATCCCCCATAAAGGGACGTCCTCATGTCGTGGCAATCAAGTATACGCAATGTTTGTGAATGAAACTTAAAAGAAGACTGCTGTGCCTTAAAGCAAAAGCCCATACCTATTTGAGCCATCATGCGTATACCGTACGCGCGCGAAAATAATACGAATGATCCGCTCCTCATCCAAGAGAAAGACCAATGTGCTTTTGCTATTACTTAAAAGAGTAGTCTAGACCTGGTATTTGCGCGCGCGTATGCCATGTTCCCCACTCCAAGGGTAGCAGGCTTCTGCTATGGATGGATTCGAGACGAGGCAGGAGCGGCTAGTCTCATGAACAACGGGGCGGCAATACACACCAGAAAGCATCCACAGCAAATTTGTGCAGTGTTTGTTATGCCGTGCGAGTGAACCTTGCCAGCACCAATATTCGCATTTCTGCGCCACCTGAAATCCCAGCACGCGGAACAGCTGTTTTGTCGCGCGCCCCCGTGTAGAGTTCGTTTGCTTTGTCGACGCTTTGCCGTCCTTGGTGTGATTTTTCGGATTGTACGCGAGCTGTGCTTTGCTGGCATCCACCCATACGAGCCGCGAATCTCCCCTTCTCGCCAATACTTTCTTGCTGATCCTGCCTTAGAAATCAGAACGTACCGACCTATCCAACGGCTCCATCACGTATACCCCTATGAATGGATCAGCGGACGTAATATACCTAAGTAGGTACGAAAGGTTTATCTTTTGTTCTGTCTAAAAGGAACGTGCGGCCCAATCGATCAATCTCGGATTGAGCCTTACTAAAGATATGGTTCTGTCATAAAATCAGATCTTTCACCAACCACTTTCGAGAATCGTCTTGTACCATTGTCTTCTCTATTCGAAAACACCAGACTTCCATCAATCTTGAGGGTTTCCCAGATTGCTCATATCAGATTTACTAAAAATGCCTCTTCGTACGTGTACCTACGTATCTTGCCGGTTCCCGGCTGAGCGGTATAAGGGAAGCTGTATGATCTGCTCACAGCATCTCTGTGCACAACATCTATCCTCTGACTATCACGCATGTCCTTCGGTATGATCTCCTAGTAAAAATCTACATTATCTCATGTTCTCCGCTCACATTTATCATAATTAAAGTACAAGGATGGAGACAGTTATTGGAGTCTTTACGATGCAGCTAAAGCTGCTCAATTTGAAGATTTTCTAAGTCGCGTAGACTTCAAATCGATTGAATCGAAAGCAAGCAGCCTCCGTAGTGGTGTTCCCTGCAGAATACCAGCGTTTGCACCCGACGGCGACCTCGCAAAATGTAAAGAACTAGCTTCGACACAGACCGGCGGTCAAAATTGCAACGTCGACGTCGTCTTTGAGGACGGCGTCACTTGGTTGGCGAGAATACGACTTGATGATCCTCTCATACCACCGAAAGAGACCCAAAATTACATCCTTACGAGCGAGTACTATACACTAAAATGTCTCGAATCCTGGAACATACCAACTCCTAAAGTGTTCCATTATGAAGTGGGCAATCAAACTCCATCATACATCCTCATGGAGAAAATGACCGGAAGCCCTCTGGACTGGAATTCTGCATCACCGTCGGAGCGAACGAAAGTGATGGAGCAGCTAGCAGATATCTATGCGGAGATTTATGGGCATCCCTTCACAGCGTCAGGGTCTATATCGGACTCGAATACGCTAGGAGGACCCGTTATCGGAGGGCTTGCACAATCTCAAACCTTCGCTGCCCCGGACGAGCCTATCGGCCCTTTCACAAACCTCGAACAAGCGGCATCCGCAATCATTAGACATCAGCAAAAAATGCTTATCAGCCGCGAAATATATAGTCTTCCAGTTGACACATATCTTAGTTATATTTGGAGGTTGGAAGCCTTAGGCTTGCTCAAGGGCAGTTCGTCGGATGTCTTTTACCTCAAGCACTTTGAAGATAAAGGAGATCACCTCCTTGTGGATGAGAACTTCAACATAACGGCAGTCATTGACTGGGAGTTTGCCTCTACAGAGATTGAAGACCTTGCATTCAGCTCGCCCTGCATGATGTGGCCGGTGGGTGATTTCTATGATGGCAAAAATGTGCTTTCGGACGAAGAAAGGGAATTTATGAAGATTCTTGAGACGAAGGGTTACCATCGTCTGAGCAAGCTGGTAAAAGATGGCAGAAAATTTCAGCGTTTCTTCTTCTTTCTTGGCGGTGGGGCGGTAGAGGAACTAGAAGAGTTCAAGAACCTCTTCCAGGGTGTGCGAGAGAGTTTCTTAACGGAAGGGGATACGTTGAATTCTTATGAAGATTGGAAAGCAGACATGCTTTTGAGATACAAAGACGATGAAGGATTGATCGGGTTGTTGGCTAGCGTGAAAGGAAATTTCTCGACCTGACTTTAGGTAGAAGTTGATCGGGTTCTTCAAACAATGCATTCTATGAGCAACTGGGCTTTCGTTGAAATTGACACGTAGCGCTACCTGTAGCCCAAGACGCAGGACACACGAAAGTGAAATTGGTGCAAACAGTAGCAATAGCATCTGGTATCCTGGACCCTATCTCGTTCTGTCAGAAACACCATGTCAAACGGTCTGGATGCTATCTTGAAGCGAAAACCCCCTACCCAGTTTGAAAGATTTCTCGCATCTCCCAAACGCTACTTGGCAGAAATCTTATACGATCTTCAACCAGAATCGCTACCTTTATCTGAAGAATTCAATCAACGCAGAGTCAAGGTTGCTTGTATTTCAGACACCCATAACTATGAAATAAAGGACATCCCAGCCGCAGATATTTTAGTCCATGCCGGCGACCTAACGGATCGTGGCACACCCGAAGAAATCCATGCCGCTATCGACTGGCTACATGCTCTTCCTCATAGATATAAAATCGTCATCGCTGGAAATCATGAACTCTTCTTGGACCAAAACTACAAAGGAAAAGATATGGAGGCCTCAACACCCGAAGCGATAGATTGGAAAGGCTTGATCTATCTGAACAATTCAAGTGTCACTCTAGGATTTTCTGGGGGAAAGCGCCCGATAAAAGTGTACGGCTCCCCATGGACACCAAAACAAGGGAATGGCGCTTTCCAATATCCTCGGTCTGAAGACTTTTGGAGAAACAAAATACCTGAAGACGTCGATATTCTAGTCACACACGGCCCTCCAAGGCATCATTTAGATAACCATGCGGGTTGCGTTTCTTTGTTACATGAGATTTGGCGTGTTCGGCCGAAATTACACATCTTTGGTCATATTCATGCTGCTCGTGGGCGAAAATCAATTACATATGATCCCCTACAGAGGTCTTACGAGGTTCTTTGCGATGGGAAAGGCGGGATGGTACATATATTCTTCATGATTTGGAGTTTAGTTTTCTTGTACCTGCAATTTCTATTTAGTTTCGTAGTTAGGCCCAAAGATCGAGGTACATTGTTGGTGAATGCGGCGATGGCTAAAGGGCTTAAAAACGAATCCATACACTCAGATGTAATCACTGCTGTTATCAGTTACTAAATCGATACTTCTGCAATTTTCCTTCAAAAATTCAAGTATTGCATGTTTTGTAGTTCAGCGCATATCTTTAACCATCGGAATTCAATCTTATAAGCAGCATCAGATTCCTAAAGACCTGATACCCTTATTTAACGCTTCTCGTACATTCTCTACAGGTAGCGCCGACGTTACAAAATTCCTTGCTTTGTCAATCTTCCGTCGCTTGGGATTTAAGTGCATGTAAAGCGCCACAAACCCCGATATGATATGAAACCGATCCTCGGCCTTTAAAAGATCATACTCAGGCGAGAAAACCACTTTCACCTCCTCCAATTCCTTCAGCGGTCTCCCTGAGTTGTGATATTTGATGTATAAGTCCGGAATTGTCGTCTTGGAGAAATGGACGTACTGCCCGTGGAGGGTAACGCAGAAGCATTCTTGGTCTCCCTCGACGCTTTCCGGATCGTTTTCGAAATTGAAAGCCACTTGCGTTACTAGTGACAAGATTTCACCGGCGATGTGGTCTTCTGCAGAGCTGGGACCAAGATGCGTCTAAGAATTATCGGGGAGAATTCAGTTTTACGAATTAGGCCCTTATTAGGGTAGCCATTAGGACCACTTACGGTATAAAAAACTGCTTTGATTGGCCAGCGGGTATATGGTTTTAGAATGCCGCCTTTTATCACTTCCACGTACTGGCCACAATCCGTTCTCTGGAAACACGATTTCCCCAACGGCACCCGAAATCCCTTCCGATGTGTGCAATGAACCTTATACCCGATAGTTCGATCCAGCTTGTTAAGACAACGAGATACCTCGCTGAAGAAATCCGGTAAGATATGCCATTCAGATTTAGGCAATTCTTCCTTTTTCATTGGATCGGGTTTCTGAGTTTCCTCGATATTTCTAATCGGCGCGTCATGAAATGTGGTCTCGAAAACGGGATGTTGCCGTCTGTGGATCTGATGTTGACACTGTTCGAGGAGCTTGCGGAATGGTTCGTTCTCGGGTACTGATTGGAGCTTCTCTGCTGTGTTTTGCATGATATCGTTTATTTTCGCTGCTAATTCTTCCACTTCCGGTGATGCCGCTGGGAATAAGTCCGATATATCTTGGGCATGTTCGTATTTGAGATTTAGGCTTTGGGCCCGTAGGTCTTTGGCCTGGATTCGCGGTGCCATTCTGCTTGTGTTGTTGCGCAGGTTCAACCTGGCTAGGTTCGGACTTGTTGACTTATCGACGACTCAGTGCACCCGTGCTTATTCTTGTGCGGCTTTAAGGAATTGCGCTTTTCGAAATCAAGGAACGGCGCTATACGAGTAAGGGTCGTGGCGTAGGTGATGGAATGGAAGAGAGATTCGGTCTTCTGCAAGAGCGTTTGGGAAAATCTGGACTTATAAGTCTTATTGGAGTAAGATAGTTGATTTTCTGGGAAGGTCGAAGCTTGACAGGTAAATACACCAAACACAACGATTTTCGTACAAAGACAGAAGCTTCAATTTATATATTGAAGTTCGTGAGACTTCTTGCCGTTTTGAACGTCTGACAGCCCGTGTGAAGTTTATATGAAAGAACCAGTCGCTGGCCGGCGATGCTTGCGCAGGAGAGATTACGCTGTTGACGTCGCAATCACCAGCTCCTCTCTGGGCAGCCTAGCGGTATTTAAGGGCAAAGAAGGCATGGGGAAGCGAAACCTGGGCAGGTTCTTACCATTGCATCTTACCACAGACCGCTCAGTCTTACTTGAAAGCCTTGGCGAGCAGGTCAGACCGAACCCTACAAAGATCCAGACGATCAGATAGCTTGAGATCTTGCTTTTCTATGGCGCTGCGGGTCCAAGAGATACTGCCAAGTGGTGTCGAATTGACAAGACACAAGCGGAGTCTTTGGATGTCCGATCATGCGGGTGCTGACGACAGTAAATAGCTTTAGCCAGATTAGGGTCCACTGGGACAAGCTTCCAACTTTTGGACCTCACTGTATGTACCTCGCATGCCGCTCTTCATTCAAGTCATTTTGGGTACCTCTTAGTGCACAAGTGTAGAATAGTTAGCATGTATCCACAATCATATAAAAATCAAATGCATCATATAGAGTGGTAGAATTTTTTTTAGAAATAAGATATGAACGAGCAAGCCAGACACCACGCAGGGTACTTCGTGCGAGTCTACCTCGTGTTACAACGTAAAATTGGCGGGCGTAATGTACCTTTAAACATATTGGACCCCTGCCGCTCGAAGACCCCTCAGCCCTGGCACCAGTCAGCGGTTGACAAGGCCGTTAACTTTCGCTCGGTTTATAATCGCGCGTCGCCGACGTCGGTTCGTCGCGACGAATGAACGATTTGTAGCTTGAACGCTCATTGCCTAAATATCAAGCCGAACTCGTACAAAATAAATAGCAGTCCCTAGCTCATCGATAAGCTGTCACCTTTCAGCTGCACTTACCCGATCCGCCCCAGGTTTCTCATCCCCGCAACTATCGCCAAGCTTCCGTCCAAATCCCGAATTCTTTGTGTTGACGTGGGCGTGGTGGGGGAGAGTAGTGGGGGACCATGTCTTTGACGATGCAGGTTCCAGAGTTCAACCGTCAGGATTCTTTTGGGCTTCACTTGGTCCGGACACCAGCTAGTGACGTTGGATATACCTGCGAGTAAGCTGCCGTCTTCCTTATCGTCACACATCCACACCTTTACAGAGATGTCTTGTGCTCGTTCCTTCGGTCCGAGCGAGACGGGTTGCCCTTAAACTCCAATCGTTGGATGTTTGCTAAGATCTTTCCTTGTATTTCTTGATCTTTGGCTATTTCTTCAAAGACCGACTCGAAGTGCCAATACCTACCGCGATAATTCGTTGACCAAAGAATCAAATTCTCCAAACATGGGCATAGCGCTATCAACAATCGTTAACTAGTGAGAGTAAGTGTATGTAGTATGGCATCACCAATACATATTTTGTGGCGGCATTGACAGAGATCGCAGCGTCTATTTCGAGCAATTTCGGGTTGCCTTCTGGATTTCTAAGGTGCGTGTTACTCAAGTAAAAGTTATACCTACACAACCCTTTTCGAGTGCGGAATAATATAAACAAGTACAAAAAAGAGGAAATTTTAGGATTGATATAGCGTCCCCGGTTCGTATCGAAGTTTACTACATCTTGTGCCACAAATGCGCGGGGCTGATAATCTAAGGGTTTTTTGGTAACCAAGTCAGCCGGTCTCGTTAACAGACAGACCTTTTTGGGTGTTGGGAATCAATCTCTTTTCATCTCCGATCTAGTCTCGGATTTGACGCTTCAGTGTTTGACTGATCTCCGATCTTAAATGGATGCTTACTCCTCATAGCCGAAGCGCCCTTCGGTTTCCCCGTTATCTCCAGGTTCTCGCTCGGTATTAACCTCTTGTCCTCCGAATTCCGCTCTTGGTCTTCTTCGAACCCAATCGGCTTTCTTTTTTTTTTTTTTTCTTCAAAAAATACGTGAGATTGCCTTAGACTGTTTGTATGCATTATATTTTATATCAAATATTTCTGACATTACTTCATGAGCTCTTCCATTGAACTAGGGAAGCGTTGCCAAGAATGTCACAATCGGCAGGTCATGTATGTACATACGCCAAACGGAAGACCGCCCTCATGTCAAATGTTTGTCCGGATTCCGCTCGACCTGGTTATAATAGTTCACTATAACCGGGCTTTGGGAGTGTTCGCGGTTCTGCAACGTTACATTAGAAAGTGGGTTCCAATTTTTCCTGGTTTGCTGTAGTTCATAAAACGGCATTGACTGGCAGAAACGGATGGAGCTGCCTTCTCGTATCCTCATAGGTGGAGTGGCGCAATAGCTTATTGGTCTAGTCTTATCGTTCAGGTTAACTTTATGCCCCATGGTTTCACAACATTTCGAAGGTATGGAATATCACGCTAGAACAACGCATAATTAGTTATATGACCAAAACGCAGGGTGCACCATTCAGGTTGGCATTGGCGAGAAGGCTTAGAAAATTTTCGAAAAGCGTCACCTAGTTCTCAACCGTTATATCGTGAAAGGGTGGGTCGTCGACGAGCATATGCATGTGCACCTCTAAATGTATCGAAATTTGCCGATGTTAAACGACCATACACTACGCGTAGTTCATGTATTATTTTAGCATTGGGAGAGTCCAGCCTCTTGTACGTTTGACAGGCGCCCGTCAAGGCGTGTAGCCAGGATCAATTGTCAACGATACAACATCAAATAAACCGCATTGATACAGATACCTGAACCAGTGAGAGTGCTTATTCATACTGATTCGAGTTTTCGCATTCGGCGTCGGTCGTTATTTCTTTCTCAGTATTCTGTGGAAGCTTGTAACATTTTGCAACATTAACTCGTAAACCGTCGTGTTCATCGCTGACTGCTTGCATATTGGATGAACATATAGCCGTGTTGAAGTAGGTCGGGCGCCTTACAATAATAAGTGTATCTAAGAGGCCAGATGTTTTGAAGTCTGGAGACGGCTGGCTAACGAGTCTATAAGTATGCCATGGTCCCGAGGATGCCCTAGAATAGATCTATAGTCAGGGTATCAGGCTTCAGTCTTCAACATTACCACACCGCCCGACGGCATTTGAAATTGTCTATTATTCTCTCTTACCAGATACATTCTTTAAACCTTTTATATTTCTTAAGAGAAACCTTCTTTCGGAACGTCGTCTTCTAGGATGCATATCAAAATAACTGGTGCAATTGCTTTGGCAATCCTGGGCTTCTCCCCAGCTGTCTCTGGACACTGCATTATAATTGATGCATACGGGGACAAGGAAGGCTCACCACGCTGTATGGCGCTCGGTGCAAGTGCGAGTATACCTCGTACAGGGACTTCCCAAGCCGGATTCCAAGAAGACACGGCCGTTTTCGCGAGCCCCGCCGTTCCTTGGACGAAGCCTAAATGCCAGGGTTACCAGCCGGGAAAAGGCTCAAGCTGTTGTAAAAGCAGCAACTGCTGGCCCAAAGCCTACTACAAATGGGTTGGTCGTACTAAAGTACCTACCGGCTGCGGCACTACCCTCGGCAACATCAAGAACTGGGCAAAAAGTGCCCATCCCGTCCAATACGCACAGCCCTGGAACAAGAACACTTTCAAAAACGTTTACTATTACCAACAGCCTGTCTCTGGTGCAGCTTGGGTTGACATAAATGCTGAGATTACTCAGCGCGCCAATTCGAATGCTATACCGATTGTTACGCCTGGAGGTTATCTCAAGTTGACCCTTCACCAAGTTAATGCTGATGGCGGTGGCCCTTTCACTTGTCGGCTCGATGAACGTGCAAATGGCCAACAATGGAGCCGAACGTTAAAAGTGACTACAAATGTCCCGGGTAATAAGTACTCGATTAACAAGTACCAATTAAAGAAATGGCCACTTGTTGTTCAGATCCCGGCGGGTATAAGCTGCACAGGGGTCTATGGGGGTCAAAGTAATATTTGTATTGTTCGTTGCGAAAACAATGCGAAAAATGGACCTTTTGGTGGCTGTGTGCCATTCCAACAATGGACTCCCCCAGAGCCGCAGACACCTCCAGAACCCCCAGCTTATGACAACAACGTTGGCGAAACCCCTGTTCCCGATAACTACGAGGACGGAAGCGAATGGACCGATGCTAACAATAACTACGACAAGCGCGATTTCAATGTCACTCTCTTTGAGCGAGAAGTTGCGGCTGAGCTTGACGAAGAAGGAGCTGATGCCAAGAAATTTAGATTTCTACGCGACTAGCCGTTTTTGCGAGAGAGCTCAAGAGCATTCCTTCTATGCATAAGCTAACTACTGATCTGAATAGATAAGCTTTCTAGAATGATCCGTATTGGCATTTTATTCAATATCATTACCAAACCAATAGATTTGACTATTACTTAGATATAAATCTTGTAACATTGATGGGCAAATACAAGGGTGTTAAAGCGTTGGGGATGTTAATGCTATCTAAACTATCATATGTACAATAAATGATTTTGCTCATGAATGTCTCATTAGTGTGGACGGCCGTTAATAGCGCGAAACGGGTTGTTATGAACCTTACAGAGGACATTATTTCTTCGTGTAAGCACTGATCATAATAAATCTGCACCCTGGTCGCTTGTTTCTTCAATAAAGTCTATATCTGATCCTCGCGGTCCGCAAAATACTATGGGACCAGCGCATCTGAGCTTTTTTGGATCAAAATAATGCTGTGTAGCTTAGTCCGCTTTTTGATTGGCGACCACTATATTCCTAAAATTTTGTGGATCTCAGGTCCCATAATTTCAGTAGCTGAATGGCGTTTCATGGTGCTACTTGATGGTCATTGTAGTGCAAGAACAATGTGCGTCCAATGATGAGCCTAGCATTTAAGTACGAATGGTGGCCTCCTCTTCTTTCTCTTCCCCAAAGGAAAGCTTCCCACCCTATCCGTTGAGGTCGCAGGCTCTGGATACGTCCTCTTTAAAATTTCTTCTATCTCTCTAAGTGCTATCAGGTTTCCGGCGTATCAAATAACTTTACCACTATCCACGTCTTACTTCCAAGACATCAGTTACTAAATCCTTGTTTTCGAGCAACATGCGTTATCTTACAATAATTTCAGCCTCGATGGCGCTCTTCCAGATTGCTTCAGCTGTAATCACCGGTGATAGGGCCACCAGACTAAACATATATCTACGAAATGGTTTCGACAGGACTCGAGCGTTCATTCTCGACCATCATGCCAACCTGGGGGGCAACTACGAAGCAGATCATTTCATAGAGGTACAACATGTTGTTCAATTGATCGCGGCTCAGGGCGAAGTGGATGACAATAATGTGGACGCAATTTTGCAGAACGGAAATGATGCACGGAACATCAGACTAAATAACGTAGCCGAGTACATCAATCAAAGGCAAAATCTCTTTCGACTTCCGCCTACCGAAAACCTAGCCAAAGCGGGCATCCCCTGGGCTGAATACGCGCCTGGATTTCAACGTCGTCAGTATATCACGGACTATCTCGGATGGACCATTCAGGGCACGAATGGTGCCACCGTTGAATACTCTGTTCATTTTCTTGCGACAGCTATGGCAGACGCTCAGAACCAAGGGGCCGCTGACATGAGATATGTTAATTATGTCGGCAATCATATATGCATCCATATGGGGTGGGCTTGCAATGAGAGGCTCGGGTTTCACCTGCAAGAAAGAAAAAGGAAAAAAGACGGAAGGTTTGATTGTACAGTACTTGTAATTAATTTCATGCGAACGGCCTTTCAAACCATATGTATGATCAATTGAGTTTTACTTACGTCTAATATTACAATATATTGTCATTTAATCGCTATTTATTAGTTCATCGGCGGAACTCGAAACCTGTAGTAATGGTAATTTTTCATAATTTTCCAGTCATTCATCGAAATCGCTACCATAAGACTACAGCTGCACATCCCTAACTTGCAGTCGACTGTAAGGTAGGGATGTTACCAGGCCAAGACCAAGCCTACCGCTGGAATTTCGGTCGGTACAGCCACCCACAAACTATGTGTTGTAGTGGCGGTGCTATTCGTGTACTTACCCTTCGACCCCCGTTTAGTACATATTAGTATCGGGATCCGGAGCGCATTCCTTGCTTCCGGCCCGACATGCGAAAGGAACTCCTATTCGACATCGCGCTCCAATTCCGGCGCATCTGGTGCCCCTTAGTTAGCCCCAGTTATAGCAAGCACAAAAGCACATACACCCATACCGAACCCTGCCTCTTCTTCGCCGTCGCTCGTTTTCAGTTCCCTATTAACTTTCGTACATTCTCTTAATACCGCGCGTGCTCTCCCTCTCAAAAACCAGCTTACGAGACCGAGCGACGCAATCGCGTGTGTGTCCCACATTTTTTTTCTGACAGCCATGATCGGCCGCGGACCATTGTTCCTCCTCTTCTTCGCGGTGCTGCTGCTCGTCTCCTTCTCGTTGCTGTACAACTCCCACTTCACACTCCCGACGGATCTAGCAGCGAACCCGAATAGTCACACTGTAGTTCCCGGTGGAATCGTACAAACGATGGCGAGCAATACTATTGTCCATATCGTTCTACTCAAGTTTCCGGTAGAGCTAGCGTCAGAACAAGTGAAGCAGGTACGCTCTCCCCTTCCCCGCCACAACGAAATTACACAAGGTATTCTTTTACTAATCGACTCCCGCGCTTTGATATGTAGCTCTGCGACGCATTTTTCAAGCTTAAGGAGACTTGTATTTCACCGGAAACAAAAGCGCCGTATATCCTTTCCATCAAAGGTGGTGTTGACAACAGTACCGAAAATCTTCAGGTTCGCGGATTCCTACCCCCTCCATAACCCTCAATATATTCTTGTAGCGGATGTTAACCTGTTGGAATAGAATGGTCATACCCACGCCTTCGTCCTCGAATTCGCGACCCTTTGGGACCGGGATTATTATGTAGAGAAGGACCCGGCGCATCAAGTGTTCAAAACAGCATTGGGGGCTAGTGGATTGAAAGGTGTTACCGTGGTTGATTTTACGAATGGGACTCTCTAGGGCGTTTGATATTGCATTGGCATCGGATCTGGTATTGGTTTGGGACCTCATAAAATTCTTGCATTAAACATTACCATCAGGACAGAAATGAAATATCTCTTCATGAAATGCAGCCACACCATGCGCCGCCAGATGTTTATTATCATGTTAACCGGAAACCGTGTGGTTCGAGCTCGGTAGTCTGCCCAACAAAGCTCGACCGCGTCCACGTATCTCCTACTCTTGAAATCTTACATCCGTCAAATACACTACCTGATCCGAACCTTCTCCGTTTTACGAACTCTACTTCTTCGAGTTTGGTGGTTCCCCAATTCTGAACCATTACGTCTAATAATGCGATATCTACTTTGGTATCGCTAGGTGGCATCCATATAGCCACCGGCCAAACTAACCTCGCCCGTTTCAGTTTTTTGAACTGCCATTCGCCTGCGTATACCTCCATCATAATATCGCTAGAATGTGATGTATCGATGGTGAAACTAAGTAGATTCGGGAATTTGAGGGCTAGATCTTCTAAGAGGAGTTTCCCGAATCCGATCTCCAGCCTTATCGCTAAATACCTCACCGTGGGAAACACCGATGGTTGGGAGCTCGCCGGTCGTCTGTGTAGTATTATCCCCGGAGCGGTGATACTCAGACTTTTCAAAGTGCTCGTTGACGATTTGAAGAACAGATATGGATTGTCAAGTCCCTTATCCTTCTTCTCGAAATCAAAATATACCACGTCTTGTATCACCGCTTGTTCCAATCCGGCGGGGAACGATAATTGGGTGTTCTGCAGCTCTTCTAACGTCATACCCATGGCTTGAGTAATCAGCCCACCGTCCTTTCGGGACCATATGGGCGTTGAATTAGAAGATGGGGGCACCCAATCGCTACGAGGTAGCCGGGTACACTCTATCGATAGATTCTTCAAATTCTTGTAGAATGATTCTGTAGAAATCATTTTAAGAATCATTATTGGTAACAAACTCCTCAATTCGACGATTGCGAGGAATGGGATACTGAGACTTGTGATCGCGGGGAACAGGTTAAGATGGGAGCAGTATTCCCGAGCGGTACCGATAGTCTTGAGAACATCAGAGAAACCCAGGTTTCCGAATGTTACATGACTGATGATAGATCGTGCGACCAGAATGATGAGATTAGCCGACTGCGGATCATCCAATGGGAGGTCTTGAAAAACTGGACTGTTCACAAAAATCTTACCGAACTTTGGATCTCAGATTATAGAATGTTCCACCGGGTCGGAACGCAGCAAGCGACGCCGAGGAGAGTTTCAGCGAGCGAAAGAGATAGGGGATGGTGAGATCGCGACAGGCCTGAGAACACAAGGAAAAGGATCTGATATCACTGGCTGGCAGGTAGGACAGCACCAAGAGGTAAAGCTCTGGCGGCAAGCGCACGGAATTCAACGGCATCGTTCGACAAGAAGCGATATCGATGTTTCCACCAATCCGACGTCCGGCTGATCAGCCCTGAAACTGAAGTTGGCGCGCGCGGGAGTTCAGTTTCGCGATACTCGAAAATGGGTGTTGTCCGAGCGTGCAGTGTCGAGATGCAACCGGCCTTGGCGTTTAACCCCGAAAACCCGTCGCGGTGAACGGAGTAACATCGCTTCTTCTTCAACCTCAACCACCTTCTTCCCACCCCACGTCGCTGACTCCGGCCTCGCATTAGCCAAGGATCTATCGGCATCCTATCCTTCGCAACCTGATATACTCTCTCCGATAACTCGTTCGAGTCCACGACTATCTTGCGCGCGTCTGCCGGTTTACCCACAGGAAGCTCTATTCGCCACAGCCAGTGACGGCTCACTCCGCCCAAGATGGATGGCTTCGACATGATGGATTCCGGGACCGATGGTCCCATAGTCACGATCCGTAAGGTATGCTCGAGCTCCCCAAGATCTATACATGCCATCCGAGCTCTAACCCCTCTCGTAACTCTGCAGGCGGACTCGATACATGCCGACTTTGTCCTATCCAACGTAGACCTCTCCTTCGCCAACTCGATCCGCCGAATTATCCTCGCAGAAGTCCCCACCCTCGCCATCGACCTCGTCGAAGTCATAAATAACTCCAGCGTCCTCCCCGACGAGCTCCTCTCCCACAGACTCGGCCTCATCCCGTTAGAATCCTCAAACATCGACGATAAACTCCTATACACGCGTGATTGCGATTGCGACGGATACTGCGATCGATGCAGTGTCGTCTTGACGCTGGTTGCCAAGTGCACCGGCGACCAGAACGTAACTGTATATGCTCGAGATCTAGCTGTAGCCGCCGGAGCACAACTGGGGAGTCCCGTTATCACCGGTACCTTTCCCCTTTCAGCGCTCCATCGAGCTAGCCTCGTAGGATAGATGCTGATACTTTAGAACAGATGAAGCTGGAAAGGGTTCTATTATCTGCAAGCTACGGAAGGGCCAGGAGTTGAATCTTAAATGTATCGCGAAGAAGGGAATAGCAAAGGAACACGCCAAGTGGCAACCGTGCGCTGCTGTCGCTTTCGAATACGACCCTCATAATAAACTTAAGCACGTGGACTATTGGTACGAAACAGATGCGAAAGCCGAATGGCCGAAATCCGCCAACGCCGGCTGGGAGGAACCTGCGCAGGAAAACGAGCCGTTCGATTATAACGCCGTACCGAACAAATTCTACATTGACGTGGAGACCGTGGGGAGCTTACAACCCGATGAAGTGTTAAGACAGGGGATCAAATATCTACAAGAAAAGTTGGCGACCGTTATTGCCGGTGTCAACAAGACCGCAGGCCAGGGCGTGAATACGAATGCCGGCGGAGATGTAGATGGGATGGAAGATGGATACGGAGGTGCCAGGAGTCCGGATATGGGTGACGCCAATGGATATAGGAATTTCAACGATGGATATGTTACGCCGTACGGAGGGGCTGGAGGTGGTGCGGGAGCGCAGACACCGTTTGGTGGATACGGTGGCGGCGGGTACTCGAATGGGTGGCCGTGATGGAGGGTCTTTTTGACAAAAATAAAATTCCCTTCTCCTACGCGTTCGAATTGGCGCAGGCGAGGAGATGTGTCAATATGCATACGATAGACATGGAGTTATAAGGCGTCTCTGCTCTTCTTTGCTTCAACAGATTGTTGGAAAGGTCTTTCTGTATCATCAAGAACAAAATATATATCAACGGTTGATCACGTGACAATGAACGACATAATATTCGTTCAAGGTCGCGTCGAGCAATCAATGGTATGTATAATTTCAAGGTCGAGGCTCGGATCGTTATGCACGTGATGCCTTATTCGGAGTGTTCCAACAGCTAATGCCAGAAAGCGGTCTATTATCAAAAACATTTGGCCTTCCCGTGATACCAGTAAGATAATACCCGGTTGCACGGATTTAAAGAACGAAATCACGTACCAAGAGAGAGTATCGTTAGAACCATCAGGTGCTTCGACCCGAGTCTTTCGCAACACATACCCAATTCGGTCTCCAACATGAGTTAGCTTCGTGAATAAGTCGTGAGGGCGACGTAATACGCGTACAGCACTAGCTCGCGTAAAGCCAAGAGAAGAAGGGAAAAGCTTGATAGTATAAGCGGATACCGGGTTATAGGATATTTGATTCTTCGTAGGATAGTGATGGAGTTTGTGCATGGAGTTTATAAATAGTTGTGAGGTGTATATAAAAGCTAAAGTTCTGGGATTTCTCGAAGATAAACGGCTGTTCCGTTCGAGTTTTTGGCAATTGTCTTTTATCCTACCTTCGTTTGATTCACGCTCTTTTGAACTTGTTTACACTTCGATTAAATCAATCCTTTATATTCAGACTTCCGAAATCTTCACATATACACGAAATGCAGTTCTCTCAAATCTTCACCCTCTTAGCCCTAGCAAGGTAACTACTTTCTTTTTCAAATATCATATAATTACCGAGGAATCGAAGTAAATATCTGACATAATTTCCTACACACCAGCGCTACTGCCGCTATCGCTTTACCAGCAACACCAGCAACGCCAGGGAAAGGAACAATGACTAAAGCCGCAACTCCGCCCACGAATACCGCCATCATCGCGCCGAAGAAGAAGGTCAGCGTTCCTAAATGGACACCTGGGCAGAGTAAATTCAA
Source organism: Dactylellina leptospora (assembly GCA_036971365.1). Taxonomy (NCBI): domain Eukaryota; kingdom Fungi; phylum Ascomycota; class Orbiliomycetes; order Orbiliales; family Orbiliaceae; genus Dactylellina; species Dactylellina leptospora. Next base: position 1,066,523 of record JAJTUC010000006.1, read on the forward strand.
GGGTGGCAAGAATCCCAAGGTCACAGCAGAGGTATGTTGATATATCGTTTTATCATCTAGATGATTCTACGTATGAGTAGGGTTTACTGACGCTTATGCTTTTTGAATGGATAGGAGCCGAAGGTGGTGATAAACTAGGGTATGCGGAGGGTATATGAGCGAGAGAAGAAATCGTTTATTGAGATGATAGTGGGTTTGGATCTAAATAGAATTTGGGATATAGTACCACCAATTTGGTTAAATAGAGTGCAATAAAATCCAATTCTTCCATTTCTAGATTACGCACCGTGATTTTGAATCAGATGAAATTATTTGATGTATTAAGATGATTTTCAAACACCAATATTCTTTATGAGCCCAGGCATAATCCGGTATTGCGTGAAACCTCATACCCGTGTAATCCGCCCAACTTCCGAACTTCAGTTAAAAAGTATGAGAGTTCTCCATAAGATTATGATATCCTAGACGAAGTCTCTTCGTGGATCAATATCTCCTTCGACACGGGTGTAACACATGTTCATCAGCTACGGTGGGACACGTGGATATAAAATTCCAGCACAAATAGGTAACCGGACACTCGATACGAATGGTATCTTCGGCAGAAATCAAAGTCTAATTGTGGCCAGGTACCGAAACCGTGTTTAATGTTACATCGTTTATCGAATCCTATTTCTAATGCATTAATGTCAAAGTTATGTAAAATTTAGGCTATCGTCACCAGATATCTGGCCCTTCCGACCCCTAGCTTCCCGAGCGGGTATATGTGCGGTTCCTAAAGTTCTGATGTACTCGGAAGAGTAGGTATACCCTGTTATATACGTTCAAGGATATTCGAATAACCTCGGATTTAATCGATGTCTGGTGGAGTCATGGCTTTGATTTATCGATTGGCTACATTGGTGATACGATGCCCTTACAACATTTTGTATTTTGAGTAACTGGAAAATCATCGATAATTTTTCAACTCGATATCTACTACGAAGCACTTAATTTTGTGCGATTGCGATCTCATACGATGATCGATTGATGAATCTCGCTTTTCAAGCTTTGTTGGACTTTCAACTCGCTCAAATAATCGACAAGGTCAATTCGTTTATTCAAGATGTGACAAATGTTTGCGCCTTCAAAATATTTATTCTTACTAAAAGCAATGTACAATTCAAACTTCATTCGATCTTCCATCAACTCCATCTATTTCTAATCCAATCCGATCTAAACTCCATTCCGCCCAAAATGTGTTTTATATACCTATATAGTCAATCCCATTGCCTAATAGTACCCATCATCGCCTGGATCGCTGTTGTTAGGGGTACCGCACTTATCCATCGCATCTTTAAGAGGATTGCTATCCTTCTTGGTATCCGTGTTCGCGGCCTTACAAGCGCTATACTGAGTATTGCATTGAGCCTTAAGTTGCTCCTTCGTCCAACAAGTCTTCCTCTTTCCGGACCCGGTACAGACTGTTTTAACAGCGTACGTAGCGATGCATTTCTTTTGCTGCTCCATGCAGCCGTTCATGCAGGCGGCTTGGAATTCGGAGATGGTATATTTATATGAGGTTCGGCAGTTTGTTGTGATGCCGGTTAATCTAACCAGCGTGAACCCGTTTTTGTCAGAGGTGAAGACGACGGATGGGGTGATTCCGCCGAGGGGGTAGTTGATTCCCTTGGATTTATCACCGGATGATGGGTTTGGCATGACACAACAGCTGTCACCGGGTGGGGTTGGTGTATTGCTTGGTCCTGAAGAGCTTGATGTTGACGACGGTGGATTCGATGACGAGGGTGGAGTAGATGTTGACATCGTCGTAGATGGGCCCTGTGTAGGTGTGGTAATGACAACGGTGACAGTACCAGATGTAGTGACTGTAGAACCATTATTGTCGGTGACAAATTCGGTCGTGGTGCCGGGGCTCGGACCCGGTGTCGTGATAGTGGTGGTTTTCTGGGTTCCAGCAGGAGTAGTCTCCGGGGTAACATCTGGCTGAGAGCTGGAAGCAGCTGGAGTTGTCGTAGTTATAACAACTGTAACAGTACCAGAGGTGCTGATCGTGGATCCATTGGAGTCTGTGACGAATTCAGTCGTAGTGCCAGCGGTAGAGCCAGGTACAGTAGTGGTTGTCGTCGTCTGCGTTCCTGGAGCCGAGGTATCTGTGTCTGGAGGAGTGCTTGAGTCCGAAGGTGTAGATGTACTCGCAGAGCTAGTAGTATCTGCAGGGGTAGTACTAGCAGAAGTAGTATCTGCCGGGATGGTGGTAGTAATTACAACGGTAACGGTTCCCGAAGTGCTGATAGTAGAACCTGTATCATCTGTAACGAACTCCGTGGTTGTTCCAGGTTGATCTCCTGGGACAGTGGTAGTTGTCGTTGTTTGTGTACCCGGAGGACCAGAAGAGCTAGTAGAGCTAGCTGAACTTGTGCTATCTGGGGTCGTAGATTGAGCAGTAGTTTCTGCAGAGGTTGGAGTAGTAATCACGACGGTGACGGTTCCCGACGTTGAAACGGTAGAACCATTACCGTCGGTGACAAACTCAGTAGTCGTCCCAGAAGATGGTCCCGGCGTGGTTACAGTTGTGGTTGTCTGAGTCCCTGGAGGCGCAGAACTGGAGCTGCTGCTGCTGCTCGGACCGCTATCGCAGGTATCGGAATAATCGAGATCCCCGTTGAAGTATATACTCATGTACCAGGCACCGCCACAATATTGGTAGTCATCCTTCGAGATTGATGCTTGCACCTTCGCGGAGGCAGAGCACAGGACGGTGCATTGATTATTGTCGACAGGGTTCTCCTTATGTCGTGTGATCCAAGCATTTGCAATCTTGCCTCCGCACCAGCATTGGTCTCCACTGACATGACCGTCTGCGTAGGCCGAGGCAGCCATGCCGGCATATGCGTAACCTTTGCTGGCGCATGTTTCGACACATCCGTCGATGCTCAAGTTGTCGGATTGCGAACCAACCCAGTATGGTAGAATGGTTCCTATCGAAAGTGTTAGTTCCTCTTCTGCGATATCTTTGAAGCTCCGGAAAATAAAATACCATCGTAGTAGTAAAAACACCCAACGTAGTCATACCCGGTGACCGCCTTATCTTCATCGTACGACTTGTAGCAAGGATCCTTCCATACACTGAAGGTTGTCTTGCCTCCGCATTTGCCGGCGTCGTAGCCTTTAGTCGAATCGCCCTCGCTATCACCGCAGGGAACGTTGCAGCTGCCCTCACTGCCCAGTTTGCAATCATCCGTGACACCGCTGCCGCACCAACACTAGATGAATATTCAATTAGCAAATTGTTCTATAAGAGGTCGGGCTGACATAACATACGGATTTTGACTGGTAGTCGCCCTTAATTCCAGCGTAACGGAACCCGGCACCTTTGCAATACGCAAAACATTTCTCCATACTGAATGGCATATCGGTGGCAGCCCCGGTCCAGGCAGCATTCTGGCACGAGCACATGCCGGTGTTGTAGGTTAGCTCAACATCACCAGAGTAGCAACTAAGTAAAAAAATTAGAACCCTTCCATATATTGTGAAACACTGATTTTGGAATAAGACTTACCCAACTGGTTGCCATGGTGTAAATGTCCCATTGTAAGGTGGGAAGTACCATGTGGGTGGATATGTTCTCTTAGCGAGAGTTTTGAAATTACCAGCCCTTGGAATCAGAGCACTCGGAGCTGCCAATGCGAAAGACGCAAGGGCGATTGCCGTGGTGGCAATCAGAGTTTCCGTACGCATACCGTCTTTAATCAGATAGTCTACAGCCTATCTAATAAAATATTGGGTTCTAGAACAGATCGGGAACAAAGGAGCGAATACAAATCGTGTTTTTTTAAAGAATGTCTATAAAAGAGTGTAAAAGCATGAATAAAGAAGCAAAAAGAATGACCGAGTAGCACCTGTAGATGCTTAACCCTAGGGCGGATGAGCGGGACAAGAAAACCAGACTGGGGCGGTGGGGAACTCGCCCGGATTTTAAACGACGTCGTCATGGTCGAATTGATTGCGATTGATGTTTTGCAATACCTCCAGATGCTAGCATATTGAGGTATAACCTATGGATTCTTGTTCCGGGTTCTATAATCAAACGCTAACCAATTACACGATATCCTAGCGATCATAACCTGATATTGAGGACAGCTTCATGCTTCGTGACCGGGTTTTTAGTAATGTGCGTCGTCAGCTTGTGTTTTTCAACGTTGAAATAATTGCGTTGGAGCCGAGGTGTGCCAAGAGATCCGACAGAGAAGCCAAGCTGGATGACAGATGCATACCGAACTTGGCACCTTGAAGCGGTATTCCTTCGCGTGCGCTAACTATATCGATGGTAGATAAATGGAACAATAGTCGAAGGTTTCACTTCTCCGCGAAAACTAGGATACAATCAGAAAAGAATTAATCTGTCTTCTCAACCCGGGATGCACCCGGTCCCGAGGAATAGCCCTATCTCTGTTTGCGACGTCGCTTATGTTACCCCTTACTCAGTCGTTGAGATAGTATCAAGGCTTCAATTCGCCAAGACAAGTCCGAATTATAGAGGAGGCAGTTGGAAACGACCTTAATTCTTTATTCTCGTGTAGACATCACTATGAAAGTTTATCTATCTTTAGGTTTCAAGTTAAGCGTTTGCTAGTTTATTGTTCGGATAATGTAGAACAAGCGAATTATATTCATGAATATCAGCAGTCTGGATTTTGTCACGGCTTTGCCATGGCAAGCCCTCTCTTCCTAGGAAGAAGAAATGTGGTGGGACACCTGCATTCAAATATACTCAGCCATTTTAAATGAAGAATCTATCGCATATACATACTCAATCCAAAAAACTACATGTATACAAGGCTTTCTCACATACTATGAATAAGTATATATATTTAATTTCTCAAATCTATGAGCTCAAAGGAAATACACGAAGTCAACAGAAATCAAATACGTTCAGATCTTTCAATCAGAGAATCTAGAATGGAAGAGCCCCATTCAGTGGGTAATCGCCATCTCTAAATGGAGATTTTGACCCTTTGTAATCGGGGAAAAGGATTTTCTTTCCAGCAGGAACGTTGGCCTGTTTTCCAGGCTTCTTCGCACCTGGTTTCGGTACTCCTTCCTTTCGATCGTTCACTTGCTTAGCGTACGGGGCTGCGTATACCATGCCATTCCCAATAGGATCCCACTTAACATATGCGTTCTGCCAGACAATGCCACCATAGATCCAAGAGCCAGTGTTTGTTGAGTTCACACCGTCCAAGACGTTTGGCTGGATCGTTCCATAGGCAAACATATCACCTACGGTAGAAGCAAAAGCGTTAGCGTGTTCTGCCAAAGAAGAAGAAAAAAAGTAAGGCGGGTTATTTTTATTCAGAAACTTACATGTTCCTATGGCGTCGATATCAGTCGCGTTAGTCTCCGTGAGGAATTCTGGGCGACAATAGGGCGCCTTGGGTTGACCAATCAGACTAAAAGGGTCAATCTTGATATCGGCATTGGGGCCCCATGGCAATGAAAGCTTTGGATCGATTGTTTTCCTGAAGGTCGCCCATGTATTCCCTCCTTGTCTATTGATGGTGATTGGGATAGTACAATATGGATAATTGTCGTTGCTCGAATGTTTCCTCCCATTCATCTTGGCAGATTCCATATCGTCACCTCTCTTCATCATATAGTGACCCATTTCATCTGGTGGTTGGCAAGTTCCGTCAAAGAGTTTGTAGATCTCCTTAGTAGTATCAAGGTCTAGATACGTGATAGCAGAGCCCAAATCTGGCAAATTCATATAACGATTAGCCGCGATACGTATTTCAATTTGAGCGATGGATAGTTCGTAAAGTCATACCGAGTTTAACATTTCCAGCTCGAGACATATTCATCGCAGGAAACGGAATGTTAAGCATCTCCTCCGTTGGCATTGTATCGTTTCCTTTATAGAAGGTTTGCGAGAACTTCACCCTCCAAGTCTCATCGGCGTCCACAGCCCATTCTTGTTTACCCGTTGCATTACTAATAGGAATCGATGCCATTGCTCCACTAAACAGATTTCCATCTTCAAATTCGAGGCCAATGTGCATGTTGGTCTCATCGTTCAGATAATTGAAGTAGGTCGTGAAATAATCGAATTGATTTATTCCGAGTTGAGTCCAAGGGTTTTGGATCACTGGTCGGTATCCATCTATGTCCATAGCGGCTATAGGTGCTTACCTGTCAGCAAAAATCTAGATATGAAGTTTGAAATATTTCCAAGATGTCTTACCGCTACCCGCAAGATCTCTTCCTAAGCCAAGAGACCCGTGATAAAGTCGGTATGAAGGAGCTGGGCTGCTACCGTCGTGACTATATGTATTTTCAACCAATTCGATGATGGCAGGCCAAACTGCATTTGCAGCCGGGAACCCGGTATCATTTGCTGGAGTAGACATATTGTTAAATATAAGACGAGTACCGCTGACTCCATACTCTCCTGGTCCAGTGAACTTGACGATATATGGCGGTGTCCCGTTTACATATTGAGTGACTCCCGGGTTCTCCTTATAGCATTTACTTTCTTGTCCCAGCATTGCGGTTTCGACGGAACATTTATATGGATCCAGAGGGCTATAGAGCCAAGACTCAGAAATCATGTTATCCAAGACCATCTGGTATGTGGTCCCTGTGATCTCGACCAATGCGACCCACCCTGCTCTGGCCATGTCACGATCCGTCCCGGTGTACTGAAAATTGACCTTAAGTTTACCTGGTGTATAATAACCAGGCGTCATAAATTTGCCGATGTCACCCGAGGATATCGTGCCCATGCCGTGGTATTTAAAGGCTCCATTGTTGATGCCAACTTCTTGAACTGACTGGCGACGCCGTAGACCTGTAGAGAACGTGCCCGACTTAATGACTTGGGTGGCATCTAGTAAAGGCGGAAAATTGACACCTATGCTTTCGAAAGCATATCGGATTGCTGGTTTTGGCGGGCGTGGATCAGGGGTACCCGCGGTATCCACAGCCATGGCTATCGAAGCATAGTAGGCAAGGAGAAGCGCTAACATTTCTCACTACGCGCGGAAAATGTCTAGCAGGGTGAAGATATATAACAAGCACCAGGTGGGTTTGAATCCGAAGAATTAAGTCTGAAGAAAAGTGATCTGATTGGTTTTCCAAGGTATACTAGAAATTTGACTTTGTCGCGTAGTGTTTCGCAGCTCCTATGATAAAGTCCAAGAGCTTTGAGTAACTATTGTAATGAATAGAAGGTCGATAGGCTATATATACAATGAATCAATAAGTGATTGCAATTACGATCTCTATACAACGGATGAATAAAATCTTAAGTAATAACGACTTGATAACTTAACCGTACTCCCACACCGTGAGCGAAGAGGAGTAGAAAAGACGGGAAAACAATTTTAGTGTTCGTGATAACATTCACGGCGAAGTGAATGTGTGATGTTTGACCCCAATCGTGGCTGATACGAATACGATGTGCGAAGTTTGATGTTTGCGACGATTGTTCAATAAGAAAGATTCTGGCACATGGGTTTTCGAGGAGGCTGTGCGGAGCAATAAACAACGTGCTCATCATATTGGTACTAGGCATTAAAGCTGCACCTCTTGGCTGGGTTACCAACATCATACTTCTGCCTCATCGGGGTGTTCTATTTTGAAGCTTTCTTCGGGTTTTCGAGCATAAGCAACGTAACTGTTTAGTTTTCATGCTTAAATTAGTACCTGGAGAGCATTTTCGAAGCAATGGGGTTTCAGGGCCGGGCAGAAACAACTTACAATGGGATATACATATGATAGTCTTTTCGCTTGAATTCCGCTTGTGCTTCTTTGATATGTTTTTTTGTTTCATCCAGAGATTTCTACACCGAACAAGTAACGTTTGATTAGTACCCTTAAGATATCCATTTGCTTTGCCACAAGCCTAGACTATGAATACCTTTAAAACTCTAGTGTAAATTTGTAGTGAAGCTCCCTCTGGCAATGTCGCAACACAAATTAGCGTTCAAATTCCAACAGTTTCAGCTGCATATGAAACGTTGGAAATGAAATTTAGGGTATTCAAACTTACCAACGTATTCAATCATGTTCAACAAGTTGAATGCACCGATGTCTCTCTCTATTTTGTCTTTCGGCCAAATTCCAACTGGTAGTTTAAAAACCTTTACCGTAATATCTTGAAATCCGGCATCACTGAGCCAATCTTCTATATGCGGCCCAACAACCACCGTTTGGCCTATTTTTTCGAAGCCCTCTGCCACATTATCAAGCCAGGTATTAAGGGAACATGTGGGTGGCAGTGTTCCATCATCGCTTAGTAGTTGTGCGGCGCTCTCAGCAACTTCTATCCAGCCTCCCGGTTTCAAGATTCTACAAACGTAGCCACGTAATTAGCAAAATGTCAAAACTGTTCGCTGGTTCCATTTTTTTTGGTATTGCTTACTTGTAGGCTTCGCGACAAAATTTGGGCCAGTCCGATACCGCTCCGTGTATTTCGCGAGCATGAACAAAGTCATATGTGCCTTGAGTTTGCACCCACGGTTCATTAAAATCATCGATTTCAAATTTAACGTTCGGAGGAACCCTTTTACACCATTAGCAAGAAGCCTCTTTCGTTTAAGATGGCGGATTTACCATCGAGGTTGTATTGGTGAAAGGTCATTTCCAATAACTATCGCACTCGGATGAAGGTCGCCCATCTCCATCGCCCATATTCCTGTTCCCGTTCCTACATCTAGGATTTTCTGAAGATTTCAAATGACTTAGTACTCTAGCAAACAGAACCCGAAACAATGCGTTTGATAGTCTTTTGGTGATGGGTACCTGAGGGCATTCTCCAAGCGGTGCGAGATATAGCTTACCACCTAACCTCAACGAATAAACTTGATGGCTGTGTAAACCAATTGTTAATAACGTGACCTAAGATTAAGGTTGAGAGTTGGCAACATATATAAAGGGCTCTCTTACACTAGATCCATTTGATTTTGTTGCTTCTGTTTCATGTCAGTAAAATTAAGTGCTACACAGCCAAGACGTTTGAGCCGAGCTCATACCTCATCGTTAGGAACTGGCCATTGGCCTTCCTTATAACTGTGGTATCTTCTTCCATTTTCAAACTTGTAATCTTCAAAGACAGATAGTCAGTCACAAACTTTTTGCATACGGGGATTAGACGGTGCGAGGATAGTGCACATACTGGTAGCAGAGTTTGATAGCGATGTAGTAATGCTCGCTCTTCATTTTAGGGGTATTCAGTTAGTATATAGAACTATTGGAATATGAAAGAGTCGTGAGTCAGTTGGAAGAACTAACATGTCGTCGTATTCATAAAGGCCATCGTAGTCTTCATCATAATTTTCAGTAGGTGAAGATGGCTGTATAAGAGATGACATGAAGATATTTACGGGTTAGTAGGTCTTAGAATCACATGTGTAAGAGACTAAGCATTGATAGCAAAGAGGGGACAAACGGCGATGTGGGCTGGTACGAGTCCGTCGTGGACAATCATGGTGTCCAACACCTTATTTAGGCGCCCAGCTCCCTGTTGTATAACAAAACAAAAAAAAAGAATCCCAAACCCAAGGTTCGTCTGATGTAAGGTGTACCAGGTTGTGTTCTGAAAACAGTAAAATCCAGGCCAAATGCAAACGTGGTAAGGGTGTAACCAAGATGTCGGGGAGAATAAATATGCAATAAGATGTGGTTCTTTTTTGGTGCCGAGGACTCTTCCTTTATATCAAAACGTGCGGGAAAGAGCGAAATACATTCTGAATGGGACGACTTCTCAAATCTGATCTTAAAACTACAAGGTTTATTATTCAGCGTATCCACCTATGAAGATTCGGAGGCATCAGACTGGCTGTTCTCAGCCCCCCAAAAGATTCCGTTCGTAGGGACGAAGTTGGATTAGGTCGCCCCACCGCAACACCGTTTGACGAAGTAGTGTATGTACCCCTGCCAGCCACGAAACGGCACACCCCTTCGGAGTAAAAACATTTCACCAATTCGCGCCAGGATCTGCTTCTGGTCGTTCTCAGCATCCAATGCTGGTCTGATTTTAATAGCCATTGTTCATAAACCTTTCCAGGGATTCTCCCATCATCGTCATGTGAAAACAGCAATTTACAGTCATATGACTTTGCCCGGTATCGTTCCTAGACTCTGTCGGAGTCCTCCGTATGGTCTATTATATTAAAGATAAGATGCATAGATTAAGAGGGAAATATTTGCATCGGTATCTCCAAACCCTAAAACTCTATACATGTGGCACAGCAAGTATTGCCCACGCGTAATACGAGAGGGGCGGTAGTTTGAGAGATATCGCGATAAAGTCCCGCCCACAACCTATGTTCCCTAGAATTCACTATCTCGCAACCTAATCCAATTATTCATAGCCATAGCCTTTATTGCTCGGGAGTTTTCGCCTCATCGTAATCATAAAAGCTGCATTTGGTTCAGAAAGGGGTTTGAGTTTTCAATGGCTGCAAATGCACCTCTCTCGCCAAAACTGACCTATATCCTCGACTTCGAACCGCCGGAAAAGGAGAGGGCACGACTTGATTTGCAGCATTATGCCGTCGTCGAAAACTACGGCCACCTTCTACCGCCCGTCATCCCAGACCATGAAGGTCTCGGTGCAATCGCGGAGGTTGCAACAGGTACTGGGTACGTAACTTAAGACCAATTGACGTTTCTTCGCGGACTTTTGTGGAGAATGGTGTGCCATGTGGTTCATTGAGAGATCCGAGCTCAGCACCTTTCCATTGGTCTTGCAAGCAGTACCACACCATCCTTGGGCTTTCATCTTGGCTTGTCCTTCAAGCCCATATTGTCGAAATTCGCATGGTCGCCTGTTTCCTCTCACTAGAACATTCGGGCTAGCGTAGTTAGAGGCTTTGTTGCGGGGAGTTTCAACTCCCACACTCGGTTGTGGGACTCGGAACGGTTAACTGCAGTCAGGTAAATCTCCGGCCTGCATGCGCATGTGTGTAACCAGCTCGACGACGTATATACATGTTCCAAGCCCGCTCTTGAGCACTTGAGAACTGTTGAAATCTTCAGTCAATGTTGCTGTGTGGCCTACCATACCACGGAGCTTATTTTACTCGAGAATTGGAGACTTTGTAATTGGATTCAGCTTTCCGCAGTCGACTAGCGCCCATTCCAGTAATCCTGAAGATATGATATACCCGATGTTCGGCTATCTTTAAGATCCGGATATATCTCCCCATTAAAAGGCTTCATTCCTCTAGTTTGACCAAGACCATTCCGTTCTTTGCTCACTACGCATGTGTAGATATGCATATCTCTGACCAATGAATCTGAAATTCTAGAATATGGCTGAGGCAACTTGCCAAGGAGCTACCCTCAACCGTCACCCTCCACGGCTACGACATAACCGATCGCCTCTTCCCGGAACCCTCAACCCTCCCTCCGAACCTTAAATTATCCGTCTTGAACGCCCTAGAGCCGGTTCCGGAATCATTATATGAGAAATATGATATCGTTCATATTCGTGGACTATGTATGGTTCTGAAACAATCGGAGTGGGATAGCGTCGCGAAGAACGTAGCAAAAATGATAAGTATGCATTCTACCTTACCCTTTCTTCAAGCGGGGGTTTTGACAAGATTGAAATGATAAGAACCCGGCGGGTATCTCGTTTGGACTGAGACGGATCCTGGCGGAGCGCGAGCGATCCCCCCAGCTCCTACCGCCGACAAGGCCGCTGGGCTTCTCGGGTATATGTGTAAACTTCGTGGGGGTGATCCATAGTAAGTGCTACACCAGATTCATGACAATCATATTCATCATAAAAGTCTAGACGAAGGCTAATCCGGGTGGGAAGCTGCACTACATCTCTCTCCGGCCACGTCGCAAATAGCGGCTTCTCGATTATCCCTCCCCCAAGTGCACCAATCGAGAAATATACTCCTTCGCTACCAGACCCTTCTTTGGGACAGTATATTCACATTGACAGTGCAGATTATCATCCAAACACGGTGCTACCATTCAGTCGAAACTTTGCGAGAGGACTATGTAGCATTATTTCATACATGGCGCAATATAATGTTCCAAATGAATGGTTTACACCGGAGACTGCGGGGTCGTTTGCCGAGAAATTTATTTCGGAGACCGGCCAGGATGGTAGCAACGTGTTATTTGACCTCGTTTGCGTAGTTGGGAAAAAGAATTAACCTAGCGTGTGGGTAATTATCTTGAAACATTATGCCTAAGGTTACAGTCAATTCTACTATTCTGTAGAATAACGAATATATTGTCTTGCTATTCCTATCTTGGAGTTTGATAATCTAGACTACTACAATTCCAACTTGGTGTTATAGATCCTGTCTAGATCTTCTCCTTCCACGCAATCGACCTTGTCCCTAACCACCCTCCGGACCGCCTCTTCGACTGACTCATTACCCTTTAGCAAGTCTACCCAGCCCTTATATTCAGTCCCAAGCAACTCCGCCGCAACCCTTGCTACATCAGTCCTGCTAACCTCCCCTCTACTCCCCGTTTTCCCTAACAAAACGCCACTCCCACCGTCGTCGTCTGTCAAAGTCCCCGGTCTCAAACAAATGTCGAAAAATTCTTTCCCATTCCCTCTAGCAGCCTTAGCTCTCGCGAGTAAATATTCGTCCGCGTCGACTTTCGCTTTAAAGTAATTTGCTAAAACATTCTGATTCACGTGATCCGCAGAGTCTTTATCCTCTTGTGACCACCAAGGCGGGTATGACCGACGAGAGGCTATGTAAGAAACTAACAAGAATTTTTTGACGGATGGAGCAGAAGCGGCAGCATCAATATAGTATCTGCAAGCGTCACGGTCGATAGCGAATGTCCGAACAGGGCCGCCTTTCCCTCCGGCTCCTATAGATATCCATCAATTAGCTTCATTATAACTTGATGGATGTGCCGAGTTTCAACATACCAGCAGACCAAACCACGTAATCCGGTCTGACTTTCTCTAGCACCTTCGCAGCATCGGCCGTCGACTTCACATCCTCGATGCTCTCGACCAGAACATTGGAGTTATCTGGGTGAGACTTGGATACGGCAGCGATGTCCGACGCATGGTCTTTATTGCGGACCACGGAGGTCACTTGCCACGCTTTTTGCAGGAGGAGAGGTGTCAATTTGAGTGCGACTTTGCCATGACCTCCGAGGATTAGAACGTGTGGTACAGACATTGCGAATGTGTTGTACCGAAGCTGATGCCCTCAATTCGAACTATCTTTGGTGTACAGTATCGCGATCTCCTAGATCGTGAGTTGAATAAATACGTGCAGTACCGATACACAGGGTATAATTGCTTTCAATCCGGGATCGGAGCTGGCCAGATTCGCTATTAAACTATTTATACTCTTCAAAAGGGGTTTTCTCAAAATAGCACGCGGCCGAGCCGTATGAGCTCGTAAGTTCACATTCCAATTCCATAAGCAAACCACGTCATAGAATGGGGCAAGCCTCTGCATTTTTTATTCGCCTAGCTTCGGCTCCCCGCATTTTCCAAGCATCAATCGAGTATTGATCCCTGTAGATTCCACGGCAAGGCCAAGCAAGGACTAAATATTTACAGCACCCCTTAGTTGTGCTATGGTAGTGCTATCCTCCCGTATAGATGTTTGTATATGGCGGGCGTATCGTAATCGACATATATATGTGTGTCTAGGACAGCGCGGTCTTAGCCCCGCTCGATCCTGAGAAGGCCCTCTAGCTGAAATATAATATCAATTAGCCTGCGAGCGTTAAAACTATATCGGAACGGCAAGGGAAACGCTTCCTAGCGAAGTTATATGTTGATAGAATATTATAATGTGGCTGGCATATGGCTTTTCGCTTCGAACCGTAAACTTAACTTCCTTGGATCATGAGTTTCTCTAGAATTCCTCCAACGTTGGTTCCCGCCATGAAATCATAGCTGCACAAACACCACATATTGCAATTTTGTGAGTCCCGAGAATGGCTCCTTCGGTTCTTCACAGCAAACTCGAGTAGCTTCAACTGGTTTTATTCTGAGCCGCTGCATCGAGGAAGCTTTTTCTTCTCATGGGTAAATAGTTTATCCGCCCCATAATATTTCGTTGCGTTTAGCCTGACTTCCCGGCGCGCGAGCAAGCCCACATCCTCGCCAATACCCGGCGACATATACATCGCACAGAACATGGAACTTACTTTCGGCATGGGATCATATGGAGCGCAGTTAATCTATCATTTAGATCGGCAGGACCATATCGCAACCTCACTCTCGTTCTTTTTCGTTCCTGGTTACGAAAACTGGCTAAAATGGCCGGCAAAACACGTCAACTTTTCGGGTTTGGTCCATGGTTCGAGGATCTTAAGCTTTACAAGATACGGGGGACTCAATGCCTCGGTGGTACGTACCCAAAGTTCTATTTCCGAAAATTCTGCCTTGCGGACTGACGGAGTCACAGCGGGGAAAATAAGATCCGGAAAAACAGAGCCCGGTTTCCAAACGATTGAAAATCCGGGGAATATTATCGGGTATCGAAGTAATATGGGGAGGCGATTCGTGCTTACCTAGCTGCTATAAGGTATATATAAAGCGAGTATCCTGTGTCTGATATTAAAGCTTCAAAGAAGTCGACAATTAATCGACTTTGACAAAGCCTGGGACATTGACAAAGATCAATTGATTGGAGATGAAGTGCATTTCGTTTTTTCTAGCGTTTTCGCTAGCTTCGGCAGCCATTGGTGCTTCGGTACATCTTACCATTCCCTCTGAGAATGGCAATGCTACGTCGGGCATGCTATACGGATTGTAAGTTTTAGCTACTAGCATACGCTTTCTAAAAGATACTGTCGAAAGCTATTATTTGGTATGGCAAGCTAATCAATGATGGCGCTGTAGGATGTATGAGGTAGGACATTGCTCTATTTACCCTCCGATAGCTAGCTTTACATACTAGTCTAGGTGTTATTATCAGTGCTGACGAAAAATTTAAATTGAAGGATATCAATTACAGCGGCGATGGTGGTCTTTACGCAGAATTGATCCGTAATAGAGCTCTGCAAGGCCCAAATCCCGATTTGAAGGCATGGCGACCCTACGGCACCGGTGTCAAACTCAACGTCGACAAAACCGAGCCATTATCAGATGCACTACCAAACGTCATACGTGTCGATATTCCCGCCACGGCAACCGGAAAAGTTGGTTTCTCAAACGACGGATACTGGGGAATCCCCGTCAATACTGATCAATACAAAGCTTCTTTTTATATTATGGGGGACTATAAAGGTGATATTGAAGTCTCTTTGAGGTCAGATGTCGACGGAACGGTCTTTAGTACGAAGAACGTGGCAGTGAGAGCGAATAGCCAGTGGAAGAATTATACCACGAGGTTTACGCCGACGAGTGCATCTCCAAACGTGAATAACACTTTTACCATACTGTTCGATGCAGATAAAGTCGCGGGTAAAAGTTTATATTTCAATCTTATTAGTCTTTTCCCAAAGACCTGGAGCAATAGGTAGGGCATTTGGACCAATCCACTATATGTCAAAAGTAGATGTGGCTAACATTACCTTAGCGGAACCAACGGCCTCCGTGTTGATCTTGCGCAGGCTATCGACGATATTGGTGGCAAGTTTTTGAGATTCCCCGGAGGAAATAACTTGTAAGTGGTACTTTTCTAGAATTTGAAGATGCGTATATGCGCGGCGTGATCTAATAAATGAATGTCGTTTGACAGGGAAGGGCCATCCCCACCATACTGGTGGAAATGGAATGTGACCCTAGGAGATCTCATTGACCGTCCCGCCTATCCGGGACCATGGGGTTACGTCAACACTCTCGGCCTCGGTCTTGTGGAATACATGCGGTGGACAGATCTGATGGGTTTGGAACCCATCCTCGCAGTCTACGCAGGTCTATACCTAGACGGAACCGTGATCCCAGAAGAAGATTTAGCACCATATGTCCAATCCGCCCTTGACGAACTCGAATTCCTCACTGGATCGGTTGATACCACCTGGGGAGCGGTCCGTGCGTCACTCGGATATCCTGAGCCTTGGAGTATCAAATATGTTGAAATCGGAAACGAGGATAATCTGTGGGGTGGTCTACCCTCTTATCAGAACTATCGGTTTGATATATTCAACGATGCGATAAAGGCGAAGTATCCTGATATTACCATTATTGCGAGTACTCCCGAGGTTACCGGAAAACCAGCGGGGACTTGGCTTGATTATCATCGATACGATAAACCCGATCATTTGGCAGGCTTGTTTAACCAGTTTGATAACTGGGATCGGAACCATCCGGTGATGGTCGGCGAAATTGCGGTGATTGCCCCTAACGAGCCGAACAAACCTGAAGTCGAATGGACAGCTGGAGCTTTACGGTTGGCGTTCCCTAGTATGATTGGGGCTGTTGCGGAATCGATTTTTTTCATGGGTTGTGAGAGAAATGCAGATTTAGTGAGGGGTAAGCATACGTTCCCGTGCGTTTGCGATGAAGTCCTTCTTCCTTACGAATAGCTAACGATAGGTATTCCACGCATCAGCTATCGCATATGCTCCTGGTTTCCAGAACTTGAACAGTTACCAATGGGTGGTAAGTAGTAGTAGCTTGAAAGCTCAAATATTTAGGAATGAAGACTAAATTGGACATATTGATACCTCTCCTTAGCCTGACATGATTTCCTATACTGCTGATCCCGCAGACACGACCCTCTCTATCTCCTACTATTTACAAAAGGTATATTGACTACCCCTCTACATCAATCGCGCTATCACAAGTACTAATGAATGTCAGTTATTCGCCCAAAATATCGGAGATACCACGGTACCCGTCGAGACAACCACAAACTTTCGCCCTCTCTTCTGGTCAGCCACATATTCAAAGAAACATCGTGAATATTATGTCAAGATGGCAAACTACAACGGCACTTCCACAGATATAACACTTGATATTCCAGCTTTGAAGGGGGGCAAAGCAACGTGGACGACGCTGAGTGCCCCAAGCGGACACTCGTATAATAGTCCTCGTAATGTTACGAGCGAATGGACCGTCACGGAGATTCCAAAGTCCGGAGCAGGTTGGACTGTTACGTTGGATAACTTGATGATTGGGGTGCTGAAGATTCAAAAGTAGATATGTCCAAAAGTCTAAGCGCGGGTATTGTAAGAGTATATTGAAGGGTTGTGTACTATATATACAATTATCTGCAGATGAAGAGAAAATTCTCGAGACGACTCAAGGCTTAAGCCCACATACAAGAATTAAATGTTAAACCAAAAATGATAGGAATATAATGGAAATATTGGGTTGCGGAGGATAAATTTGAAATCGATTCTCATCCTGCGCAGATATCCATCGCGGCTAGAAGCATTCTCATCGGGAATGCCTCGCTAAGCCTTCCCTCCGTTCCGTTAAGTGAAATATTTTAGATATTGATATTCCCTTACGTCCCCACTCCAAGCGAGTACTCTCTCGTTGATGTCACGAGAAGGATGTACCACAGAACAAACCGCTGTGATGCCGTGCTGTTCCAAGTCCGACCCCCTCTTGCCACTAAATTCAACACGATTTAAGGCAGGGAAAGCTGATTGGATCCAAGACTGCACCATGGTTGATAAATGTTTAATCTCGACATTCTCCGTTCTGCGGTCTGCCGGCCAATTCAACTTCAACTCCCTTAATTTCGGCATGCTACCGAGCGCCTCGAGGGGATATCGGTTCGGTTCCCGCCGTCTCCCTAATTGAGGGTACCGTAAAACCAATTCTTCCAAATTTGAAAAATGCCGTCCGATTTCTCTCAAATCGCGGGATAGAAGATGTAGTTTTGCCCTTACTTCGAGAGTCTTTATGTTTATAAAACTAGAGTTTGCGATTGGGAAGTCCAGGTTCTCTTTAAAGCATCTGATCCACTTCTTACGTAATCTGGCCTCCCCTCCGTAGACTATCAATGACATTGCATCGACGGGGCACTCTTTCAACGGAACGAAGAAGTCGCTGGTAAAGTCTATTTTCGGTACCTGGATATTTTGATCTGCGATCATTGTGAAATATTTGAGCGCTGATGGGAACCTGATTTCCTCGGTGATTCGCGATTGGTAGAGTAGGCTGTCGAGATGTGGTAAAGCCGGCTCAGTGTCCCCCTCATCTGAACGAAGAAAATTATCAAAGTGGTGCCATGTCAGATCTTGTAGGTTGTTGAAGAATGGCAAGGCGGATAATTTGGCGAGGATCTTGAAGAATAAGCTATTGGGTATATGGCGCGATGACTCTGCACAACGAA
Source organism: Dactylellina leptospora (assembly GCA_036971365.1). Lineage (NCBI taxonomy): Eukaryota > Fungi > Ascomycota > Orbiliomycetes > Orbiliales > Orbiliaceae > Dactylellina > Dactylellina leptospora. The sequence goes on from JAJTUC010000006.1 coordinate 1,084,771, forward strand.
TAAGCAGGTTGGTGAGTTTGGTGAATCGGGAGAGGGTGTCTATGAGGTCCCAGCAGTCCTCAAGATAGACTGGGTCAAACAGAAGGGTTCTATATAATGAGTATTAGAAAGTTGTGCAATATGCGAACATCCTCGAGACACCAGTGTTATGCAGCGAGTTACCACATGTAGGGGTTGCATCAGCCTTACCGGGTGTAATTTTTAGCTTGCTCGAGTGTGCCTCCTTGTTGGAAGAACGGGTGGGATTTCTCTGTCAACTTGATACAACGGAAGCGAAGATAGAAGCAGATGTTAGAGCAAGTTTTTGAGCACTGGGAAAATTCCTTGATGTCTTTGAGGTGCAGATGGGTCATTATAGAAGTGGCGATCTCAGCGGGGAGGGATTCTAGCATCGAAAACGGTGCCGCCATGTCAGGAGAATATCTAGCGTCCACGCGCTATGTCGATACGGCAGCTTGAGGTGGATCGAAAGAGTGTGGAGAGTGAGGACGATGGGATCTCGATATGGATAGAACCCACCGGATCCTGGCGTACGTGCGGTGTGTTGTGTTGAACCGCCAATTGCGTGCAACCACTAACTCGCCCTGCCATCGTCCTCCAGTCAGATTCATCTTCGTGTCGTCACGACCCGGGTCGTCGCATCCCCTCCGCTGCGGACATGTGAGAATTCTTTAAACGAACACCAAGGTTGCGCTTGGAAGCTGAGCTTTTATGCACATCTGACAAAGAATATATTGTTAGGTCGACACAGCTTCATCTCCATCACCACCGTCATCAACCTTGACCTTAACCTCACGAGCATGTCGAGTTTCACATCTGTTGGTGCTGACATTGACCTTAGCATTCGATTAGATATAACTCCCCAGATCCGAGAATTTTTAGCGTCGCAGGCTTCCGACGGCTCGAGCTAGCTCATGCTCCCTGGCATCGCTCATCGATTCGAGGAAGGGTGCTGAAACAGCGCACACCAACCCAACCGGCCTTCCATACGCTGTGTCGCAGTTAGACAGGACAGGTGAGACCCTGGCACACAAGCCTCGGATTCTTGCCTAAATGAAGTAGAAGAGCAGCGAGAAAACCCCGGCTGGAAAACCGAGAGGGAGGGAGTGAAGGAACGAAACCCCACAAAAGCTATCCGCTCAGAACCCTGCGCGATGATGCTGCCGAAAAATACAAAAAAAAGAGTTAACCCAGCAAGAAGGAAGGGACATGCATGTCGAATGACATGACCAAAGTCGACACGAGACACATGTCGAACGCAACCACACCGCTTGTGCGAAGCGCTCTGGATAAATGCGAGCATCCACAGAGACGAGAGGTGCTTGTGTATCTGTGTATGTATCCTCCTCATGTACATGTACGTCGTCATACTTTTACGACGCAGAAATCTGACGAGAGAGCGATTTATGCACCAACGGATGCATCGATGCGGTCGTCTTACCGTCGCGCTCGCTCCAGGATATGCCAATGATTGTGCCAGCGATTTTGAAAGGACAAAGGGCTCCTCGTTCCCTGACAAAGCGCAAGAGGGGCAAGTTTTCTTTTTCCTCGTTTGGTTACCCTCCACCCCAGCTCGCAGACATTGAAAGGTGTGCCTGCCCTGAGTTTTTTCTGGTCTATTTTTCCGATCCTGTTCTTGGTCCCATGCCTTGCATTGCATATTTTGAGCTAACGACGTGAGGGAAGAGGAACAGACATGCTGGCTTGCTGCTGCTATGCCTTTCTTCGATTCTTTTTTTTGTAACATGAGAGAGGCAAGCAATTTCCTTCCTCCTGGCCTTCCACTTTGGACGACCGCCCGAATAAGAAGCCCAATTCCCCGTTTTCCACTGGAACAGCCTCGCCCGAAAGGCCCGCTTGCCTGTGTTAATTGTTGTTGGCGGCACCCATTTTTCCTTATCCACCACACGACACTTATCGTCACCATCGTTTTCTCTCTCCGCTTTGTTGTCTTCAATTCTGCATCGACGACTCGCGATTTCTTCAACGGCATTCCCATCGACGACGACGACGACGACACCATTCATTCGGGTGACGGAATTCGGTTTGCAGGGACAGTGTTTTTGTTTTGTTTGGGGAAATAAGGGAAGGTTGCTTGGCCATAGCTTTTCCCGCACTAATACCGATTCCTATCTTCTCTTGTTTTGGGTCCGCTGTGAATTCGGAACATGGACCGGCCATACCAGCCACGATTTACCAATCCCTCACGACATCCAAACCAATCGCCAAACCTCTCGTCGACATCATCACCGGCGTCGCCTGTAGCGTACCATCATCCGAGCCATCACGGATCGCCGTATACACGTCCGGCCGAGTTAAAACATCATCGACCTTCGAAGTCGTTCTCGTCGTCTCGGAACACGCCGCCGCCAACATCTTCCTACTCGCCCCATGGGACTGCAATGGACGACCGGCGATACATGTCACAACCACCACCGCCGCCACCTAGCCATCATCGACCGCCCCCTTCTATGAATAATCACGACAAGCGACCCGTGTATCCAGGAGAGCGTGTACCCAACTGGAACGAAGGCATTGAAGAGCGGTTCCATGACCAAAGGGGTTATCGACCTCACGAACAACCACCACAGCATCACCACCAACAACATCCGCAGCATCCTCAGCATCAGCGAGAGCATCTACAGCATCCCCTACATCCATCTCAACATCCGCCCCCTCATCCTTCTCACCGTGACGGTATGCAACAAACCACATCGGACGGATCGTAAAGTTTATCTGGCTAATCATCTCATGGCAAATTCGTGCGTAGATCGATCAGCACCGCCGTTTCACCGCCAAGAAAATGCGACTCCACCGCTATCTGAGAGCGCTTCCAGCGGGAGGAGCATGCTGAATGCCAGCCCGCAGATGTACAGAGGTAAGAAATACATAACGACAGTTCTATCTTGTTTGTTTGACTTGTGAATTTCTGCGGTGATTGTCTCGTGGGCCCTCGGCGGAACTACGCTCCCTTCAGGATAGCGAGGAACTGCCCTGGCCAAGCGGAGTCTTTTTTTCACTTCTCCTCTTCGGTTGCATCATCCAACCGGACGCACCTGAGCGAGCGAAAAAAAAAAAAAGGTTGCGCTAAAACCTTATGCATGGCCCTGGCCCCCTACCCACCTGGAGAGCCACAGACTGGGCCACTCAGTCCCTCCTGCAGCAAGCAAGCGTGATCACACCGCCTGAGCCTACGGTGCGCTTCTGTGTGTCCGTTTGATTTCGCCTTGGCGTCTGGTCGGCTGTTCGGGCTGGTTTCGTCATTTGCGTGAAGAGTCGGAACTGAACCAAGACGCGAAAAACTAACTGAGAAATTGAATTTGGCACAGCAGACCGAGAACCGCATTCTCACCCTCATCATCATCCTCCACCTCCACCTCCTCATCCTTCGCATCCGCATCCTCCTCCGCATTACGCGCAGCAACAGCCCGGTCCGCCACCGCCGCCTCCGTCAGCTTATTCTCAGCAAGGCCCTTCACTGCAATCCACTCAGCAGCAGCATCATCAGCTTCAGCAACAATTGCAACAACCAGGTCACCACGCTGGAGCCCCTCAGAACGGCGCTTTCCCTCCTCAACCCCTGTTTTCGCAGCCCGGTCCGCCGCCTCCAGGGGGACCACAAGGGCCGCCACCATCTCACCATCATCAGCGCTCTACATCATATTCGGAGCCTCAGCACCAGTCTGCGCCGTCGCAATATCATATCTCCCACCCACCGCCGAATCGGCCGGCGTCTACTACGAATAGACCGATGCCACCGCCCAGTCCTCCACTCTACCCGCGCACGTCGCAGGGACCACCTCCACCACAACATGCGCAGACTTACCCCCCGCAGCCGGGTAGCGCACCCTTCGGAGGCACTGGACGGGACTTGCCGTCGATATCCTCGTTAGAAATACCTCGCGAGATCCACCGTCCGTCAAACATGTCGCTGTCTAGCATTCTCGGCGACGCGCCTCCAGGGCCGCCAGCGAGACTAGAATCTCTGACGCAATCGATATTCAGAGAGCCTTCCAGAGCGCTGGGACCAGATCTCTCACCTTTAAAACGACCTTACACACCTGGCGACAGACCCATGGGTGGACATGCCATCGAACCGTCGCGATCGAATAGCCCTCCTATGAACAAACCCCCTCACTTTCAGGAAACGAGAACGCCTCCTTACCGACATGGTCCGAGTATTTCGCGTCCCCGCGACCCGCCCCATTTTTCGCCGCCAACGCGCCCTCTTTCGCAACCGACATTTCCCCCCCAATCGGAACCTCAACACCAGCAACCCCCCTCCCAACAACCTCCCCCTCATCCTGGACATCCCCACGTACACCCGCACCCAGGCCCCCCCTATCACCCACAAGAACGTGTTCCTGAGAGAGAACAGTACGCACAACCGGCGCCGCACTTTCGACAGAATCACATGAGAACGAGCTCGTATCCGGATAGTCCTTACCAGCGACAAGTGCCGGAACTACCCCGCCGCGAACCTACTCCTCCCCGATCCATACAGCATCCCCCGCCTCGCCAAGTTGCACCTGTGTCCCCCCAGATCACACATCAGCCGCAACCCCAGCCATCCCCCTCCTATCACCACCCTGCGCCCCCGACGTCGTCCGCAGCTTCCCTGTCTTTCAATGCCTATACCACTCAGATGCCGGAGTCACCTTTTGCGATCACACCAGCCCTCTCCAATCAACATACGATATCTAGCCTGCAGCAGTACGACAATGATCGAAAAAAGCCAAACGGGCCCAGCCTTGGAGAACCAGCACACATTCACAACGATCGATTGCAACACGACCAGAAAGCGTGGGATCGCGAGCACCCAGAGCGAGAGCGTAGCACTGACATTCCGCCACTGCGAGCAGAAGAAGCGCTGGTAAAAGGTATACACGAGCGGAAATATCCCGGCACGTTTACACCGATTTCTCAATCTCCAAAGCTTAAACGCGAAGTCATCGTCATTGACGAACATGAGCAATCGATGATCAAAAAGGACGATCATGATATCGAGATGGGTGGTGTGGAGGTTAGCATGTCTCCGATGAAGCGTGGCGAGATGCCAACGGAGCGAGCTACGAAGAGGCGAAAGGGGTATTATGCAGGAACCGCCGCGACGGCACTCAATTCAGGTTTAAGATCCGATAGCACGCTATCGAACTTGGATGAACCAGCTGGAGCCCTTGGAAGTACTCCTGTCAAGATTGGAAACTATAGCTCGGCGCCTCCCCCACCAGTCAGCAACCCCACCCCAACCATCCCGCCGCCACAAGCAATCGACAATTCAGATGTTCTCGCCGAATTGAAAAATCACGAACGACATCACTTGGGATCGATGGTTTATACCCCAACTTTACTCAAGAAGTCCGGGAGCATAAAGTCGTACAGCCATATCCCGTTGTTTTTAGAACGAGAAAACTGCACATTTAATGTCAGGATTCCCTGGTATTGTCTGAACCTCGAGGAACGGGAGAGGGTCTGTAAAAAGCGGTTACTGTGGGGGGCTGAAGTATATTCTGATGACAGTAATATTTTGGCTGTCTTGGTGCATCTGGGGTATATACCAGCTGTGAGAGATGGAGTGGAAGTTGCAGAGTATGCGGAAGCGCACGATGCTGTGGTCGCGAAACTGTCCGCGCCGAAGAGACGGGGGCCTGGAGGGAGCAGAGGGAGAGAGCTTGCGGTTGCTCTTATGGCGGAAAGTGGAGCACCCAAGACTAGCAGCGCCGTACAGGTCGGAAAGGATCTATTAGTGCAGATTATCATTGTGGGGAATCTGGGAAAGTATGCTAGTGTTGTCAGGTATGGATTGAAGAGTCGGAGTTGGGAGGATGGACATGATGGAATGGGGTTCATGGTTGATGATGTACAATGGGTTGATTCGAATAACGCAGGTTTCGGAGACGTTAGAGGTGGGAAGGGAGTTCATGATCGATTGAAGAGGTGGGAGAGGATGAGGAGGAAGAATGAGTTGGTCGAGAACTTGATCACTACTGTTGTTGCCGGGAAGGAAGGTAACAGCGGAGTTAAGTGGCTCGTTAAAGAGGTTGTTGGGCGGGAGGCGGAGAAAGAGAATATTATGGATGTGGATGGGAAGGGGAAGGGAGTTGATGGGCCTGCTAGTTTACCCGTGGTAAGTGCTACTGCTTGACTGAGAGCGGAGGGTCTAGGGGTATATATATATATATAGTCTATTTTGCTTATTATGGTGTTTTGGGTGGGCGTTTTGACTTGAGATATCTATCGCGTATATATATTTGACATTCATCTCTGTACAATACAATATGATATCGCGAGCATTGCATCGTTTGTTTTTTAATACCCTGAAAACTTACTATTTTCGAGAACAGAATAGAAAGGACAGAAAGGAAGGCAATTTGTAAGAAATGAAAACGTGAATGCTTTACCTACAGGAACCTAGAACCTTCCCATTTGAAGTCTCGAGAAAGCGCAATTCAGCGCCCTTCGAGCTGCCTGCGTTGCCCGCCGTCAGAAATACGTGTGTGTAACATCCGCAAACGGCAGGCCGCGCTGACCCGGCCGGATATGACGTCACCAACCGGGCTGTTCAACGTCAAGGGTCCGTCACTGCTATTTTCCCCATATATGGCCATACAACGTCTTCTTCGTCGGTGGGTGAGATAAATAACGAACTTCTCCACTCAATACAACCGTTTAACACCAATTGCACATTGCGCAAAGCTAGTATTTCAATCCGACCAAAAAAATGCCCTTCGGCATCGGCGACAAGTTTAACAGTTTCAGTCAAAACATACGAACCCCGCGACCGTCCTCCTCGTCAGGTCACTCGAACAGCCAGCATGACAATCACGACCACGATGCGGCGGTCTCACAGAGAGGGGCGAGTCCTAAACCGCAATACGACGTCGACCTCGTCACGCTTCTCACCGATCCGCAGCGACAAGATTTGTTGAATCTGATCACTGCTGGGACAGAAGTTATGCGGACTTCACTCCTGCACACCTTCGATCCACCCCCGAAGAAACAAAAGAAAGAAACCGACCAACCCTCTCCTATTAATCCGACACCGCAAGATGAACCGAACAAAACTCCAACACCCCCGTCGATATCGCCACCGCAGTCTTTCGACGGATCTGTAGACTCGCAGAAGGAAAATGTAGCCATAACCCGTCTCCGCCACGCGGCGACCACATCCTTCGACCACTGGCAGCAAGACCTTCTAACCCGCATCTATGACATTTTAACCCCGCAAGACCTCGATTCTCGCGCCGGGAAAGCAGCGCATATGCAAGATGTAATCGGCACCGAAGAGGATTCTTCAACCCCGCCGGAAGAAACCACCCCCCTCGACCCGGAATCCCTCGCCGCGAAAGAGAAAAATAAAATCGACGATGAGAAGGAGAATACTCACTATCCAGCCGTGCCGACGGGGTTATCCTCCAGTCTTCCCGAGAAAGCGAAACCGGTGATTTTACATTCGATTTTATTGTTGATACTCAGCCTGGAAACCTACGATTCACGGTCGAGAACGTTGATAAGGATTATTTCCACCTCGTTACATCTCCCACCGCATACGTTAGTCACGCTCGAAAAATCGGTAGCGAAAACATTAATCACAGCCGCTAAAGCTTCCTCATCGTCACCTTCGCCGACGGGGATGTCGGCTGATGCATCGCGGGAAAAACAAAAATCGGATAATAAATGGAACCGAAGGATAAAGATCGGATTAGCGGGTGTCGCGGGCGCCGCAGTGATCGGTATCACCGGCGGTCTCGCGGCTCCCCTTGTAGCAGCGGGGATAGGAACCGTCATGTCTGGAATCGGACTCGGCGCTACCGCTGCGGCCGGATACCTGGGTGCGTTAGCGGGTAGCGGAGCGCTCGTCGGTACGCTCTTCGGTGCGTACGGTGCCAAAATGACCGGAGAAATGATGGAGCGGTATTCCAAAGAAGTAGAAGATTTCGGATTCGAGAGAGTAAAACCGGGAGGTAAATTACCTAAAAAACTGACCGAAGAAGAATATAAACCTCCATTGCCTGAACGGAAACCGGCTACTAGTTTTGAAGCTATGGGGATAACATCGGAACACCCGCGTCCGGCGACTCCCTCGTCTAAAGTCCCCGCGGAAGTAAAACCTGAAGATAATAGACTCACCGTCACGATTGGAATCTCGGGTTGGATAACTGATCCCGCGGACTTCGTCACACCGTGGGATTCACTCTCTTCCAACACCGAAGTATACGCCTTAAGATGGGAGACCTCAGCGTTGATGGACCTCGGATCAGCGCTTACCACGATGCTCAAAACATACGCATTCACATATCTAAAGATCGAAATCATCAAGCGAACGGTACTAGCAAGTCTGATGGCAGCGTTATGGCCAATCGCACTCCTCAAAATCGGGAAAGTCGTGGATAACCCCTTCAACATTGCGAAAACTCGTGCTGAAAAGGCGGGGAAAATCCTAGCTGACGCGTTGATCAACCGTGTTCAAGGGAATCGACCGGTGAGCCTTGTCGCGTACAGTTTAGGCGCGAGGGTGGTGTATTCCTGTCTGGTGGAATTAGCGGAACGAAGGGCGTTCGGGATCGTGGAGAATGTTTACATTTTGGGATCCGCGATTCCGAGTGGTGGGGAAGGGTGGATCGGTGCTAGGAGTGTGGTTAGCGGACGGGTGGTTAGTGTTTATAGCGAGAAGGATTACATTTTGGGGTTTTTGTATAGGACTTCGGCTGTGCAGTTTGGGGTTGCTGGGTTGCAGGAGGTCAAATGGCCGGATGGGGTGGAGAGTGTGGATGTTAGCGATGAGGTGGAAGGCCATTTGAGATATAGATTTTTGGTGGGTAGTATCGTTGGGAAAGTTGGAGGCGGGGAGATGGTGGATTGGAAGGTCGTCGAGGAAGAGAGGAAGAAGGCCGAAGAAATGAAGAGGACGGAAGAGAGAATGGAGAAGGAGGCGAGGGAGAAAGAAGGACTGGAGAATGAAGAGGAGGAACTGGAGGAGGCTGCGAAGAAGGTCGAGACCGACAAAGAGAAGAGAGATGAAAGAAAAGTTATCAAAGACGTGGCTCAGATGAGAATGGCGAGCTGATATTCTTATTGTACAAAGCAGAAATTTGACTTAGATTATAATTGATATTATCATTAACTATTTTCATCAACAGGAAGCAATTTGACAGAACAGACTTCTAATAGACGCGACCCAATCTCAACCCACAGGATTGCCCAAGCTAAAAAGATAAATGATATAGATGTACAGAGAAGGTAATACCGAGATAACACTAAAATACCTAATAGATGACAGTCGCGACAAATTAAGCACCGTACTCCTTGCCGGCAATCTTCCACCACCTCGGCTGACAACTCCAGCCGTTCAGATCAAAACTGTCCTTGAGCTCGAACGGGCACACGCATTTAGCGTACTGGTGGAATTCCTTGGGTTGTGGACATCTGCTCCATGGAACGTGCATGTAACTAAGAACGCCCAAGTTAGTAAATATTCCGGATAAAGCTAGCGTCGCGATTTCGGTAACTTACCCCATATCCGCGAAATGGTGGACCTCTTGTGTTCCCAAAAACAACGCCGCGGCGATTGAGTGGACTGGTGCATCGCCCCACCGTTCATAAAAGAAACCACCCGCCTTGTCCAAATGCTCGAAATATTGCGTATACTCCGGACTTCTCCAGAACTTCAAACTCCCGATTTCAAAGTTACTCCAAAAGTGGCAGCCATTGTACTCCGGCTCCAAGTCGAGAGTTTTGCCTTGGTCCTTGTCTTCGAGTAGGTATTGCAAGCTTGAGTTGGCGTTTAGGTATTCCGGGTGTGCTTTCATAAAGTCGAGGGTTTCCTTCCATAAGGTGGGGATCGTGGCTTTGTATTCTGGAAGAGTGATGGTAAAGCCGTACTTTTTGTTGTTAACGCGCATGAATTCGAAGACGTCGTAGTCGACATCACAATAGAAACCGATACCTGGCTCGACGCGCCAGTACCATTCGTAGTCGTTGACAAGTGGGTGGCGCCAGAAGAACCCGGAGTTGTATCTATTTGTATTGTCAGTTCAATAAACTCTTATAGGAGGACGTATCGTGCATACCGGCACATGTGTCTGTACGACAAGGAGCCACCGTAGATGACACGATCAGCTTGCATCTTCTCCATGGCGGTCCTCATCTTTGGTTGGTCAATGTGGGTAGGGATGCTCCACTGTTCTTGCGGAATCAAGCCATATTCGGTTTTGCCGGACGCACGTTTCGATGTTTCTCTGATGAATTCTTCGGTAAACGGGACATCGTTGAGGAACGTCCATGGATAGTGGAATCTGTGGTTAAATCGATCTTCGACCTGTTTCATCGATTTGAGGGCGTCTTCGAGCTCGTTATTTCTATGTTCCACAATCTCTTATTAGCTGCCGAAAATAGAGGTGGCGGTAGCAGTGGCTTGCCATACCGAATCAACATGACAAACGTAGCGCTCTCCTTTCCGATTTGTGTCGCACCATCATTTCCAGATCCCTCCTGAGATGTCGGTTCTTCCTTCGGAGCGTCTACCGGCTCGCTCACATGACTGTCTAGCGGCTCGTTCGCAGGTGCTTCCACCGCATCTCCAGTATCATGTGGAGCTTTACCTTCCGGAGGCGGTGTGTATAGCTCCCCTGAACCCTGACCAGCAGTCCAGTTCAAGGGAGAAACAAAGAACCATAGCAAGAATCCTACCAGGAAGGCGGCAACTACCACGCGAACAACTCGCTTCCTCTCGCCTAGCTTCTTGCGCGCCGCAAATCTATCAGGCCAGGAGCCCGTGCCTATGCCGCCGATCCCATCGGGTAGGCCGCCTCCTTCGCGGGCAAACTTGTACTTGTCGAAGGGGTTTGAAGTGAATGACGGGGAGACCGGAGAACGGTCGGTCGAAGGGTTGTACATTGTGAGCGGATGGCAGGCGGACTGCCTGGAGGACGTTCGATCTCAATGGATGAGAGAGTGCCGATGGTGTAGTCCGGTGGATGGGAGGGAGGGAGGGAGAGACAAAGAGAGAGAAGGGGGAGCAGAAGTTAATATTAACGTTAATACGCCATGCAGCAGCCTTTGCATTGTGAGCAGCGTTGAACGGCGTTGTGGATGTCGATCGTGTGCAGGTCTTCAACTCAGCGTGTTGTCGCTATCAGGAATCGCATTCCTCGGCTGTTCTGTCCGTTCTATCTGCTCTATCTGCTCTGTCTGTTCTGTCTGGTGGAAAGGGGGAAGTGAATCAAGGAGCGAAGGAATGCTCAGGAGACCGCATCGATAGCCTTGAGGAATTTGCTCCCGACAATTTACAGATCCCTGAAAGCCTTGCAAAGGGGACGCGTTTCTCGACAAGGGCCGGGTTATATTTGGAGCCTGGAAGCTACCAATCCCAACGTTGGTTGCATCACTTTGGTTTTTTCAGCCCTGACAGAACCCCGACACAGGTCTCAGAACGCTCGAGCCACAGCAGAAGCAGCATCGTGGCGGTGGCTAGCGACCCGGTTCAACTTGCCGCAGACTGGTGGTTATATTCGCCCATTCACGAGTGAGGCTCTTGGTCACGTGGCCGATCTGATTAGATTGCAATTGGTTCACGACGTTGATATCGATAACGGTGATATGAGGGGCGTATGAGGGGCTCTGGATAGCCATGGTGGGCTTTCAATATAAAACACCGTCTACATGAATCTCACTTGCAAGTGACATGACATAGGGATGCCATCTTGCGCGATCTGAATCGCGGTTGGTTGTTGGTTGTCATACCAAACAACGGAGCTTCTCTGGTATACCGTGTTCTAACACTTGTTCGTATACCAAACAAATACGGATCCTTTCATTCTCGACGTCTAGGCCACGGTGGTGCTCGAGTTCGACGTCGTGATATTGTCGTGCCATACAACGAGCGTGTTGGTCAGTGTGGGGTCTTGGACGGAATACGCCGGGCTCTCGAGTGACAGTACTGCAAAGCTCTTTGCAAAGACCTATGGACGTTAGATGTATGAATATTGTCTATTGCCATTGCTAATGCCACTTCGGTAGGATCCATTGGCCTTTCATCCGATGAGTATTCATCGTTATTCATCCGTCGGATACGCTCCGCGTATAGAGCGAAAGGGCTCGAGAGTGTTCGTGCTAAGAAAATACCCCCCAAAAAATGCAGGGGAGTCGGCTACCGTCCAATGACACTCGACCACGATCATTCTCCATTCCACAAGAAATGTGCGATCCAGCCTGACGGGTCCCAGACGCTTTGCTGTCAATACATACGCATTGCAGCTTGCATCCAGCCTGCATCTTGCATGACAGACAGCGTTACGCCAAAAGGAAAGAATGCGGCTTTCCACTTTCTCCAATATATTTCAAGGCTCCAGTGCGAACACAATTGCTCATGCCTTTCTGGCTCGAGATCTCGACCTCTCGTCATTGTTCAGTCATCGACATCGATGGAGGTGATGTTCCCCGTGACATCCGTCTCTCGATGGAGTTTCAGAGTCTCAGACAAGCCCACCGCCTACTCCTCGCTTCAAGAACCGACGTGCTCATCAAACGGTTAATTCCTCTCGGTTCCACTTTTCGCAAAAATTTTCACTCGTCAGGTATACGGTGACATTGCTTCAAGTACCCGAGGTTCTACACGAAATGAGCGCGAAACCGATGAGCATCGGTCGTCGAACAACTTTACTCTGCTTGTACTCCAGAACCTTTCGGTTGCTGCTCGTTTGAGAGAGGTTTTGGCGGGGAGTACCAGGTAAAAAGTACCACCTGAGACATCGCCAACATAGCGTCACCTGAATGAGCCCAAGCTCCAACATAGCTCCGATAGCTCCCAAACTAGCACTCAGGCGCTTCACCAATTCCGGCGATTTGATGTTCAAAATCCCAGCCCACCACCTTTTCAATCTTGCTAGCTTTCGCAATCGAAGCTTCGAGCTTCCAATTCGTCGTTGGGACGCGATCATGATTGCATTCTTATTATCAATCGAACGGCGCTAGAAAGCCAATGAGAAATTTTTTATGTCTTAAAAGCCGTCGTCCAATCGAGGGCCTGATATCACGCTATCTGTCCCTTTGCTCCCCTTTATTTTGTGGGATGAGCTCACGGTTTTCGACGGTTGCTCATCGCTCGTTTCTTCCGTACCACAATATGAGATCCTGTGATCGGAATATCAGTATCCACATCAATTGATCGCCTCAAGTTCAACGGTCGAAGGCGCAGTTGCACCGGCGCCGCGCTTCATACCATCTAGCTGATAAGATGCTTCCAACTGCGGATTGGCTAGGCCGTTTGCTCATCCCTCGACTTTGCTGAGGGTACTCCACATTCTGTTAGTGAGGTTCCCAGAACCATCGATCCTGCATGAAACGTCTACTAGGTGCAGACCTGTGTTCCCCCCAACCACAAAGGGACAAAGAAAAGCAAAATGTTGATCTCCCCCGGTGTGACTGGCGCTTGAGCTGGCCTTAAGGCTTCGAGTTTTCCCATCCAGTTCTGCCACGGTCCCCCAAGCTAAATTCTCTCTTTGGGCGACCTCGTCATACCTGCATGCGCATGCCTTGTACACTCGTGGTACCCCACCGGTATTTTCGGCTTGCTCCAGTGACCCAATGGCTACCTTGTTTGACTCCACGCTTGCAATCCCGGAACATCTGCAGCGTGCTTGCATGGAAGAAGAAAAGAATTTTTTTAAAAGGAATAAGCTAACAAGGCTTGCATGCGCAACGACGTGGACAATTCATCGACGCAACTTAATATCAAAAAGTTTTTCTTTTCTTGCTCGGTTCAATACTCGATTATCTGGCAAATTCAAGGTTCGCTATCGGCTTTCAAGCTTCCGAACGAGTCAATTGATCGAGAGAAACGACTTTGGAGCTTCAAGGAGAGTTCTCGCGATTAATTGAAGTCTTTCTGTTGTCAAGCTAGAGCTAGCTTGTCCCAACCCGATTTCTCTTATCCAATCCGGGTGTGCCTTGCCCTTTTTTCCGCTTCTCATCTTGATCTATCGTGAAAGAGGTGTGCGGCTAGTTTCAGCTCGTCGTTCAATCCCGCTACCTCTCTCACGATAACTTTGCCATCCGCAACTTTCCACCTTATATTTCTTTTTTTCTATTCTGCTTTCAACGATTTGCTAAACCATATTTCGATCCCGGTTGTACCCACCCTGGACCTCTGGACCTTGGACCTTGGACCTAGACCTTGAACAATCACCCTCGACTACTATCAAACCTTGCCATTTGGCCTCCCAGGATCCTTCCATTCGAACGGCACTCCATATCTCGGATGACCTTTTACCTAGACTTATCTACTTTTGCAAATCATATCCCGCTTGATCTATTTCTTTTTTTTCTCAATTGGCCTCCCTTCCTCTATAACCAATCGTATTTTACCAACGGCTTTCGTATCGGTTATACTCTTTCAAATGACCCCTCCACACCCCCCCTTCTTTGTGCCGTCTTCAATGGCCTTTGATCACAAGCCTATCCTCTTCATTGCCCCCTCTAGCTAGGGCTCAGACCTTTAGCTCATCTACTGTCTCGACATGGAGCCGGTCTCCCCGTCCAAGGGGGGTATAAATATGCCTGTCCGAGGAGGAGAGGTTAGTTTTCCTCTTCTTCCTGAAAATATTCTAATCTTTATACAATTGACTGAACATTAAGTCTTACTTTGCTATAGCAGCTTCTAGCTCAGACTACATTCACCTTAACCATTCCATCCTGAGCTCTGCTAGCTTTAAGAAAGCCTAGCTCTAATCTTATCTCCTCCTCACCTTCTATTCTCGGCTCACTTTGTGTTACCGTGTAACACTGATCTTCGGTCTTCGTTATAAAACCTTCTCACCACCGCTAAATTCCACTTCCGCGCTTTCGCTCCCATATCCATCTCACCACTAACCGCAATGGCCTCCCGAATGATCAAGGAAGAGCGCGCTGCTCGCAACGAGCGTCTTCGCCGCGCTGGTAAGCTTCACGCGCTAAACTCCAATCGTGGGGAAACTCTAAATTCCAAACTAACTGGATTTTTTAACCCCAAACAGACGAAGCTCGCAAACACCTCACACACGAGATCACCGTCCTCGGCGATTCTCTCGATATGGATCTCCGCGACAGAATCTCGAATATTCATTCTAACGCCAACGCGCTGGAAACTCAGAGCAAACAGCTCAAGTCCAGAACGCAGGCGATGAGCAAGACCTCGCGGCAATGGAGTGCCATGGCCGAGAGCGGACGCGGCAGACTTAAGGTGAGCATTCGATATTCCTAGAAATCCGCATTCCTACGAGTTTGGGGGGATTTCCGTGTGTGCTAGTGCTAACTGCGTTGAAAATCTTGTAGGAAATCGGCGATGTCCAAAATTGGGCTGAGATGATCGAGCGAGATCTTTTGATTCTCGAAGAAACGCTCAGAATCGTGAACGACGAAGATGTCGACGCCTACTAAAATCTTCTCTTCTCGAAATCCATTTCTGAAGACTTAAAGAAAAGTTACTTCAGACCATAAAATGCCCCAAAATGATACCCCTGCTATTTCTTTTGTACTCGAATTTCTTTATTTTGTTTAATTTCTGGTTCTGTAATCGGTGTTTCTGGAACGGAAGGGGTTTTTTTGGGATGGAAAACGGTGAAAATAAGCTTCTTTTGAACCCCTGGTTGTTAACTTCGCTTCCGAATATTTCACAACGGATACTCGCATATCCACGCCCTGCATTCCCACCTCCCCTTTCCATCACTCTTTACTTTTTTCTTTTCATCTTCTTTGCGCAGGTACTTAAAAGGTACCTGCACGACCCTCCCTTCCCGCGTCCTCTAGCTTCCGCAGATAAACTTGCAGCTAAACCAGCGGCACGGTTTAAAAATCTGCGGGAACGACGGGAACGCTAGCTCTGGGAAGAAAAGTAAAAAAACAAAAAAACCTGACAGCCCCGCTGTCGAGGGAGGGTACGGGACCCACCGTATGAAACCCTGCAGGTGGGAAAGACTAGCCGGGAGCGATGAGCTGGCGGTTACTCTGTACTTCTGGGTGAAATGGAGGGGTGGGGGGGAGGGATGGATTGATTTTCCCGCTAAGGGGGTGGGCATGTTTCTCATTATTTCTTTTTTTCTATGTTAATACTGCTATTTTTGAAATGAGGGAAGGATGGCCGGAACCGCTGAGGGGTGTCCCGGGTAGGCTGTTCCTTCAGACCGTGTTCCGGGAGGGTTGCTAGCCTATGAGGTTGGGAGGGTAGGACTGAGGATACTTCATTGGTGAAAACACTACCAAAAGTGCGAAAAGTGAACGTTTTTGCTGGATTTTGGTTTTAGCGAGTATAGCGTGCGCTGCTACTTGTTCGTTTCCCAGCGGTCTGTTTGCATTTGTCTAGTTTAGTCCAATCAAATATTTTGGAAACTGTGTACCGTATATACTGTGGCGAAGGTGTGAATTCGTAGGGGTGAGCTGGTATGCGTGAGGTATAAACGTAAGCAGATATAATCGATGAAAATTGGAGCTAGGTATGGGAGAAAATAGTGCTAGAAATGTTGTGGCTAGTGCGATATGGGGTCTTAGTGTGGATCATGTGCGAGAATATAACTAGCGTCATCGATCTCGAGGCACCTGATGAGTGCACGTAATTACATTCTGGTACGAAGCTTGACTTGAGATGATGAAACTATAACATATATATTGCAAGCTACTTTGAGGAGAAAATAGTTATACTTGTTCTGGTGTAGAGGTTGTACCGCGTGTACCGCCTCGAAACGTCAGACTTGAGGTACGAATACATTAGCTATCACTATAGAGATCGCATATTGTAATTTAAAGCGAATCCACCACGAATCAGCCTTAATTCTCACCGACTCACACTTTTAAACAGCACTTATCTTTCTCCCGTGGGTACAACCCGACTATGGAACTTGAAAACATGCGCGAGGCTTCGCCATGATTTTTAGTGTTGCGAGCTGTTGGATATTGGAGACCCATGCTAACATCTCAGACCAATGACAACTTGACCCTTCGAACTTCTCTCCTCTCCAGCGACTCTCACCGGCTCAACCGGAGCTCTATCACACCCATTCCTCTCTTCTAAGTAGACTAACCTCTACAAAGCTGGCCTTCGGAAGGCCTCACTCGCCATGTCGGAATCAGTCCACCCACCAACTCTGACAGTTATCTACACACATCCCACATCCCACCCCACCACCTCCCCACAAACATTCGAGAAACCCCTACCGCCGCCTCCAACGCCTCAAGTATCTACCTCGCACTCCTCACACACGCATAATGACCCCACCGGGTCTTCGAAACCGGAACCGTTACATACCGCACCTTCATCAGTAGCTACACGTGCACATCTCAAAGCGCTGCGGGAAGCTGTGAGAGAGGTACAAGCTGATATAAACACCTTTTTAACTGCGAGGATGGAGGAGGAAAAGGTTTCTTCCGCGTCTGGAGCGGGTAAAGGAGCGGACAAGAGTGCTGAGGATATGGAAAGAGATGGTGACCTCGAAGAGGAGATGGACGAGGAGACGAAAGAGTTGGAAGCGGAGGTTGAGAGATTGAAACAGGAGGAACGGGAAGGTAAAGGGAAAGTGAAGAAGAGGAAGAAGGGTAATGAGTAGAAGATATTGATCGAAGAGGATTGTACGATATGATATGAAAATGATACCCAGCGATAGATGATCTACTCCTTTCTGGACTTGTCTCGTTAACCAGACGCGAGCACGAAGTGCAGAGTTCTTGACCGAGGCTTCTCTTCGTTTTCTATTCATAGGCTTCGTGGTTCGCAGCGGTATTATGTCCCCAGAACGCAGGATATCCTGGATTTATTGCCCCCCAAGTCTGGTCAACGACGTCCAACCCTTCACCGAACGACTTGCTATTATTATCTGTCCAAGGTACTAAATCCCCGCTCCGAGGGTATAAAATGATCGTAGTCACCCCGTCGATTTCCGTCCTGCCTTCAAGTCTCCAACCAACTTCCTTCCGGACGGTTTTGAATACTAGATTTCTTCCGACACGCACCGAAGGTGTCTGTCGAAATTCGGCGCGGTCGAGTTTTGTTAGGCCCTTGCTTATCCACTCGGACACGCATCCCGCAAGTTGCATGCTACTAAAGCACCCGTGCGGCCATGGCGCACGCGGCCAGGGAACTATGATCGATCTCAAATACGGTAGTTTGATGAGACTTGTGTATACAACGACGTTATTCCACGGACAGAGAGGGAGTTCCGGTGTTTCGATGATTAAATCTTCAACATTCGGGAACCGCTGGACCAAGTCGTTCATCATCGACCCTTGCGGGTAACGATCAAATCGTAAGACCAATTCTTTCACGGTGTGGTATATCACCGCATGGGAATTCTTCACGGGGAATTCGATTGTTCGAGTCCGGATTTCGAGGCGTTTGATACTATTCGCGATCGTTTGGTTTAATAGGAATATATTTGGGAAGGATGGGTGGTGTCGTGCTGAGGGTTTGCGGAAGGTGAAACGCTCGACTTGGATGATGATTTCTTCGAGAGATTCTGGTGGTGTTATTTCGAATTTCTCGGGGATTTGGGAGTTTCTACGGGGGAGATCGCCTATGAACTGACGGTTGGGTTCCGTGAGGTTGAGGAAGGCGCCGAAGTTGGGATTTGGAGATGGTTCCATGGTATAACAAAGTGATATCGTTCTTAAAGAGTTATATACCTTCTGTTCCGATGATTTCTTCAAGATTGCAGCGAATAGGTTGAACGACAGTTCCGGGGATACATCGGGATGAATTTTAAAGCTGGTGGCATTGGGGAAGACATCAAGTGACGAGACTGAAATTCTGGCCAGATTTATACTAGTTGAATTACTTTGGTTATATCGGGTTACGAAGATAAGATTCCTGCAATTAACATTGAAATTAGCCACAAATTCAGTGTTGAGACTAGACTATCGACGGCGACGAGTTTATAAAACCACAAATACTTTTCAATCTTCGAGCGTGAAGGTTATTACTAATAACGCTGTGCTTACCGAACATATTGGCGCAGGTAGTGAAATTTGCCGCCTTCTTGAAAAGAAGCTAGTGAATCTATCGAGAGATTAAGTCGGTCGAAGAGGAACGGAAGGGATTGGCGTCGGTGGGATTTGGAAGAACACGCAAGATTACGCAAGTCGCGCCTCGTCAGGTACGCCAATATTTCGATTAAAAGCTCCGCTGGAAAGGGAAACATCTCGCAGGCGCAGAAACTTTGCTGCAAGGTTATGGATTTATCGCGTTCAATATATACTTATAAGTATATACCTATATACTGTGGCGACGTTGTGGCGACGTTGTGGAGCCGCAAAGGATCCAAGCTGAGATGCCGGAGTTAACTCCGTCGCCGATTTCTATATTCAGCTCTGCCGCTGTAAATCCATGGCCCGCGTCGATATATCAATGTAGTTATTGAGCGCGTAAGCGTCCGGAAGACAATAGCACCTGTCGATAGTGTTCCCCTGTAGTATGCGCATATGCTGCGTCGCCTATTGTTTGATTGAGCTGACATCCATATCGACAACGCTCCTGAAACTGGCGGTGGTACTATTTCTTTTTTTCTTTTTTCGGTTGTATCCTACTCGCTTGATGCTCGCTAAACAGTGGCGCTGTGGATGGAACAAACAGTCGTGTGAATTCGGGCTCCTCCATTTAAATGATTTAATGGGGGTGCCCAGGATCGTATTAGGATATCAATCATCAGTAAAGCGGATTCGACATGGTGATTGATGCGCTCATTTTTTCTACTGTCTGGCTATTACGCTCATTAAGACATGACTACCGAAAATATTTGCGGATCGTGGTTGATTCAGTGCAAGTTGTTCACACATACACTAACCATCGCCACTACCACCAACTGCCAGCCGCCATGGTTCCACGCTCCCGGAAGCGTCCGTTTCAGGGGGGATTCCTACTGCTTCGTCTCCTCTCTTGTCCCTTCTCTCATTCTCAATTGTTTGTCCCCCGAAGTCCTCACCGCTCCATCACCACCGACTTGGTAAGTCTACGAATATCTGATTTTTTCGTGGCTATCGATGATTTAATCCTTTACTCAGTCGATGATGGTCTTGGTGAGTGGTACCTTCAATGAATAGATGGCTTTTGTTTTTATCTAAACTGGTTGAAATGAACAAGACTTATATTATCTTTGATATGATATTAAATTGAGACAATAATACTTGCTATAATCTAACCTTTGAACAGAGGCAAGTAAAGATGGAGACACGACTTCGTATCTTATTGGGTGGACTCAGTATGATGTACGCAGCTGGAGCAGGCATCAGTAACCTCATTTTAATTGTTGTGATAATATATTTGATTTTGAATGCTAGGTAACCTTTTCATCTTATCTATAGTGGCTTAGATAGCATCTTGACGATTCGCTTCATAGTAAGGGCAATCATACTAAAATAACTTAGTCGCAATGCAGCAGATGTTCTAATTCTATCAATTACAAGTGTATTACTTCAAGTTAGGCTTTTTTTTACTTCACAGGTTTTTAGTTCTCCCCCTCTTCATAAATTCTGGTATGACAGATAGAGTCCTGTACCATAACTTAATGGTAAAGCATATGCAGACCCTCTCTGAACTTGCTAAGAGCTTTGATGCCATATAGAATCCAAAGAAGAAGAAGAAAAACATATTCTCCTTGTTCTATGGTTGTGGATATCAAAACAGTAATCTTTGTATATACTCTGCTTTGCCTTCACATCCAGGGATTTAGGACAGGTTAGTACTAACCAAGTTTCCCACCCCTTTTATGCCATGACCAATGCATTTGATGTCGTCAAAGATGTGCTAGGAGCATGGAGAGCGGCTTCGCTACCTGCCCGTGTGCGCACACTACGAGGCGACAAGCAGAGTGGTATATCTGCAAGTCCTACATTTGTACTGTCATTCATTGCTACCTCGCCTTGTGCCGTCAATCTCAATTGACTCACGTTCTGGATTTATGTGAAACCCAGCTGCGCTAGCGATTTCGCGCCTTTTTGATACATTACTGACCGAGATGCTACGAATAGAAGACGTGCATCCAATGATATTTTAACAATCCGAAAATATCATCAGATAGACAGGTCGTTGTTCAAACATCCAGACTACCACGGGCAAGCCTAGAAAAGGTAGACATGAGAGCCGTCGGATCCGTTCAATTATGCATCTTCACGGCCCGGATCAGGGGTATGGTTGGCATGCATGCTGCTGTATCTGCTGCTTCTATGATTTCCGATTGGAAGCAGACCTATTTTGTTGTATCCACCTGTATACCTGACTAGAAGACAGGGATATTCAGCTGAAGTTGTATCGAAATAGGGAAGTGAATTGCAACTACAGCTTACTCCTCCAGTGCACTGTGTCACTAATAATCCGACTTCGCCTACTCGGCATTTACATTAGTTGGGATGTGTCGACTTCTGATTAGACTTCTGCGTCAGAAGCGGAGTTGCTTATCATCTCAAGTTGTAAAAGTAGATTGATATTAAACTTTGTATAAAAATATTTATAGCCTGGTTATGATATAGATCTCAGGTATTATGGTCGCGTCGAAATTCCAGATATATGTCACAAGTTTCTACCCCTACTCAAAACTATGGCTAGTATCTGTATAGGTGCCACACGAAGTGCTTCGTGCGGTGTCTAGTCTACGAGACCATAACAGGCTGTTGTCGCACCTATATGCATATAGGTGCGACACCAGCCTGTAGATTTATACAACAAAATGTTCTCAAGGGTTTTCGGGGATAAAGCGATTGTCTACCCGAAATTTGATCTACAATGCGAGCGAGACCGAATGAGCATAAGTTGCACTGACATGGGTTTTCCGCACGCTTCTGACAAATCGGAAGCTTGGAAAGACGGCACGGGAAGTCTGGTCGCACTAGGAATCTTCCTCCCGAGCCCCGAACGGAATTTGTGGTACCTAGAATCTCTAGAGATTCGTGGAACCGAGAGAATTTTTGATCAAGAATTCGCAACTAGGTGTTGCGAATAAACTTTTGCACACACGTTTTGTGTATAAACAGAGACCTGGCCAGCTTGAATAAGCCTACTATCACCATTATATCTCCCAGCAATCTAATACCAGATACCGATCTTCTCTCAGCTATAGAACCTTCTTTTCCCTCTTCCACTAAACAAAAAAATGTATCAATACGTCGGTAAAATCACCCACGTCGATGGCTACGCCAAAAACGAAATCTTCGTTGTCACTTTCCTCGAAGGTCTACAAAATGGCACGAAAGTGACTGCAGTATTACAGTGGACTAAGGATGCCTCTGGCCAGGAAAAATCGAACAGCGCTAGCTACGGGTCTGTTACAAACTGTCAGACTAATAACGACGGCTCTACGAAAATATCGATATACAAGGGGGAGAACTATTATTGGTAAAGCGAAATCCCGCCTTCGCGATGATCAGCAAAAGAAAAGAAAAGAAAATACTGACAAAACCCGTTTTTTTCGAAATAGGTATGACCTTGTTGTTAGCGGGGATGGAATCGGAGTTACTGTTAAGCAGTGGAACAAAAAAAACGAATTTTGTGGAGAAGGGACTCTGAAGTTGTTTGCAAAGGCTTGGCAAGAATCAAGATCCTACGAGGGTGACTCTACTAAGTTAGATTAGAGGGTTCGGGGCTCCAGAAGTCGATCTATGCGGGCCGATATCCTAACTGGGATTCAAAAACTAGTACCTCCCGTTAATTATCTGGATAGTCCTGTTTACACACTAAGACGCTAGTACTAGCAAGGAATTTAGGATACTCGGATAGAGTCAACTTGTGTCTGGAAAATCGTTGCAAACTTGTGAGCTTCACAAGCTATCTCCACAGATACGTGTGTTCTATATTTTCAGGCCTTTTGGTGTAGAGTGCCACACGTGCAGGTTTGAAATATTGCTTCAGTTATATATCTCACAATCCAAGCTAAATACTTAGTCAGGATTGGGCGGAATAGGCTAACCACTTAGTGGTCATACTTTCCTCGTCATACTTTCCTCGTCTAATGTGCCCCAGCGCCGATTCATTTTGTTTAGACGATTTGATAGAATATTAGATATCAATATCTTAAGATCTTCAATAATATATCATTGCATGTATCCATGTAAACGTGAACTAGCCCTTGGAACAGCTCGCGTTGCACGGCAGCAGTCTAAACTTTAGCGGAGCAAGTTGAGGCTATTGTTTCCTAGTCAATAACTCCAACATAGCCATGTATAGACAGACGGCTGAATGATTTACGGCGCCTTGGACACCGATTGTAAATATATCTTCTTCATCCAGTCATCCAACTTGCAAACTACAATCATAACCAGTGTTGGTGAGCAACTAGGCCAGGATCCTTTAACGAAGCCCCCGCAATAAGATATCTTGTTCCCCAGGCGGCTTGCTAGAGAAGCCTTCGATACGTAATTACTGTCTCTTGATATAGATATATTACAAGGTCTCTTCTACGCTCCATCACACTGTCATAACCCCCGGAGCTCATATTAGTCTAGTCGAAACGAAATCTAGAATTCTAGCGCTATACGCTGGACATCAGCAAAAAAAAAAAACGTGATTTCGCTTCCGAACGAGCTGCTCTTTGAAATAGTTTCTTATCTGAGCCAGCCCGACCGAAAACGGCTATCGATGTGCTCTAAATCATTTCGCGAGAAACTTTTCTCGCTCGCGTATGGTCGTATTCGTTTGACAGACAAGGTATCAGTTCAAGCGTTTCTAAAGTTTGGGAAGTTTCATCATATTAGCCACTTAGTTCAGTATGTCATCCTATCCCTTAACAATCATACCACGAGTCATGAGTTCTAATATGAATTTCCAAACCTTCAGTCATGTAACTATCCACTGCGACAAAGCCTCCTCTGACGGCGTGGCGATGTTCAATGCGCACCACAGTGCTTCTTCCTTGTGTGAATTTCCACAGTTGATCAGCCTCACGATCGATGTCTCGAATCCTCGATTGCATTACGGACTCTTCTTAGAAGTAATGAAGAGACTGTCACCGGACGAGAATTATCAAAACCTGAAGCATATATCTCTCGTCTGCGATTTTTCTTATCCTGATTCCGCGGTTCCTTTTATTTATGTCGTGGAGCCAACCTCGAAAGATAACTCTAGTCAATTCATGCTCAGGGACATGAGAGAGGTGCCCGCGCACGCCGATCCGCCATTTCCGGTCGGTCTCGAAAGTTTATCGATAGATGTGAAACAGTTTGATTTTTATAGGACGTTCGAAGACTCGAAAAACCTAATGGTACAATCGACTGCGATGTTCCCGGATTATTTTATCGGACAAAAAGTCTTAGCGTCACAATTGAAGCGATTAGAAATCATCGCATCCATTATTTACGGACATGAAAGATGGATAAACCGCGCACCGTTAATTTATACGGCCTTAACGCATCTAAAGATCAAAACAATTAACGTGTCAAGTACGCTGCTCGCAATTATGATCAATCTCTTTCCTAATCTTGAGAACTTGGATTTCAAGATGAATTACAGCCCATCTAGTTCCGAGTACCAGGAACTTACTACTTTGAGCCGGCTTAAAGTACTCAAGTTGCCGTGGCCGGATTGCGACGGTGAAAAATTGGGTACGATGATAGACGAATGGCTTATAAAGGATTGCCAAAGCTGGAATTAGTGGAGTTTATGATGTTGAAGTATGGGAGGAAGGTAATAGTAGGAAGCTGTAAACAGCTGGTGAGGAACCCAAGATATCAAGGGCAGAGGTGGCATATTAGGGATTTTGGACGGTATGCCCATATGGGCCTATTAGCCTACAAGGAGTGGAAACTTGAGTAGATATGATCTTGGAAGCCAGATATCGCACGAAGCACTTCGTAGTAGATGGAAACATGCGTGCTCTTGAAATCAGTGATTAATTAACTAACACTTTGAAGAAGCATAGAGATTGTTGTATGAGAATTTAAAATGAGAAAGTCCTATCTCTGTTTCTTGTTTTGGTGAATTGCTCCTGTGGTCCAATATAAGGCAGAGGGAGTTCTATCTGAGGTTTGTACCTCAGGTTTCCCGTTGGTTTGGCTTAGACTCCCAGAGTCGCAATAACTTTCTCCCAATCTCAAGTCTGTCCAAATCTTCTTGGCGGGTTGATGGTCTAACATCGATGGACTCGTCGAAGACAGGAAGTTTACACTCGACATTCGCAACTGGTCGCCTGGAGGATCCATGGTATATTAGTGCTAAACCCTCCTCTTCTAAATATATATGAGGTTAAAGATCATACAGAAAAAAGAGCTCAGCTTCGGCGAGCGACAGGTCACAATCGTGTCGGATTCGGTGGATATGCTTGACGGCGAACTTGACTGCATCTTCTTCCCCGTTCCAACCGTATTGAGCCCTGAGAATTCTTTCCATGACATTTCTCGACACGAAGGGCTCTGCTGATTTCAAATAGATCTTGGCGTCTTCGGGTTTGGCTCCTTCGCGATCCATTCTTGCCAACTTTCCGAGTGACCATCGTAATGCTGACATTTGGCTCTGGACGGCTTCAAACTTAGCATTGGCGGTTGCGCAAAGTTCGAGGCATTGTGCTTCAACACCGGTGAGTTCTTTGAGATCAGGAGGTTGAGCAGCTGGTGGATCGGTCTGTGGGGGAAAGATAGACTGATCGTTGCCGTCACCAGTTGTATCTGGTGGGACGACACCGGTATTAGAAGCTGAGGATGCCATGTTTGGGTACGCGGTTGCGATGGTTTTGGAGAATGCCGAGATGTGAAAATGGATAGGAGGTTTAAACTTTGGACTAACTTAACGTTGCGAAATATTTATTAGAAGAAGTTAAGAACTATTGCATTGATAGGGGGCTTTGCGGTTTATATAGACGGTCGCTTAACAAAGGGATAACATGAATTAAGACTTGCACGTCCGCCTATATGCCTCGTTGCAGACGGCTTCGTAAGTCACGCCGTCCAAAGGGTTAGACCTTAGTAGGGCCTATGGTCCGTATATATGCGGTAGCGTATATAGGCTAACTCATACATAGAGTTTACGAACTATATATACTACAAGAAATCAAATTTGAAATTGAGAACGCTTGTAAGACACCTTAAGGCCTTGCTTCCAGGAGTCTTTGTCGTGACTTTACTCAATTGGGTGGTATCATCATCGATACATGTACCGAAAAAGATATCACCTGCGCAAACTTAGAGCTTGAGCTCCACTGAGCTAGCCGACACCGATGAAAATTTCATTCTGAAATTCGATTTGGGATTTTCGTGAGCATTGGAGATCTTAGTTTCCGTGGCTGATATTTTATCGAGGACTTGCGTAAGGATCAGAACAAAGTGGCGCTATCTCCAATCAGGTCGTTTAAGTTGATTTATGGGCCCTTTCGAGCTTGCTGGCTGTCTTCGTAGTTCATTTAAAGACTTTTCGGAACTTGCGAGGGACTTCTTATACTCTATGATATAATTTTCACAATTGTATATCGGCTTAAGAGTTTGCGCTTTTGCTTTAGACTATGCCATATTTGTATACAGGCCGAGATGCCCGAAGTTCTACACCTTTACGAACGAGTCAATTAGGCTGAGTCGATTCATGGCGGTGGTTGGAATTGACAACCAGTGCTTCGCAGGTCGAAGTGCAACGCAGATGCTTGAGCGGAAGTGTGTCGAGTTTTTGGTGTAACAGTGAATACCTAAGTAATCTAGTTTGAAAGACTTTAAAATCCATGGATTTTAACCAATGTTAGAGCACTTAGGACTAAGTTCTAGAGAAGGTTGAAGGAGAGACACTCCATTGAATTTAATAATTAAATAGAACCAATATTTATTAAAGCCTTTGCGAAGATAATCTCACACACATCGTCTAGTAAGCTTATAAGATCTCATAAGCGAATCGAGGTGGATGGCTCTGTATCACAACATATATACAAACCAAGCCCCAAGGTACCTCGATTCAGAGATTTTATGCTTAATTTACTAGATAGGACCATTGAACCACTGAGATAACGACATTAATCTACTAGAGTGTTCTCGCGAAGAGTTCATTGTTTCTCAAGTGATATAAAAGACGACCCTCTTAACTAATAAATTGCATGTCGGCGAACGCGTCGATTAAGAAGTGAATTTTGAGTACGAAGGATATACCTGAGACAAAAACATACGCTAGTGGCTAGTGAGGCGAAGTTTCCGACCACTAACAAGGCATGTAGCACTAGCGTGGGGGACCCAACATGAGATTGACATTTATTTCAATCTCCTGTATTCTTTCACGATTCCGTTACATTGATAGTGTGTATCTTGTAAAACCAATGATAGAAAAACCATCAAGCCCTATGGCAAAATTTTCGATAAGGGATTAGGGATTCTGGTTTGGTTCAAATCCTCGTAGCTGGAATAGAGATAAACGATAATATGGGACCGGGCAGTTTTTTGGGGCGGCGAAATGTGCTAAGTTAGTGTCGGAATCCGCGCGCAGGTGCATGGTCCGCTAACCCAACCAGCTCTTTGGCAGAGTTTTACCCCTGCATTTGGTGATTTCCCGACAAAGACCCCAGCAAGCGGAACCCCAAAGTTGGGATCCGAGATTGGGACTCGAAGTGGGGCTCCCAATTCAGGCCGGTTGCTGTGGGAAGAAGGCTCGAACAAGCATTGAACGAGGAGCAGTCTTCGTGTAGGGTTAGGTTATGACGACGGAGCTGTTTTGGCGGGGAGAATCGCACCACGCTTTACGCGTCCCGCAACAGCTGAGAGCGTGCTGCTATCAACGCGTTTTTTCTTCCTCCTTCTCTCCATAGAAATCACCATCGGCGAAGCTACACCAATTCCCTAGAGCTCATCCAAGTTCCGTATCGACTATTTCCCACACACTCTACGACTTTCCACATCAATCTTGAGGCTTCTCCACTAGTCTGCAGCCTTGTCTGGCTTCTCTTGGAAACAACACTTTTTTTCATCCTTCCTGTTGGATTGGCACAACTCCTGACACCTTCAGGCATTTTCTCAGCCTTGTCACTTTCAATCAATTCCCTCTTCGGTGCTCACAAGGCTAGAAATACCATAACAGACCCCAAATCTGTACCGAATAGTCATAAACATATTTGACTTCTACATTCCCGTTTTACAAGATGTCTATGCGAAAGCGGCGGCTTACTATCGTCGACGATGAGGATGGGGATCCAGGCCCGTCTCAACGGCCTCGGTTATCGATGCCTACCTCTGACTCTCGTCAACCCTCTTCACAATCCTCCAACAGGGGTGGGAGAAGAAGGCTTTCTCAACGGCGAGATTCCACTCCGCAACCTCAGGCCCCAGAACAAGATCCGGATCCGGATTCAGGAGAAGCTGGGAGGAACGACAAGCAAAACTTTGCCAGCTTGGTGAACAACGTGTTCTTGCCTCCCAAGCTCCCCGACAAAGCAGCGGAAAGACCGGCAGAGAAGGATGCAGATCACTTTCTTATCACCCTCTTATCCAGTACCGCGCGAGCGTTTGCTGAAAAGCTACCGCAACAAGACCGTGCTTGGTGGGCAAAAGTTGAAAAGAACTTATCAGCTCTTGTCGACCTCTACAGACTTGATGCCAACGAAGAATGGCTGACGAAGGAGGATGTCGAGCTCGCTCTTCAGAATATGCAAGATGGAGGTAAGATTTTTCTTTACATAGGATTGTTTGATAAAGGTTCTAATTTTATGTCTAGATTTTCGTACATTTAACATTCGAAGACAAAATGCCGGTGTTGTCATCCGAATAGCTGGTCCAAAGGCTATATTTGAATCTTTCGAAGCTTCTCCAATAGCCGATGCTGTTGCGGAATGTCGAAAACGTCTCGTATGCTCCTTTCCCGGACCACGAACCGCGATACCCCTGGAGGTATTTCGGAACCCAAATCATATATCTGCACTGTCTGATTTTCTGGCTTCGATGGACGGCTGCCCTCCTGATGTCACTGATGGAAAGGGTGGAACCGTTAATGATGCAGGTTCTGCCAATCCTGCTTTTATAACCCACTTATTGACGGGTATAACACGTGGTATCGGGATGGTGGAAAGAGAGCGGGACACCAAGATCTGCAAACGTGTAGCGGATGTAGTCCTCGGAACTGACAAGTCAGTTTGGAGGCGCTCACCCTTTTGGCTGGTCATCAGAGTAGGACTACAAATGACTCTGAAAATCGAAAAGAACAGACAATTTGACTGGTATAAGGCCTTTATACTATACTTCATGTCAACTATGCTTCTCAAGGGCGTAAAAGAAAAATTAGTTGAGCCTGATTATCTTTATATCATGGGAGCGAAAGTCGCCAGGAGGTTACAAAAGCTTGACGATCGGGTTCCTGATTTTGTTTGCACCCAGGTCGCCTCTGCTGTTGATGAGCTGTCAAAGTATCAAAAAAGAAACTGGAAGATCTTCTGCAAGATGGACACGCTACAAAATAACTGGAGCCCTGAATCTCTTCATTTAGAAGATGATTGCATATTAAAACTCCCTAACAGTGGTAAATACCTCAAGGCGGTCATCAATGGAGAAACAGAGTTGACGGCAGAAGAATTGGCGCGACAAGAATTTAACCCTGGAGACTATCTTCGCGTCACAGATCCATTCAAGCTTCCTGCTGATTGGACGAAAGGATCAAAAAAGGATCTTGCTATCAGATTGATGGATATTGAGACCTGGGTCGAGCACCACATCGATGAATATGTCAGCCAAAATAATGAAGTCAAAGCAGCTGTCATAGATCTAGGGGAGCTCTATGACCAATACTTCAAGGTTGCTGTCAACGAATACGATGGCAACCCTGAGAATCTGTCAGTGGCATTCCTGACTGGATTTGAGATTTGGGTAGCTATCGACAAGATCACAGTTAAATGTATACCTCTTCTAGCAAACTACCATCCAGAGATCGTTGGTGATGACCTGAACAATCTCGTTCTTCCCTCTCGCCGGCAGATGAAGAGGCTTGCTAAGGTCCAAAACTACATCGAGGATCGCGGTGCAAAGGCAAGACACCCCAAAAATTCGCTTTGGAAAGAAAAGGCTTCAGAGAATTCGTTTCAATGTCAATACTTTGAAGAATCACCGCGCCACCACGACTTGATGAATCATGTTCAAAAAAGGGCTGAAATATCTCGAAAGAAGACGAAACTATCGCTGAGGAACGTAAATCACCGATACATGGTTCTGATGACAGAGGCTGGTCGCCTAGAACATGAATACGTGGCGCGGGGAAATCGGTGTAAGAAAAAGTGCGCTAAGTGTATAAAAACGAATGAAGCTCGTCAATTGACCGTGGGAATACATGAATGGTAAGTCAAGAACACCCCCGAGTTGATATTTCATACTCTAATTGGGAATCACAGGCCCCTACCAGACGACGAACCTCTTGCACGGATGATCATCTTCGAGCTCGAATGCCCTAAACACTTTGCTGTTTGGCGGGATACTACTTTCAAAATGCTGGTAAACACATCTGCTGTTCTTCAATTCACCGAAACATATCCGCAAACCAAGCAACAGGAGACGTTGAGAACGTATATCGGACTCAAGGAATTTTACAGCGATGATCGCACGTCTGGCATAATCTTTGCTTCTCCAACCAAGGCCGTAGGAAAGGAAGGTGGGGTGAAGATTACTCTACCCGCATCTGAAGCAGATGTCGTCGCGGCATTTTCACTCAAGCCAAGATACTGGTATGGCGATGGAGCTGGTGGGCACTGGGTCAACGATTTCCTCAAACTGAAGGGTTTGTGGGATCAGCGCATGTTCTCCTACAAGCTTCCTGCGGGAAGTTTATACAAACCCCTTCAGTTTGCGTTAAGGCGAACAGACCATACCAGCAACCAGATCCTGTCTATCCAGCACAAATGTCCACCAGAGCTCTCACCGCACGAATTCTATGAATACGGAATACTACGCGCCGGACCTAGACTTCAATGGTTAAACATGGCAAGGAACCTCAAAGCAAGATCATTAAACCTAAGCAACGAAGAAGTGAGCTTCCTATTCCTTCAAGCGGCCTGGGAAGCAGGTAGAGCAGTTCGAAATATGAACAATATTTACTTGCGAGAATCCCATCGTATATTCGATAGAACGACTATCATTACCCAAATCTTAGATGTCATCGAAGGGGTCCTAAAATCAGTTCAGATGAATTGGTTGGAAGTCGTCACCGTCGCTACGCTGGTGGCGATGACATGTCGATGCCTAGCTTTGGTTAAGGATACTCAACAAGCTGTGATCACTCAGGCAATTGAGTTGCTACTCAAACTGAGGAATGTCGTTTATGGGTGGATCGAAGATCTTAGAGAAAAGGTTCAAACTGATCAGGACGAGAACAGCTTGAGCGAAAAGCATCGGTCTTTGATGCACTGTGCCGCCGTATGCAGAATGACATATGAGGTGCCAGATGAACATGCTGAATATCTGGTTGATGGCGTGATACCAGGCGAGGAGCTCGAAGGCAATTTTGACCCGAAACACATTTCAATCTACCTTGAGACAGCATCAATTATTCGTGACAACTTACCGGCAAAACGAGAACATGTGGAACCGTACTTTCGTCATGCGATTGACCGATCAGCAAGGTTATCTCATCGTTGGGAAACGCGCGTGCGGGACTTTGTCCTCGCTAACCCGGCGGGTCTCGATCGTGCTATCGAGAAGCAATGGCAGCCCCATGCAAGACAAGAAGACTGGGAAGCAGTGGAGGCACCTAATCAACACTGGTTAAGAGCCAGAACCATGCCATTACTAGGCGACAGGTTGGTCGAGATAAGTATCAACCTCCTCGACGGGCAAATTTTAATGGATAGCATCCCGTTCGGGCGTTTGCTTCCCGAATACTCCGAACATCCTTCGTACGACAGAATATTCGGTGGTGAAGTTCTTGGGGTTGGTCCATCTTCCATGGTTGGGATGCAATTTGAGACCAGATCTCCTATAGAAGGCCACAAAGTTCATTTTGCACTCAAAGGCAGGGAACTCATCATTCGATCGCAGAAAGATAACAAAGTGTTCGAGCTTATCCCAAAAAATTACCTTGATACGGACCTCTGTCAACCGCTGGTTGAGGAATATGTACACTGGATGGATCTTGAAAATTGGAAAGTTCAATTTAGAAGGATCGAGGATAAATGGAACGATGACAAATATGAGTGGTCATTATCGTCACCAGAAAGCCAACCGATGGTCACTCGTTTCGATGACCCTAACGTTCGTATCATCGATCCCAGGAGCCGGACCGCAACCCAAGTCTATAAGATCTTTGGATGCCTCGAGGAGCACCCACATATTTTGACCACTTGTAAGAAGAGTGGCGACAATGAAAATCCAGTTGTGCATGCTGAAATGGCACGATTAAACTTGAAGTTCTCGAGCAAGGATAAGGACTTTGTTTGTCGCAACTTCTCCGGATTTATTGTCGATCAAGATCAAGACCTCGGGTGCTTCAACGGCTTGATAAACAAATTGGTGCTATGCAAAGGCAGCGAACGGATGGCTTTAGTGCCCTTTGGAGAGGTAACAATCGGGCGCCTCGGCGACTTTACGAAAGCCTCCGTCGTACGTGCTGGTTCCTACCAGGCGTACACCGTTGATAAACGCCTTGGAAGATTAGTTGGCAACGGATCAATATCGAGTCGTTTATATCAGATATACTTACACGCAGTTACCTCTTCGCCAGGATGTGAAGTCGATTCACTGACGGGAAGGACAGGTACCGAAGAAGCTGCTAGTTTATTAGGCTCCGGCGCTGTCAAGTCATTCCTAGAACTCGACGACGTTGATATCCAAGCACTTCACCATATCGCACAGCTCACCCCACGACGTCTATTTGGAGCCCCACAGAAGAAAGGTGCCGTCAAGCGAGGAAGAATAGAGCATGTTATTTGGAACGATGAGATTTCTTTCAATTGTCAAAGAGATATTTTCCGGGTCGGCGCTACCCAAATTCTGGAACATTGGTCTCGAATAAGACGTTTCCTACCTAACCCTAGTAATGAGCACGAGGAGCCCGTTCAGACTGATGAGCGCGATTACGAGAATGAGGCTATCGAGGAGGGCAAGAAAGACAAGGTTATTGAAGATGGTGTGAAAAGAGGAGAGGATATCCTTTTACGTCGTGCAGCTTACCGGAACGAGATTTTTTACGCTTGGCTAGAGGATACCTGGGGTGGACAAGGCGGGGAGGAGGATGAGGATTTCGACCCTTTACGCTTCAGCTTTGAAGACCCGAGTCCAATCAAGGATGCCTCTTACACTGCCAGAGACGGTACTGTCGAAGACGATGAAGATAAAGAACCTTCCGTTTGTCAACTCACGAAAGTACTTTGCAATTGGAATCCTGGAATGATTGCTCCTGATCTTTGGGGAACGTTCAAAGAATTCAGGGTTACCGGGGTGCGAGGCAGTCATAACGCCGTCAAGTTACAATTATCGGATCCTGTCCTCAAACGACCGACTGGTGAAATATGGTGCGGACTGTACAATCTGTGTCGGAAAGCAACCAAAGATGAGAATCTTTTCCAATTGATTTATACACTTGGAACCTTGGCATATCGAGATGTTTGGGACCCTAGACTCGTTCACGCGCTCGCCGCAACCGCAATCATCCCAGACTTCAACCTTGTAGAAGGCGAATTTGATATTCCCAAGGGACATTATGATGTTAAGCTGGGTTATCAACCGGAGGAGCGGGAAGTCCTTAGAATCATCAAGAATGCGGTCAAAGAATATCAGATCAGTGATTTTGCTAGTCTTCCGGCACAAAATGAAGAGACTCCGGAAGCTGCTGAGGCAAGACGATTGACCCAGTACCAGCATAACCTATCAGCTGATCGTGCGGGGGTGCTTCGATGGTATCTTAACCAATGGCCAATTGCGCGACCTAAAAGGCCATCTGGACAGAGATTCCCTCTTATTTTCATCGATGAAATCCACGATAACCTCAAGGAAATGTTTAGCAAGATCCACAGAATACACGAGTTCAAAAAGGCGTTAGACGAAATTCAAAGTCGGCTTGTGCTTAAGCTCCCTCGTGAGTTGCATCATGAGAGTTATAGACAGCAGGTCTATAAGTTTGATACATTCAGGGAAACGACCCCGAGATCAGAAGGGATCAGTGTCATGGGCGATATTATGGACGTGATCCCTGCTCCGGCGATCGATGCCGTTCCTAAACACGCTCGGGTCCTGACAAAAGCCGAATTGTCGCAAGTTTCTGAGGTTGTACGACCGACGCTTCGCTTGACACAACTTCAAGGTTTGGCGCGCAATCTTACTGGGCCAAGGACCAGTCAGTTTCAAAAGAATTACGCGGAGAATCTAAAGAACAGTGTCGAAGCTCTTAAGGAGTTTGAAGGCAACATCGGATCGAAGGAGCTGCCGCTGGACTTGGAGGCCGTCAAAGGACATGTTGCGGAGTGGGAAAAATATGTGCAAGACCTTGAACGGGCTCTTCGGTCACGGCTGGAGCCTGTGTTTTTCGGTGATCGAGTCAAAGTTGTCGCTGGACAGCAAGTCATTTATAACGCAGGGTTGTGGCCGAGAGTAACCATCTTTTCACTCTTGCGACTGTTGTCATATCATACGGATCCGATACCCGACGCTTGGAAAAAGGTTATCGTGGAATATGGCATCGCCCTTCGAGAGTTCGGAAGGGCTGAGAGACTACTTGGGTTCGCTGTCCGTGGTGACGTTTCAGGGTTTTGGGAATCGCTCGCGGATACGAGTGAGGCAAAGTGGGATGCAATGGAGCAGCCGGATTGGTTGCTGCTCGAGCTGGAGAACAACTATGCTATGCGTGATGTAAGGTCGTCTTTTTCTAATATTTGGGGAACTAGGCTAACTGGCTCAGGTGCAAGCTGAAATTGCGAAAGAGATGATTCAACCCACTGCAGGTAAATCGTCGGTGATGCAATTGAATATGGGTGAAGGGAAGTCGTCTGTAATCATCCCAGCTGTCGCCGCTACTTTGGCCGATATGACGAAGTTGGTCAGAGTTGTGGTGTTGAAGCCCCTATCTCGAGAAATGTTCAACTTGCTTCGGTCCAAACTGGGAGGTCTATGCTCTCGTCGAATATACTCCCTGCCCTTTCATCGACTCCTCAAGATCGGTATTGATGAGGTTCAAGTGCTTCAGGCCATCTACCAGGAGGTATTTCATCCTTCGGTCTTCAATATAATTATGGCGCTAACAGTCTCTAGTGTATGGATGATGGCGGCATCCTGCTGGCTCAGAACGAGCATTTATTGTCGTTCAAGCTTTTGGATCTGGAAAAGATTTGTATTGAGGAAAATGATGATAAGATTGGCCAAGCACTCTATGCGACACAGAAGTGGCTTGATTCTAAGTCAAGAGATCTCCTCGACGAATCAGGTACGTGCTTACAAAAATACAATCACTATAATCAGTGACTATATGCGAACTACCCCCTGGTCTCTTATTATCTAAAATTATGAGATGAACAAATCTAATAAATTGTGCTTTTAGACGAAATTCTCCGGGTGAACCACACTCTTGTTTACACGGTTGGAACTCAAGGCCCTATGGATAATCAACCTTATCGCTGGCTCGATCTCCTCAAGGTCTTCGACGTGATTAGGGCGCAGATCTTCGACTTACATCCGAGATATCCTCAAGGGTTTGAGGTGATATCGCAAAACAAAACGTCCTTCCCCTATTTAAGAATACTTCAACTAAAGGCAGCCGACGCACTTATGAAGGCCGTCGCAACGGAGCTTGTTTTCGGTAACGGAGCTGGTTGCCAATGGTTCGCTACTATCAGTCCAGAGAAGCGCAAGCTGATTCTTAAATTTATCACTGAAAAAGACAACATATCTCCCCAAGAGATCGACTTGTTGAAAGAAACTCTTCGTGGTGGGAATATGTGGGGGGCTGCGCTTCTGTTCCGTGGCCTCATCGCGTACGATATTCTTAGATTTTGTTTGCAAGAGAAGCGATGGAGGGTAGATTATGGTGGCGATGTCGGTCGCACCAAGCTTGCGGTCCCGTATAAAGCGAAAGATACACCTAGCAGCGCCAGCGATTTTGCCCATCCGGAAGTAGTGTTATGTCTGACTTGCCTATCATGGTACAACTACGGTCTTGGTCACGATCAAGTCAGAGAATGTCTGAACCTTATTGGCTCAACCGAGAGCCCTGAGGACGAATATCAGCGATGGGTACACGACATAGAAGACATCCCTGAACATCTTAAATCCCTAAAGGGTGAGCCTCATAAACCAGTATAATGCGAGTTTTTCAGACTAACAGCAATTTAGGAGTTAACCAGGACAATGCGGAAGAATTTATGATGATATTAATGCCGATTTTCATGTTCAACAAGGCCGTTATCGACTTTTACCTGGAAAACATTGTGTTCCCGAGCCATGCTAAAAAGTTCCCTTTCAAACTTACAAGCTCAGGCTGGGATATCGTCGAGAGGAAGCCGCACTTGACATCTGGTTTCTCGGGTACCAACGACAACAAATATCTACTGCCGCTTTCTATCGAGCAGAATGATTTGGAGACGCATAAGCATACCAATGCCCTGGTCCTGAACTACCTTCTTGCGACTGAGAACAATTGTTTTATGCGAGCAGCAATCCCAAGAACAAAACAGAAGATGAGTGTTACGGAACTCTTGGATGCAGTTGTTGCACAGAATCCCGTGATTTCCGTGCTTCTGGATGTTGGCGCTCAAGTCTTGGAGTTGGGGAATGAGGAAGTCGCAAAGGAATGGCTGAACAGAGCCGCCTCGGTGGACCCTGAGAAATGGCAAGCTGCGATATTCTTCAACACCAAAGATGAAATTTGTGTCATTGATTGTGCGGGAAGAGTAGAATTGCTCATGACCTCCAATTTCGCCAAGCAAATGGAAAATTGCCTCTGCTATCTCGACGATGCGCACACCCGCGGCACTGATCTTCAGTTCCCACAAGGCAGCAGAGCTTTGGTCACTCTCGGACCAAAAACGACCAAAGATCGCCTGATACAAGGTGCCATGCGAATGCGAAAGTTGGGCAAAGGTCATTCCGTTATCTTTTGCGCGCCCCCCGATATTGAATCTCAAATACTGGCTGTATCTAACGGAAAGTCCAGAGTGGAGAATGTGGATATCCTGAAGTGGGCTTTACGAGAAACGTGTCGCCAGACCAAGAAAAACGCGGAACTCTGGGCGGCCCAAGGTGTCAATTACGTGGAGAGGCAGCTCGCACAGAAGTCTTACGATTTGGGAAGGGATTGGAAGTTTCTTCGAAATCGGCTTTTTGAACCCGAGCATCTTTCGTTGCAGGATCTCTACGATGTCAAGGTTGGTCAGGTAGAGTCATACATAACACGCCTTTCTCGACTTAATATATCGGAGCATCCAGCCGTAAAACAGATCCGCGACCGGTGCGCGATGTTTGATATTGAGAATTTTGATGATCTCGGTGGAGAACTCGATGAAGAACAGGAAAGGGAGGTTCAACAGGAAGCCGAAAAGCAGAGGGAAATTCAAAGACCACCACCAATCAAGCCTATGGTCCATCATACCCATAAAGACATCAAGAAGTTTGTAAGGCAAGGTACTCTTTCCAAGAAGTCGATAGCCGTTGAGCCTGCGATGAGCTCACTAAAACAAACATCTATCCGTGGATTAATTCGACCGGGCTCCTGGTCGACCAAGCTCCTAGTATCGCGCGACTTTGCCCAAACAGTCCAGATGCTAACTCACCTCGAGAAAGGGAGGCAGATTGACTATCAAGACGAATTCGTTCGTCCCGTCTCTTTCATCTTGAGTTTGAACAAGACCCAAAGAAGGAAAACGACGATGGTGATCATTAGTCCTTGGGAAGCTAATGAATTGTTGGACGATATTAAAACTTCAACACATGTCCACCTTCACATCTACATGCCGAAGGTGACGAAGTCGATGACATCCTTTGAAGACCTGCGCTGGATGAACATCGGCAAACCATATATACGGAAGTGGTGTATTCCTGCTGTTCTAATGGACCAGCTCAATTTGTTCGCAGGTCAATTGTATTTTCGCCATTGGGACGCATACCTCAGAACTGCGGAATGGCTAAGCTTGCGGACCATCGAGACTAGCGAAACCGCAAGATGGGAAGAGGATGGATTTGTTCTTCCAGATCAACGTTTATTGAAGAATGGCCTACCTTTTCAGAGCACTTTCAAAAAGTCTCCGGTTCCGTGCATGCAAGGACTAATATCGATGCGACGCAAGGGCTTTCGATATGACCCTACGCATTTTGGCCAGCTGCTGCATGGAAAATTGCTAGCCTCCGATGATTTTGAGCCAGCGGACTCGGATCTCGAGAACATCTTTAACGAAGATGAAGCGGTGAGCGCCGATGAAGCAGACGATGCAGA
This sequence comes from Dactylellina leptospora, assembly GCA_036971365.1. Lineage (NCBI taxonomy): Eukaryota > Fungi > Ascomycota > Orbiliomycetes > Orbiliales > Orbiliaceae > Dactylellina > Dactylellina leptospora. Next base: position 1,123,061 of record JAJTUC010000006.1, read on the forward strand.
CTATATTCGCGATCTAGTGGATCCACTCACACGATCAGCTGCCGCTGCAAGTAGGAACCAGGTCTCTCCAAATATGGAAGTGGACGAAGAAAGTCAGAATGGGGAAAGTGAGGTAGCAGAGGATGAGGAGGATCTACCCGACGCGAGGGTTAAGAACGAGCCGGCTGACGACGAATCGGAAGATGGGTTTGGGAATATTGATAGGTCAACTTTCTTCCAAGAGTCTTCGCCAGCGCCGAGCGACTACGAGGAGGGATATTTTACTTGCAAGGATGAGGATGAAGAAATGGAGGGAGAGCGAGAAGATTCCATGGATATGGAATGGTGAGGGATGTTTTGATTTTGGGTGTGGTTTTTTGTTTTGCTTTTTTGTATCTGTCTCGGCGCAAAAGCTTCATCTTAAATTGACCACGCCAGCGGTTGAAAACGAGAATTTTTCAAGCCACAAAGTGACAGCACTGGTCAACTAATGCTTAGCTATCTTGACTCGAGCCCGATTTAATGTGTAATTGAATTTCAAACCGTTAGTCAAAGCTCCCGCCTTCCCATAAAATGTGCCATCCGTGACCATCCGTTCCACGAGTTCCCGCATTTTCTGCAACAACGTTCTGCGTTGTGACGGGGTCAAGCCAATCAGATAAACATATTCTAAATATCCGGGCCTCGCTTTCAACCATGTCTTCAGCTGAGCCGGCTTTTGGTGATCCCTTCTGTGATTCATCCCATCGAGATCCTTGGCGGCACGATGGCTTCTCCCGCCACCAGAGGACCGCATGCTAAAACCCGGTTGCCTAACACTCTTCACTTCTAACCGATGCGGCGCTACTATATTGCACATGATGATCATGATTCCATGCAGGTCTCTGAGAGAATTTTTTGCAAATTTCATGTCTTCAACCCTCTCAAGTGCCGATTGTGTTCCTGCGGGTTCCGTGAAGAGCTCAATGTCGCAGCCCCACAAGAAATAGTCCTTCGAGCGACCAATTGGCAGAATCCACTTTCCGCCTTGCAGGATTCGGTCAAGTCTGGACGCCATAACATGGGATTTATACAAAATTTCAATTTCGGAAAGGCGGTAATCCCACGGGCAATCGAAAAGAGTATATCCGGCAGGAAGAAGGCAGAACTTCCTGGCATTTCCTATCAATAGAAGTACGAAGTATCATAGGCGAGATTATGTTCTAGATTGGTCCCATATTACCCGTAGGGCGAGAGATCTAAATCGGTATCTTAATTTTACAAGGACATTTTGGAAAGTTGGTTGTTCCCCGGAATTTTTAACGCCGAGAGATCAATCTGGGGAAGTCCCGATTGCCGCTGTTGTAACAGAAGTGTGGTTGCCTCCTATTTTCTACCAATTAGGACATCCTCAGTCCACTTCGTATTGCGTCGAATATGATCTTTATGTCGTGAGGTCCGCAGGCAGGCAGGGGAAAAAAAGAGTTCTTCGCACTCGGGATGTATTTGCGAGCTGCATATGCAGGTCAAATAGTGGCTCGACCCGCCTTTACCCCTTTTGCCGTAGAATATTTTAATTTGACCTCAGCCGCAACAAATCTCCTATTTGCGCGGCTCACTCATTCGTAGGAAGTAAGACAAAAGGGGAGCTGCGTAGTCCACGACATATATCTCACGATGCTATAGCTACCTAACTTCAGCACGAATACCAAGGCTGCTGCAAAAGCGTGCTTGTCCTAGCTTCAGTGGCGCCCCAGCCGTTTCTAACGTTCGCTGTCGTGTTCTAGTACGGAGTCCAAAAAAAAAAAACTTTTATGTGGGGTGGTGCCAAACCCCGGATGCCTGGCCACTCGGTGTTCCGCTCGCGTTCACGCACGGTGCCTTCACACTCTGCGAGCAAGCAAACTCGGAATTGGAAAACCCCTTTCGTCGGCAGAGCCCGATGCAGAGGCTCAAATTAACTTTGCAAAGTTGAAAGCCAGCGCTTTGGCTGCTACGAACGGAAGGCATAACGACAATCCGAGCCGGAGATCTCTCATCGTGCAGCCTGAATTAAAGGCTACCGAACGCCATATCAGTCCCAATTGGAAAGTAGCGAGAGAGGCCCGGTGAAAGATGGTAAAGATTCACACAGCTCAGAGAACGCCATCAGCTCTAGAACCGGGATTGCCAGCTCAAAGCAAGACTACTTCGTAAACGGCGAGGAGAATCGTACGAAGTTCATCGAAACTCTCGCCTTCACCGTTGGCAACGCGATACAAGGATCTCGAGGCTATGCTCAGTTGGTAATTTGGTGGCGCTTCCCACACGCGCTTATTCGCTCTTTGGTTAGAGTCAATGCATTATTCTATCACGCTGGCAAGGGCACGTCCCATGTTTGGCTGCTCACGCATATATGATCAAAACCTTGACTATATCTTGGCTTTTATAAGATATTTTTGACGACACGGAGAAAACATGGCTGAGCCATGGGGATCCAGATATTCGCTAGGATGGCAATAAATTTTGCGATACTCAAGGGGGTCGCTTAGGAGAGTGATTGAGGCCTTGTATTTTCACAAAGTGGGATGAATACTTATCATTATATAAGTATATAATGATCATGTTCGTCCCACCGACAGAGGGTTACACTATTGTCAAGCAGTCAGTTGTCCTCCTGTCGGCGACTTTCACGTCACTCGTTCTTGTTAATTTTCTTAGATATTCTCGAATAGAATATCCCTTTTGATAGAAAATGAAGTTTTCTGTGGTTTTGGGCTTCGCGGCCGCCGCCTCGGCATTCCCTTTGCCAGCATTGTTCTCTCGCAATCCATCGTTTGATATTGTCGACGATTTCCAGAACTTGCACAAGCGTGCTTGCTCTGCTGACAATCTCTTGAGGTTGCTCCGAACACCCTCAAACTTGCCTGAGGCTCTCCCGTTCTGTAGTTCGTATCTTGGATTGCCTACTCAGTCTATTTTCACCACTGTCACGCCAACAACGTGAGTATATCTCCAAATCTGATATCAATTCAATCACACTGTGCTAACATTTCTCAGGGTTGTCTCTTTCACCACCACTGTGGTAACGACTCAAGATGCTTCTGTGACTGCTACGATAACTCAGACAAGCTCGGCCACCCAGACAAACACGGCCACTGACGAATATGTCACCACTCAGACCGAGTCCTTTTATGAAACCTATTATACAACAGAGATTGTTGTTGTCACCCAGACCGGAGTCGAGGTCGAAAGCCAGACCGTGACAGATACTTTGACAGACACCATCACCAATACAAATACTGAAGTCCAAACAGAAACTCAGAGTGATGTGTCTACTACCACACTGACTTTGACTTTCACGGATGGCATTGTCGTTACCGATGTCGCCACCGAGACCCATTATTTCACTGAGTACTATACCGAGACCGGGACAGAAACCAGCTATGCTACTGAAAGCCAAACCACGACGGAGACCATTAGCACAACTTTGACCTCCAGTGCCGTCGAAACTCAGAGCATAACTTACACCCAGACCTCACTCGAAACCGTCACGGAGACTCAGACAAGCTTGACAACCTTGAGTCTCGCTACAACAGTAACGGATAGCACTCAAACAGACACGCTCTCCTTCACTGATACGAGCACAAGCTTCAAGTCGGTCACTTCTGCTACGGTGACTACCCCGACAACTGTCAGCACTACTATCATAATCGCTACTGTGACTAGGACAACTCTCTCCTCCACGATTACTCAATTGTTCACTTCCACAAGAACCTTCACTACCACTCAGACCACAAATTCTGCCGGAGTGCCACTTCGAAAGCGTGCTAGCACTACACCGCTCACAGATAAACTCTCCACCTATGGTTCTTCCGCCATTTCGAGTGCTTGCGGCTGTCTCACAATTCCATTGCAAGTGGAAACTGTGACCGCGACCTTGTACACCACATCCACAAACACTCAAGTTATCCAAAGCACTGAGACTGATACTGAAACCTTCAGTGATACCGCTGTGATTACAAACACTGCAACTATCACTAATACTATTACTGAGACTTCTACCGAAATTGACGATGTCACTGTCACCTCGTCGTCGACAGTTGAAGAGACCAGCACGGATTTCATCACTGTCACCTCGACTGAGATCGGAACCGCCACTGATTTTGCTACTCAGACTAGCATCTCTGTCGAGACCGATACGACCACTTTGATTATCTCTTCTACTGAGACAGATACCACTTCAGTCACGGAAACATCTACCTCAATCGAAACGTCGACTACGATTGAAGATGTTACCAGCAGCGTTACTACGAGCATCACTGACACTATCACCATAACTTCCACCGAGATTGCCACGGCCACTGAAATTTCAAGCTTCGACGAGACCATCACATGGACTACCGAAACATTGAGCTTTGATGCTACAATCACAAACACGGACACTGCCACTGCCACCCTTTCTCTTACCGAGACATCAATCTCGACATCAAAGGCAACTTTGACAGTGACAGCGTCCTATACCGCCACTGTTCTCGCCACAGTTACGCTTTCTTACACTGCCACGGTGCCATCCACAGTGCATAAGACCACTTCTCAGACTTCATTCACTTCAACTATCGTATCCACCAAGTTGACAACCGTCTCTTCTACGACTACCGTATCCTCGACGACCACAGTCACAGTCGGCAAACCATTCAAGGTTAGATTCAATGCCGGGGCGAATGCGAGATACTTGTCCCTCCCCGCAGCTACTCCTAACCCTGCTCCATTCCTGCCTGGTACCTCGAGGACTGGCCTCGGTACCGGTGACATCTTCCAAGTCTTGGGCAACTACATTGTTCACTTCGAGCCGGGCGTTGCCACTCCGTACTACCCTGTCCGTCAATCCAATAGTAACGAAGATTGGGATTGGTCTACCTGCACACCTAGTTCCAGCTGCAACCGAATCACTGGATCCGTTGGCGCAGGCAATAGCATCACACTAAACCTTGGAACAGGAAGAACCTTAGTCGTCTGCAGCACGTCTGATAACCAGCAGATTATCCTTCGCGCAGGCGCCTTTGCTTGTGGCTTCAGTTCTCCGATCGATCTCACGAGTTTTACAGCATTATACCAGTAGCATCGTAGCATTCTCTTTTGTATTTTTATTTTATTTTCAATGCGCTGGCGGGTCAACCCGATAGTGCTTGATTTACCGTTAAACTAAGGCCCTTTCACTTTTGAGGAGCTTTCCAGCACTTTAATGTTAAATATAATATACGTTGAACACTTTTATTGATTCAAGATGCAGCTATCATGGGCTCTCCATTGGGAGAATGGGAAAATACATAATACATAGCAACGGCGTAAATGATATCATTCTTTCTCATCCTGACTCGGAAGCGTTATGCGTGATCCAGGTGACTTTTGGTGGAAGAAACAATCGTAGAAAAATTAGGTTAATGTGATATCACATACCCCCTTATATTTATCATTAATTAGTTATATTCATGTAGCAAACTATGCAGCTGTTTTATTGTCTCAGCATCTCCCGGGTATACTCGAAGATAACAGGCAAAATCGGATGACTGCTTAATTCGCTATCTTTCAACCTCGTATTTTACCGCAGTGGCCACGAAGCGCATTCCTATGAAACGCGTAAATTGTAGGGACGCGTATACACGCAACCAGACAATATTGTTCTCACCCCACTCGCTCTCCACTGGTCCACCAACACCGACCGGTAAACCTCTGTCGAGATTAACTCCCCTGATCATCTCGTCAATGTACTCTCCTACCGTCATCTCATCATGAAATCGAAAATATGGCCCGAAAACCGAGTAGATGTCCTCTATCCTATATGAAGTTTCCAGGGGTTGAAGGCTTATCTTTTCATCCGCATTTCCTCCTTCGTGTATAACTATCGGGTCGTTTTTGAAGATACTGTAATCGAATGATTCCATAATTTTGCATCTGGGCTTCATCCACTTTCGCCGAGAATCGTTCGCGGTTTTGTTACCCCAATATCCGCCCCATCTATCTCGTTTAGTGAACAGCTTTATTTGACCAGGATGTAATCTCCCATCTTTGCCTCTTACGAAGACTTCTAGGTGTTCGATTATTTTATGAAGACGGGGTTTCGGCCGGGTTTTATAGGCGGGGAGTTGCCATTGTTCTTCGTAGTAGCAGTTGTATCTTTCGTAGCGATTATCCAGAGCGACTGGGGAAGTTTGGAGGAAGTAGCGCCAGGATTTGCAGACTTTGGAGAGATTTGCGTGGTCCTCCCAGTTTGCGAATTCGAGGATTTGGAATTGGAGTTCTATGGGGAGGTGCGGTGGGGGGCCAACTGGGGGTTTGTGAATATATTCGGTATCTATTTCTTGAATAACAGTAACTTGCGGTTTTTTAGTCTCGAGATATGGTACTGCGTTGGGGGTTGTTGTATTTTTGGAGGAGGAAATCGAGGGTTTGGTCGCGCTGTTGGGCGGGGTATCTTTCGAAGAGGGCATGGGTAGCCATAGCTGGCCTAGTATCGAATGCTGGAAGAATCGCTTCATGTTTATGGCTATAGCGGCTGATAAGATAGTTTATTTTTTTGCATTCAGAAGGTATCTTAATATGATTCTCCGGATCCTTGAAGACACGGTTTGATAGATGACGACGTATGTGCAAGTGACTCTTGATGGGAGGTTACCCTGCGCTTTTATACAGTTGGCAAACAAAGCCTTTCGAAAACCTTAGGCAGGCGCTATTATTTTGTGAAAGGACTCTCTCTACTTATAATTACAAGTAACTGAATAAATACGCTTATCATCTTGTCTCGGATTCGAACTCCGGTTCTATCTGGAGATCTGGAAATAACCATATTGGGCTCAAAGCGCTTCGCGACAAAGGAGCTACCTTACCCAAGAGGGGTGCGAAACTTGCAAAAAGTAAACCCGGAAGCAATCTCGAACGTTCCTCACGATAGTGCTGCTAATACGGTAGGTCTTGTGAATCATGAAGGCCTCGTTTCTAGAAGCTAGTGTCTTGGTAGACGACATTTAGTGCGCTTTTGCTACTCCTTGAATCAGTTCAATGCGCCACACAAATTTTCAAGGTGGCTAGTGCGAATTTGACAATTTTTCAGACGAAATATTCAAAATCATCCAGGAACCCAACGGATTGGAGAAAATCTCGTCGGCCTAAAAGGCAGCTTATTCAAATCATTCATTCAAAGAAATGAAATTTAGCTATACACTTTAACCACAAAACGCGCCGGTGGTAGGATAAGCATCTAGAAATTCTAAGCGTATACAAACCCAAAGGAACAAAATCCAAAGACTTGACTCGCGCAACATCAATCTAAAGCAAGAAAGACCCTAAGTCATCTTACAATACGGCCGGTCGTGAGCGACCTGATACGAACACAGCCAAGTCTCCAACGCCATACTGATAAACGCGGCAACACAGATGCCACCGGAATCGCTAACAGTTGTCGCTGCTAAACTAAACTCTCGATCTTCGTGTGGGACGTTATCCGAAATTTCTGCAAATGTATTCTATTAGACCAGTTAGTATTCGAACTCGTGGGTAGTTGCACAAGTTACATACCACATAAACCAATCCACCGAGAAGACCTTCCCAAAAGATAATCAAAAATATCATCCAAACGTTCGGTATAAAGTTCCCAACGGCGTGAGCCGTTAAAACAGCCAGATTTACAAATTGAAGAATGCTAGGAAGATATAACTGTCGAACCCTGATGAATGGCGAGCTGCTGCGAGAGATAAAGACGCCCACTTGGTATATAGTATTGTAAGTAGGATACGCATCCCGGTAGTTTTTGAATGGCATTTGCTCCAACGGGTAAAGTAGGGTTGGCGCGACGCCCTGGTTTATCGTATACTCAGAGATATATACCAAAAGGAGCGGAATGACATATGGAACGATTAAGCCCTTCATCCTTCTTAAGTTATTCCTGAGCGAGAGTAAAGCTTGGGAGAGACGGGATCCGCTGGTGTTGCGGGATGCGAAACTAGAGCCGTTGGACAGTACCGAGCTATGCATAGTCTCTTCGTCTTCCAAAGGATCTTGTTCTTCCTCTCCATCAGCTACCCTTGTATAGTTTCCTTTCGCACCTTCCCTTTCAATCCCAGACGGTAGAACATCCCGTGGTAAGATACCGAAGAACGCTATCAGCATGATTAACGGCAGGAAGCAGCTGAGCATTAGACTCGTCTGTATGCTGAAACCAAACCACGTCGATAGCGATAGGTAAAACGCTCCGCCGATGATACCAGCACCGCCGGTGCCACTACTCCATGACGCCAACGAAAAATGGTCGTAAAAGTGTGTCATGGAGACGAATGTCATTTCCCCAGCACCGGATGCGAACGAAGCGATAGCGATCCCGAATAGTCTCCACGCTATCGAATCCCCAAACGCAACAACTATCATGCCACAGGTGGAGAGTAGGAAGAATGAGACTATCCGAACCCTATAGGATATCAGGTGGATGAAATACGGCGCCATAAGTTTGGTAAGAAACGAGGGCATGACGTCGAATAGCAGTACGACTCCTTTGGGTACATCGGGACCGACGAGGTCGAGCGCCGCCGCGAGGATTATAACGTAGAGGACATTGTTTATGAGACCTAGCAACAATATTAGCATTCTAAGTCCCATTTCACGATTTGTCTGTGAATGGATAGAAGTCCGCACCGAATAGCCAAAATGCAGCACAGACTCTCGGGTCTGCGCCGGCGAAAGAAGATCGGATACTCTTAACAGTAGAGGAAATCCAGTCCTCGAAGGCTGACCATGATGCCGCCGACATCGGTATGTTGAATTCCGGCGATGGTAACGCTTTGGCGATGCTATCTACGGTTGTCGTAAGCTGAATGGAAGGATGATGCTCGAGATATGGTTCCCCAGAACTTCCCCGGCATATTAATACCAGCGTAGTCGCAAGCCCCCGTGCTCAATAGCAATTATCATTCGCTGTGCCGATGGTCAGGGGAGTTTGGCTGGGTCGATATTTAGCCTCCTTTGGTGAGACCCGCGTGATGTTTTGTCGGCTGTTTTGGTGTCCCTCCGCCGCCCCGACTTTTGTTAGTGAGCAAGCTATGAGGTCAACCCGCATCGCTCAAACACTCACCTCTCCAACCTCTCAAGCGACCGCCTCCGAAGAACAACGTCCCCGATACTCCCCATACGAAGCGGCTATTCGATGTCGCGGTAGATGAAAGCTCGATGAGAATCCCCGATCTCTTGGTGCATCCGTTGTCCAGGCGCAAAGAGCCATGCTCACCGCCTTCCACGCTCGCTCCATCCGGGAGCTAAGTTCGAAGGATAGGTCGCGTCAGGAATCTATTCTAGCCTACGGTACGTGGACGCTCATGCCCCGGTCGCCTATCTCACATAGTGACTACGGCGTGATGAGGCTCTGCTGACTCCCGATAACATGTAGGCGACAAGCTACTCGTCGGTCTAAACAATGGCACCCTCCGTATCTACCGAGTCTCGAACCCCGCGACGCCCACCGATCCAATCGATATTGAGTGCCTTCGCGAGGTTGAGGGCTTCACCAAGAGGCCTATCACACAGATGGGATGCATCAAGGAATCCTCGATCATAGTAGTACTGGCTGATGGCTATGTATCGACCTACGATATGGGCACGTACGAGAGGGTCGAGATGCTGGCGAAGACGAGGGGTGCGACTCTGTTCGCCTTGACGAGTGGCGTCGAACGGGACATTGCAGGTGTTCCAGCGGTGGTTTCTAGGCTGGCTGTAGTTGTGAAACGGAAGTTGCTGCTGTACCTGTGGAAGGATAGCGAGTTTCACGACTCCAACGAGATAACCTTACCATCGCAACCCCGAAGCTTGACATGGGCGGCAGAGGGCAAGCTTTGTGCGGGATTATCAAATAGTTTCGCCATGGTAGATGTTAATACTGAAGTTGTGGAAGACATACCCTTGACCACGGTGGGGGGAGGAGCTACTGGCTACCTCACATGGTCATCGAGAAACCCATTGGCGACAAGATTAGGCGACGATGAGTTACTCCTAGTGAGAGACTGTAAGAGATATCTTGATTGGCGATATCCTTTGGTAGTATGCTAACATTACCTTAGCTTCCTCTCTTTACATAACTGCCAGAGGTGATCCTATACAACCCAAACAGCTCACCTGGAATCACGTCCCAGACCAACTAGGCTACTCCTACCCGTTCCTTGTATCGCTTCATCCTCACCACACCCTACAAATACGAAATCCGGAGACCCAGACGTTACTCCAGACAATATCTCTTCCGGGCGCGACTCTTCTCCATACCCCTCAACACAATCACGCATTGTCCCACGCTGGGAAACAATTCTACCTTGCCTCACCGACTCAGATATGGAGAATGATATTAGTAGACTACGGAACACAAGTTCAAGAGCTTACGGCTAAGGGCGAATATGATGAAGCTATCAGTCTATTAGGACAGCTGGAGCAAGCCTTGTTCGAAGAGAAGGAGGAAAAGATCAAAGAGATACAAATGCTCAAAGCCGAGAAACTCTTTTCTCAAGGCAAATTCCGAGATTCTATGGATTTATTCGCGAAGGTAGCAGCTCCACCGGCTAGAGTCATTCGGCTTTATCCTCCTGCGGTTGCCGGGAGCATCTCCAACCAAATAGCCCAACCCGAACCAGAGGAAGAAACGACAGAGGAGGCTCCTCAAGATCAAGCCGCCGCGCCTGAAGAAAATGGCACAGGCGAAGCGGAAACGAAGCAAAACGGTGATGAAAATGCCAAATCCTCGCCGTCGGAAGAACAGCCGCCTGGAACTCCGCCACCAAAAGAGAATGGAAATCGTCCGCATACCCCTGATGGCACTTCGACACCTAAAACAACGTCATATTTCGGTATTCCTGCTAGATTGAAGTTGGGCGGTGGAGATGACGCCTCTTCAATCAGATCTGCTAAGTCCGGCAAAGGAGAGGCCGAAGTTATAGCGCCGCCTTCTACGGCTCCTACTCCTCCACCAGCAGGTTCGATTGCTCCGCCGCCGCCGCTACCAGCATCCATCAAACTTGGTAAGCCCACCTCTTTGGAGATAACTGGTGAATCAGGTCTAACCAACTATATAGAGGGCAAGGCTTTAAAGTTTGCAGTTCAGGGACTAATTTCGTACCTTGTCGAGATGCGCCGCAAACTCTTAAAATTCGTGAAACCAGATATGGATCCGGACGCCCTTGGTGAAAATATCCAAGGCCAAGAGAAAGTCCCTACTTTTGGCGATAATTCATCAAGAGGCACGTCCTCTGTTGATTTTAGCGAAGTGGCCGCTCTATTACCACCATCAAGGCATGGTGCGGATATGACAATTAGAGAACAACTCGAGAATTTACTCGAGATGGCAAAGTTGATTGATACAACTTTGCTACGGTCTTATATGTTTACAAACTCCAGTCTTGTGGGCCCACTCGTTAGAGTCGAGAACTTTTGCGATCCGGAAGTCGTACATGAGAAGCTCGTTGAAACTGGAAAGTTCAAAGAACTGGTCGACTACTTGGCTAATAAGAAGTTACACGACAAAGCTCTCATCCTGCTGAAAAAGTAAGTGTAAATCTAATAATGGTTTAACATATACTCAACTAATACCCATATACAGCTTTGGCGATCGAGAGGAGCCGGATGATCGAGAACTAGACCTACACGGACCTCAGGCTACTGTGACGTATCTCGAAAAGCTCTACGCGGATCAGCTACCCCTCATATTCGAATACTCGAGATGGGTTCTTCAGAAAGATCCTCAGCTAGGAATGCACGTATTTGTTGAAGAAACACCCCAGGCAGAGTCTTTGCCTCGACATGAGGTCCTGGATTATCTCAAGTCAGCCGATATCAAGCTTGCGGTCCAATATACAGAACATTTAATCCACGAATTAAAAGACGACTCTCCTGATTATCATAACTGGTTGATTGAAGGGTATCTAACAATAATGAAAGGGGAGAAAGTCGACGTCCAAGAAGATGGTTGGAAGTGGAAGCTTAGCCGGGAAGAAAGAGATGCCTATGCACAAAAGGTGCTTACTTTCACAGAAGAGAGCCAGCAATACTGGCCAGAAAAGGTCATCCGATGGCTGCCTACAGACGGTAATTCATGTTTTCCCGGCCCGTTGTGTTCAACATTATGCTGATTTATTTTGAGAAGATCCGACGTTCTATGAAATCAGAGCCGCGATTCTTAGCCGATTAGGAGAGCATCGCCAAGCACTTGAAATCTTTGTGTTTAAGATGCAGGACTATGGCAAAGCGGAAGCGTAAGTCTTCTTCAACCTGCTAGTTACGAATCTTTGAGTGTTAACTGGCTCTGTTTCACCTCAGCTATTGTAACCGCGTGCACGCGCTGTCACCTCCTTCGTCAGACCCAGCGGAAACCACTACGGAGACCGTTTATTCCATATTGCTTAGTCTCTTCCTTAAACCGCTGCCCGGTTACGAACCACAGATACAACCAGCCCTAGACCTCCTTTCCCGACACGGAGCCCGTGTCGATCCGTTAGAAACTTTAGAACTTATTCCGGAATCCATCAAAGTTGCAGACTTGGAGCACTATTTCGAAAATCGAATACGGCACTCTAATTCACGTGTTAACATGAACCGAGTCATGGCGCAGCTGTATAAATCTGAAGCATTCAGATGGGAAGAACTGAACGCTGAAGTTAAAAAGAAGGCAGTGGTTATCGGTGAAGAAAGGGTCTGTCCTGTTTGTCACAAGCGGTTAGGGAAGAGTGTTATAAGCGTATTTCCTGATGGGCAGGTTGTGCATTATGGCTGTGCGAATAAATTGGCAGGCGCGAAGGGGATGGAAGTTAAAGAGGAGCCTGGGCTGGGCTTTAGACGTGGGTTCGGGGCAGATAGATGGGGTTCGCCGAATGGGTCCTCCAGTGGGTGGCGGTAGACTCTTTGGCTGGTAGTATGTCTATAGAATCGCTTTTTCTTCTTGGTTTCCTTTTGTTTTCGGTTTGATCTTGGTCTACATACTCATTGCGGATGTATGATGATAGCGACTTTTCGATGCTATATTTTTTCTGGCTAAATGCTTCATATACCAGGCGTCATGGTTATCAGGATGCTTTTCGGTTGTTACTAGTATTTGACTTTCTTCAATATTTCTGGTATCTTGAACTGCTATGCTAGGTCTGTCAAATGTACTTGGAATGATGACTACCCCGAATTTTCTCAGCGTCAGTCATGAATACTCATCCGGATCTCTTTCCAACTCTGCACAAGACCTATATAGCTTGTACATCGCTATGTTCTTTTTCCGAGGCTATCCAGCTATCAAAATATGCAAAGAGATTGGCAACGATGATTATCTAATCAAATATCTAGTGTGGTTACGGGGATAGGTTGTCCAGGATCACGTTCCGGATGTTCCCGCCCCTTCAATGCGTAGATATTTCCTGCCGAAGATCTATTCATTATGATCACGGTGAAGAAAAGCGATGACTCTCGTACAGTTCCAATGCGCTGTAATCATATAGGATCAGAAAATCTGGTAAGAACTCGGTGTCCTCATGTCTACAGACCCATTGAATTAATATATCGATGAAACCTTAATTACCAGTTTATCTAACATTAAATATCTTTAGAAACAGAGTTTAGACGGTATTATCCAATTCCTTTAGCGTGACCATCAAATAGAAATGTAGATTTAGGTAGACATCCTTGTTTTAAATAATCAGTTTAAGCCATGTTCGATTCAAGGCTCGTGGTATCCTCATGGGGCTAGGGGAGCCTGCATCTTGGCGCGACGAAAGCCTATTAAAGTAGATAGCAAAGTTGTGAGAATTGATGCTTCACGATACCTGCAGTAATCATTATGGCTGGTTGCAGTGCAATAAACCTTGTACTCCTATTACATATAAGAGTTATCTGTACGGATTCTTAGATTTGTTATCGTATCTGCCAGGGATATGTGCTTCGCAGGCCAAAACTGCAACGCAAAACCTTTGGCCGAAGAAAGGCGTCAAGTTTCTAGACTAAGGGATATGTTCCAACTGTAGAAGCAAGTTAAAGTGTTTCGGATCAATTCTAGATCCCCACAGTGAACAACTGTTCTCCAAGCTCGACGCTGGTTCGTCGGCGCGGGTGCAAATTGACATGCGAGTCTCGGAATGCCGGATAAATTGCATTTCGGGACTGAAAGATAAAAAGATGGTAAAACGTGTGTGGCTAGCAGGCTGATAAGGCGCACTCATTTGCCCCTTTGGATCCCCTTTCGAAAGCTTTCGCGCGACCAATGATTCCCAGACTTTAAACTTCGAAGCGGCCGTAGACACATGGACTTTTGTTCGGACGAATCGTTAACGAGCAAAGAGCTAAACCCGCATGTAAAGCTAGCACCAAAACCTTGGATGCGATTATCCGCGTGAGAACCCTGAATATCACCGGTCTCGTGCCCATCGATGATCTCATCAGAGCGACCAGCCGGAGAGGCTTCGAAGCAGGTGCGCTGACAAGGCCCGGCTGTTGGCCCCGTCCACAGATCATCCACGCGCAGGCTTTGATTCGTACGCCCCCACACTCTTCTTTCAATCTTTCTTCTCTCGAGGAGGGGGGCCAGGGCAGGACCGCCACATGTGTGTGTGTGCGTGCACAAAATGTCGCACAGGGCAGCTCGGTAGGACAGTATCGCTCCTCGCTCTCGTATCCGCGGTCGCGTATCATTTTTTTATTCTTTTTCCTGGCAGCCTCATCCCACAGCTCTGTTTCGTGTTTTACCTGTCACATCTGAGAGAGACAATGTTACAGATGCAACGACACGGAGAGAGAGAGAGGTGTCGTGAGGGCGGGACTGCGGTGTTTTCCTCGAATGCTCCCCGTTCAGCATATGCTGCATACAGTCTCCCCATTCTTAAAGAGAGAATCCTCTCTTTGCCTGTTGCAAGGGTCGTCAGCCCGTCGAATCAGGCTTTTTCGTCTCACATGCTCCGTCGAGGGTACGATCGTGAGCCTTCCCTTGCATGAAGAATGGGGCTGCCCGTCGAGGATCGCATTTCACTTATCTGCAGCCTACTGAAATGCCTGGTAGCACACCATTCTCATCCCATCACGCATAGTATTTGATTCGCGCCAATGATCGTTTTAAAAGTCTATACCTGGGGGACGCGAAGACACGCAGGAGAGAGAGGCAGAGACAGAGAGAGAGACACAGAGAGAGGAAGGCTGTGGGATCCACCTTTATCACCCCTCGCACTCGTGTGAATTGGCGCCCAGGCAAATCGAGAGCCCAGCTATCGGACGAGGAGCTTCGCTGATAGGACGAAACAGTTAGTCTTATCGCCTGTGAGCGCAGGTACCGATGTACCGCGCTGCCAAATAGAGACGGACATGAATGATTATATATCTGGCACCTGCGATAACGCCAAAATGCAGGCCTGCTCATTTCACTTTCGTATTCTTCTTCTTTCCCAAACTTTCTTCCACTTGCGCAGAGCTTTGCCTGTCTCTCTTCCAGCTATCGGTTACGAACCCTCGCCTGGCCTGGGACCCTCTAGAATACATCCACCCCCTCCGACTCGTTCGTTCGTTCGTTCGTTCGACTAGCTAGCTAGCTAGCTAGCCTTCGCGGAGGCGGGTACAGGCATTAGGCTCATTTACCGTTCCCCACTGTCTCTGGTTCAGACTACCCGGCCTACCGCTGCACCAGTCCACCTGCTCTCCGTTCCGGACAAGCAAAAGAAAAACGAGAAGGGAACGAACCCGCCAGGATCCTTGGATTTCCCTTCTACGTTCCCCAGCTTCTGGCCTCTACGATGCCTACAATCTAACCCTTGACTATAAGTTAATCCGCGCCTTTTTTCTTTGGCTCACAAAAGGCAAGCCATTTCTGTATTTATCCTATGCACATTGCAATCTTTCTCGTCAACGAACCCCAAGGCAAGCAGGAAAAAGCAGAAAGAAAGAGAATTTTTTTTTTTTTTTGCCATCTGATAAACACTTTGTATGCGTGCTTCGACTGATAGGCGACGAGACCTTGAAGCTGAGAGAGAGGAAACCTTGAGAGTGGGGAACCGAGATACTGCCACTTTCCTGTAACTTTGTTTGAGATGTCATGATCCGTTCCCGGGGCATTTGAGAGGGTCTGCCACCAAGATAAGCCTGATATATAAAAGCAAGCAAGTCGTTCGTGAAAGGTCTGAAAATCCAAAGCCCGTTGTTTATCCTTCTCGCCGCCAGCCTCGAATCTCTCTTTGAATCTTCTTTTCTATCTCTTCACGCTATCGTATTCTCCCCCATATTTTTTTTCTCGTCACTGGAGAATACATAAAAAGAAGCCGTCCAACCCAGACGTACGGGATTTCTTATCCAATCGCAGTCGGAAAGCTGTTTCACGACCCCTTCCCAACGACATCATAGCATCGCTCGTATCTTGTTCCAAATTTCCGACTATACCTCGCCTGGCTTAAGTTGAAGAGCGAACCCCCACAGAAAAAAAAAAACGATTGCACACAATCCCAACCAACGGTTACCAAAAAAACCTTGTTTTGGTCTTTCCGCCCTTTGCTTTTACTGGGAATTGCATCGATTGCATACCGTCGATTTTCATCAATTACTGTATCGGATTATCGAATTCTTCCAACCAAGGAAAAAGAATAACGATTCCTGTCGCCGATATCAGATAACCTCGATTTCTACCCCACGAAGTTCCGACGAAATATAAATTCCAGCCCGTTTCCCCCTTCCCCGCAAAGTCTTTTTGGCGAGATGAACAGAGCTGTCGGTCTTCTCGTCGCTACCAGCGCCGGTGTCATTGGAGGTGAGCTACTTTCCGTTTCACAGCTCTAAGATACATACCTTTTTTTTTTTTCATCCCAACTTGCGTGCAAACAGTGCATGACCTGGCCCCTCAATATGCAAAAGAGAATGTATTGGCTAATGTTACACATTTCTGTTACCTGAAATATTGCTTAGGCAAATATCTCTTCGAGCCGCTCTTCATCGAACAGAAAGAAAAAGAGCGCGAGTTAAAATTATCCTCCGCCATGGCTTCACCACCGACGGAACAACCTTTGCCACCACCACCACCGCAGCAGCAACACCAACCGGAACCTCACCATTCACCGCTCGCCGTCCCTCTATCCGCCCCGCCCCCACCGTCATTCCTGCCCCCTCAGCATCATTCATCGTTAACACCCTCCGCCATAGCGAACACCCGCACCCTCGCGTGTTTGCCATCCACGGAAATCTCGCGGTCCGCCCACCCGGACGACGCTGCCAAGATCATGGACGAACCGTTACCCTCCAGCCCACTCATCGCGAAGAAAATCCCTAGCAAAGAGGATTCCGGGGAGATGCAAGCCGAGCCGTATACTAAAAGTCCCACCGGGGAGGGTTTATTCGGAAAGGTCAGGTTTTGGTAGTCGAAAAGGAGACAATATCACTCTTTTTTATTTTATTTTATATCAGTATCTCCGGCGTTATGTTTATGGCGGGTTCAAATGGTTCCGGAGCTGGCTTTACACAATTTTCTATCTTTTATTATTATCAAATTATCGGTTTCGTTTACACTCATGCCCTTAACGGCGGGTTACTATCTTTTTTTTAATCAAGGGGGGGTTCTCTAAGCTTTCGTTCTTCTGTTTTTGCCCACCATTTCTTCCAAGATTTTAGCAATTATATCCGGCATCAATTTTTTTTTTTTTTTTTTTGAACCAGGGGGGTAAATGGGATGGGTTTCCTACTATGATGAAAGACTGCATGATTTCGACGGGCCTAGATGGGAAAGAAAAAAAACACTACCTAGATTGATAACTGCATTCTGACGATTCTTTCACCTTGCTCTTGCTTACTTGCAATCAATACGTACTCCAACAAAAGAAATACGAAAATATTTCTTCGCGGAGCTACATATTAATCGTAGAATAACAATCGTAGAATAACAATCGTAGAATAAACCGATATAATATTCCCAGATAACCACCCCAAAACAGCATTATATATTCCAATCGAATTATTCGAATAGTGATCAAGCCTTCGATCCAGCCCAAAATCCGTTCAAATACCACATATCGAACCTATAAATCTTCATCTGACTAGAAGCGTTTGTGGTTGAGTGGTACAATTCGTCGTTGCCATTGCCTATACCAACGGGTAAACGCTGTGAAATTCGATGAGGCCCGGGTTCGATTCCCGGCGAACGCATCAATAAGCCATTCTTTTTGGCTTCTTTCTTAGTCTTTAAAGACTACTTTTTTTTTCTGGTGATGATATTTGGAAGGTGTTTCGATGATGGGGGTTATTTGAAAAAAAAAAAAATCTTTTTCGGCTATATGGCGTTGTGGGTTTAGTGCGCGAAAAAAACGAACCAGGGTTGGGGTATCATTCTGTGCTAAAGGAGGGTTCACAGTTAGATTTTCTTTGACGAAAACCCGGTTGGCTGTATTGCCTGTTGGGGATGGTTGAGGGGTGACCCGTCTACTACAGTATAGGTGCTGGCAGATATTAATATAAATGTATGCACGTATTCAAAGCAGCGGGCTAGGTTTCCCATGTCTTCGGGATTCCTCGAAGGTATGACAGTTTGAACATATATTGTTATCCTCGATTTATAAATCTTCTTATGATTTGCTTGAAACCTTACTAAGAGTTGCTTAATCAAAGCTCTGGATTTCCTTTGCTCTAAACAATAGGAGCGGGCTGTTGATATTGCAGCGGCTTTGCACCTACCGACGTTGTATTTTACCACAGCTTGTGTGTTGCCTCTCGACAGGCAACGTCGTCCGTTAGTGTAGTTGGGGCAGTCTCGTATTAAGAAGCTTCAGTAGGCTAAATAGTTGGGGAAGATTCACCATCTAGCGGATCTCTCAAAATTGATATATAGAAAGATAGCTGGATTATATCTTGCTAATAGATATCGTACAATATAGACAATGAATGATCTCTAATATATGCCAAAAAAAATCGGTCAAGAGATTACAATGTGAAAAAAGCTCAAGCAGCAGCCCCTTAACTAGAAGTATATACTCACACCTCACCCTAAAACCTTCTATACTCTGTCACAATATATCGTACAGCCCACCTTCCAAAAAGCTAGAAACAAAGCAACCACATACTCAAGTCTACACGCTCTCCCTCAACTCTTCGAGCCGTCTTTGGAGTTCAGGAACCGCTCGTAACTGCAACTCCAAATCCTCCTTTTCATCTTCAAGCTTCAACCGTCTCTCCGCATCGAGTTTCGTAAACACGAATCCACCCTGTCCGTCAAACTGAAGTATGTTCTCGTGGTACTTCCACAACGACCGTCTGTGGCTGACGGTGATGAGGGTGATATCGAGTTGTTTCGCGGTTTCGTACATTATCCGCTCGATATCCAGCGTTTGCGCCGCAGTACATTCATCCAAAATTGCACTAATATATCAATCACGGTTAGTAAAGAACTCAAGCTATGACAAGCTGAATGATGATGATACTCACAATTTCGGAGAATGGTAGAATAATCTAGCCATGGCGATTCTCTGCTGCACACCACCGCTCAACTGCTCCCTCCACTCCTTTTCAACATCCCACCCACCTTCCTTCTCAACCACGCTATCAATCTCCACAATCCTCAACAACGCCATCAAATCATCATCCGTCACCCCCTTCTCAATCATATCCTTCAACCCATCAGGATAAATAACCTGCTGCCTTAACGAACCCCTACTGAGATACGGTCGCTGCGGAATGTAGAAAATCTCCTCGCTGGGAGGTTTATGCACCTCGCCACCGTATACGGGCCATAACCCGCCCAATATTCTGAACAAACTACTCTTACCGCACCCGTTGGGTCCAACGATCAATAGATGCTCGTGCGGTTTGACGGTAAACGATAACTTGCGGACTAATACGTCGCCGTTGGGACTAACGATCGGTACGTCGACGAATTCGATGTATGTGTCTTCGATGACTTTGCCCCGTCCGCGTAACACGGCTGCGTTTTCTTCGGTGGAAGCGGAGGAGACGAGGTTTTTCTCGAAGTGGCCGTTGGTGATGTCTTCCATGACGTTGAGGAGGGTGGAGACTCGGGAGGTGTAGCCTGCCAGCTCGGTGATTTCTTTGTATGAGAACATGACACGGCCGAACGCGTCGGACGAAGAGAGAAGCAGACGTCGATTCGTGACGAAGCCTATGAATCAATGTTAGCCTGAAAACTCTTGAAAGCAATGCATGGAATTCAGAATGAGACTTACTCTCCGTTCGATCACCCAGATTTCCACCCTTCGCTCCGGGAACTTTGAAGAACACTGGAACACTGCAAAGCACCAACCCGAGCGCTCCCCAAAAGTACTTGATCACATAATCCTCCATGATACCATGATACAATCTCTGTCTGAGAATGTAGTTCACGTATTTGATAAGCCTGAAATATCCTTTATCGAGCGTCTTCTTCTCATTCTCCTGGCCAAAGTACAATGCGACTTCCTCCGCGTTATCGATAAGCCTGGAATGCTGATGTCTGAACTCTCCTTCCAACTTGGCTTCGTCGGCGACATATCTCCCAAACGGCGGGGTCAATGCTCTCATCACGTTCGCGGAGATTTGTACTAGTAGCGCCATGAGGAACAATCCTTCACCACCGACGTTTCTCGAAAGCTGGTAGTTGTAGATTACCATATCGAGGACCGGTTTGGCGAGGTTGGAGTACAGCTCCGCCAGGGAATTCGAGAATTTTCGAACGTCCTCCACGATCAGTTGGTCGGGATTCTTGATACGGTCGTCGAGATTACCGACGGAGTAGAAGATCATATTCGACAGGTACTGGTTGTGGATGTGGTTCGTGAGGCGGGTTCGGTATTGTAGCGCGAGCTTGCATTGGTGATACGACAGCTAAAGACATCCCCGATATCAGCTTCCATCAATGTTAAATAACCCCAAGATTGATATATATCTTACCATCGAATTCGTAAACGTCGCCGGAATGGCAACAATCATCCACCAAACGATCCCGAGCACGAAATCCTTCCCCTTACCCCTCACAAGATTCGAAACCAACCGTCCATCGAGCTCGGCCACGTACAAACTGATCAAAGTCCTCAACACGAGGAACACCGAATGACTGACCAGCAACCTGGCCTCTTTGCTCTTCCATCCCGGAACACATATCCTCAGCAACCTCATCAAACTCCTGAAGAAATCCCTGTTCAGCTCGACCTTTTGCCGTTTCGAGCCATCCGCCGTTGATCGCGTGGGTTTGACAGCCGGTTTCTGGTCCGAGATCGCAGCGCGGATGCGTAACACCAATGCGAAGAATGTGAACAGGTACAGTGACCGCGAGATCTTGGTCTTATGCGTGAGATAAAACGATAGAGAAGCGTTGAGAATGTTGAGTAAAGCCGCCTGACTGCCCGACGGCAGCAGCTTCGATTGCACAGCCATCCTAAACCTTCCCCCTCCGCGTTATCACAACAAATGGATAAAAAACAAAAAAAAGAATATAATCTTTAAATGAAAAGGCTGTGGCTTATGCGACGACGGCGGCGGGTATCATGGCGAGAATGACAGACGGTGAACGCGGGTATCGTGTACGATGGAGGTTGGTCGAAGGCGAGAACCAGCAGACGGAGTTTTATTCGAGTCTGCGGTTACTTTCACATGTTTGGCTGCCGTCATGTGCGTGCGCTTCCTTCGGCATTTCTCCACACCCAACTTTTTAGAGGCGAGTTTCGGCTTTCCCCACAGCGCCAATACGGAAATTCCAGCCAATCAAGCAGGCGCGATATATCAAATGTCACGAGTGGTCAGGTTCACAGTAATTTGAGTTCAGACTATGCGGATACAGCAGAAGTGTCAAAGAAGGACCGTGTTTTTGTTTTTTGTGCCGTTGGTATCAGACATGAACCCAAACGCCAATATCATCCCCGCATACCCCAGAAAAATCAGAAAAAAGGAAAGAAAACCGACGACAACGACGACGGAACAGCTAAAATTACAAGAGCCGAGAGGCATAATGATAAATAGTGAAGAGAGTGTGAACCCAATTACTTTCGTTTTCCCTTTTCGAAGCATTTCGCAACCGTGCAAAAGCCAAAAAATCAAGAACCAAAGCGGAAGGCCGCACCCCAGAAAAGTAAAAACGAATCTGCAATTTTTGTCGAAAATTGACGATAGAATCAACCATTAAACGTTCATCTTGACGCTGAGTTCGTTGACATCCGGTGAATCCGCCTCCTGGTGCTTCGCGGACGAGTATTTCGGTCTGAACGTCGAAACAGCCGGAATGTTCGCCTTGAATCTGAATGTCAAAGAAATATCATTAGCAACCGTTATACAACAAATTATATCTCAGAAGAAAACCTTACCTCTCTTCTTTAGTCCCATAAGCCTTCGGCGTCAGCTTGATGACAGTGTGCAAAGGAATCTCCATCCAAGGACTGCGATCCTGCGGCACGTTCATGAAATACGCATAAATGCACCTGATGACAGCCTGATGCGTAACAACCATGACGTTCTCCTGCCTCTCCATCTCCATAATGATCGGTTCCAACCGAATGACCAAATCGCGGTAACTTTCACCACCGCGATATCGGTAATTGTATTTATCATCATCACGTGCCCGGAAATCTTCGGGAAACCTCTCCTCAATGTCTTCGTAGGTCAATCCGTCGCAGGTACCGCTGTCGAGTTCGTCGAGGGCCTTCCATTGGAGTTTGTTGTACTCGAGGTGTTGGGCGGTTTGGATGGTGCGTTTCAAAGTGGATGTCCAGACCGTGATGTTTTGCTGCGGTAGGATTCCGGCTTGACGGCAGAGTTCCGGGAGGGCTTCGGAGTATCGGAATCCACGGGGAGAGAGGTCGGCGTCTCCACCGATCTTGCCCGCGAGATTGAACATGGACTCGCCGTGCTGAGGTTTGCCGTTAGTTTTTGATTTCTCCAATAGAATATATTGGAAGCACTTACTCTCGACAACCAGATGCTCCTGGGCTTGATGTGCAGGTTCATCAGAAAGTAAACGATCCGACTCTGCAAGTAATCCTGAATGCAATTGATCACAACCTGAGTCCCGACATTGATCAATTTGACATAAGTATAATCCGTCTCGGTGATCGTCTCGTAAACCTTCTCGTAATTCCTGATCCGATTCCTGAAATCCTGCGCGGCTTCCTCGGGATCCTGTCCACGATAATCCGGCGAGGTAGTCTTCACCTCCATGATGTTACTCATGATGAGATCCTCGTCGTCGCATTTGGATTCCACAAACATGACTTCGATGCCGTACTGCGAAACCGTCTGCGCGATCCATTTCCGACGAGCCTTGGTGGAGTTTGTAGCATCGAGAATGGCAACGGTTCCGCGTTCCTGCGAGAACCACTTGAGCATGTCCTTAACCGCAGCCTCGGCCGCAGCCCGGCGCATCCGCTCTCCTTCCTTGTTGTTCGTGTCGAAAAAGTCCGCTGTGGGTTGCGGCGTATCCTGACGACGGTACGTGCCGACATTGAAGGTTCGGGCGTCAACGGACAGCCAACGAAGATATCTGACGACTGGAGATTGATTCCATCAGCAAGCTGTAGACAGATAATATCGAGAACGTCGTCTGCTTACTCTTCCCAGCTATCAGACTCTTGCCGCGGGCCGGCAAACCAACCATCACAACACATATTCTCGTATCCTCCACCTGCGTCCCCACCACCGTTCCATTAGTCCTGGGCATTATGACGGAAAAGCTATTGTGAAAAGGCGATAAAAAAGTAAAAAGGGCGATGGTCGTAACTCGTTTGCGCAGGCGGTTTTATAAAGAAGCAGAGAGTGTGAAATGCAAGAAACTTTTGAGGCAATGGGGGGTATCGATGCCCGAGGCGGAGGCGGGTATAAAGGAAGAAAAAGGCTACCTCGGCAGCTTAGAACGCGAGCTTTCCTTCGAAAATAATAAAAAAAGCGACAGGAATGACGAAAAGGGATTCGCCTCGACCTTTATAAAAAATTGTCGCAGGAAACTTAAAGCAAGCTAAACTCCAAGCTCCTCTTGAAGTAGCTCAAAGTAATAAGGGGAGCAGGACAGGGCTGACTTTATTATAGGACGAGGAAAAAGGAACGAAAGGGGATATCATCGCTGAAGCTCACACTAGCGCATGTCCCAGAGAGCTGCATATCAGAAAATAGAAGTGACCTGCACACGACTGATGTTGGAGAACATTCCGCGCAGGAATATTTTGCAGCTCCTCGTAATGTACCCGAAGCAGACACATCAAGGAGAGAAAGTGTGTCGCAGAATAGACAAGGGGTGCCATTTTTCAGTATCTCGCAATATACAGAGGCAGCTCTTTGGGAGATCGTCGGAATAACTCGTACAAACTCCCAGATTGCGCTCTCTGAATCTTACAAGGTGATACCGTAGGAAAGCTTAATCGCAAGGTCTGATTTCCATAACGAAAGTGAGGAATCGTATCGCATGCTTGTCACGCCAAAGCATGTAAGCCAGACCGGTCGGATGCGGACCCCATGACCTTGCGTCTTCTGCGGTATCCCGATGGTGCAAAAAAGCCTCGATTTTTTTTTTTTTTCTTTGCCTCTTTAGTGTCCCATTTGCGGAACTTTTCCAACCTTTTTGACATTTTCCACCGCCCGAAAGCCGTAGGTCAAGCCGGCTAAATTCATGCAACAAAGAACCAGGGGGGTGGGCCGCAACCATAGGAAAGGAAAAAAAAGGTCAGACGGGAAATTCAAAGGGGCGTGTGAGCATGTCCTTCGGTAAACCGAAAAATGTCTGCTTCAGCTCCCTGTTTCGGCCCGTGTAAGCTGGTTGGGCCGATTTACTGCCCACGCAAGGCAAACCAAAATTGCATTTAAGAACGCAAACGGGATCCATTCCGAATTATATTCGTTGATGTGCGAGACCCGCATGGAAGAAAAATTTTCTGTCTGATTTCCCTCCGCATTCCAAAACCTGCCCAGCTAAGCTTCCCCATTTCGGCTGGGATGTCCCGTCTCGAGTGCTTAGATCGGTAGCTTTCGGAGAAGTGGAATATCGAGCGACCCCAATGATTTTTTTTTTTGAATGCGCGAGGCATGCGGTCGTCCATCGAACTCGGCAAGGCGGTGTTCAAATCCCTCAACCCGAGACTAAAGATCTCTGGGTGAACGGCCACGGGTAGCCGCGTCTGGCCAATCGCCTACCCGGCTTCACATGAAATCGGGCGATAAGGATAGGATAAATTCAGGTAATTTAAACTGATTGCAAAAGATATTCTTTCGCGGCCTTGTAAAAAAGATATTCCATGGTATTACCCCAACGTCGTTGGGCGGCCTACCGAACGTGGTAGGTAGCACTCAACCATAGCTGGGGAAACCCGCATATCGTGTAGGATACGGAGTACTACAGCCAGAGCATATGCTGCAGCATATGCTCCACAGCTCTGACAAGCAGCCACGACAAAGCGAGGAAGCCAGATTATTTGAAAGGATGCACGCGAGTTCTGAAACAAGATGCAATTGGGGTAACTTTGGGAAACCACATTTGTTACTTACAGCAGACATACTGTATATTGGCGTAGGCGATTTGACTCCAGAGGCTTCCAATTGTGGGGTAGTAATATTGGAACTAGGAGCTGACGATGGGCCAGAAATAGACGGTATCGCAGGCTCTGACATCTCGTCTTTTTATAATTAATTTCCTATAGTGCGGTTTACCGGAAAAATTTAAGCCTCGGAAATCCCCTTTCGCGTGGTGCTATCAAAACAAGATCGAAGGAAATCGGTAGGCGTGTGTGGTCTGATTCAATTAATGAATTCAGCAGCTTCTATAAATTCTTTTCCTAGAAAATCTTTCTGCAAAAAGACGCAACGTAATTAGGCTAGCGGTCAGTTGATCAGTCGAGTCTCAGACGCAATATTTGGTAATGGAAACCTGGGATTCGATGGGATCCGATGCTTTTCGTAGAGTACGGAAGAGGGGGGGACATAAAGGTAGCTATAAGTAAAAACTTGAGGTAGAGGAGGGGGATCCGTACCAACCAGCAGCAGCTTAGCAGCTTAGCAGCTCCGAGCTTGAGGACAAGAGCTAGGACCAAGTTCCAATTCCCAAGAATACAGAAGCGGCCAGAAGGGGAAACCAGCGACCTCGATTCAGAACTCGGGATGCGTGTGTTGCAAGTGGCGGGGCTGCTTCCTTCTTCCCTTTCCTGATCTCCTTCTCCAATGCGAATGAGCGAATGAGCGAATGGGCTCCGGGATGTCAGGGTCAGTCTTTGCTTCAGGGGGTTAGTCCTATCGAAGGAGTGTTCGCGTGACCATCGGGTGTTCCTGCCGGGGAGGAGATAATTTAGAAACCGCAGACTGTCTCGAGCAATGCGTCCCGGTGTCTCTCAGCTGCTTCCTACGCTTACCGCAGTATACGGACCGGAAGCGGTGGTAGCGGTGGGAACTGGCCGATCAGCTGGAGCACAGGCGAACCGTCGGTCTTTGGCGAAAGTTTGCGTCCGTTTCATTGGCCGTCCTCCGAGGCCTTACCTCGCTCCCCACGCCGCCAAACGTCACATCACACATTTCCGAACACTGAGAATGCTGGCGCTCTGTGCAAATTAAGATATCTTAACGTTAAAAATTCTATAGAATCCCCGTGACCAATATCGTTGACAAGATTGCCCACGAGGGAAACCGCTGCGGGTGTTCCTTTTTTCTCCACGAGGAAATTATCCGATTCACGAACCCCCCACAGTCTGGCCAGGGACCGGTCCCCGCTACCCACACGAGTTCTTCCGAAAGCATTCCTTTCGACGTGTCGAATTCGCGACAGCTTTGTGAAATCTTTTGTCGAATTCTTAGAGATGCCAATTTCAATCCGAGAGCTCACGTTCGAAATTAATATTTAGCCAGCGAGCAGCCATGGGACGCACCGAAAGACAGCCAAGTTTGACATTTACCTATGACAAATGAAAGATAAATAATAATATGTTGAAAATACTAGTCGCCCCAGCTTTCGAGACACGCAAAATAGTGGGATCTTGGGTTAATGCACCTCGCCATCGGATCTCATCTGCCTATTGGCGGACCACCCGGACGGGTGTGTGACACAAGGACAAGGATGCCTCCGCAACACACTCCGCAGAAAAGTCTCCAAGTCTTCAATCCTCAATCTGTTTCCACGAGGCCTTCTAGTTTAAACTAGAAGGCCTCGTGGAAACACTTAAACCCGACTGATCTATAAAAACCCCCCCGCATGTTTCTCAATCAAACCCCCCTTCGGGGGCCTCTTCTTTGAAGTGCGGCTGGGGTTCCAAGCTGTAATAATTTATTATTATGAATATATTACTTAGTATATAATTATTACTAATGATTATGGAATTTTATGGAAAAAATAATATATTTTTTAAAGCCCCTTTTTTGGGGAGATAGATTTTGCTATACTAGATGCTCCGTGTATATGGGAGCTTAATTTGTTCCTTCGGAACCCTTACCTTCACTTCGTTCAGTCGGGCATTCACAAGTTCACTACGAAAGAATAAACACATCATAATAATAAATGAACCCATCCAGCGAGGAAGTTCAAAGAAACCTGAGACCCCTAAAGCCATCCAAAGAAGGATCTGCACATCCATCTCCTTCGGCCCCAGAAAGTACAAGTCCCCATCCTTCCCCGCCATCTTCCTTGGGTTTAGATTCCATTTCTCTATCCTAATGCCAATTCGGAAGAAAAGAGATATTATAAAAGAAAACAAACAGAATATAACAAATAACGAAGAAAAGCACAGAAAGGGGAGTAAGTAAAAGGAGAAAGAATATCTATCCCGCCCTTTTTCTCGAACAAAAAGAAGGAAAAATGCATAGAAGAGAAAACAAAATATAAGGATAATAGAGAGAAAAGGTGCTGAGTTCATGATAGCAACAGTGAGATGGTGTCGAGAAAACAAAGGGAAGAAACAACAGAAAAAGGGACGTGAACAAAACCGTAGCCAATTTTTATAATACCCCTAAGTTAATGCTAGTGATGACAAGTAAAAGAAGGCAAAAGCAGACATGGTTCATGAAGTTAAAACGAAACGAGAGCGAATTAAAACAGAAAAGCACAAAAGCCCCATTGCATGGGGTTCTTAAGCAAAGCCAAAGTACTCTGCACCGGCCGTGATAGCCGTGAGCAAGTTCTTGCGCAACAGCTCGTAAGATTCATACTCCGGAAGATCGATTTCTAAAATCGCAAGTTAGCACGATACTTCCACATTAAGATGTCAAAGAGGTTCCTAAGAACTTACGATTGAAGCATGTATGACTGCTCGGTAACCGGTCTTTATTGCCATAATCCCGGTGAATGTTAAACTTGGAGTATCCGTTCATACCCTCTAGCTCCTTGAAACCATTGAGCGGGACCTTAGAAGTACCGGTGACAAACTGAAGAAGCTTGGCTCGCTCTTCTTTGTCAAACGACCGTACCGCGCGCCAGAACCATTGCACTTGCGGCGAAGAGGCGGAGTAATTGTGGTACTCGGTATTGTTCCTCCAATCGTCAACATCGATATCCGGCAGCCCAGAAATCAGCAACTCAAGCTCTTGCTCGTTGAAGATCGCGATCAATTCCGCGGGGACGATATCGTGGAATCCTATGCAAAATGTTAGCAAAACCTTATTTTTACACACCAATCATAACGGCACTTGTACATACCCTGCAAGAAATTGTCCATCTGCTCTTTCACACTGAGCACCAACTTGAACTCCGTAACCTTCTTCACATACTCCTCCTTATTCTCATCCGTAACGGCAATAGTGCTACCGTTAGGCACCAAATCCAAAATCTTCTCAACCCCAAATTCATCGTCTTCAATGCTGAACGTCAAAAGAAGAATATCCCGAATCTCATTGTTAAGCATCCACTGCAAAGACTTGTAATAATCGAGGTCCAAGTTCTCCATATCCTTCAGTGAAACACTTTGCCCTAGAATCTGCTTGTACATCGCACGACTGAAATGGCAATCCAAGACCCGTCCCTCATAGAGCGCCTTGCCGATGATCCGTCCGATGAATTTGAAGAAACTCAAATGCTCATTGTTGATGCTACTCGTACGGTTCGGATGGAACGTGGTTCGATCGGAAGCGACAGGTAAGAACAAAGCGTAGCCAGGGTTGAACATTTGCCTAGCGAGAACTTGGAACCATTCTCGCGTGACACCACCAGCGTCAACACCTTCCTCACCCTGGAATCGAATGTTGAGCTTGGAGTATTTGATTTCATCCCCGCGCTTATAATGCAACGATCTGTAAGAGTCCATAAACACATGCTCTCTTCTGACGTTCAATTGCAAAGGTCCGTAGTTAAGATTCGCCTCCCGACCCGCAACTCGCGTGTGAAGTCGTCGGTTGAAATAATTGCGTTTGTTGTCAAAATCGAGAACCTTCGGATTGTGCACCAAAAGCGAGAACGATCCACTCATGAGCTTAGGATTATTCCGAACCATCTGGTTGAGAATCTTGCGATGCGCCTCCGTAAACGTAAAGAAAAGAGACTGCATATTCGTTTCAGCGACAGCAGAAAGCGGTGTCTTCTCTCGTTGCGATTGCGATTGTCCGCCAGAACCACGCTTGGTGCTAACTCCGCTATTCTTGCAAACAACCATGAGTGACTCGATCAGTGGAAGGAGAATGGTAGCAACGTGAAGCATATCCTCTCGGTCGTGAATGATGGTCAAACAATCGCTGAGGCAAGACCAAAGCGGACCGAATGACAAATTCTCGTAAAGTCGCCCCAAAAGTTCCGCATCAGTCGGTTGAGAGCTGTCGGCAGATTCTTCCTGTCCATCCCTCTTCTTCTTGCTGGCGTCGAACAGGTAATCGAGAGCGGTAAGCGTCCTTAATAATTTGGCTTGATCGGAGCTTCCCTGCGAGAAATTGGCCAACCCTTCGATTTCGGTACCACTCTCAGCCTTCTTGAGATGGTAAGACAATTCGGTAAGGGAATCCAAGATTGCCCCTCCCAAAATCTGAGCCTGTCGGATCAATTCCGAACCAAATATCTCTTTCGTTCCCGGAATGGCGGAGAGATTAATCATGGTCCCCAAAGTCTCCCTAAAAGTTTTGCTGGTGCATTCTCGGTTCGTAATGATTCCGACAACAAGGCAAAGATTATGTTCAGGAACAACAGGAGCTTGCAAGACGCGTCTCTTCTTTGGCGCAAGCAAGTTGCCTTCATCCTTATCCACTTTCGACTTCTCAGTTGATTCTTCTGCGGGGTTTTCAGTCGAAGATTGAGCTACTGGCACTGCTTCCGCACCACTTTGTCCTTCCTTGGGAAGTTTTGTGGGTTCCGTGGTGGTCACAGGTGCAACTCCTCCCTCAACATCTGCTGTAATAGGTGCGTCAGCTTGCCCGGCAGCGCTAGAAGTTCCTTCAACGCCGGCCTGCTGCTCCTGCCCCTGCTGTTGCTGTTCCTCAGCCGCCTTCTTCTCTTCCATCTGCTTTTTCTTCTCTTTCTTAAGCAAAAGCAACAACGGCCTGGTAACCTCACTCAACAAAGTGGCAAGCTGCTCCATACATCCCGAACTCTCAGTCATCAATGGTCGCTCGAGTAATGCGAGCATGGTGTTCAATGGATAACGATTAGCCTTGCTCTGCTGGTTTTCTTTCCCCTTACCCTTCCGACTAACAGACCTCTTCAACCCGGCAGCCTGAATATCATGCTCGTTCAAGAAGAATCCGCTAATATGCTCGTTGAAATTGACCAAGAATGCTATAGCCGCAAGACATTGTTGTGCAACCATTAACGGTGACATCTCACTGTTTGTCTGTGGTAACGGAATGGAAGGCGTCTTCTTAAGCGCTGACTGCGGCGTCTTTGTCGAAGAAGGCAGAGAAGTCTGCTTCGCACGAAGTGAAAGCTGAGCAAACGATCTCTCAACCGCGTTCATATCCGTACTCCCATCCTGTAAGATCGACAATAAGAGTCCCAAAACTTCATTTCTGGTAACCTTGTTATCGCAAATATTCAATAGAATCTCGTGGAGCGATATTTTCGTGCTGCCTTGTTGCGGAATAAACATGAGTCGTAATAAAGTCGCAACACCAGCCTTGTCAAGCATCTGCGGAGACTGCTTTCGGACCTTCTTCTCAGGAACGATTCGTGGTACTTCTTCAGGACGAGATCGCACAACTCGAGTGATATCCCCAAGTTGCTGGATTCGAGATCTGTCTCGTAGAGCATTGGCTTCGGCCACAATACTCTCAGGGAAATGCGCAAGCACCTCGTCATTCTGTTCCATGATGACTTCCTGTCGGAGCCCAGGTTCTAATGTCGCCAAAAAGCTGGCGAGATCCAATTCAGCCCCACGTGGTTGCCCACTAGCAGCTCTCTGCGCATCTCGTTCGCGTCGTCGTTGTTCAGCCTGTTGTTGTTGAATAATCTCATTACGAATATCCTCCGGCAAGGCTTCCAAGAACTCCTGACTGATCTCATTCGGTTGCTCTCCACCGCTGGAAGCTTGTTGCTGCTCTCGAATATGATTCGTAAGAACTTCTTCTCTGACGTCCTCAGGTAAAGCCTCCAGGAACTCAGGATCGATCCCCATTCCGGTGATATCAACTTCTCGGCCACGAATGTAAGTAACAGCTCGCGGAGCAGCCGGCTCCGATGGCCCTGCTTCCGAAGACCCAGCCTCCTGCGCTTGTGACGTTTCGATACCTTCCATAGCACCACCACTTTCGGCGGCGGCGGCGTTCTCTCCGGCTTCAGCGGCCCTAGCAGCTTCTTCTGCAAGTCTCGCCTCCTCTTCCTCTCTCTGCTTGCGTTCTTCCTCCTCTTTACGTTTTCTTTCTTCCTCCTCAGCCTTCTCTTTGGCGATCCGCTCCTCTTCCTCTTTCTTCTTCCTAGCTTCTTCCTCTTCTTTACGTCGTTGTTCCTCCCGCTCCTTTCTCAACCTCTCCTCCTCGATAGCAGGCGGTACAATTTTACTCAGAACAGTATTAACAACACGTCCGGCGATCTCCTGCGCACCAGGACCCCATCCAAGTCTCATCTCATCAAGCCACCTTTGAACAGTAGAATAAGGCGTAAAAGCAACAGCACTCAAAGGATCGGCTCTCTGCTCTCTACTCCGACCCTCCTGATGTCCTGGTCGCCGAATATTCAACAGAGCTTCTATCTCTGGCGGGAAAATTCCGGTAGCTCCGGGCGGCGCTTGAATATGAAATTGTAAAGTTCCACCACCTGCGGCCATGGTAGCGGGCAAATTATGCGCACGTCCAACAAGACTCATAAGCGACGTGAGCCAGGAAACAGCTCCGGGTCCGCCCATGTGCGGGGTATCAAACGCGTCGAAAGCATTATTCAAAATCCATTCCCCGTGCCCGGGACGATGTAAAGGTGCGCGGGTATGTGTTCCCTGCGGAGCCGGTTGAAGAAGTGGATTCTGCATATTTTCTTCATTCGGGCGGCCGTTACCACCTGTGACTATAGATTGTACTGTTAGTCCGTACCTCTCCAAAGCTCAAGAGAATAATCAATAAAACAAAGATGTAAAGGTAGACCTACGAATAATATCTCTAGATGTTCCACCAAGAGTATACCATCCATGTTGAGTATTCGGATGTCGAGCCCGCGCCATAAGCGGTGCATCGCCATAATCGTCCGTCCATTCCCACGGAATCCCCATCTCATCCTCATCATCTTCACCTTCGTCATCCTGCGCAACAGCCTCTTCTTCTTCCAATTCCTCCTCTTCCTCTTCATCTTCATCATCTTCCTCAGGATCTTCGATAAACCCATCCTCTCGTTCTTCCATCATTTCTTCAACGAGATCCGGGTCTCCTCCCGCGATAACACGATTGACGTGTTCAATCAACCCTTCTTGGTCAGGCGGCAACATTTCAACAAGATCGTCAGCGTCACCGTTGTCGCTAGCTTCCCAATCCTCTTCTTCATCTTGATATGAAAGGTCATGTTGAACGTCAGGTGGTAGCCCGTTTTCGTGAAGATCGCCATCGTCATCCATATCGTCGTCGTCAGACATGGATTCATCCTCATCTTCACTATCAGAACCAGGCGGATCATCGACAACAAGTTCCATCTGTAAACCGCGATTAGCCCCTCAACCACTTCTTAAATAATCAGAGAAAACAAAACTCACAGTCATATGCGGATCTCCTTCCTCATCTAAAACATCCTCCTCATCACTAGCTTGACTGTCCTCCTCCTCTTCTTCATATTCATCCATCTCATACTCATCCATCTCGTCATCTTCATCCCCGTATTCGTCTTCCTCATCCTCCATCTCACCTCCTTCGAGCATCCCCAAAGCAGAATTTTGGAACAAATTCGGCGTCTCCTCTCGAATGACATCCCCATCGTCCCCAATCTCACTCAAACTCTCCATCGAGAAATCATCCCCATCATCCCCTCCTACCCCTCCCAAGATATTAATCTCCTCTTCTCCGAGATCCAAAGCTGTCTTAGACAACAACTTCAACGGCCGCAAAATATATTTAATGACCCTGCGCGCGCTAGGGAAGTTCAAATCTATTTCACTCAGAGAATTCGTCAAAGCATTGACAAAGTTCTTCTCAAACATAATTTTCGCAAGCTGCTTCTGACTCTTCTCAAGTAATTGATTGTTCTGCGACGCGTTAGGCCGGGACGCCAACATTCGATAAAGCAGATCTGAAAGGTTGAGCATCCTCGCATACTTGGTGTCCAAATGTTCGCTGGAAGCTCCCGCGTCCTTGAAAGCTTTGATCGAGGCATCCAGAACGTGCTTCCGGACAAATATCAAATCGGGCTCTTCGTCGACATTCGCAATCTCTCCCGTGTGAGCGCACAAGGAAACAACAACGGAGATAGCCCAATTAGAAGTCATAGTCCTCTTCTTGAACATCGTATCATCAGGTTGCGAGAGCGTGCCGACGGGTATAAGATCAGTGAGAAGATAATTCAAGATCCCAGTACGTGGTTTCGAAGGTGTGATCGGATCGCGTGCGTTAGCTCGTCGTGAGAAGTTGATAAACTCGAGTTTACTCCGGTTGTAAGATGCCAAAATCTCAGTAAGAGCCTGGAGAAGGAAACATCGATAAAGATAATTCGGATGATCCGCGCCGTTGAACTCAGCCTTCTCGCTCTTTGTAGGTTTCTCTGCAACAGCAGGGGGAGTAGAAGTCGACGGTGCAGTCTCGTCGGTAGTCATCTCGACATCTCCACCGGTCTCTTTCTTAGTTTCCGTAGTCTTGTCTTCCGTTGGTGGCGGCGGTGGGGCAGCTCCCTCACTAGCATCCGTATCCTTGATAGCTAAAAGCTCGCAGAGTAGATAATGGACAACTCCATCCGGCTTCTCAACCCCAGGAGGCGGCTTGATTTCCGTGACAGCCTTATGTTTCTCGGGCGATTCAAAAGCCGGTGCTTTTCCTTTGTCCACTTCCTTACCCTTCCCGGATTCCTCAGTAGTCCCACTGGGCCCAGCTTCACCCTCTCCATTTTCCATCGCCTTATCCTCAGTCTTCTCCCCTTCTTTCTCTTCCAACTCTTTTAGCACAATCTGCTGGTGCCTAATACTAGTCTGATATCCGACAAGCTTGCAAAGCTCATTGGTAGCCTCCACAAAAACATCAGGATTCCTCAACACAAGATGCGAACACTGTCGGCAGAAAGTTGCAGGGTCGATATGTCGGCTGTTCCTCGATCCCCTATTCTTGAAGAACGTCCGAATCTCACTCTCCATAAAAGTCTTGACCGTTTCGTCATCTTCGATGATATGCCTGACAATTAACATGATGCATGACCGAATCTTGCTCGTATCGCTACCGGCCATATTCTTGAACATGTGGAACAACCGATGGATATTTTGATACTCCCCCATCTTCAAGGCAATTTCCCGTTTCCTCGTCAAGAGAACCAAAAGTCTCACGATGGCAAGGGCGGTACTCTCATCCTTTCCAACGGCAGGAACAGCAGCCATGACCGCATTGAAAATAGAAATCTGTTGATCCAACGGAACTTGGAAACCGGGTTGAATAGGAGGCCGTTGAGCACTCTCGTCTGACTCCGGAGGTACGAAATCAATCTGCTGCGGTTGTGAAGACTCGATCAAAAACTTCTCGAGAACCAGCAAAATCCTTCCAATCCAAGGACACGTTTCATTTTGATAGATCTTGATGTAAGCGGTAACAATTGGAAGTTGGTCTTTGTAGTCGGCCAATCCAGAATTGAAAAAATTCTGATTTTGCAAAATCAATCCGAGGAAATGCGCAACTGCAGCAATAGTCTTGCCTTGTGG
Source organism: Dactylellina leptospora (assembly GCA_036971365.1). Lineage (NCBI taxonomy): Eukaryota > Fungi > Ascomycota > Orbiliomycetes > Orbiliales > Orbiliaceae > Dactylellina > Dactylellina leptospora. The sequence goes on from JAJTUC010000006.1 coordinate 1,158,175, forward strand.
TCGGATATCGTCGTCCGAAGGCTCCAACGACATCAAACATTGGAAAATAGTTGTAACAACTATGAGCCGTGCCTCCTTGTGTCCCCTCGTGTAAGCGTTCAGAATCAAATTTGCGAGTTCGAAGGTAACGTCATGCTGCATCGTTAGAATTTCAAGCGTCCGATCCACAAGCATTCCACTGATTCTACTTCGCATAGAGTCAAGATCCTCAATAGAAACCACGGTGTAAACTGACCCATCTTGCGAGGATTCTTGCCTATCCTCCGAATCGGTAGGCAAAGGTGACGAAAGGGAGCCTGAAATTCCGGAGGAAGAAGATTGTTCACCCTGTTGTACGATAGGGACCGCGAGTCCGGCAGCTGGAAGATCGTCGATGCTCATAGCCATTAATCCACCATCTTGGTTATTATCGTTAGCGGCAGGCGTGACATCAGCAGGATTCAACAACTCAGCAACTGAAGTTCTCGCAGGTGTAGTCGATTCGGTTGGAGGGGCAGGTGGTCTGGAAGCCGAAGACCCTGATTCTGCGACGACAGTTGGTGGTTGTGGCGGACCAGATTGGAGACCTGTGGGGGGCGGAGGTGGAAGATCGCTAACCGGAATGATCGAGGGTTGATCCAAGGTTCTTAACATAGCGTCGAGCGGGTTTTCCGCAGTGACAATAGGTAGAACAGGAGGTTGAACAATGGCCGGAACCCCAGAACCATCATCGGCTACAATAGTAGGAACAGCCACTCCTCCATTCTCCTGTGTTTGACCTTGGTTCTGTCCGGCACCACCCTGCAAATCGGCAACAGCATCAACATCGGTGTCAGCTTCCGACTCAGAACTGGTATCGTCATCGTCACTCCCTCGTCTCCTCAAGCTCGAGCTAGCGGCGGCAGCAGCCCGACTAGCTTCGTCAGGATGGTTGATTAGATAATCTGTCGCGGTCTGAATATTATTATTCGATCTGAGTAAAGCATGCAAGCTAGCTTCCCTCGAAAATCCCATATCAGTCAATTGTCGAATATGTTCCTCATTAGGTTCAAACGATCTCCAAGAAATATCTGTCGATGGTCTTCCTCTCTCTCGACGTTGATAAGCACCGGCTTCTCCTTCAGCTTTGAGAACCGTTCCTAAAATCTCAACGACGGCTTTGACGATCGTAGGGAACACCTTTTCAATCGACGCCGAATCCCACATAGTCTCAACAACCGGCAAAATCAACACTCTCAATTCAACAAGGAATTGATGTGCGTTAAAGTAATCCGGCCGATCCCGATCCCGCTCACGTGAGAAATGTAGATGTGAAGTTTGTGAGGATTCGAGTAAAGCTTTCGAATTGACGAGTTGTGTGAAGAGCGAAAGGATAACCTTGATACCGCCAAAGCAATGCGCAAGCCGGTTCCTCTGGTCGACATCCGTTGTATCAATAGCGATATTTCGCACATCATTCCAAAACGTCTCCAATATGTCAGAAACAGTCTTCAACCCATCGTTCTGCTTGAATGTGATCAAAACGATGCAAATGACTTGCGAACCACCGCTTCGATCTCCGCCTTCTAAAATAAGAGAAGAAATGGCAGACAGAACAATGATCAAATAACTGTATCGATCCGTGACGGAATCCCATAATTCTACAACTCGGTTAGCCCACCATCTAGTGGAGAGTTAATCTAGGATAGAAGAACTTACCAACTCGCTTCCAAGTTAAATGCTGAAGCATAACATCTGAAATACTCTCCGCAATCTTAAAGGCATGCTTCTTATGAGTCTGATCCGTAGTCCTCCTCGTAACAAGAACGCGCGCAAGACCTATATTACAAAATCGTCAATATAATCCCTTAAACTAAAATTAGAAAGAAAGAAAGAAAATCTCACCTTGAAAGAACGGCGTAATACTACTGGGAATCTGACTGATCAAGAACCGAATCGTCTTGACGTTTTGAAACCACGGCGTCTTGCCTTCACTCTCGCTAACCGCCTTCTTAGCCGCCTCCTTCTCATCACGTTTCTCCTGCGCGGTCTTCTGCGGTAGTTCCTGTCCATCAGGTCCGATTAAATCATCGTCAGGACTGAACCCCAACGTATCCTTGAACTTTGTGGCCTCCTTCCAAGTCTCCGGTAGATTCCTCTGTAAGAGAATCTCTTCCCAGACACATGCTCGATGTAAAGCGCCTAAGCTAGGAACCAAAGTTTCGTAAAATGTTCTCTGAGCAACAGGTTGGAAAAGTTGGCTTGTCGTTCTGGTGTTGTACAATGTCTGTGAGTAAAGCTCAGACAACAAACCTGTGAGCGCGTGAGCCGTAACGAGATCTTTGATTAGGTCTGTCCCTTGATTTTTGACGAGTTCAGCAGCTTCATCAAGCGGCTGTTTCCCCAAAGCCGCCTCGGATTCATTCTTGTTTGGAGGTGAGGTGAGCGGTCGGAAGAAAGCTTCTTTGGATTCGTGTCTCAGCAATGGCTCTAAATCCTTGATTGCCTTCTCAGTGTTGCCAAGCAATGTAGGAATCGTAGTGCCCGGTGACGCCTCCACACATAGATGCATCACTCTAGTCATGGCGAGCGATACGGCTCGAGCTGCAAAGTCGTAAGGAAGCGAAGGTAGAAAGTATATCGCAATCAACTTATCGAAGCCCCCGCGCTTCACGAAGTCTCGAGTGTGAGATTGGTGAGAAAGGAACCCTTCGAGGAAACGAGACATGACGTCAATATACATCGAAATAGAAATCTCGGGATATTGAACGTCGGAATCTTCCTCCTCCTTCAAGGAACTCATGAGGACCTTCTCATTGGGTGTGGTGTCAACAACTGCTTCTTCAATAGCGGGTT